>CM060372.1:26034002-27234002 GCA_030545235.1 Helianthus tuberosus | reverse complement strand
TGATAACCGGAAAAGCCCCCGGAAACTTCCATGTTAGCAGAATAGATAGTGAGATTCTGAAGAGCTTCAGACAACTCATTCATGTTGTTAGCATATATGAAGAAACACACACAAACTTAAGTTAAAATTTTATTTATCAATTTAAATTTTCACAGAATCACAAAATAGCAATTAGAAAAATTAAGTATTTCTAAATACTTAATTAGCTTAAATCAGTGGCTCTGATACCACATTTTTCTGTCACGGCCCCTGATCCGGTTTTACCCGTTTCAGGAGCCGCAGGACAGAAACCCGTGGTACTGTTTATTTTGGCAGCGGAAAGTTTTAACAGGATCTTTTAAAAATTGAAAATGCCCGTTATTTTATTTCACACGAAACTAGGTCAGTAACTTAATACAACATTTACGATAACTCACGAAATCAAAACCCTCACGACGAATGACAAAGTATAGCCCAAATACGGGCAGTACTTAAACATCCATCGGATCGGTTTCAATCGATTGGACATTGCATCATAGCAGTGATCGAGTTAATACCCTGTACTCGTAGCAGCGTTTCCCTCAGTGAAATTGTGATTTTGAGCAGTATCTTTCGTTTTGAGTAAAATTTTCGAGCACAGAAGCAAGTCCCATGCACAGGCAATTTATAGCAGAATTTTGGGACTTACGCGGCCCGCGTAAACCCTCACTTAAACCTTACGCGGCCCGCGAGCGCCACCTAGTCTACAACTAGGGCTAGCGTGTCACGTGTAGGCCCGCCACGTGGCCTGGAACGCGTCCCGGTCACCAGGTGTCCTGTCGCGGCCCGCGTAAGCCTAGTCTTAAGTCTTACGCGGCCCGCCAGAAATCCAAGATTCTTGTTTTCTTGGTTTTTCATGAGCACTAGGGTTTCAGGGGTCCGGGTTTTCACTTACGGGTCGTTTTTGGACATTTTTGCAGGTCCTTACAATCACTCTTGAAATCTTAGATCTACAAGACTTACATTTGATGTTAACCACTATTTCACAAGAACACATTATGTTCTTTCAAGTTCATGCTTTATGTGAGGATGATTCATTAAACTCTAACATATTCATCCCCTCATCTTGCTAGATTATGTTTTTAATCATGATCTAGCAAGATCATATGATGATCTACACATTTTCATAAGCAAACATCAATCAACAAGTAAATCAACACATAAACGCATGATTCCTTCATGATTTCTTATAATTTTAAGCTTATGTTCATGTTTCATCTTCTTGTTTCTTAGTGTTCTTCATGATAATCATCTTGTATCATCTTTTAACCACTTAAAATAGATGTAAAATGAAGAGTATAGTGTTCTTACTACTAGCTCAAGGCTAGGGATGATCAATGTAAGAAATGCAGTGGATAAAAGCAAATGGTGAAGGTCCTTCAACTTCCGAAGGTTCCAAGCTTCCTAATGATGCTAGAGACACCTTGTGGACACCTTAGAATGCTTCAATTTGAAATGAAAATGGAGATGGTGTGGAGGTGATGTGTGGTCGTGAGCATGGAGGGAGGAGGAAGGAGAGAGTTCAAGTGAAATGTGAAGTATGAGAATGATGGAACTTATGGTTTTTATAAAGAAGTCTTCCAACATTGCATAATCCAAGAGTTAATATGTTCTTAAAAGAGGAAACATGATCCATTTAAATATCAAGATAAAATCTTTGTGTGGGGACCACAAGTAGGCCATAGGTGTGTGGGGGGGGGTCTAGAGTTGGGATGTAACCATATGATTAGTTTGTAGTTGAATTGTAAGTATATAGTTAGATGTCTAGTTAGTTGATATTTATATGGGGTGTTATGATGTTCGGGGACCATAACTAGCTCGGTAATGTTAAAACAGTGCTTCTAGTGAAAATTTGGTGTTTCGGGTAGTGTCCGGTTGTTCGGTTGGGTACCGGTTCGTTAAGGTGCTAAATTATGCAGTTTAGTGTGCTTTACGTACCCTTTTATGACAGTTTCGATTCCCGACACTTAGGAAAGTATTCAGGACTAATTAAGTATATTTCTGCATGATATTTGTGTTTAAATGCTGAATTTGCTGATTTTCTGCAGAATTCTGCAGTTTATGTGAGTTTTAGGCACTTTCCGGCACTTAAACTATCTCTAGGAAAGCAGTTTTGTGATCCTTACTTTCCTACACACTACACTAGTGTAACACTTGGTTTCTGGCTCATTCTGTGTCTCACTACAATGTCTGTCTATCTACTTAACTCTGTCAGCATTTTTCTAATTTGCCGGATAACTGTGCTAACTGTGTTTCGTGCATCATTTGAGTCAATAAAGTTCTCATGCAATAATGACATGACATTAAGCAATATATGATGCACATGTATGTATATGGTAATAATTAGAAGCAGTTCAAGTAATTAATTGAAATGCAGCACAGTCATTAAGCATTAATCATTGTCTAATAATCGTACGGATGCATGCAAATTTGGCAGTTGTCACAATGTTTACACAGTGATTGTTGCCTGACGCCTTAGCAACTATAGTACTATAGTTTGGACTCAGCACCTGTCGTGGACAGGGGTTGTTAAGGTTATTTCTTCACGTATCGCAGTGATGATATGTGTTGCGCATTCTACAACTCGCAGTCATGTCTGTGCATATTTCATTGTCGATAACCTACTAGCTTCACATTATACATATTATATGCAGATTATGCGTAAACGATTTCGAATTCTATTATACTATTAAACTTGTAAGCCCACCTTTACACTATGTGTATTGGCCTCTATTTTAACGTATGTGACAGGTGTTTGAATGCTAGGAATGCTGTGCTTTGGTGAACCAAGCTAGGGATCTAGTTATGTCACGCTAAATCTGAGTTGTCGGAACAGTATTTGTTTTTGAGACAATTATTTGTAATAACTGTTTTATTTGGATATGTTGTGGTATGGGACATAACGTTTAAATATCTGGTAATTAATAGTTGTTATGGATACTCATGGACAATCTGTTTCGCTCAGTGCCGCGCACCGATGTTTCCGCCATCGGGTGGGGTGTGACACGTCTCTCCTTCCCTTCAAACCTTCATGCAATAACCTTAGCCATTTTTTAAGTTTTTGGCTTTTTGGACAATATGTGGTGTTTTAGTCAATGTTTTTGACGTGTTTGAGGTTGTGTTCTCATGGTCTACTTTTATAATGACTTTTTTTCCCGCGCATTACAGGTAATTATGGCGTTTTGGAAAAGATAAATAAATTCAATTCCTCAAGTATTTGGCTTTCAAAATAATAAATGTCAGTAATTATGTTTCCGTCATTTCATTTTACTGTTTGCAGTTACCATGTTTGGTTTTCAGATTCATCTGTTTTTATGGTGTAACACGTCTAATCTTGACGGCTTTAATTATGGCGTTTTGTTTTCCAATGTGTCGCAACCCCCGCCCCCTATCTGTCCCGGGAACGGGCGGCCGCAAACTCAATGGTGGTGGTATCGATATTTATTAATTTGGCAGCGGAATTTACATCAGGACCATAATTAGAAAATATTTTATCAGAGTAAAACACCACATTTTATATAAATAATCATAATGGGATGAAACCCAAGTTTTTATTACAAACTGTTTTGTAGGGATAAATCCCATTTTATTTAAATAAAACGCCTTCTTTATTTAGGTAACTTTTATAGCCACTTTTCCAAGCATTCAGTGCTGTCCAGCTGGCTTCTAATTGGCTTTCACATTGTGTTACCTGAAACGCGTTTTAAAAACATCTGTCAGTGGGAAATACTGGTGAGTGAATCCCAGTTTAATCAAGAAACATTAATTTAATTTAAACAGTATTGAGGGCGATTACAATGTTTATATCTACCCAATTACTCATTCAGTACTGTCAATCCTGACTGGTGGGTCACATTACACATTGGCTAACTCTTCGTCCAATGGTAACGTGTTCCACATTTTGTATACAAAACCCCAACATACCGGCAGTAATCGTAGAATTACAAAGACTCAATCACTGCTAAATTGCATTGTAAAATAGTTAAGGTTTTGTAAAAACTGTTTACAAAAAGGAGATTACTCACTTTGCTGTCTTAGATTTTTGGTAAGAGTTTCCTGGTGACAATCTATAATTTACACAAATGTACACGTGTTAGTATAATAACCCATTTTAACATTAGTAATACCCTTTCCGAGACGGCATTCCAACAACTACGTCGGGCAGAACCACGACAGCCGTTACGGAACCTTAGATCAATCAGGCAGCGTATCTAATACGTATCCAGGGGTTATAATACTTACAACGGAGCAGAACTTTGCTATTTAGGGAGTATTAGACCCGAGTATAACTTCTACTATCAGAAAATTCGAGTGAAAAAGAAAGATATGAGCTACTGAAACTGATATCCCGAGCTCCCATTATATAGGGCTTCATCTTGGGTTTCTCGCGGCCCGCGTAGCACAAGACAAGGGCCTACGCGGCCCGCGTCAACGTCGGTTAACGCGATAGCTTGTCCGGGTCACTATGTAGGCTTGACGGGTGTTGGGCCACGTGGCGGCCCAGGGTTTCGCCAGGTTTTAAGTTGTCGCGGCCCGCGTCGGGGTTGAGGTGAGCCTTACGCGGCTCGCCTCAAGCCCAAAATTTCATTTTTAATTATTTTTAATAATATTTAGGGTATTCGGGGTCCGTTTTCGCGCATGGGGTGTATTTTTGGACATATTGGGATATTTTGACATATATTGGGGTGTAAAAAATATTTCGAAGGTGTCGGTTTAGAGTTGTTATATCCTCCCCACTTTGTTTTAGAGCTCGTCCTCGAGATCTACTGGAACAAGTGCGGATATTTCCTTTGCATTTCTGATTCAAGCTCCCATGTGTACTCGGGTCCTCTTTTGGAGTCCCATTTCACTTTGACCAGAACTAATCTCTTTTGCTTGAGGTTCTTGACTTTCCTGTCTTCAATCTGTAGAGGTCTTTCTACAAACTTGAGTTGTTCATTTACCTCTATATCCTTAAGAGGTACCATCAGTAATTCATCAGCTAAGCATTTCTTGAGATTAGATACATGAAATACATCATGTATTCCTGCCATTTCCTCTGGCAGTTGTAGCTGATAGGCTACAGGTCCTATTCTTCTATTAATCTCAAAAGGTCCAACATACCTGGGACTTAGCTTTCCTCGTTTGATGAATCTTACTATTCCTTTCCAATGAGAGACTTTTAACAATACTTTATCTCCTACTTGAAATTCCAATGGTTTTCACCTGTTATCAGCATAACTTTTCTGTTGATCACGTGCTGCTTTCAGTCGTTCCTTAACTTGGATGATCTTGTCGGTTGTTTCTTGCACTATCTCAGGCCCAGATAGTTGCTTTTCCCCAATTTCTGCCCAACAGACTGGGGTTCGGCACTTTCGTCCATAAAGTGCTTCGAATGGTGCAACATTGATACTTGTATGATAACTATTATTATAAGAAAATTCTATCAATTGTAAGTGATCGTCCCAATTACCTCCAAAATCAATTACACAAGCTCTAAGCATGTCTTCCATGGTCTGAATTGTCCTTTCGCTTTGTCCGTCTGTTTGAGGATGATAAGCTGTGCTTAGATTTAACTTGGTTCCCATTGCCTTTTGGAAACTTGACCAAAAATGAGAGGTAAAACGACTATCCCTGTCAGAAACAAGTGATAAAGGAATTCCATGTAATGAAACGATTTCATTTACATACAATTTGGCTGATTGTTCCATACTAAAAGTTTCCTTCATTGGTAGGAAATGAGCTAACTTGGTTAGCCTATCTACAATCACCCAGATTGTATCATTACCTTTTCTTGTTTTGGGTAATTTGGTAACAAAATCCATTGTTATCAATTCCCATTTCCATACTGGCATTTCTAACTGTTGTAACAAACCTGAGGGTTTCTGATGTTCAGCTTTAACTTGTGAGCAAGTTAAACATTTAGAAACATAGGTTGCTATGTCCTTTTTCATTCCTATCCACCAGAAATTATTTCTTAAATCCTGATACATCTTATCACTGCCAGGATGCATCGTATATCTGGACTTATGGGCTTCTTCTAATATACGATGGCGTAGGTTTCCTAATTTAGGTATCCACATTCTCTTTTTATGGAATCCCCAATTTCCATCTGTTCCTTGTTCTAATTCTTTAACCATACCTTTTAGCTTTTCAGTATCATCTTTGATTACTGATTCTTGTGCTTTTCTAATTTGATCATTTAAATCTACTTGTAGATTTAATTTAAGAGAACGTATCCTTTTTGGCTTGTCATGATATTTTCGGCTTAAAGCATCTGCCACTACATTTGCTTTTCCTTCATGATACTGGATATCACAATCATAATCACTAAGCATTTCCATCCAACGTCTTTGTCTCATATTCAACTCTTTTTGCCCGAAAACGTACCTTAAACTTTTATGAGCAGTGAATATGGTAAACTTACTACCATAAAGGTAATGTCTCCAAATCTTAAGGGCAAAAATTATAGCTCCTAATTCAAGATCATGGGTTGAATAATTTTCTTCATGATTCATAAGTTTTCTAGACGCATATGCTATAACCTTTTGGCGTTGCATTAATACACATCCATAACCTAACTTAGAAGCGTCACAGTAGACTACTAAATCTTCAGTTACTTATGGTAACACTAATATGGGTGTATTAGTTAATCTTTGCTTAAGAATTCTAAATGCTTCTTCTTGTTTTGGTCCCCATTCAAACTTAATGGATTTACAGGTTAACTTAGTTAAAGGAATGGCTATTCTAGAGAAATCTCGAATAAATCTTCTATAATAACCGGCCAATCCTAAGAAACTTCTAACCTCGGTTGGTGACTCAGGGGTTTTCCATTTGGTAATTGCCTCGATTTTTGTTGGATCCACATGAATTCCTTCATGGTTTACTAAGTGTCCGAGAAACTGTACCTGTTTTAACCAAAACTCACATTTGGAAAATTTAGCGTAAAGCTTTTCCTTTCTTAATAGACTTAAAAGTGCTTGCAAATGCTTTGCATGTTCCTCTTTACTTTTAGAGTAAATGAGAATATCATCTATAAAGACAATTATGAATTTATCCAAATATGGCTTGCATATTCGGTTCATCATGTCCATGAATGCAGCTGGGGCATTGGTTAAACCAAATGGCATGACAGTAAATTCATAATGGCCATACCTCGTTCTGAAGGCGGTCTTAGGAATGTCCTCTTCCTGTACCTTTAATTGATGATATCCTGACCTTAAATCGATTTTAGAGAAAAATTGAGCTCCTTGTAGTTGATCAAACAGATCATCGATTCTTGGTAATGGATACCGATTCTTAATCGTAACTTTGTTCAATTCACGGTAGTCAATGCACATACGCATTGATCCGTCCTTCTTCTTAACGAATAAAATCGGTGCTCCCCACGGCGACGAACTTGTCTGTATGAATCCTTTCTCTAATAATTCATCTAACTGTTTCTTTAGTTCCTGCATTTCGGCGGGTGCCAAACGGTAAGGTGCTTTGGCAATTTGTGTTGTTCCTGGTATTAAGTGAATTCTGAATTCAACTTCTCTATCTGGCGGTAATCCTGGTAATTCTTCTGGGAATATATCTGAAAACTGAGACACTACTGGAATGTCTTTTAGTTCTTTTCCTTTAGTGTTAGTGATTATGGAAATCAAATACACTAATGATCCTTTTCTTATATAACTTGCAGTTTTCATCACAGAGATAAATTTTGTGGATCTAGATGGTTTATCTCCATTAATTGTGATCTTTTTACCTTTTGGTGAATTTACTTGAATTGACTTTTGATAACATAAAATACTAGCTTTATTGGCTATTAACCAATCCATTCCTAAAACAATATCGAATCCTGCCAGATTCATTGGGTAAAGATTTGCAATAAACTTTTGATTTAAAATTTCTACTCTTGCTCCCTGCAAGATTTCAGAAATTTTAATGGTTTCTCCATTAGCTGTTTCTACTAGGCATTCTTGTGGAAGTTTAGTTAATGACTGATTTAGGAGTTTGCAAAACGAAGTATTAATAAAACTTTGGTTCGCACCAGAGTCAAATAGTACTTTAGCAAAAACATCATTAACTAAAAACGTACCGGCTATTACGTCCGGAATCATCTTGGCTTCATCTGCAGTCAAAACAAATGCTCTAGCATTTTTAGTGTTCTTGTTATTTGTAATTGGAGCTAATTTCGGACAGTTTGGCTTGATATGACCTTGTTCCCCACAGTTGTAGCATACCCTGTTGTTGGCTTTCCTCCTGCAGTCTTCTTCCTTGTGTCCTGATATTTTGCAGAAATTGCAATATATGGAGCATTTTCCAGAATGCTTCCTTTTGCAATACTTGCAATAAGGTGCAGATGTAGAACCCATATTCCTACGGTTGTAATTCCCGGAACGGAATTCTTGGGTAAGCCTTTGGGCTAGGTTTCTTTTCTGGTCTTCTTCTCTAGTACGGACTAATTCATCTGTCAAGGTGTTGGTTAGTTCTACAGCTTCTTCTATGGTTTGGGGTCTAGCTGCCTTGACTACATGCCTAATCTCCCCGATCAATCCCCAGATGTATCGGGAGATTAATACTGGTTCAGGTGATGCAAGGGTAGGTACTATTCTAGCATATTCAAAGAATAACTTTGTGTACCCCTTACTATCCACTCCATTCATCCTAAGATTTAGGAATTTGTTTGCTATTTGTTCCTTTTCATTGGGAGGGCAGAATTTCCTTTCTACCATATTATAAACCCTATCACTTCCTCTAGACTAAAGGATAGTGTTCCACCATTCTAAGGCCGAGTTCTTAAATAAATTAGAAGCAAACATTATTTTATCTTCTTCAGCACACTTGCTTATTTTTAAGACTGCCTCAGTCTGTTCTATCCAGAATAGAGCTGCAATAGGTTCTTCATTGCCCGAGAATTCTATTGGTTTGCAGGACCAGAATTCTTTGTAAGAGCAACCATAAGGCATGGTTCTTCTTCTTTTAGGAATGGGCACTTGAAGTACGGGTCCATTGTTCACGCTGTGTTCTAGTTCAATTGGTCGCTTACTGCTATGTTTACTTTTATTATTTGCTTCCTGGACCGTTTGAATAATAAATGGCATTGCATCTATGATTCCTTGTGCCACTATGTGTTGGATAGCACTATTATCCACTTGGTTTCCATTTTTATTGATGCTTGGATTCTCATTAACCAAGTTAATGTTACTCTGGTTATCGTTATTCAGATTTTCCTGATTTCCTTCGTCGGCCATCTGAATTTTAAACATTTACCACATATTAATATCACAAAATAATATTTAATATAGTTAATCACATGACACGCATTTTGGTCAAAAGCGTCGATTATTGCGACTTTACTCTATTCATATAATATGCATCTATTACACACCAGTACTGAAATTAAAATTACAATACCAACTGAAATAAAATTACACTAATAGTAGTAGGCATCCGTACACACATATTTTATTTTATTTTATTATATTATTATTACTATTACTACCGTTTCCATTCTCACATTCATGGATATGGATTCATCCAAAAATCCATATTGCGCTCGTCGTATTTCCAGACGAGTCGCTCTCCCACCTGTCTCATTCGTTCACTACTCTCTAAAATTTCCTCACCAAATGTCCTAAGTTCTTGTGCATTGTCTGCACTCATTGGGGGTGCAGGTTCTAGGACTGGGTTCGGAATCTGGGGTGCGGGTTCCTGGTATGGAGGTGTAGGTGCCTGGAATTGGTAAGGATCTTCTAAAATCTCCCTAATGTATTCATCGTGGTAATAGGGATCTAAAGGATCCAAACCTGGGTAGGCTCCTATGTTTGGCATGGGCATGTCTTCATGTATCGGGTAGCGTTGCACATAGTCCCTATTGTCGTCCCACCAGGGGTTGTAATTTGAGTCTAGAGGGTTTGGTGCTGGTACCCTAGGTATTTCTTCCGGATGAAAGTCATGCATTTCTACTTGATTTTTAGGGTTTTCTAGTTCCATTGGTTGATCAGGAATTGGTGGTTGTGGTTGGGGTGCTATTATTCGTTCCAGATTAGGGTCAGCTGCAGTGGTTGCTAGGATGTGGATGTTGGCTATTCCCCTATTGATCATGTCCTGGGCATAGGCATCTGTCTCTCTTTAGGTTGCTGCTAGTGCTCTCTGGTCTTGTAACTTTTTCATACGTTTTCTACGCTCGTGTGCCCCTCTACTGAACCATCCCCTCTTTTTCTGAGGAAATGGCTCTTCTGACTGAGCCTTAAACACAAATATTCCTTCTTCCGTATCAGCAGAATACCCCGAGAGGGCAGGCTGAGAAGAGGAGGTGCCTTCGCTTCTAGGCGAACCAGACAATTGACGGTACGCGTCAGATGGTCCTTGGTCGCTCATACTGTAAACTAACAAATAGTCAAATAACACATAACAAATAAATACAATTATGCACGTAGTTCCGTAATTTATTTCCTAACAGATTGAATTTTGATGTCAGCAGAACGCTTCTGTGGCTGAATCAGTGGATTAGCTCTGATACCACCTTTTGTCACAACCCCCGCCCCCTATCTGTCCTGGGAACGGGCGGCCGCGAACTCAATGGTGGTGGTATCGATATTTATTAATTTGGCAGCGGAATTTACATCAGGACCGTAGTTAGGAAATATTTTATCAGAGTAAAACACCACATTTTATATAAATAATCATAATGGGATGAAACCCAAGTTTTTATTACAAACTGTTTTGTAGGGATAAATCCCATTTTATTTAAATAAAACGCCTTCTTTATTTAGGTAACTTTTATAGCCACTTTTCCAAGCCTTCAGTGCTGTCCAGCTGGCTTATAATTGGCTTTCACATTGTGTTACCTGAAACGCGTTTTAAAAACATCTGTCAGTGGGAAATACTGGTGAGTGAATCCCAGTTTAATCAAGAAACATTAATTTAATTTAAACAGTATTGAGGGCGATTACAATGTTTATATCTACCCAATTACTCATTCAGTACTGTCAATCCTGAATGGTGGGTAATATTACACATTGGCTAACTCTTCGTCCAATGGTAACGTGTTCTATATTTTATATACAAAACCCCAACATATCGGCAGTAATCGTAGAATTACAAAGACTCAGTCACTGCTAAATTGCATTGTAAAATAGTTAAGGTTTTGTAAAAACTGTTTACAAAAAGGAGATTACTCACTTTGATGTCTTAGATTTTCGGTAAGAGTTTCCTGGTGACAATCTATAATTTACACAAATGTACACGTGTTAGTATAATAACCCATTTTAACATTAGTAATACCCTCCCCGAGACGGCATTCCAACGACTACGTCGGGCAGAACCACGACAGCCGTTACGGAACCCTAGATCAATCGGGCAGCATATCTAATACGTATCCAGGGGTTATAATACTTACAACGGAGTAGAACTTAGCTATTTAGGGAGTATTAGACCCGAGTATAACTTCTACTATCAGAAAATTCGAGTGAAAAAGAAAGATATGAGCGACTGAAACTGATATCCCGAGCTCCCATTATATAGGGCTTCATCTTGGGTTTCTCGCGGCCCGCGTAACACATGACAAGGGCCTACGCGGCCCGCGTAACACATGACAAGGGCCTACGCGGCCCGCGTCAACGTCGGTCAACGCGATAGCTTGTCCGGGTCACTATGTAGGCTTGACGGGTGTTGGGCCACGTGGCGGCCCAGGGTTTCGCCAGGTTTTAAGTTGTCGCGGCCCGCGTCGGGGTTGAGGTGAGGCTTACGCGGCCCGCCTCAAGCCCAAAATTTCATTTTTTAATTATTTTTAATAATATTTAGGGTATTCGGGGTCCGTTTTCGCGTATGGGGTGTATTTTTGGACATATTGGGATATTTTGACATATATTGGGGTGTCGAAAATATTTCGAAGGTGTCGGTTTAGAGTTGTTATACAATGGCGTTTAGATGACGATGGGACTTTTTGTTTTATTTTCTTTGCACATTGTTTTAAACTTTTTTTTAGATTTATTATAATAGTACTTGTTCAAAGTAATATTATCATAGTTTGGTAGTTTTGTGGGCGTTTTATGGCATGATGGCGTTTTACAAGCATTTGCCCGTTTGGTGTTTTATTATATTTTTCATTATAGGATTAATTTATTTGTTGTTCTTAGCTGAAATTATATAACAAACAACAGAAAAAGAAAAAAAAAAACAAATAGAAGCAATTTATGATTTAAATCTTCAGTATCATCAGTCTCTTTCTTCTTTTGAAACTACAAGAACTGTCACAAATAAATGGCGTTTTGGGTTTGGCGTGGTTTATTTTCTTTGTTCATGTGTTGAAGTGTCTTTGTGGATGTTGGAGACATAGATCGACTCCGTGTGGGTGGATGCTATCTGCCCGTCGTCTTCATTATAATCATCGGGCCAAAGTAGCATTTACATTGGGATAGGTCTCTTCTACTCATCCAAGTCTTCTTCCAGAACAAAGAAGACAAAATGACATATGGGTGTCATCAGTCCCTCTTTCTTGAATTTTGTCCATCTCTTGCAGCAAAATCTTACTCCCCTCACCTAACAAATCATTCAGCGAAACTTCATGCAGAACATTACTGAGTATCAAAGAAAAGATGTTTGCCATCGTTGATTTCTCTCAACTTTTTGGCGTTTTACATTGAGTTGTATTTTTTTGGAACCACTGTGTTTTTTGTGTGTTTTTTTGGTGTGATAAACGGAAGGTGGTGAGACGTTTCTATTTATAGGTTTTTATTTTTGGCGTGTAGTTTAGGCGGGATATTATTTTTATAACAAAAAATGTAATTAACATTTATCCGGATGTAAGGCTTGGCGTTTATATATTATGGCGTTTCACATTTGTGGCGTTATTGTAGCCTGAGAGCTTAAATAAAAACACAGAAAAACTACGCAGTGATAAAATTGGCATTTTGTATTTATTTGGCGTTTTATATTTCAACGGCGTTTTATGTGAGAAATGATGTTTTGCCTTTTTTACCCTTAATGAAGCGCGTCCACGTAATAAAACTGATGTTATTTACGAAAACGCCACCGCGTCAATCTAGTCCATAGATTGTTTTGATTGGACGATCCATAACCATTCTCACACTTTCCACCGTTTTCTCTAAATCCTAACTATATATTACGAATGTTGCATTTCAAACCTTGTATTTGCAAAATACAAATTATCTAACATTCACATATCAAAACACATAATTGTTCATTAACATAAACAAATAACAGAATTTGCATTAATTGATTGTGAAAAAACAATGGATTAATGCATGATAAGAAAAAAAAACTAACAACACAACGTTTGAAGACTACTAAACTGAATTAAGAAACTTCAATTTTAATTCCATTGAAACCTAAACTTGTTGATACAGATCTCTCTACATATCTATCTGGTTAACTAATAATCCCTACTAGAGGTCATTGACCATTATTAGTCTCACTTTTTTTATTCTCCATGACAGCCTCACTCATCTATCAACTATTTTTCCTCCATCGGTTCTCAATTAAAAAAACTAAACAAGGTTAATTTTTTTTCTAAATTACAAATTAACGTTTTAAAACTTTTGACAAGGATAGAAGTTGAATGATGTAAACTTTACCATCTTGCGAAAGTGAGATTGTATGATTATTATATGTTTTTATTATTGCCAGTTGGCGACAACCTAAAATTGAAACCCCATTCTGAGTGCTGCCTGTGAAACTTAAGGGAGAAGCGACACACAACGCCCCCGTCGTCGCCCGCCATTCCGGCAATCCACGGCCACCGTTGTCCGCTGAAACTCGATCTTAAAGCAACAACACAACTCCACCACTAATTTAGTCATCGTAAGTTAATGTTTTAAACTGTTAAATAAATCACATGTTTTATTATGTTTGAAATAGATGAATCATCTGTTATATTATATGTTTATGAGTTTAAATTACAGAAGAAGCTGGACGCTGCTGTAATTATTTATGGCCACTGTAACTACGGACACATTTTTCCGACGAGATGTTTTCGGAAAAAGGTCTTTATGGAGGGAATTAGAATTTAAAGGGGCCGATCGAAAGTATGTTTCCGAGATGTATGTTGACGAGTCTTTGAAGACCTTGGGTGATGCGATTCACGATATTTACAACCATAACACAAAGGGCCTCAATTTGGAAGAACTTTGCAGGTTTCGAACGTGTTTATATTTCTCTAGTTTTTGAAGTATGTTGATTTGATTCGTTTACTGCTTTTCAGTTTGACACGATTACGGTTAACTGTGTTTGTGATACATACTTGAAGGAAGCATGATTTGGTTTGATTGTGTATAGATAAGAGTTAAATTGCACAAGGAAGGATGAGATTGTATATTATGCAGTTTTAGGTTCCAATTTCATGCTTGTTTTTTTTTATCTGGATAGTAGAATGTGATATGGATGTCCTAGCTAGCTAAGTTAGATGGAGATAATGTCATTGACTATCTATTTTGAAGTCCAAGGTTTTTCCTTCGGTCATATGTATCTGAACCATAGTTAGTTATTAAAGGCTCTAGGCGCATACGGCTCGTCAGGGGTATGTTGTTAATGGCGAATAACGACAAATAGCAATAAAGTACCTATATGCTACGTAGCGAATATTGATAACTAGCGATACACTAGAAAAATAATTTTAAAAATTGTTATATGTATATTATATCAAAATACCCTGGTATATATGCTATTTTACATGTATATTTAACCAAAAGCTAAAATCTAGCTATGTTATAGCTATATTCAATTGCTATATTATTTAAAAAAAAATTAAGGTGTCGCTATTCTCGCTATCCGTCGTTATGACCATAATAGCGACACTACATCGCTTCGCTATTGAAAACTATGGTCTGGGGCCTAGGCGCAAAACACAAAAAAGCGAGGGCCTGAGAAAGAATAGCGCACAATGAAGAATAATTAAAAATATATCATGTATTAGAAAAAAATTACTATTCTTCAAAGAAAATAAACAAAAGCTATTATATAACATTTAATATCATCTATTTAGTGTCAAAAGTTCTTTGAGGCAACTTATCTTTGATGGCTTGTGTTACATTGTGATTTATAATTTGTGCTTTTAGCGGATTTGTGAGTGTCAGCTTTAAGGCAACTTCATTATGGTTGCTCACTGATTTTGCATACAGTGTGCAGACTGTGCAGTATGCACGCATTAGTGTAAAGTTTAGCTATACTCTCTAGTTTGTTGTTTGATACTTTTCATAGCTATTCCCTCATCTTGGTTTCCCGAATGGAAGTAAAGAGATTTTGTTTTGGACTTTGGTTATACTCTAAAAATCAAAGATACTTGTGCTTTGCTGATTATCGTCTCAATCTCCAAGGTGTATAAAATAGAAGTTTACTTGTAACCTCTTTTCAATATTATTGATCACATAATTGTCGACTTGAATTAAAGTTTAACACTTTCACACAACAAGTTTTGACAAATACGTGTAGGGATGTTTTTATTCCCATGCGCCTCTTTTTTCTGGTCACTCTTATATATCTACACAAGCATACATTAGCAATTTATTTAGTGGCACCAAATCATGAAATACATTTATTTATCATTAAAATTGCTAAAAAAAAATTATACCCTAAATGGTATGGTAGATATATCATGCATCTCCAAAAAGCTAACATTGACATTCAATGGTTTATAAATCCAGTAAGGCCTACAATCTGGTGCTGCATGAATTTGGAGAAAAACTCTACTCTAGTATTGTGTCAACCATCACTTCGCTTTTAAACGAAATGGCGGTGCTGATAGAAGGTTCTCCGGGAGATTTGTTTCTAGAAGAACTAGACAGGAAATGGACAGAACACAACAAAGCATTACAATTGATAGAATATATATTTTTGTACATGGATAGAACATTCATTCCTAGCACACACAAAACTCCGGTTCTTGAGCTGGGGCTTAATCTATGGAGGGATAATATCATCCACACAATGAAGATCCAAACGAGACTCCTGGAGCATGTGAAAATAGAAAGGGGAGGCGGATCAATTAACCGTGGTTTAATGAAAAACGCGGTTAACATGCTAAGGTCTTTCGGTTCTTCGTCTTACCAAGAATATTTTGAAAAACCGTTTCTAGTTGCTACAGCTGATTTTTACCGTGGTGAATCTCAACTGCTTATTGAAAGTTGTGGCTGTGGGGATTATTTGAAGATAGTTGAAAAACGGTTAAATGAGGAGACAGGACGAGTTTCACGTTATTTGGATCCAAGGAGTAAACGAGTTTTACATTATCTCGTGATAAAACATATGATTGAAAGCCAGATGAATAGATTAGTACACATGGAGAATTCAGGGCTAGTTTGTATGCTTATGGGTGATAAATATGAAGACTTGGGTAGAATGTATACGTTATTCAAAAGAGCGCTAAAAGGGTTGTCATTAATAAAGGAAGTGATGACATCACACATTCGCGACACTGGTAAGCAATTAGTAACTGATCCTGAAAGGTTAAAAGATCCTGTGGATCTTGTACAACGTCTTTCGGATGAAAGAGATAAATATGATAAGATTATTAATCTTGCATTTAAAAATGACAAGGATTTCCGAAAGGCGTTCAATTCTTCGTTTGAGTATTTCATCAATTTGAATACTCGTTCCCCAGAATTTATATCATTGTTTCTCGATGATAAACTACGTAAAGGTTTTGAAGGGGTTAGTGAAGAGGATGTTGAGATTCTACTGGACAAAGTTATTATGCTTTTTCGTTATCTTCAAGAAAAAGACATTTTTCAGACGTATTATCGACGACACTTGGCGAAAAGGCTTCTTTCTAAAAAGAGGGTGTCGGACGAAGCAGAGAGAAGTTTGATCTTGAAGTTGAAAACCGAATGCGGGGAACAGTTCACATCAAGATTTGAACGCATGTTTTCTGACATGAAAACCTCTGAAGACACAATGAAACAGTTTTACGAAGCAATGGGACCTGAGTTAGGTGACGGGCCGACACTCGTGGTCAGTGTTCTTACAACCGGGTCATGGCCGATTAAATCAACCCCCACCTGCAAGCTTCCATCCGAAATCCAAACTGTGTGTGACAAGTTCACGACGTATTACCGTCGAACCTACCCCAGGCTCAGCCTGACCTGGCAAACAAATATGGGGTCCGCTGATATAAAAGCAACGTTCGGTAAGGGCCAAGAACATGAGCTGCTTGTTTCAACTTACCAGATGTGTGTTCTTATGTTGTTCAACAGCGTAGATCGGTTGAGTTATAGAGAAATTGAACAGGCTACTGAGATACCGATTTTAAATCTAAAACAATGTTTGCAGTCTTTAGCTTGCATTGAAGGGAAAAATGTGCTTAGGAAAGAACCTATGAGCAAAGACATCGGAGAAGATGACGTGTTTTTCTTTAATGATAAGTTTTCCAGCGAGTTTTACAGAGTGAACATTGCGCAGATGGAACCTGAACTTGAAAAACAAGAGGTACGACAGGGAGTTGAGGACAGAAAACCTCAGATTGATGCAGCAATTGTTAGGATTATGAAAGTACGACGCGCCTTGGATCACGATAATATTGTGGCTGAGGTTACAAAGCAATTGCAGTCGAGGTTTTTACCGGACCCAGTTGTGATAAAGCAGAGAATCGAGGCGCTTATCAAAAGGGAGTTTTTGGAGCTGGACAAAGACGATCAGAAGTTGTATCGGTACGTGCCTTGAAGTGAAGAAAGAAACAGGTGTTATTGTGGTGATTTGAGAACTGTTTGTTGCATAATATTTTTTGGTTTCTGGGTGGTGTTTTATGTCAAGTAACAAGACTATCCTGTTGTACCATTATTAAACTTGTATTTATTTGTGGTGTTTTATGTCAAGCAACAAAAGCCTATTCTGTTGTACCATTTTTAAACTTATGTTTATTTTTGGGCAACATGATCAGCAGTTAAATGATGAAACACGCAGGATTGAACTATAGAACATCATGTAATGAACTTTACATAACCTGTCATTGTATTTAATAGACTTTCAAACTTTACATTATAATATAACAAACATGTTTGATTTCTATACTGAACCAACAGAGCATGCTCATATATACCGGGTCCGGGAAAATGGGTTAGGGTCTAAGCGGGTCATACCAGGTCCACTGGTTGGGTATTGTAATGTTGTGAAATGAACACGATCCAGGACAAACAAACAAATTAGAACAGCAGCAGAGGCGGCTGTTGCTACTCATATATCTTCATGTAAACCTCACAAATAAATCTGCACTGGACAAAATATTCATGGCTTGGGATCCCATTTTAAGGTTATGTGTAGTCATAAAGCCCTTTGTGGGGCGTTATGCGACAAGTGGTGAAACGCGTAAGAGAGGAGCTTTATATAACTTGAGTGTGTAGTGGGGATATATATGTATGAGGCTTTATATATATGTGTGTGAGTGGGGAAGAATGGGAAACGCCGTGAAAATTTTCACGAGGAGGAGGGATTTTTCAGCATATGGCGCCCCCGTAATGGTGTTCAGGGGCTCATGGGGCGCTATGGGAGGGGTAGGCATGATATAGAGCCCCATTACGGATGGTCTAAGCATAAAAAAGAGTAAATTACAAGTGGGTCTTAGGTTCGATTCCCACAAAGTGGGTTTTCCTAGATTTATTGGGTTTCCTCCTGTATTGGTGTATAGGCATTATTGCCTACCGGAGATGGAAAACCATTATTTGCCGTTAAAAAAAAAACCTTAATTAGGTTTTCTTTTTATCATTTACTCTTACACATTATTATAATTACTTTTTTGACTCACTTTTTAGTTTTTCTTTCCTTGCACTTTATTGTAATTGTTATGTAGACTCTGAAATTTCAGTTTTTTTCCTTTTACTTATTTTTGTCTTTTTTAGTTTTCTTTTCTCAACATAATACTTTTCTAAATTTTATATGTACCGTCGTAAGTAGTTTATTTTATTTTCATTCTGAACCCGTCGCACGTACTTGTCTTTATGGTTAAAACGAGTGCCGATTGCATAACAAACTGAACCAATAACTTAACCATGACTTGCGAATATGCCACCGCAACATGGTTTTTTAGTCATCACATAGAATGTACCGTCGCGATTTGCGGATTTATATCTACGTTCGAACCTGTCACCATTTGCTGATTTTTATGTACGTTTCAAACCTAAGCATGAGTGGTAACCCTGTAGTTCTAATTTCTTTAATAACTTTTAAACTGTATAAATATCAATATCTTTAAAAAAAATCAACAAACCCTTCTTGTCACAATCCCTAATCCAGATTATTAAAAGTTACGAAATAAGGCAGCGGAAACTGCAGTCGAATCGTTAAGGTTATAACATTCAACCTCAAAGAATCAAAATCACAATTCATAAGGGCGTCTACATCAATCGCAGAAATGTGGAGAACTGCTATGGCACGCGCCACCGGCGCTATTCGGTTGCAGTTGCCGGAATTCCACCGATACTACTCTTCGAGCACCAACTCTCCGTCTGCAGTAGTTAACTCCATGATTCTCCGTTCTCTTAAAGAGCACTACACTGAAGTCTCCAAAATGGCCCCTCCCCCTGTACGTTCCCATCTCAATCTCTCTCTCTCTCTCTCTAGGGTTTTAAGAGGGTTTATTTTTAAATTATAATAAAAAATGACAAATTACTCTCTGCGGCATTTTATCAAACACCTGGTAGGCACTGTAAGATTGTGTTAATTGGGCATAAAAAACTGGATTTTGTTGTTAGGGTTTTAGTGAGGTTTATGTCCATCTGTCTCTCTAGGGTTTTACCAGGGTTTATGTTGAAAATTTAATTAATTTCGATAAGCTACTCTCTACCGCATTTTGTCGAACACCTGGCAGGCACTGTAATCTTATGTTAATTGGTAAAAAAACTGGATTTTGTTTATAGGGTTTTAGTGGGGTTTATGTTCTATCTCTTTCTCTAGGGTTTTACCAGGGTTTATGTTGAAAATTTGATCAGATTCGATAATTTACTCTCTACGGCATTTCATCGAACACCTGGTGGGCACTGTAAGCTTATGTTAATTGGGCATTAAAAACTGGATTTTGTTGATAGGGTTTTAGTGAGGTTTATGTCCCACCTCCCAACTTCCATCTCTATCTCTAGGGTTTTACGAGGGTTTACCTTGAAAATTTAATCAAGTTCGATACGCTACTCTCTGCGGCATTTTATTGAACACCTGGCAGGCACTGTAGTTCATGTTAATTGGGAACAAATAAACTGGATTTTGTCTATAGGGTTTTAATGGGGTTTATGTGTGTGTGCTTTTGACGATGTCTGATATGTTATTTGTTCACAGAAGGTGAGTCCTCCAGAGCCATTTACATTGGTGAAAGGGGCACTGGACAGTGGCGGTCCGGTTCTGACACGAGTGTATGGCGATGAGATCAGGTTATCGGTTATGCGGATGATTAACATTCTCCCCGGAGTGGATCCTTCTGAGATTGATGGGGATGATGAGATTAATCAGTTGTTTCTTCATGTTGATGTATCGAAGCCCGGTCAAGACTATGTTTTGCATTTCTTGTGCGGGTTGTACCCGGATGCGGTGGGGATTCATTCGGTTTCGTTAAGGCATAAGCTTGAAACTTCAGGGCTCCTTGAGGTTCCATCTAAATACAATGGTCCAAGTTTTGAGTAAGTCATGTTGATCTTTAAATTTCTAATGGTAGAACAACTATAGTTATAATTTATGTGTATGTCATATCATGATTTGCATTTCTATATTGTGCTGTAGTTTACTTTATATGCTATGATTTATTCGAATTTGTTTTCTGATCCTTAGATATCATAGTTCTTGGGTCAGTTTTATTGTTTTGCTTAGCATCAACCATAGACTTGTCAATAGCGGTCGCTATAGCGAATAGCGTAGTGTATAGGTCGAAGGTCGCTACAGGGTATCTAGCCATAAATAGCGGGATTTCAGTTATTATTTTTGTATTTTTTAAATATAAATAGATTTAAAATATAGTATAAAATAGCTGAATTTTAGGTTTTTGTTAAATATACATGTAAAATAGCATATTTACCAGGGTATCTTGATATAATATACATAAGTTTTTTTTTAAATGTTTTTCTAGTGTATCGCTATTTATAAAATAGTGCCCGCTATTTATCGTTATTCGCTATGTAGCATATAGGTACCTTATTGCTATTTGTCGCTATTTGCCATTAACAACTATGGCATCAACGGTGTTTTTGAAGTGATGTTTGTGTTTTCTGGGTAGTGAACAGTTGTTGCTACACATGAGTGTCTCTGATATAGGGTATGACAATACGACATACATACTTTTTTGTTATATAATGATTTGTAGTTTTGTACACCTTATGTTAAATCCAAGATTATGGTCCCTGTTGCTATTTTGCACCTTCTAGTAGGTACAGGTTTACAACTTTAACATGCCATTAAATTTATATCCGGTAGCCTGGAAAGTTTGTTTTTTCAGTTTTTATTTTTTAATTTGTTTTTAGAAGGGTTAAATTACACACCCGCTAATCGTGAGAAATGAAATATTTAATTTGATGGATTCCAGTTTTTAATTTGATGTGATTCTCGACTGATTTTGAATCAAGTGAGAAATGGAATATTTAATTTGATGGATTCCAGTTTTTAAAATGTTCCATTTAAGTAGACATATTCCTATACTGAAGGCGAGGACACTTGATGTGATTTGTATGCATCATGTGGTGGTGGCGTTGATAGCCGAAGGACAAGGGGGTACATGCACTAATCGGCCTTTGTTGAGTGTTATGTGCCTTATGTCCAAGGCTTGATGCAAAACCACTATGGAGCCGGGGGTCTCACTGGCAGTGAGGGGTGGCTATAGCGCCTGGTGGTTGCTCAGGCGAGAATCTGGGCTTTTTTTTTTTTGCAAAAACGCTGCTTAGACAAGCGCCTAGAGTCAGGCGCAGACGAGAAAAAGCGTGGGCTTAGGCACAATGAAGAAGATAAAGAGAAGTAACGAACCTATTGAACTGCAACAATAACCTTCTGCTCCTGCGCTTTTCTCCCATTCGTGTTTCTTTCTTCTATTTGCAAGAGCGGCACTCTCTTTTTTACAGATTCGGGTTTTATTAAACGGTTTATTTATTTATTATTCGGCTTCCTTTTTTTATTTTTGTTATATTTGACTTTTTGGGTTTTCCTTTCTTTTTGCTATTGATAATTTGTATACACGATTCCTTCCTTGCTTAAAACTATTGTTTTGATATAATTTGTTATTACTACCTTCTAAATTTTGATGTACAGATTTTATATTTTATATTTTTTTTGATGTACAGATTTTATATTTTATATTTTTTTTGATGTACAGATTTTATATTTTTATATTTTTTAAACATCTTTCCTTTTTCTTATATGAATTATATATACATATTAGATTTTTTTACATTTGTAAAACAATATTAATGTAATAATTGTTGTTACTTATTATTAAACTAGCCCTAAACAAGTATAGAACATGTCTAAAACCACTAAAAATAATATATTTATACTATGCGCCTTGCTTAAAAAGGCCCTTGCTTTTTAAGCGCCTTGCGCCTAGGCTCCGGGCGAGGTCTATGCGCCTTAAGTGCGCCTTGCGCCTTTGACAACATAGCCTCAGACCCTACCTTAGCTTTGCTATTGGTGGGATTTACTGAGTATGATGATGATGATGAGCGATAGGCGCACAAAAGCGACGAGGTCTAAGAATGAGGCGCAAAGCGCAAAAGTTGTGGGCTTTTCGTACCCGAGGCGCAAGGAGATTATATATATTTTTATATTTATCTCATCGGTTTTTGGCATTCCTTATCCAAAATATAGCTATAATTAAGGTTTATATATGATTTTACCTACTTGTACAAGCAAAAAAAAAAAACTATTGTACAACACTTTGATGATTAAAAACAACATAAAAACACCCAAAGTACATAGGGCGCGCACCTCAGGCCCCCAAAAAACCAAAAAATTGCGCTTTTCTTGCGCTTTGTGGAAAAACACGCTTTTTAAAACCCAGGATTTGTTTATGAGTAGGAAAATGCTTCACTTCTCATTGGTTAAATGTTTTTCATACATTTGAACATTTTTTTTTTGGTTTGGGATTGAACTTTGAAAGTTACATAATTTTACATTATCGTTTTAGTTGTTATTTGTAAGTTTTCTAACGCTTAAAGTTTATCATCGATTTAGCGGGGTTAGGTTATGACTTATGAGGCTGATTAGAGGTTGTATAGCTGGAGAATGCGTCATAGTAAAAAAAAACATGTTGCCGGTTTCCCACTGCGCCTCTTTGAGACTTATTCTTTTATATTATTACAATTTTCATTTGTAGGGAGATGAAGAAGTTGAAATATTTGTACCACTACTGGTTATTGCCGAGTCAACTCAATGAGCTGTAGAGTGTAGACCTAAATGTAATTTATAAAATGTGAATTAGGAAATATAATAGATAGAGGCAAGTATAATCAAACAACAAACAAGTTGATATGATTAATACAGATGATTTAACTAATTGTTTTTTTTTTTAATAATTTGCAGGGCCCTTGATGATAGAATGAGGGATGCATTTCATGGTTACATTGAAGAACGAGGTATAAATGATGGTTTATTTCCCTTTTTACAAGCATGGCTTTATGTGAAGGATCACCGTGGTCTTATGCATTGGTTCAAATCAATCGGGACATGCGTTAAAAAAGCCAATTAAGCTTTCATTCGACTTCTTATTTTGCCAACGGATCTCAGGCAAACACACAGGCTGCATTTACTGCCGTTACACAGGCGGTCCCATTCAAGTTTGGCTCAGGGACTAGCGAGACACCTTCATCCGCTTCAGCGGGGTCTCTTTTTAGTTCTTCAGCTCCTAGTTTTGGTCTTACTTCTGTCGCCACCTCATCTGGCGGTTCGACCAAGTAGTTCCACCACCAACATGTTCAGTTCTGGCTCCAGTGCAACACCAAGTTTTGGACTTAGCTCTACTGTCGCCTCATCGGAGACCAAATCCGGTAGTTCCCCTACCAACGTGTTCGGCTCTGGTTTTGGTTCAACACCAAGTTTTGGAGTTAACTCTACTGTCGCCACCTTCCCGAAAACACCTGCCACATCACATACACCAAATACCGCAGCTGCTATTAAGACATACGAAAATGGTTCAACCACCTTTAGATCTCGAGGCAGATCTGCTTTATACAATATGCCACGCACACCGTATTACAGAGGTCCTTCAACTTTAAGTCAAAAGGTTAGATAAACCTTACTTCGTATCTAGGCATGTAAACGAACCGAACGTTCATGAACTTGTTCGGCGGGAAGTTCGTTTATGTTCGTTTATTTAATAAACGAAAGAACATGAGCCCAATTTTTTGTTCATTTATGTTCGTGAACGTTCGTTCATGTTCATTCATTTGTGTTCATTTATGTTTGTTTATTTACATTTGTTAATGTTTGTTTCAATTTAAATACATAAATATAAATAATAAACATTAAAGGAACTTTCTAACTACTCTATAAATAAAACTAATTGGTAGTTGGCTTTCTAGTAATATAAATGGTTTTTCAATGGAGTTTATCGTAATTAATCACTAGTTTATATAAAATATTACGGAGTCTATTTCTATCTCTTTTGACCTAGTGATGAACTGCTTACTAATACGTGCTTGATTTCAGGGTGTGGCTTCACCGTCTGTTTGGGAGCATGAAGGGTCAGTCGGGTCAAGCAGAATGGTATAGTCTATATTTGATTGAGTACTGTTTTGTAATATGCTTATCTGTAACTGGTGAATTTACTTGGACTGTTTAACTTTGACTTCAGGCTGCAAAACGTAGGAGTTCTGCACTCGATGATATTGGGTCTGGTGGTCCCATGCGTAGAATTAGACAGAAGGCCAATCTACAATCACAACAAAGCTCGCTCCCTCGGGATAAAAGTCAACTTGGTTCAACTCAAAAGCTGCTTTTACGGAACGAGCCCGAGCCGAATGCTTTTAAGGCAGTAGAGGAAACTGGGGAGATCAGTAAGCGTAACCAAAGTTACGGTTCGGTTCCTACAGAGTCTAGTAAAATGGCGTTAAAAATATTCGAGCAACTCGAAAGAATGAGCCCGAAGGAAAAACCTTCAGGATCCAAGCTAGCTGGGACTGGAACTACTGAGAAAGTAGACTCGCCAATAGGTTTATCAAGCTCTCAAGATAAGCAGAAATCAGAGGGTAAAGGTAAACATCGCGTGTTGTTTTCGGATGCTCGTGAGTCAACCTTTCAAAACAAAGACACTGTTGAAGAAAATGGTTCAAAAAACGTTGTTTCCGTTGATGGAAATGTTAAAGTGCCAGTTGAAACAAAAGCTGGATCTGCAACGAAACGAGCTTTTTCGATGAGTGCTCATGAGGTAGGTTGAACTTGTGATCCTTCTATACAATTCTTATATATCTTAAAACATAATGTCGGTGGTACTCACCACCAACACCCTCTTTTTTGAAATCTTTCACTTTTAACCCGTGTATTATTACTTTGTATTTACACTGTTAAACTTTTAAAAATTACAATTTTAACCCCTAGATACTACTCCATTTTACACTTCCTAAAAGTTTTAAAATTTGCATTCTTAATTTATCTACTATTACTTCATTTTACACCCCTCAACTTTTGAAGTTTGCCTTGTTAACCCTCAAGTTTGAATTTCGCCACCACCCCACAGGTTTTAAACTTTGCGTTCACGGTTTTTACTCCTTGCACTGTTACTCCATTTTTATCGCCACCACCCCCTCAAGTTTTAAACTTTGCGTTTTTACCCCTTTCACTATTACCCCCCTCAAGTTTTAAACTTTGTGCTTTTACCCCCCTTGCACTATTACTCCGTTTTTAACGCCACCACTCTCAAGTTTTAAACCTTGCGTTTTTTACTCCTTGCACTATTACCCCCTCAAGTTTTAAACTTTGCATTTTTTACTTTTTGCACTATTACTCCATATTTACCGCCACCACCCTGTCAAGTTTTAAACTTTACGTTTTTACTTATTGCACTATTACTCCATATTTACCGCCACCACCCCGTTAAGTTTTAAACTTTACGTTTTTACTTATTGCACTATTACTCCATTTTTACACCTCCTCAACTTTGAAAATTTCATATGCTTAATGCATCACGTAAACTTTAGAATAATTCACTCGATGTTTGTGATTGCTTGCGCCGCAACACGCGCATGTTTGAGTAATTGCTAGTTTCGATTATAGTTGATGTTTCTTTTTATAACTTACAAGTTAGATTTTTTTTTGTCTTGTGAAGGATACTCTGGTTCTAGATGATGACAACCATTCTAACGGGCATGCAAATATCTCAGTCGGTGTAAATAAGAAGCTGGGGGCATCTGTGTTAGCAAACAACGGTGTTTCTACTAAGTTTGCACTACCTGAGTCCAAAAAAGGTGCCATATCTCCCGGTAGTTCTGTTGTTAATAACCAGAAGATCGGTTTTAACGTACCTGCTTTGACTTCGTCGAGCAGTACTCAGCCAACAGTGCTTTCTCAACCAACCTCCGTAGTTGATACAGTTAAAGTTACTCCTCCGAATAAACCTACAGTTTTCCCAACTTTTGGAATGGTTAAAGCAAATGTTAGTCCTGATGCGAAACCACTTGGCGCAACCAGGTAAATAAGTTTTTGTTCTAAATGAAGTTATTTGTTGCTTATATGGTGAATCTTACGCATGTTTCTTTCTGGTGCTATGCAGCTTGATTAATTCAACCATGAATAATGATAAGGGCAACAGTCAGAAGTCGGAAAATTTGTTTGGTAGTTCAGGATCTTCGTCCTCTGCTATCCTGACAACTGCATCAGCAAGTGGTGTATTTTCATTTGGTGTCTCAACGAATAATTCCGCTATTATTAACGGGACTTCTTCAAGTCCATCAATCTTTGCTTCTTCAAGTCCATCAATTGTTGCTTCTTCGTTTTCTTTTCAATCTTCCGAAACCAACACAAACAATGTTTCCGGTAGTAGCTCATCCACTGTTCTTTCTTCTACCACCACCACTACTTCAGCTGTTAGCAGTACTTTTTCGACATCTGTGTCTGCATCCGCATTTAGTTTTGGGTCTGCAACTGCTTCACCTACTACATTGAGCAACGGTGGTAGCATATTCGGATTCAGTTCTCCATCAGCTACATTAACCGCCAACGGATCTCAGGCAAACACACAGGCTGCATTTACTGCCGTTACACAGGCGGTCCCATTCAAGTTTGGCTCAGAGACTAGCGAGACACCATCATCCGCTTCAGCGGGGTCTCTTTTTAGTTCTTCAGCTCCTAGTTTTGGTCTTACTTCTGTCGCCACCTCATCTGGCGGTTCGACCAGTAGTTCCACCACCAACATGTTCAGTTCTGGCTCCAGTGCAACACCAAGTTTTGGACTTAGCTCTACTGTTGCCTCATCGGAGACCAAATCCGGCGGCTCTGGTTTCGGTTCAACACTGAGTTTTGGAGTTACCTCTACTGTCGCCTCATCAGAGCCCAAACCTGGTAGTTCCGCTACCAACGTGTTTGGTTCTGGCTTCGGTTCGACACCTAGTTTTGGAGTTAACTCTACCGTCGCCTCATCAGAGCCCAAATCTGGGAGTTCCGCTACCAACATGTTCGGTTCTGGCTTCGGTTCAACGCCTACTGTTGCTTCGTCAGAGACCAAATCTGGTAGTTCTGCCAGTAACGTCTTTGGCTCTACACCGTTTTCCTTTGGGGCGTCTACTACGTCTATGCCTTCTGCCAGCAGTTCGCCTTTCATGTTTGGATCATCTAACGCAGGTGCTTCAACGGGATCATCCGTGTTCTCATTTTCTTCAAAACCGTCTTCTCCTGCTCCAGTTTTCGGAAACTCGACTCCTGTTTTTGGAACTTCGCCCACTAGCAACACCGATCAAATGAGCATGGAAGACAGTATGGCCAACGATTCCAACCAAACACCAAGTCCAGCGCCTGCTTTCGGTCAAGCTTCCAGCGGCACACCACCGGGTTTCATGTTTGGTTCCGCCACGCCGACGCCACCGACCACGGTTCAGCCACCGGGTTTCTTGTTCGGTGCGCAGACAAACCAACCGCAACCACAAGCGCAAGCACCGTCTCAGAGTCCTTTTCTGGCAACACAGTTTAGTGCGGGAGGAAGTTTCTCGTTAGGTAGCGGTGGAGACGACAAGTCTAATAGAAGGATTGTTAGAGTTAAAAGACAGACCAGGAGGAAATGATAAAACATGTGAAGGGGTCGCTTGTTTCGACATTCTACAACTTGTGTCAGGTATTGTGGTAGTTAGATTGTTCTTGTATCTCATTTTTGGAGGAAGTGTTTTGTATGAGGTCCATCGGTATAACATCTTCTTTATCTTTTTGTGTATCCATGTAAAAACATACAAGGTAAAGACATTGCAACTCTAGTCATAATGCTGACATAGCTTGTATTTCTGTTTTTATAATATATGGATGCTGTCTTTAGCTGACGTTCGACAAGGTTCCATTCCACCTCTCATCCCTTTATACCAAACACTATAGTTTTTTTTTAAGTTTAAGCATTACAAGTTATTTGAGTAACTAGATCTTAGTAATTATATTATATAATCTAACAAATTTGTGTTATTGTATGGAGGGTTTTTTCAAAAAAAAAAATTATTTTTCACTTTTAAACCAAAAGTTTTCATCCTTCGTATTTTAACACTTTTAATTTGTTTACTTTTAACCCAAAACTTTTCATCTTTTTGTAATTTAACCCAAACTTTTTTATTTACAACTTTGGTCCCCCATACTTTCTATCTTTCACAAGTTTTTCGTTTTTCGTTTCGTTCTAAATTTTGTGAGTTAATACGTCGCAACGTACGTGTGTGGTTCAACGTTTTTGGTCTATTTTTTTTCACATTTGACAGGTTTGTCGCAATGTGTCTATTTTCCCCCTTTGGTAAGTTGCCGCAACGGGCGGATCCTACATTGACTTAGTTATTCTTTTCTACGTTATTTTGCAAGTTAACATGGCGCAACGTGCGTGTGTGGTTCAACGTTTTTACGTCTATTTTTTCCATTTAACAAGTTCGTTGCAACGCGTGTGTCCTAAATCGACAAAGTTATTTTTTATAAGTTATATGTTTTAGTCTTATTTCTTCGCATTAACACATCGCAACTTCAGTGTTAGTGGTGGCTACTAGCGGTGTGGCATTGATTTTATTTGGCATTGTTTTAGGCCCCCGCCACAACGCAAGGGTGCTTAATTCTAGTTTACTTTAATTAGCATTAATGTTTTTTTACTTTTATATGAGAGTCATTTAAATAATATACTGAACCTTCATTATACTAACTACTAATGCAAATAAACTTTATTCTCTCTGACCATGAACCTTTTATTATACTAACTCCTAGTGCAAATAAACTTTATTCTCTCTAACCAATATTACCTATAAATTTAAGTGAGTATAGAATTTTCACTCCACAAACGAAATGAACAAACGTTAGATTTTAGTAATTTTATGTTTCGCTAACAACTTGCTTTTATTATCTTAAAAAAAAATACATGGTTAGTTTTTTCTCAACTTTTGGATACAAAATTTAATCAAAACATAATTATATTCCAAATAAAATATTTTTGTTAAAAACAAAACAAACTATGTGTTTACCATCTTTCTTACAAGACACTCCACCGCGTAGCACGGGTGTCTCCCCTAGTTAGTAATAAAGAAAAAAGATAAAAAAAAGGAAAACTAAAAAACTACACAATTAGATTGCAAGATTAAATATATAAATAATGTGATATTTAATCTAGTAGCTTTATAATCATTTATATAATATATAGATCAAAATATATTATACCTATTACATAATTAGTTAGTAATTGTTGATGGATCATATTGTTCTTATTAACTAATTAGGTTTTCTCTTGGATGTATATATAAGGAGATAATTAGAGATGTTAAAGGTTACACAATTATAATTATCATAACATCATAAAAATCGTCCCTCTCTATCTCTCTCTCCATATGAATTCTAACCATACAATTCGCTACTACCATTAACAAATTACACGCTAAGGAGAAACAGATCAAGCTGACAACTATGTTGAACTCTATGGCTGCATCTCTAAATGGCTTTTCTGCTGTCTCTAACTGGATTCTCTGTTGCTGTTACAAGTATTTCTACATGGAGGGATGATCCACAAAAAAGTAGATTTTGCCTAAGTAGCCTAAGAAGGATTGTGATGGTGCCATGTGACATTACATATAAGTAGGACGTAAGGACATTTTGGTCCTTATAAATAGGAGTGTGAAAATGACATGTGTCACCTCTTTTGTTTTCTAAAAAATACAACAAAAAAAATCCAGTACAAAAAATCTAGCACAAAAAATCCAGTACAAAAAAATATAGCACAAAAAATCCAGTACAAAAAAATAGCACAAAAAATATAGTACAAAAAAATAAAGCACAAAAAATATATTACAAAAATTTCAGCACAAAAAATTTGAGGGAAAAAATTTAAAGATAAAAAAAGTTCAACACAAAAAATTTAGCACAAAAATATAGTACAAAAATCTAGCACAAAAAATGTTATACAACATAGAATTACAATACATTTTTGTGGGTTTTTTTTAGTCGTTGTATTTTATATAGCAATATGGTACTCAAATTAAAGAGAAAAAAACGCTCGATTTTATGTTGAAATTTTTATGTAAAAATAATGTCGCATAAAAAGTTATAAATGTTTAAAAAATGGGGGTGAAATATGCATGTGCCTTGCATGTGGAGAGAGAAAATCAATAAATATGATTTTTCCAAGATACCTTCTCATTGATTTGAAAAATGAATGGTTAAGATATCATACTTAGCAAAATGAACTTTTTATTTGATCTTACTCTTTACATGTTTTCCATTATATTTATATCGAACGTATATAAAAAAGGTTGACCGGTTCCAACATGATTATTATATGTTTTTTTTATTATTGCCATTTGGCGACCAACCTAAATTGAAAAACCAGTTTTAGGGCAGGCGGGGTGGAGGTTGTTTCACCTATGATAGAATTTATTCACTCGTGGAAAATAACAAAACACCACCGCCACCTCTATTTTAACGAGTGAAATTGAACACGCGTGGTATTTTTCACGGCGTGATGGTTTTGATTGTTTGAAGGAAATTGTTGGGTCGTGAGGGAAAATTGTTGGGTGTGGTGAGTGATGACCATTTTTACTAAAAAATGTTATGAATGATAAAATAATGGTTGATGACATGACGAAACTTGATTAGATTAGATGTTGTGAGTGATAAGTGATTACCACCCCACCCCTAAGTGCTCCCTCTGAAACTTAAGTGAGAAGCAACACACAACCCCACCGTCGTTGCCCGCCATTCCGGCAATCCACGGCCACCGTTGTCCGCTGAAACTCGATCTTAAAGCAACAACACGACCCCACCACTATTTTAATCATTGTAAGTTGATGTTTTAAAAGTGTTAAATAAATCACATGTTTTATTATGTTTGAAATAGATGAATCATGTTTATGAGTTTAAATTACAGAAGAAGCTGGACGCTGCTGTAACTATTTATGGCCACTGTAACTACGGACGCATGTATCCGACGAAATCTTTTATGGATATGTAATTATGGGCACTGTCACTACTGTAACGCTGCTGAAGAGTCTGTGAAGACCTTGGGTGATGCGATTCATGGTATTTTCATCAATCCCATAGAGACCAGGAGTTACGAAGAACTTTACAGGTTTCGATCGTGTTTATATTTCTCTAGTTTTTGAAGCTTTTCAATTTGATGCATTGAAGAAATTTGACAGTTAACTGTGTTTGTGATAGTGTGATACATACTTGAACGCAGTGGCGGACCAGGATTTTTTTCCTGGGGGTGCATAAATTTTTTAAAGATTTTAGACCCCTAGTTATATAAAAAAAAATCGGTTTATAGCGGGTCGGGTCGGGTCATGTAAAACAAGTAAACACAAACAAACAAAGTTTCATAGCCAGTCAAATCAGATCGGGTCGGGTCCTTTTCAATTTTCAAACAATCAAACCCTAGTTCCTAACTTCCTAGTAGTTGGGTTAGGATTGAATGGGTATTAAGTTATTGGGCTTGATGGATTGAATTTAAGTTTTATTAAAGGGGTTAATGGGCTAACTTGTGTACATAATTTGATCGGGTTTCAATCCGTGTTCACAATTTTTTTATATAAATTCCTGACATTTTTTTCTAAGGGGTGCGGACGAAAATTTTCGAAGGGTGCAGTCTGAATTTTCCAAGGGGTGCGGTCGGAATTTTTCAAGGGGTGCGGACGAAAATTTCCAAGGGGTGCGGTCGAGATTTTTTGCGAAAAATACCACTAATTTTTTTTTAAGGGGGTGCGGCCGCCCACCCACCTCATAAGGTGGGTACGCCCATGCTTGAACGAAGCATGATTTGGTTTGATTGGATTGTTTATAGATGATGATATTTTAAGAGTTAAATTGCACAAGGAAGGATGAGATTGTTTTGCGGAATTCTATCATTTGATATTATTATTATTATGCAGTTTTAGGTTCCAATTTCATGCTTGTTTTTTTTTTTTTTAATCTGGATAGTAGAATGTTATATGGATGTCCTAGCTAGCTAGTTAAGTTAGATGGAGATAATGTCATTGACTATCCACTTTGAAGTCCAAGGTTTTTCGTTCGCTCATATGTATCTGAACCATAGTTAGTTATTAAAGGCACTAGGCGCATACGGCTCGTCAGGTCAGGGGTATATGTGTTAATGACGAATAACGACTAATAGCAATAAAGTACTTATATGCTACAAAAAAAAATTGCTAAAAAAAATTATACCCTAAATAGTATGATGGATATATCATGTATCTCCAAAAGGCTAACATTGACTGATTGACATTCAATGTTTTATAAATCCAGAAATGCGGCCATCCATCTGGTGGTGCGTAAATTTGGAGAAAAACTCTGCTCTGGTATTGAGTCAACAATGACTTCGCTTTTAAACGAAATGGCGGTGCTGATAGAATATTCTCCGGGAGATTTGTTTCTAGAAGAACTAGACAGGAAATGGACAGAACACAACAAAGCATTAAAATTGATACGATGTATATTTTTGTTCATGGATAGAACATTCAGTCCTAGCACACACAAAACTCCAGTTCATGAGCTGGGGCTTAATCTATGGAGGGATAATATCATCCTCACAATGAAGATCCAAATGAGACTCCTGGAGCTTGTGAAAATAGAAAGGGGAGGCGGATCAATTAACCGTGGTTTATTGAAAAATGTGGTTAACATGCTAAGGTCTTTCGGTTCTTTGGTTTACCAAGTTTATTTTGAAACACCGTTTTTAGCAGTTACAGCTGATTTTTACCGTGGTGAATCTGAACTGTTTATTGAAAGTTGTGGCTGTGGGGATTATTTGAAGATAGTTGAAAAACGGTTAAATGAGGAGACAGAACGAGTTTCACGTTATTTGGATCCAAGGAGTAAACGAGTTTTACATTATCTCGTGATAAAACATATGATTGAAAGCCAGATGAATAGATTAGTACACATGGAGAATTCAGGGCTAGTTAGTATGCTTATGGGTGATAAATATGAAGACTTGGGTAGAATGTATACGCTATTCAAAAGAGCGCCAAACGGGTTGTCATTAATAAAGGAAGTGATGACATCACACATTCGCGACACTGGTATGCGATTAGTAACTGATCTTGAAAGGTTAAAAGATCCTGTGGATCTTGTACAACGTCTTTTGGATGAAAGAGATAAATATGATAAGATCATTAATCTTGCATTTAAAAATGACAAGGATTTCCAAAAGGCGTTCAATTCTTCTTTTGAGTATTTCATCAATTTGAATACTCGTTCCCCAGAATTTATATCATTGTTTCTCGATGATAAACAACGTAAAAGTTTTAAAGGGGTTAGTGAAGAGGATGCTGAGATTCTACTGGACAAAGTTATTATGCTTTTTCGTTATCTTCAAGAAAAAGACATTTTTGAGACGTATTATCGACAACACTTGGCGAAAAGGCTTCTTTCTAACAAGAGCGTGTCGGACGAAGCAGAGAGAAGTTTGATCTTGAAGTTGAAAACCGAATGTGGGTATCAGTTCACATCAAGATTTGAACGCATGTTTACTGATATGAAAACCTCTGAAGACACAATGAAACAGTTTTATGAAGCAATGGGACCTGAGTTAGGTGACGGGCCGACACTTGTGGTCAGTGTTCTTACAACTGGGTCATGGCCGATTAAATCAACCGCCACCTGCAACCTTCCATCCGAAATCCAAACTGTGTATGACGAGTTCACGGCGTATTACCTTGGAACCTACAGCGGGCGCAGGCTGACCTGGCAAACAAATATGGGGTCCGTTGATATAAAAGCAACATTCGGTACGGGTCAAGAACATGAGCTGCATGTTTCAACTTACCAGATGTGTGTTCTTATGTTGTTCAACAGCGTAGATCGGTTGAGTTATAGAGAAATTGAACAGGCTACTGAGATACCGATTTTAAATCTAAAACAATGTTTGCAGTCCTTAGCTTGTGTTAAAGGAAAAAACGTGCTTATGAAAGAACCTATGAGCAAAGACGTCGGGGTAGATGACGTGTTTTTCTTTAACGATAAGTTTTCTAGCAAGTTTTACAGGGTGAACATGGGGACCGTGGTTGCACAGAAGGAATCTGAACCTGAAACACAAGAGACACGACAGAGAGTCCAGGAGGACCGGAAATTTCAGATAGAGGCGGCGAATGTTAGGATTATGAAAGCACGACGTGTCTTGGATCACGATAATATTGTGGCTGAGGTTACAAAGCAATTGAAGTCGAGGTTTTCACCGAACCCATTTGGGATAAAGAACAGAATCGAATCACTTATCGAAAGGGAGTATTTAGAGCAGGACAAAAGCGATAAGAAGAAGTATCGGTACTTGCCTTGAAGCGAAGAAAGAAACAGGTGTTGTTGTGGTGATTTGAGAACTTTTTGTTGCATAATGTGTTTTGGTTTCTGGGTGGTGTTTTATGTCAAGTAACAAACGACTGTTCTGTTGTACCATTTGTAAACTTATATTTATTTTTGGGCAACATGATCAGCAATTAAATGATGAAACACGCAGTTGATTGAACTATAGAACAGCATGTAATGAAGTTTACATAACCTGTCATTGTATTTAATAGACTTTCAAACTTTACATTATAATATAACAAACAGGTTTGATTTCTATACTGAACCAACAGAGCATGCTCATATATACCAGGACCGGGTCCAAATGGGTTAGGGTCGAAGCGGGTCATACTGGGTCCGCTGGTTGGGTATTGTAATGTTGTGAAACGAACACGATCCAGGACAAACAAATAAATTAGAACAGCAGTGGAGAGGCGGCTGCTGCTACTCATGTAAACCTCAGAAAGTGCAACCATCTGAAGAAGTGTTTCTGCAAAATGAAGATCCTGCATCTCATACCTGACAGACAAAACTCAAGCGAACCTCTGAAACATGGCCGGCCTTGAGGGTGGGCGGGGAGGACCACTGGCCAGGGCCCGATATTTTGAAGGGCACGTTATTTAAAAAAAATAATCCGATATGTATATGTAAAAAAATAAATTAATAGGGTATACCCATACAAACATAAGCATAGGCCCACTTACAAAACTATTTTAATAGTTTAGATTAGTTATTAGACTTTCTCCACTACGCCCTTCATACTACCGCCCAAGATGATGTGGAAAGTATCCTTTAACTTCAGGCCCATTGAAGACCATCAAAAGGGAAGAAATCGATATAAAAGATCCGAATGCAAGGGCACCCTTTATTTGGGTTCTTGTACCAACTATTGAGATATTTTCCATTTTTTTATTTATTTCAGTGACATCAACCAATTGATTGTTTACCAGCTTTAATTGATTTTAAAGAAAAATAGGTAATTATGTGGAAAATGTAAGGATATGTAAGAATATTTTTATGATTGGAGATGAAATTGAAGTTTTTAAGGATTTGTAAGGATATGATGTGGCAGCTGACTAGGCAGCTAAGGACGCCTAAGGGCTCCCTTAGCATTGGAGATAGTCTTAGCCTGTTGACATTAGGTTTAGACCTTTAGTGAGCCCAATACCCAATTTCGTTAAGGCCTAAGGGCACGTTTTTTCAAGCTCGAACAGGGTACATGAATTCTCAGGGCCGGCCCTTCTCTGAAAGAACACCATTTGTAGAGTTTACACTGATCTTTTTGGTATGCTGGAGGCGTGTAGACGACGCTACTCCCTGGATCCCCAAACCCTCATATCCAGCATCTTGTCGAGATCCAATGAGAACACAGTTTGACTTTCTAAAGAAGTCAACTATGTAAACTCGACTCCATGAAGACACAAGTTGCTTGACAAAGGCCTCTAGGAAGTTCTCGAACCTCTTATAAAAATGGGGCTGTACGTCGGCAACAATTCTCTGGCATGCATACTAGAAGAAAGGCTTCTCGGAACCCGGTGACGTGAAATAAATTTCCGACGAGTTGTCCTGGTGACACTGGACTCCAAATTTTCGGTCTCTGTAGGTTTTGTTCTGTATCGGATTTGAGGAGCCTTAGGTGAAGAAACCTCAACCGGTTCCATTGATTTGACCAAATCAGTTGTCTCAGACTGTGAGTCATTGAAAAACTCCTCAATACCAACAACCTGATGATAACACATAAAAACACATTATAAAAATCAACTTATATTAATTCAATGACTATTTATATGAACAAACTATTAAACTAACATCAATCAGATGAAACAAAACAACAAATAATTACTAATAGTTCATTAACATATATATATGACTACTAAACAAGCTATTTTAGAATGTAAAAACATAAAAAAAAAAACCCACCTTAGGTGCTGTTTGTTTTTTCAGAGGTAAAACGTCTGCAGTCTGCGGACTACATCTGCAGTCTGCGGACTACATCTGCAAACCGCTGCAGTCTGCAAGAAGAAGACTGTTTGTTTTTTAACTTCTGCAAGAACATTCGATTCACTCAAAACAACAAGAACAATTTTTTTTTTGTATAATCAATATCATATCACTCCTCAAATCAAACAATAGTACAAAAACATCAAGAAGAACACGACCATCAAATCTACAAAAACAAATTTAAAACCAATTAGTTCCCGCAATGAAATTAAAAAGAGTAAATTACAAAAATCGTCTTTTATGTTGACACCAGATTGCAAATCATGTCCTTTATCTTCAAAAAGTACAAAAAAACGTACTTGATGTTTGCAAACCCTAACACGTTATGTCCTTTAGCCCTAACTTAATTAGTTTTCATGGTTAAATCTCACCAAATAAATCCCATGTGAGGGCAAATTAGTCTTTTACCCATTAATTTAAAGTATTATCTACAATAACAAAAACCATGCTCGGCAATAGTGCTTTCATGGGATTGGTTGAGTTGGGCGGCCACCTGCCACCCATAAAAATCTTTTTTTTTTGTCAAATTACGATTTTGCACCGTTTATATTTATAGTTTTACTATTGCTTGATTTCTTTCCTCGCAGCCAAATTACAATTTTGCCCTCAATTCAAATTTACAGCTTCGCCATCGATTTTCTTTTTTTTTTCCTGTCAAATTACGATTTTACCTCCAATGTAATATACTCATGCCATCATTTAGTTTTTTGTTTTGTTTTTTGTTTTTTTTTTTTTTTACAAAACTATGGTAGTGTTTTATTTTAATTTGTTTACTCGGTGTAATTTTTATTCGTGCCAGGCGGCTGCCTGTCATACGCTCATTTGTTCTGAAAAATTACAATTTTGCCTCCCAGTTAAAATTATAGTATTTTCATCATTTTAGTTTTTTTTTTGTAAAAGTATGATAGTGTTTTGTTTTAATTGGTTGAGTCGACGTAATTTTTTTGTGACCGTGTTATGAATATTATATACAAATAACCGCAACAGAGACGTACATGTTAATGTTATGAGAGAGAATTATTTAGCTTAATTCCCCGCAACGCCGGCGGGGCAAAAACGACGGTAATAGTGCCTTTCACCTATTGGGTGAAATGGGCGGTGGGGAGAATAGTGCCAGGCAGTTGCCTGCCACTCCCCTATTGGCCCAACAAATTTACGATTTTATCCCGTTTTAAAACTACGATTTTGCCATTAGTTCAAAATTATGTTTTTACTCCCACTTAAAAATATATTTACGCTTTTGCTCCCAGCTAAAAATTTCAATTTTACCCTAGGTTCAAAATTACGACTTTGACCCTTTTAAATTTATAGTTTTGCCATTAGTTTTTCTCCCATTATAATTAGGATTTTGCGATCAGTTCAAAGTTATGTTTCTACCCCGACTTAAAAATAAATTTACGCATTTGCTCTCAGGTAAAAAGTTCAATTTTGCCCTCGGTTCAAAATTGCGATTTTGCCTCGTTTAAATTTACAGCTTTGCCATTAGTTTTTTTTTTCTCACAGCAAAGTTACGATTCTGCCATCAAATTAAATTTACATTTTTGCCAAGTTGTTTTCCTGGTAAAATTACAATTTTGCCCCCAGTGTAAAATTACAGTTATGCCGGCAGCTGCCTGACACTCCCCCATTGGTCCATTTAATTTACGATTTTATCCCTGAAAAAAAATTATGATTTCGCCCTCAGTTCAAAATTACGTTTTTCCCATCGTTTTAATTTTTTTTCAAAAGTATAAAAGTTTTTTTTAATTGTTTGACTCGATTTAATTTTTTTTTGTGTCAAGGAGCTGCCTAACACTCGCTCATTAGTCCTGAAAAATTACAGTTTTGCCCTGAGCCGAAAAATACGGTCTAATCATCGTTTTAGTTTTGTTCCTAGCAAAATTATAGTAGTGTTTTTTTAATTGATTGAAAATTATTTGGCCATCGCCCCGCAACGCGGGCAGGGCATCAACTAGTTTAATAAACAAACAGAGACACAAAATCTGATTAGTGTCTCTCGTATTCTTCAAATCCCTCTTATCTCCTTCTCTCTTTCTTTCAACCGCACCACCACCATCACCACCGCACCGCCATCATCACTGCACCTCAACCACCACCATAAAGACCTCCACCACCACACCTCCACCCGTTGCCATCCCCGACCCCAACACATATATTCAGATCTGAACATATTCAACCCAAATGGCCATACTTTATTCCTTGAAGAACCATATGGGTTCGTAGCATCCTCAAAACCGCACCAATGTTACCATCATCAACTACCGCACGTTGGTCACCGATGCCGATGGCTCTTGAGCTCGTATCAATCTGAACCCGAATGTTCTCCATCCAAAGGTTATATTCGGGGAAATACATGGTGCAAGTTAGCAATCACCAGTATGCCTAAGGAGGTGTATGATAAAGAGTGGGATATGATGCAACAAGATCCTTGCAAAAAGGTTTAATTTTTTGGTTTTTGATTTAAATTTGTTTGGATTAATTGTGGGTTATATCAAATTTTGGATTTTGGGGAATTGGGGATTTGTTTTGTAATGTGCGATGATAATATTGTTAGTTGATTGAAATTTTGAGCTTGGGGACTGTGTTGATGTTTGAGTTGTGGGATAAACGCTTCTAAAGTTCAGGTGTGTTCGGAAGGTTTATTATGTTAAGATTATGATTTGTAAATTATCAATTGCTCGCTTGTATCATTATTTACAATCTGTAAATGGTTGGGCTGGTGGTGGTTGTAGTAATGGTGGTGGTGGAGAAAGAGAGAGAAAGATGGTAGGTTGGGTGGGTGAGTTTTATTTATTTTAGTGTTTAGGGTAAAATGACTAAAATACCCTCATGTGGGGTCTCGTTGGTCAGATTTAACCATGAAATCTAACTGAGTTATGGCTAAAGGACATAATGTGCAAGGGTTTGCAAACATCAAGTACGTTTTTTGTACTTTTTGAAGATAAAGGACATGGTTTGCAATCTGGTGTTAACATAAAGGACGATTTTTGTAATTTACTCAATTAAAAAATAGCAGAATCAGCTCAGAAGAAAGGCCAATATGTCTCTACAATCATATAAAATTATAAACTCCACAACAGTCAACAGTTCCAAGACGGAATTGAAGTTTTCCGATAAAAGCTAAACATCTACCTAACCTAAAATAAACCGCGACGCTTGGCTAGATACACCGCTCGCCTCCCTCTTCCGAGCCGCGTCCATCATGTCATGGACCTTCCGTTTCGACCGACGAGCCTCGTGTCACATTGTCGATTGATTGATTCTGTTGCAGATAGATGAACACTGTATTGCGGCGGCTTGGAGGCAGCAGGTGGTTGTTGGAGGAGGTGGAGGTGGTGGCGGAGGAGGTGGAGGTGACGGCCGGGAGAAGGAGAGAGGTGGAGGAGAGGTGCTAGGGTTTGATATTTTGAGAAAGAAGAGGTTAGATGGGTTGGAAGAGGTTGGAAGAGGTGGGAAGACATTGGACCATGTCTGTGTGGGGAAAAGGACGCGCAGAGGTTTGAAGACATTTTTTAATGAAATGTCTTCTAAAAACAAACGGTCTGCAGAGCTAAACGTCTGCGCGACCCAGACATAAGAGGCCAGAAGAGTTTTTCTGAAAAAACAAACACCACCTTAGGTGCTGTTTGTTTTTTCTGCAGGAAAAGGTCTGCAGTCTGCGGACCACATCTGCAGGAGAAGAGGTGGACCAAAGGTCTGCAGTCTGCAAGGAGAAGAGTGTTTGTTTTACATATAACCCTTCTCTTCTCTTCTCTTCTCACACACAAACACACACAGAAACACACACAACACCTCATATCTCTCTCTGCCTTTCATCTACCACCACCACCACCACAACCACCGCCACCACCTCATCTACCACCACCACCACAACCGTCGCAACCACCACCACCACCGAACACCCACCCCCGTCGCAACCACCACCACCACCACCACCGAACACCCACTGCCACCACCGTCACCGGAAGGATCGAGGGAGGAGAGAGAGATCAAGGGGGAGATGAACGGGAAGGAGGGTTTCGATTTGGGGGTTTTATTTGCCTTCATCTACCACCGCCGCCACCACCGTCACCTTCTCACGGTTTGTTCTCCGGTGACTCTTATTTCGGTCCTGAGTTTCAGAATCGACGGTTTTCGAAATGGAATCTTCAGGTTAGGGTTTATGTGTTTATTATGTTTAATGATTTGAGAATTTTTTCGTTTGTTAAGAGATTTGGGGATTTTTTTTTGGTTCAGATGAGGGTGTGGTGTCGGAGTGGAGGTGGTGGCAGAGTGGAGGTGGCGGCAGGTGAGGGTGGGAGGTGGTGGCAGAGTGGAGGTGGCGGCAGGTGAGGGTGGGAGGTGGTGGCGGAGTGGAGGTGGTGGCAGAGGATGTGGTGGTGTCTGCTGGAGTGGAGGGAGAAGAGGGAGAAGAGGTTGTGCAGACCTTAGAAGACATGGGTTCATGTCTGTTTGAAGCAGAGGTCTCGCAGACCTTTTTTAATGAAAGGTCTGCGAGAAAACAAACAAGCTGCAGACCCTTATGTCTGCGCGTGGTCTGCGTGGCGCAGACATAAGAGGTTCTGAAGTGCTTCTAGCAAAAAAAAAAAAAAACACCACCTTAGTGTTTGGCAAACCCAAAATATACTTTTCAAAATGACTTTTTGTACAGTAGAAAAAAATCATTTTTGAGAATTTAAGATGTTGTGACTTTTTGAGGAGCTTATAACTTTTCAAACACTTTTAGTCATTTTACATCAATAAACTAAGCTAAACATTTTTAAAAAAATAACTTATTACTTATTGGCTTTTCTCACACTATAAGCTAATCCAAACACTTTTCTAAAAACTCATTTTCAAAAAGTCGTAAGTCAATAAGTCATTTTCACATAAAGTCCTTTTTAACTTAAATAAGCTTAGACCATGTCTAGTGGTAAAAAAAAGTGGGCGTTTTTTTGCTCAATAATGCCCAACCACGGCCGACATCAGCCCCCGGGGCGTTTTTTGACAAAATTTGGTTGAGGCATTTTATTTTCCACGCCCAGCTTCATTTCTTGTGTCCAGTCACCTTCATTTTCCTTTTTGTAAAACCGATCAGATTTTTTGATGTTTTTTTATTTATTTTTATTACAAACAGATGCCCTACAATCTCTCTCTCTCTAAGGTTTTAAGAGGGTTTATTTTAAAATTATAATAAAAAATGACAAATTACTCTCTGTGGCATTTTGTCAAACACCTGGTAGGCACTCTAAGATTGTGTTAATTGGGCATAAAAAACTGGATTTTGTTGTTAGGGTTTTAGTGAGGTTTATGTCCCATCTGTCTCTCTAGGGTTTTACCAGGGTTTATGTTGAAAGTTTAATTAATTTCGATAAGCTACTCTCTACGGCATTTTATCGAACACCTGGCAGGCCTGTAATCTTTTGTTAAGTGGGAAAAACTGGATTTTGTTTATAGGGTTTTAGTGGGGTTTATGTTTCATCTCTTTCTCTAGGGTTTTACCAAGGGTTTATGTTGAAAATTTAATCAGATTCGATAATTTACTATCTGCGGCATCTCATCTAACACCTGGTGGGCAGTGTAAGGCGCTTATGTTAATTGGGCATTAAAAAACTGGATTTTGTTGATAGGGTTTTATTTTTTAACCCATCGCCTTTTTTATTTTAAGCTTCGTTAGTACTTTTTTCTTAAATACAAAGTTATGTGAATCAGTTGTGGTCTACTCCTTTTTTTACATGTTTTATTTATGTAAAAATTTGTTACTGTATAATTTCTTCCACGTTCCTCACTAAATCATCTTTACTAGGGACTGTTGAAGAACCAAGGAACGTGTCTCAGGAAGCAGTTCCAAATGTAAGTTTATTACTGTTTGTATCACCCCTTTTAATTAAAAATTTTGCATCATCACAAACATGATTCACTTAATTTTGACAGTCTGCATCAAAGAATTTCACTGGAGTAGTTGAACCGAACACCAATGAAGGTGGGAATTTGGCTAGCAGCTCAGTTGCAACCGAGATATCAGATCTCGAGACTATGCTTAAACAAAAGACCTTTACTAGGTTCGTTTTTTTGGCCACTTGTCAAACATTGCTATGATATGTTTTCTATTACTGATATAGTACACCACTTACAGATCTGAAATTGAGCGTTTGACAGCATTGTTGCATTCGAGAACGACAGAGTCAAATGTTGTTGAAGGGGATAAAGCAAAGCTTCCTAGTACATCGTATCAAGTTGTAAAACCTGATGCATTTGCAAGTGGCACATTGAACAAACATGTGGAAGAGAGGGAAATCAGGAACTTAGATGCTGCCATTTTAACACCTGTTGTCAATTCTAGAGTAAGTTGTATGCTTTTGTTCAAGTATTTGTGGGTTCTTCTGTTTTAATCTTAAAAATCTTGTCTGTAGTTAGATTTTGAGTAAAATGCTATTTTCGTCTCTGAGGCTTGGCCAGTTTTGCGATCTTCGTCCGAAGGTTTGTTTTTTCGCATCTGGACACAAAAGGTTTGAAATCTGGTCATTTTCATCCGGCTCGTTAACTCCATCCATTTTTCTCTGTTAAGTCAGGGGCATTTCTGTTTTTTTTGTTAACTTAAAGGGCAATTCGGTCTTTTTCACTTATTTAGCATAATGTACAAGTATTCAAAAAAAAAAAAAAACGAATTTCCTTTAAAGTTAACAAAAAGACGAAAATACCCCTGACTGAACAGAGAAAACTGGATGAAGTAAACGAGCCGCATGAAAATGGCAAGATTATAAACCTTTTGGACGGAAGGCGCAAAACTCGCCAAACCTCAGGGACGAAAATGGCATTTTACTCTAGATTTTTTTTTTATTTTTTTATCAAAAGGGTTTATGTTTTCAACAAACAGCGATATCATGTTGTCTACTTGTCTCTAGGCCTTTGAAGATGATGTTGCTTCACCTGCTGAGCTGGCAAAGGCCTATATGGGGAGTAGGCCTACCAAACTATCACCATTACCCCTGAGACCACTCACTCAAACACCAAGACAGGATTTAGTGTTGCTTAATAACACAACCACCTTCCCGAAAACACCTGCCACATCACATACACCAAAGACCGCAGCTGCTATTAAGACCTACGAAAATGGTTCAACCACCTTTAGATCTCGAGGCAGATCTGCTTTATACAATATGCCACGCACACCGTATTACAGAGGTCCTTCAACTTTAAGTCAAAAGGTCAGATAAACCTTACTTCGTATCTAGGCCTGTAAACGAACCAAACATTCATGAACTTGTTCGGCGGGAAGTTCGTTCATGTTCGTTTATTTAATAATGAAAGAACATGAGCCCAATTTTTTGTTCATTTAATTAAACGAAAGAACATGAGCCCAATTTTTTGTTCATTTAATTAAAAGAACGAACATGAACACATATTTTGTTCGTTCATTTATGTTCGTGAACGTTCGTTCATGTTCATTTATGTTTGTTTCAATTTAAATACATAACTATAAATAATAAACATAAAGGGAACTTTTTACTACTCTATAAATACAACTAATTGGTGATTGGGCTTTCTAGTAATATAAATGGTTTTTCAATGGAGTTTATCGTAATTAATCACTAATTTATATAAAATATTACTTTATCTTGGTTTATGTTTCGTAAATTATGTTCATTTACGTTTCTTCAATCATGTTCATTTGTGTTGTTTATTGTTTGTTATATTATGTTCATTTAAGTTTTTTATGTTCGTTTACGTTTGTGAACTGTTTGTTTAGGTTTTAAATGAACGAACATAAACGAATATGAACATGCCCCTTTTCTTTAATAAAGAAACATGAACAAAAAAAGTATGTTGTATTATATGTTCGGTTAAAGTTAAATGATATGTTCGTGTTCGTTTGGTACATTTGCAGGCCTATTTCTATCTCTTTTGACCTAGTGATGACCACTTACTAATACGTGCTTGATTTCAGGGTGTGGCTTCACCATCTTTTTGGGAGCATGAAGGGTCAGTCGGGTCAAGCAGAATGGTATAGTCTATATTTGATTGAGTACTGTTTTGTAATATGCTTATCTGTAACTGGTGAATTTACTTGGACTGTTTAACTTTGACTTCAGGCTGCAAAACGTAGGAGTTCTGCACTCGATGATATTGGGTCTGGTGGTCCCATGCGTAGAATTAGACAGAAGGCCAATCTACAATCACAACAAAGCTCGCTCTCTCGGGATAAAAGTCAGCTTGGTTCAACTCAAAAGCTGCTTTTACGGAACGAACCCGAGCCGAATGCTTTTAAGGCAGTAGAGGAAACTGGGGAGATCAGTAAGCGTAACCAAAGTTACGGTTCGGTTCCTACAGAGTCTAGTAAAATGGCGTTAAAAATATTCGAACAACTCGAAAGAATGAGCCCGAAGGAAAAACCTTCAGGATCCAAGCTAGCTGGGACTGGAGCTACTGAGAAAGTAGACTCGCCAATAGGTTTATCAAGCTCTCAAGATAAGCAGAAATCAGAGGGTAAAGGTAAACATCGCGTGCTGTTTTCGGATGCTCGTGAGTCAACCTTTCGAAACAAAGACACTGTTGAAGAAAATGGTTCAAAAAATATTGTTTCCGTTGATGGAAATGTTAAAGTGCCGGTTGAAACAAAAGCTGGGTCTGCAACGAAACGAGCTTTTTCAATGAGTGCTCATGAGGTAGGTTGAACTTGTGATCCTTCTATATAATTCTTATATATCTTAAAACATAATGTCGGTGGTACTTACCACCAACACCCTCTTTTTTGAAACCTTTCACTTTTAACCTTTGTATTATTACTTTGTATTTACACTGTTCAACTTTTAAAAATTACAATTTTAACCCCTAGATGCAAACTCCATTTTACACTTCCTAAAACTTTTAAAATTTGCATTCTTAATTTATCTACTATTACTTCAAGCTTGAATTTCGCCACCATCCCACAGGTTTTAAACTTTGCGTTCACCGTTTTTACCCCTTGCACTGTTACTCCATTTTTATCGCCACCACCCCCTCAAGTTTTAAACTTTGCGTTTTTACCCTATTCACTATTACCCCCCTCGAGTTTTAAACTTTATGCTTTTACCCCCTTTGCACTATTACTCCGTTTTTACCGCCACCACCCTCAAGTTTTAAACCTTGCGTTTTTTTTCTCCTTGCACTATTACCCCCTCAAGTTTTAAACTTTGCATTTTTACTTTTTGCACTATTACTCCATATTTACCGCCACCACCCCGTCAAGTTTAAACTTTACGGTTTTACTTATTGCACTATTACTCCATTTTTACACCTCAACTTTGAAAATTTCATATGGTTAATGCATCACGTAAACTTTGGAATAATTCACTCGATGTTTGTGATTGCTTGCGCCGCAACACGCGCATGTTTGAGTAATTGCTAGTTTCGATTATAGTTGATGTTTCTTTTTATAACTTACAAGTTAGATTTTTTTTTTGTCTTGTGAAGGATACTCTGGATCTAGATGATGACAACCATTCTAACGGGCATGCAAATATCTCAGTCGGTGTAAATAAGAAGCTGGGGGCATCTGTGTTAGCAAACAACGGCGTTTCTACTAAGTTTGCACTACCTGAGTCCAAAAAAGGTGCCATATCTCCCGGTAGTTCTGTTGTTAATAACCAGAAGATCGGTTTTAACGTACCTGCTTTGACTTCGTCGAGCAGTACTCAGCCAACAGTGCTTTCTCAACCAACCTCCGTAGTTGATACAGTTAAAGTTACTCCTCCGAATAAACCTACAGTTTTCCCAACTTTTGGAATGGTTAAAGCAAATGTTAGTCCTGACGCGAAACCACTTGGCGCAACCAGGTAAATAAGTTTTTGTTCTAAATGAAGTTATTTGTTGCTTATATGGTGAATCTTACGACGTATGTTTCTTTCTGGTGCTATGCAGCTTGATTAATTCAACCATGAATAATGATAATGACAACAGTCAGAAGTCGGAAAATTTGTTTGGTAGTTCAGGATCTTCGTCCTCTGCTATCCCGACAACTGCATCAGCAAGTGGTGTATTTTCATTTGGTATCTCAACGAATAATTCCGCTATTATTAACGGGACTTCTTCAAGTCCATCAATTGTTGCTTCTTCGTTTTCTTTTCAATCTTCCAGAACCAACACAAACAATGTTTCCGGTAGTAGCTCATCCACTGTTCTTTCTTCTACCACCACGACTACTTCAGCTATTAGCAGTACTTTTTCGACATCTGTGTCTGCATCTGCATTTAGTTTTGGGTCTGCAACTGCTTCACCTACTACATTGAGCAACGGTGGTAGCACTTTCGGATTCAGTTCTCCATCAGCTACATTAACCGCCAACGGATCTCAGGCAAACACACAGGCTGCATTTACTGCCGTTACACAGGTGGTCCCATTCAAGTTTGGCTCAGGGACTAGTGAGACACCATCATCCGCTTCAGCGGGGTCTCTTTTTAGTTCTTCAGCTCCTAGTTTTGGTCTTACTTCTGTCGCCACCTCATCTGGCGGTTCGACCAGTAGTTCCACCACCACCATGTTCAGTTCTGGCTTTAGTGCAACACCAAGTTTTGGACTTAGCTCTACTGTCGCCTCATCGGAGACCAAACCTAGTAGTTCCGCTACCAACGTGTTTGGTTCTGACTTCGGTTCGACACCTAGTTTTGGAGTCAACTCTACCGTCGCCTCATCAGAGCCCAAATCTGGTAGTTCCGCTACCAACATGTTCGGTTCTGGCTTCGGTTCAACGCCTACTGTTGCTTCGTCAGAGACCAAATCTGGTAGTTCCGCCAGTAACGTCTTTGGCACTACACCGTTTTCCTTTGGGGCGTCTACTACATCTATGCCTTCAGCCAGCAGTTCGCCTTTCATGTTTGGATCATCTAACGCAGGTGCTTCAACGGGATCATCCGTGTTCTCATTTTCTTCAAAACCGTCTTCTCCTGCTCCAGTTTTCGGAAACTCGACTCCTGTTTTCGGAACTTCGCCCACTAGTAACACCGATCAAATGAGCATGGAAGACAGTATGGCCGATGATTCCAACCAAACACCAAGTCCAGCGCCTGCTTTCGGTCCAGCTTCCAGCGGCACATCACCGGGTTTCATGTTTGGTTCCGCCACACCGACACCACCGGCAACGGTTCAGCCACCGGGTTTCTTGTTCGGTGCGCAGACAAACCAACCGCAACCACAAGCGCAAGCACCGTCTCAGAGTCCTTTTCCGGCAACACAGTTTAGTGCGGGAGGAAGTTTCTCGTTAGGTAGCGGTGGAGACGACAAGTCTAATAGAAGGATTGTTAGAGTTAAAAGACAGACCAGGAGGAAATGATAAAACATGTGAAGGGGTCGCTTGTTTCGACATTCTACAACTTGTGTCAGGCATTGTGGTAGTTAGATTGTTCTTGTATCTCATTTTTGGAGGAAATGTTTTGTATGAGGTCCATCGGTATAACATCTTTATCTTTTTGTGTATCCATGTAAAAACATACAAGGTAAAGACATTGCAACTCTAGAATCATAATGCTGATATAGCTTGTATTTCTGTTTCTATAATATATGGATGCTGTCTTTAGCTTACGTTCGACAAGGTTCTATACATGGACTGTATAGCCATTGACTAACCGGTTCTTGTGGCCCATTTGGCGTCAAACGGGTGCCATTTGATGATTATGTAACCGGGCCTGCGATTTTTTGTCATCTTATTTTGCTGCAATCTCCGGGTAGACCTTTGAATGGCATCAATATCGTCATCATCATATGGTGTTTGCATATCCGTCTTTGCATTTTTTGATTTATTGAATGTAACCAAATGGTTCTTATAATAACAACAATAAAGTTAACTTTGGTCGCCAAATAATTTCTCTATCAGTTTCTTAAAATCTATCTATCTACTGTAATAAAAGAAACCAATTTTTTGGACACATGTCATTCATTGAGGGTATTCTTAAATCTGTATTTATCTTATATTAACTAAATAAATAAATAAATAATAAATTAATATTAAATCTTATCATACTTTAATAAAATATTATCCTCAAATCTAAATTGTTAATTTAATATATTTTTAAAACAAATACCTCTCTTTCCTACTTATCTTATATTAAATATATAAATAATAAATTAATAATAAATGTTATACTAATTTATTAAAAATATAATTTTTTTATTATTTAGTATACAAAATTATATTTATTCAACTCGTGTAAAACACGGGGTTTTAAAAATAATTTTTTTATTATTTATCATTCAAAGTTACATTTATATAACCCATGTAATATACGAAGTTTTTAAAGATATAACTTTTTATCATTTGCTATGTAAAACTAGATTTATTCAACACGTGTGATACGACGTTATTATTTGGTAGATTTTTCAACCCGACTATACACGGTTTTTTTTTTAAGATACGACGTTTTTAGAAGTTAATATACAAAATTACATTTATTTAATCTGTGTAATACACATGGTTTTTAAAGATATAACTCTTTTTAGATCTGTTCAACACGTGTAATATACGTGGTTTTTAAGGATGTAATTTTTGTTATTATTTGGTAGATTTATTCAACCCGATTATACACGGGTTTTTTAAAGATACGACGTTTTTAGTATTTAGCATACAAAATTACATTTATTTAATCTGTGTAATATACATGGTTTTTAAAGATATAATTTTTTTTATTATTTGATATATAAAATTATATTTATTTAACCCGTACAATACACGGGGTTCATAAAGATATAACTTTTTATTATTTAATATATAAAATTACATTTATTCAACCCGTGTAATATAGGAGGTTCTAACATAGTGTTATCATATAAATGAAACTGGTCAAAAGTTAATGTCAAGGTTACCTTTAGTTATATGAATAAAGATCTAGAGACATTTTTTTTAGTGTGAATTTCAAGGATAGCCCTTTATTTTTATACCAATTTTCAGGCGTTGTCCTTTATGTTCAAAATTGACGAGTTTTGTCCTTTATGTTTTCATATCATACATGTTTTGTCCTTTATGCCTAACCCAGTTAGTTTTTTCAGTTAAATTTGGTCATGTGTTTTGCACATGAGGGCATTTTTGTCAATTCAAAGGTTGCAGAAGCTTTGAACTGTAAATCTGCCGTTGAACTTACCTTTAAATTGACAAAAATGCACTCATGTGCAAAGCATATGACCAAATTTAACTGAAAAAACTAACTGGGTTAGGCCTAAAGGATAAAACGTGTATGATATGAAAACATAAAGGACAAAACTCGTCAATTTTGAACATAAAGGACAACGCCTGAAAATGAATATAAAGATAAAGGACAATCCTTGAAATTCACTCTTTTTTTTATTCAAGTGCAATAAAAATAAAGTTATGTTTCTTTTGTAGAATTTGTTGATATCTGAATATTAAAACAAAGAAAAGATAATAGCTTTTTTGAACAATCCAAAGGGGAAGCAGTGTGGTGGTGTGTTTTCCTCTGTTACGGGGTGATATGCCGAGTATTTTTCAACCAATTAAAAAACACTACTGTCGTTTTGTTAGAAAAAAAAAAGCTAAAACGATAACAAGATCGTAATTTTGCATTCGGGGCAAAACTGTAATTTGTCAGGACTAATGAGCAAGTGTTAAGCAGCTCCTTGACACGAAAAAAAATTAAATCGAGTCAACCAATTAAAACAAAACACTTCTGTAGTTTTGCTAAAAAAACTAAAACAACGGCAATAATGTAATTTTGAATCGAGGGGAAAATTGTAATTTTTGACCCGAGTAAATTCATAATTTGCCAAAATAAATGTAAAAAATAAAATATTCTTATTTTAGATTATACTAAAAAATTGTTAAGTAATTCAATTTTATTTACTCTACTAATTTGCTAATTCTGTGCAATATAATTTACATGTGTGAGATTAGAATTTAAGGAAATAATCAATATTCGATTTGTAAAACAAAATTAAAAATAAAATCTTTATAACACTCAACATATATATTACCAGTCTTGAATTTCAAACCTTGTATTTGCAAAATACAAATTTATATTTATATATCTTACATTTTTCAAGTAGATGTACAGTAATCTTCTCTCTTTTTTTACTAATAGTTTCTTTATTAGTTTATTTTTTAACTATTAGTTTTTTCAAATATATTATCTACAAATTATTATATCTTATGTTTTTAAGTAAGTTGATGAACAATAGATTAATTTTTTAATATTATTAGTACTTTACTTTTACTAATATTTTTTATTACTTTACTCTTTAATTATTAATTTTTTATTATATTATTTTAAAAATTATTTAAATTAGTTTTATTTGTTATTTTATCATTATAATACTTTTGAGTATATTTTGTTTTTAATTTATAGCTTTATTCGAACAAGTCAAATATAGTCAAACTTTACCATAAGGAATTTGATCACTATCGTTTGAACAACATCGGTATCGCTACCGGTAGCGTATTCATTTTTATGGCTTTCTCGATGTGGCGGTATAAAGTTTGATAAAGATGGAGTTGTATTTGTAATAAAGAATTTTTTGGTACCGTAACCTATAGCGAGTTCGGTATAGTAACTTTACCGTGATGAACCGAACTGGTACGCCGAACAACACCGCTATCAGTAACGATATTCATTATTTTTTGTTTTCAGTGATGTGTATATCCTCTTGTGCTTATATTTTTCGGTTGCTATTCTGAGTGCCGATACCATATCGAACTGACCCGATATTGACCGAAACCCGTTGCAAAGCGCGGGTAATCTCGCTAGTTATCTAACATTCACATATCAAAACACATAATTGTTCATTAACATAAACAAATAACAGAATTGGCATTAATTGATTATGAAAAAACAATGGATTAATGCATGATAAGAAAAGAAAAAAAAACTAACAACACAACATTTGAAGACTACTAAACTGAATTAAGAAACTTCAATTTTAATTCCATTGAAACCTAAACTTGTTGATATAGATCTCTCCACATCTCTATCTCCTGCTTCTATCTTTTAGTTTAGGGATATTGGCATATAATAATCCTTACTAGACGCCATTGGCCATTGACAGTTGGACTTATTTTATTCCCCGTTGACAGTCCCACCTTTCACTATTTTTCCTCCACCCGTTCTTAGTTAAAAAAAAACTGAACAGAGTTAAGTTTTTTTCCGAATTACAAACTGACGTTTTAGGACCTTTGATTAGAACGAGGATACGAGTCGAATGATGTAAAACTCACCTTGAAATTGTGATTCAAACGATGAAAATGGTGCTTCAATTGGGGGGGGGGGGGGGTTAAACATCCAATTAACAAAAATCAAGTCGTTTGGAGCACCGTTTCGAGGTAAGTTTTACATCAATAGACTCGTATACTCGTTCTGATCAAAAGCCCTGAAACGTCAGTTTGTAATTCGGAAAAAAAAAAACTTAACTCCGTTAAGTTTTTTTAACTGAAGACCGTTGGAGGAAAAATAGTTGAAAGGTAGGACTGTCAGGGGTAATAAAAAAGGTGGGACTGCCAATGACCAATAACGTCTAGTATGAATTATTAGATGCCGATATCCCTTTAGTTTATTTACCTACTAGGTTTTTACCCGGGATTGCTTCCCGGGCTTGGGAAACTTAGTTATATTAATTACTATTTGTTACTAATATGACCACATTACATCAACCATCACATTCGATTCAACAAAAATTGTCTTCAAATCACCAGATTAGATCATGAACGCATATTAGAGGTCAAACAAAAGCACAACAGGACCACATGAATAATATCATTTCCACTTTTACTTCAATGCACTTACATGATAGGGTGATTTGGGATTTTGTAAAAATGTTTGTTTTTGTACTTCTTTACAAAATAAGATGTTGACCAAAATTCAAACAGATGTTGACCAAAAGTAAATCAGATGTTGAACATAAACACTGATTCTATAACAAGACACTACAGACACTGATTATATTCAAACTACTGATACATAAACACTGATTCTTCATTCCACTGTTGTAATCTAAGCACTGATGTTGAGCATCAGTGCTATCTTCAAAGGGTGATCAGACCTTGAATGGACAATGATTTGATCTTCAACAATGCTTGGATCCCATCAGTAGTTTGAGCTTCAATCTTTATGCTTCATCAGTGCTTGGATTCCAATGTATGTTGAAGCTTTGCTGAGCTGTCATCTTCAAGTGCCATTATCTTGATAGCCTCTTTAAAATATACAGCTCCTTGCTCTTTCTCTTCTGCATCAGTCAGCTTTTGCCTCTTTCTTTGGTTTAACATAATGATAGAGGTATCTGATGATGTGAACAGCGGTTCAGAATTGTGGACCTGCTTCTTTGACATGTCAATAGTTTTGTAATCAGGCTTCTTTGGAAGGCTAGGATCTGTTTCTCTCCTTTTTCTCAGCCTTTCATAAGCTTCATCAGTGTACTGCTTTGTCCATTTTGTTATGGCCTTGGCAGTTCCAACCTTTGCATCAACCAACTCTTGTTTCTTTCTTTTATACTCCAAGGTAAGATCATCAATAGCCTTTTTGTATTTACGCCAGTTTGGTGCTGACCTTTTCATGCTTGGATCTCTTTTTATTCTTTCAATTCTATTGAGTTCTGTCTTGAGACCAACAAGTGGCCAATCTTGGAATTGTTCTTCCTTGGCAGGGTAGAACATCTCACTCATGATTAGTGCCAGAATGTCTTTTCTTAGATCTTTTTGCAGGCCAAGTTCTGGTGGTAAATTTGATATTTCTTTACTCAAATCTCTAGCATAGTCTTCCAGGAGCTTGACTTGGTGAGTAAAAACTGATAATGACTTGAAACCACATTGTCATTTTCTCCTTGACATTCAAGCCTAGCTCTTATTTCAGCTTGTCTAGCTTTTAGGTTTAGATATCCATCCATGTTTTTTGGATCTCTAAAACCAAGCAGAGAAGGGAATTTCCTTTTTGAAGGATCATCCACTGTGAAAAACTGCCTCATTTCATTCTTTACTGCATGGAGTTCCAGTGGATAGCTGGCAGCTACTGGTGTAGTATCTGCAGAGTCATATCCTTGAAGAGCTATTGGATCTTTGATTGGATTGACCAGCTTTGGAGGAATGAAAGATTCAGGTTTGGTGATTTGTAAGTTACAGATGAAACGGGATCAGGTGCTGGTATGTCATCATCATGCACTTGAAACTTTTTTCTTCTAGTATACACATTTTCAGGAGGAGGTGTTTATGTTTGAGGTTTCAGAGCAAAAAGAATTATGGCTTGGGAAGGATTGTTAGAAGTGGTAGGTAACTGACTAACAGTTGTCGAAACAACTGGTGTCTCAACCACTGTTGTCACTACAACTGTTGATGTATCAACAGTTGTCTTTTGCTTTCAGGCAGGTGGTGATTTTTGTGATGATGGTTTTGTTTGTGGTGTTTGAGTAGTGATGGTGTGTGTTTGACTAACAGCTGTTGAAACAACTGGTGTTTCAACCACTGTTGCCATTACCACAGATGATGTGTCAACTGTTGTCTTCTGCCTTTTGGTAGGTGGTATTGGTGGTGGTGAAGTGATTTTTGGTAATGGTGATAAGGCAGTGGATGTAGTGTGTGTTGAAGTGGTAGTGGTGGCAGTTGTTTGGATAACAGATGTTGAAACCACTGAAGTAGCAACAACTGTTGATACAACAGGTGTTTTAACATCTGTTGGTTTGGAAGATTGATGTGTGGAGCTTTTGGAAGGTTTGGGAGTTTGTTTTGTGGATTTGGGAGGTGTGTTTTGGGTTGTATGACTTTTCTAGTAGACTTTCTTATGGGTTGAGGATTTTCTTGATCCTTTGGCTCAGAAATACCCTGCTCATTCATCTCCATAAAAACTCTCTTCTCCTGTTCAAACCTTCCTTTATCCTTTGCCTCCATATCCTTTTTCACCCTTGCTTTTGCATCAGCAATGGCATTTAAGGTTACATCAACCTTTTTGGAACCATCTGGCAAAGGGATGTCTGCAAGCATACTTGAATTATCTGGTGCAATGTACAGACCATATTCATATCCCTTTTTCTTCAACTGCCTCATTTTCTCCGCCTTTTTGGCATCATTTGGTGGTGGGTTGTCCACAAAGATAATAGAGGGAGGAGCAGTGCCAGTGGTGTTCAGCAAGTGAGCCTTCATGGCTTTTATATCTGCCTAGGTGTCTTTAAACCTGGCTTCCATAATATTTCTGATCTTTTAAAGCTGAATTTCATGTTGCTGATCAGCATTTGCTCTTTGTTGGTGAAGCAGAGGTTGAAATAATGCCCAAAGGTCAGTGGGAGCAGGTGGTGCCTGTTGTGTTTGTAACAACTGTTGCAGTATGGTTTTGATTTCTGCAACAGATGTATCTAGTTTGTTAACCCTCTCCGTCAATTCTCGGTACATTAAACCATCACCCAATTTAATGGGATCATCTGATTTCCCACCAGATGTGGTTGTAACAGTGGTTGACTGAGGGAGACTTTCCCAAAAGTCATCCCCTGTTGCCCCTTTTTCTTGGTACTGGGGACTTCTTTCCTCAGCAGAGGTTACCAATCTAAGCTCACCAGTGAATACAGGATACACACTAGTGTTTAGAAAGGTTCCCATAGAAGAAATTGCCTTCAAGGAAGTCTGATTAATGAAACTACTATCCAAGTGTAAACCAGTGGGTTCAACACTTGTAGTAGCTGCTTCATTTGAACTACTGACAGGAAGTACTTGTACATCCTGCAGTGTAACCTCCTCAGGTGTTGTTGGTGGGTTAGTAATGATAGGGAGCTCAGACTCAGTCACTTTCTGTGGTTGAGAGGAACTGATTGCTATCTGAGTTATATCAAGTGCATCCAACAAAAGTTTTGTTTGTGGTGGAATTGAGGCAGTGAGTATGGGAGTGGAAAGAGAATTTGCCCCGGGCAGTGGGCTGTGGATGATGCATTCAAGTGAGTCCGGAGCAACACAATTTGATGTCCCTATTCTTACAACCTGTTCTTTTTGAAAAGAAGCAGGAGGAGTTTGAGGCTCAGGTTGAGATCTTTCTACCATTTGCTGTGAGGAAGTAGCAGCAGTGGTTTCTAGTGACTTTTGTGTTTTCATTGGCAGTTGCTCTCGAATCTCATCTTCCAGAGTTGCCTTTGTTTTAGGTTTGAGGGGCTTTTGTGTTTTCTTTTGTCTTGGTCTTTTGGTGGATTTAGGTGTCACACCCCCAAAATCTACCATGCGGAGTACCACCGCTTGGAGGCGTGACGTGACCAGGATCGAGCCACCAATCATATTGAACAACACAATTAAGTAAATGAAACCAACTACAATACGATTGGTGACCTAAAGAAGGTGACCGATTTTAAGATAACAGCGGAAGCATAAAATGTAAGTTCAAAACATAAGTTCCCAGTTCATAAGTTTAAAGTCTCAAACATAAGTTCCATAGGTTTATAAAGTTCAATTATTAAGTATGGGATATAACAACCCATATTCCACAACAACCTTCTCCTCATGCAAGCTCCAAAAGCATCTAGCGACCTGTAAGGCATGCAACAACGAGTCAACAACAAAGTTGAGTGAGTTCACGTTTGGTTGTTTAGTTTTAAGTTGTTTCTGAAAAACGTGGTTTGACTTTCGTTGGCTTAATTGCCGTGGGGGCTACCCCGTAGTTGAAAGTATGTTTAACCAGTTCCTTTTTCATTACCCAAACCATAACCATAATCAGTGGGGGCTTTCCCCGTGTGAACTACTAGACCATACATATCGACAACTGACGAACAATAGTTGTGCCCTACATCAGTGTCTATCATCACTGACAGTTTGCCATAGTCCATCAGTACACGCCCGTCCGAACGGCACGGTGTGAGGTTTGTTAAACCTAATAGCGCTATTAACTAATGACCCGCTCGCCATTGGCCTCAGCGATTAAGTCGATATAAATTGAGGGACTTCATGATAGAGTTTTGTCTAGCTAGTTTTAAGGTTGTTGTCCTGCACCAGGAGGACAAACGTACGTATTCTGCACCAGGAGAATTCGTAGGATTAATAATGGCATCCTATCTATGGAGGATGGCCGTACATATCTTCCCAAGGGGATATGTAGATTTAGTTTTAAATTCTTTAACCCATTCCCAAACCACCGGGAATCCCATGCCTTGTAGAAAGTGTGAACTCACCTCGGTTTGCTCGGTTAGATTCTCAAATATAGCTAACAGTCAAGGTCGGTCAATCACGTCCTAGTATGATTTACCAGTTAGTCATTTAGTGATTTTCAAATAGAGCACAAAGTTCCTACACGTATCTATCACACAACATGCATCACTTTGACGGTTTATGCCCATATAAGTTTCCCATCCATTCCCCACTCATAAACAAACATACGATAATGCACATAACACATATAACATGTTAGATCATTCACAGATAGGATACTCGACATTTAGACACGCAAATTACAGCTTATGTCATTTCAGCATAAGTATTCAAAACCGGGCTATTTTCGGACATTTTAATAAAATAGTTAAATTATTCCAAAAATTCCCAAATTTTTACAGAATGTCTTAAACGTTCCAAATTTTATTGTGTAAAAATATCGGGGTCCAGCTCATTATTAATATTTTATAAAAATTCATTTTCCGGACTGAACTCAGATTTATATTTTTCTGACCACAGTCCACGGAATAATTTATTTAAAATTCATCAAGCGTCCGATTTACGAAATTCCAGTGGGGTAATTACAAATACATCGGTGGTCATCTACAGTACAAGTTTCGTGATCCAACTCTACACAGAACCCAAGTTATGACAGAAAACAATACACATATTTTCAGCAGAAAAATGCAGCTCTAGCTGCTGTTACGAAATGACGCTTTAAAAATAGTAAACGAAGTCCAAAAATTACGATTCCGGTGCCATTAGAACCGTATTTCATAATAACAAGTTTTAGACTCAAAATATCAGTTTTTCGTTGAGTTTTTGACCTGTTTACAGCCAACTGAAGTTGGCTGTAAAACTGGGATAGATTCTGTTTTCATTCGTTAATCTTCTAAGACGCGTTCGATTGATTCCGTTAGCATATTTAGTGATCATAACAACATCAAACATCAATATTAACCAACAAAACATCAGATATTCAACCAAAAATCATAACCACACAAGATCTACATGATTTACACACATAACTTCTCTTTATCCACCTTTTATTCCTTATGTACAAGACTTTATGTCATGTTCTTGTGTGTTCTTCATATTTCACCATACAAACATCTATTAACCACTAAAATCAAGAACAAGATGGTGATTTAGAACACTTACTACTAGCACAAGGCTAGGGAAGAAACAAGGCGTAAAAGTGGTGGTTAAAAGAAAACGAGAGCGGTCCTTCCACTTCCGAACGCACCGAGCTTCGTTGTACGCCTTCTAACACCTATGGGTGCTTGTAGAATGGATGAAGATGAATGAATGATAGTGATGGTGGTGGGACTTGAGTTCAGCCGAAGCCAAGAAGAAAGGAAGGGAGAAGTGTGGTGTTGTATGATGTTGATGAAATGAAGGTTAAGAACTAAAGGTTTATATAAGAGTCTTCCAACACCACCTTAACCAATGGTCATTATGTTCTCTAGATACTTGGCAAGAACAATAAAATAATCAATTAAATGAAAGTGTGTCCCCATCTTGGGGAAACCGATCGGTTAGGGGGGTATACGGTTGGGTTTCAACTATGTAGTGTCACACCCCTATTTTCCACGTGTCACCGGTGGGCCCGGTGGGGAGTATAGTGACGTAGTTGGTATCATCATAGACAAACCACACAATAAATAAATGCACAGCGGAAGCAAAATAGATTCATTTCAACTTTAAATCAAATGTAATATAAAATATCACGAGTAGTTGAAACGGATCCACAGGCGGATCAAAATTAAAATAAGACTTTGTTCATCAGTTTATTGTCGTCCAAGCTTGCGAGACTTATTGTGGACGCTCTAGGAAACAGCCGGCCTATTACGTTGAGTACCTGCACTTAATCTTTTGGGAAAAATACGTCAGTTTACACTGGTAAATACAATTCGACTGACTCATTTTGAAAAGAGTTGAAAATTGGTTTGAATGCGCGTGGCACAAAATATTTTTTTTTATAACTTGGGATAATTATGCATTATAATCTTGTAAGGGATTTACATGTTACTCCGCGTTCAGTAGCCCGATCCGTAGACCGGGTTAAAGATTAATAGACACACCACAATTATTGAGTTATACACTGACGGGTGTACGCCTACACCCCGTGCTCAGGTCGTGGCTATCTCGTAAGATAATGCCAAGGATATCCGGGACATGGTCATTAACCCCCCAAAGGCTTCAAGCAAACAATACACGTTTAAAACATAACATATCAATGAATTTAACCACAATTGGATTAAATAATTCAATGCCGGACCAAGCGGTATACTATATACCGTACCCCAAGCCCGTATAGGGAAAATAAGTCAAAAAGTATTTACCTGAGTATAGTATAGTTCGCAATAAGCAAGTGAAGGTAGCTTTTATCGGGGCTCCTAATCTGGAACGAAGGTTTATAATAACCTATTAGATTTCTAACGGGTCTTTATTTAAGCTTAAGCTTAGACCGGTTAGTCTTAAGAATGAAACGGTTCAAACGCACGATTAAGCGAAGACCGGATAGAATGTGATTTAGACCCGACAAGTTTGAATACTTGTACAATATGGGTATACTAAATACATTCTGGATTTTGAGACAAAAATGATAATGTTTGACCCGTCTCGGTCAATTCATGCAAACTAGTTACATAAACCGCACCGAACGCGAAAAGAGCGTTACGGGTATCCGTAAAGGTCATATGCAAGTTCCCTGATATAATATGCTCTAAAAATTTTATAATATCAGTAAGATATCTTCTATTATGCCCGTAATGGATTTAAACACAACCTATGCCTCATAAGGGCATTTTGGTCATTTAAAAGTTTATAAAAGAGTTAAATCAGAAATCTGATTTATAGGTCTGGTTAAAACAGTAAATATACTTAATTTAACATATTATAACAGTAGGGTATGACCCATATGTTAAATTTATCATTTAAAACCAAACTATGCACCGTAAGGGTATTTTGGTAATTTCACAAGGGCTAAAAATGTTAAAATTGGAAATCTGAGTTCAAAAACTTATACATACTGTTATTATATGAAAATATACTAAAAACATCAGTAGGTATCAATCTTATATGTTTAATATGGTTACAATACATACTATGCGTTAAAAACGCTTAAAAAGGCGGTTTAGAGCCGTTTCCGGGTTTTTAAAAGAAAACTGATATTTTTATATTTCCAGAATGTTCAAAATAATTTATTTATCAAATAAAATCAGTAGAAAAAGGTTTGGGGTCAAAAGGATTTATAAAACTCATTTTATGGCGTAAAAGGGCAAAATCGGTATTTACCGAATTAAGCTTAAAGACCTATGATATGATCAGCCAAAATTAAATAAAAATCTTTAAAAATCCCAAAATATTATATAACATCAGTGGGTAAAAAGTTTGATATCAAAAAGTGGTTTTAAATAGGCTTTACGCTAATTACGCCGTTTAAGTAACATAAAGCTTGTAAATTACGATAACGAACATAACTCTTATTCTGGACCTCAAACTGATATGAAATTTTCGGTGCACGTTTATATATCAGTAACAAATGTTTCTACTCTTTCACTTTTTCAAAAATCGCGTTTTATAGTGAAAAGGGCAAAATAGTCATATTTAAGCATAAACCGGTAACATGCATATGAATCGGATAAGTGTTGGACCAAGTTGTAGAATTCCAGAGAGTTAAACATATATGAAAGTTGGTCCAAAATATGCTCTAATGCAGATCTTAACATGCATGTACGGATCAGAACTGAAAGTCAACTAAAAAGTCAATTTATGTGACTTTCGGTTCCGATTCGGGTTTTAAACTGAAAATTGTCGAGTTGATCATGAAGAAACATATTGTTACTTTAATTACAAAGTTATTTTGATGATCAAACAGGTTGCATGTGGCCTACATTGTTAATCAAGCTTATTTTCGCAAAAACACTTCCTGTTGACTTTTTAAGAAAAGCTTTGACTCGACAATTGACATGTTTAGAGTGTGAATCTGAAAATACCCTTTTAGGGGTTTGTTACACACATAAATACCAACATGTAGGTACTTTCAATTTGAGATTTGACAGAGCCAATCTCGTTTAATCATAAAGTCAAGTTTAAATTACGATAGTTTGACTTTTGGCTAGAACACTAAGCTAGAACGAATTAGAGAATGATATAAACACTTACAATGGTCCTAGACAAGCTTAGGGATCACTATGAGGCTGCCTTGTCGATCAGAAAGCTCCAGAATCGTTCTTGTGAATTTTGAAGTTGCAAGTGCTTGAATGTTTGCAACAATGGTGAGCTTTAAAGCAAGTTTGATCTGATTAAGGGCTGTTGCAGATGTTTGTAAGGGTTGTAAGACTTATACAAGTGTCCTCTATTGCATGAAAGCCGATTGGTCAGTCCCTGAGTCGATTACAGCTGCAAACAACTCGCAAACAGCCAAGAAACTGGCACCTGTGCGTGGTCTGTCGCTGGCAGGCGCTCGCGTAGCGCGAGGGTGTGGCGACCAGCTTTACAAGTTTCTTATATATTACAAATCAGTCCCTGAACTTTGTTACGTGTTTTAGGCTGTTTATCTTGCACACAAGACCCTAAATTCTGATTTTTAGAAACCTTGGGACTTTTATAAACTTGGGTATGTCCTCAGTTAACTTTGCGCTTACCCGAAAAGTCACGAAATTCACGATAACGTATTTCGCCTTTCGTGTACGGTTTTAATCATAACTTTCTCATACGTTCACGAAACTTCATGAAATTTTTATCACATATTCACATGAGTATATTTTATCATTACAAAGCTTCGGGTTTGCCAAAAGATCACTCAGAGGTATAAATTCAACATGTTGACACGTTTAGCCCCTGTAGTTTGTAATTCCTCACTTTCTTACATTTTCCGCTTCGTATGATCCATGATTTATCCGTTTTAGATTATAAACTTCATGTAGGGTTATTGTAGGGCCTATTTATCAGTTGTTGACACTTTGAACCCTTGTAATCACATAGTTTCACTGTTTGTCAACTTTAGTCCCTCTAAAGTATGTTTTCGCATATTCGAAGCTTATGACACGTGTCAAGGCATTATTGGACGTGAATTTTTGAGGTGTTACATCCTCACCCCCTTAAAAGAAATCTCGACCTCGAGATTTACTGAAACAAATGAGGGTATTTCTCTTTCATCGTGGATTCTACCTCCCATGTGTATTCGGGACCTCTACGGGCATCCCATTTGACCTTAACAATAGGTATGTGCTTCCTTCGAAGCTTCTTTACCTTTCGGTCTTCAATCGATAACGGCTTTTCCACAAATTTCAAGCCTTCATCTATATGTACATCCGTGTACGGTATAACCAGTGGTTCATCAGCGGAACACTTCTTCAAATTACAGATGTGGAACACATTATGTATAGCACTAAGTTCTTCAGGCAAGTTTAACTTATAAGCAACTGACCCGACGCGTTCGATAACCTCGAAAGGTCCTATGTATCTCGGGCTTAGCTTGCCTTTCTTACCAAATCGCATCACCCCCTTCCAGGGTGATACTTTAAGCAACACTTTATCACCTACTTCGAAGTGAAAATATTTACGACTGGGATCCGCATAACTTTTCTGCCTATCCCTGGCAGCTTTCAAACGATCGCGAATCTGGACAATCTTGTCCGTTGTCTCAAAAACAATTTCTGGTCCTGACAGTTGGACATCCCCAACTTCCGCCCAACAGATGGGTGATCTACACTTTCTACCGTATAAGGCCTCAAAAGGCGCAGCTTTTATGCTGGTGTGGTAGCTATTGTTGTAGGAGAATTCAATTAGTGGCAGGTTCTTATCCCAACTACCACCCAAGTCGATCGCACATGCACGTAGCATGTCTTCCAACGTTTGAATAGTACGCTCACTCTGACCGTCAGTCTGAGGATGATAAGCCGTACTGAAATTCAAACGAGTACCCAACGATTGTTGGAAACTTTTCCAAAAATGAGACGTGTACCTAGTATCTCTATCAGAGATAATAGACACAGGTATTCCATGCAAAGCTACAATCTTATCAACGTACAATTGAGCTAACATATCTGAGCTGTACGTTTCCTTAATGGGTAGGAAATGTGCTGACTTCGTCAGTCTATCTACTATGACCCATATAGTATCGTTTCCCTTCCTCGTCTTTGGCAATTTGGTGATGAAATCCATTGTCACCATCTCCCACTTCCATGTGGGGATTTCAGGTTGTTGTAACAAACCTGATGGTTTCTGGTGTTCTGCTTTGACTTGCGCACAAGTCAAACATTTAGACACATAAGCAGCTACAGACTTTTTCAAACCAATCCACCAATAGTTTGCTTTTAAATCCTGGTACATCTTATCTGCTCCAGGATGAACAGAATATTTGGAACTGTGGGCTTCCTGGAGGATAACATCTCGTAGTCCTCCGAAAATGGGAACCCATATTCGTCCATTCAATCGTAGCATTCCGTCTTTGTCATGGGATAACTGCTCCTCAGTTACTCCCAACTTTTCTTCAGGATAATTAGCTTCCAACACAGCTTCCTTCTGTGCAGCTAGTATCCTTTTGTTCAAATCATTCTTGACTTCAATGCGCTTGGCATTGATTCTTATCGGTTTAACCCTTTCTTTTCTGCTTAAGGCATCGGCAACTACATTTGCCTTGCCCGGATGGTACTTTATTTCACAATCATAATCATTCAGGGTTTCCATCCAGCGTCTTTGTCGCATGTTTAAGTCCTTCTGATTAAACAAATGTTGAAGGCTCTTGTGATCTGAATAGATCACGCACTTGGTACCATATAAGTAATGCCTCCAAAGTTTCAATGCAAATACAACGGCACCCAGCTCCAAGTCGTGGGTGGTGTAGTTCTTCTCATGCACCTTTAGCTGTCGTGAAGCGTAGGCAATAACTTTTCCTTTCTGCATGAGTACACAGCCCATGCCAGTGTGTGATGCATCACAGTACACCACGAATTCATCTATACCATCTGGCAATGTCAACACTGGTGCATTGCTTAACTTTTCCTTCAGAACGTCAAAGGATTCCTGTTGCTTAGGGCCCCAATTAAACTTAACCTTCTTACGTGTCAATGACGTTAGGGGCGCAGCAATCCTTGAAAAGTTTTCGATAAAGCGCCTATAATATCTCGCTAGACCTAGGAAACTGCGAATCTCAGTAGGCGTCTTTGGCTCTTGCCAATTCATAACTGCTTCTACTTTAGCGGGATCCACTTGGATACCACGCTCACTTACTACATGTCCAAGGAATTGGACTTCTCGAAGCCAAAACTCGCACTTCGAAAATTTAGCGTAAAGTTTCTCTTGATGTAGAAGTTTGAGAATACAACGAAGGTGTTTCTCATGATCCTCTTGGCTCTTCGAGTAAATGAGGATGTCGTCAATGAAGACAATGACGAATTTATCCAGATAAGGTTTGCAGACGCGATTCATCAGGTCCATGAATGCGGCTGGTGCGTTAGTGAGCCCGAAAGGCATCACTAGGAACTCGTAATGTCCGTAACGAGTCCTAAACGCTGTCTTGTGTACATCTTCATCCTTGACCTTCAACTGATGATAACCTGACCTCAGGTCGATCTTTGAAAAGTAGCTTGCTCCCTGTAGTTGATCGAACAGATCGTCGATCCTGGGCAAAGGATACCTATTCTTGACAGTGACTTTTTTTAGCTCTCGGTAATCGATGCACAGACGCATCGATCCATCCTTCTTCTTGACAAACAAGATCGGCGCTCCCCAAGGAGACGGACTAGGTCTAATAAAACCTTTAGCTAACAGATCATCCAACTGCGTTCTTAACTCCTTCATCTCCGTTGGTGCTAACCTATAAGGTGCTCTTGCTACTGGTGCAGCACCAGGGATGATGTCAATTCAGAATTCTACTTGTCTATCTGGTGGTAAACCAGGTAGCTCTTCGGGAAAAACTTCAGGGTATTCCGAAATGATAGGGATGTCTTCAATCTTAGGCTTAGGCTCTTCAATCGTAACTTGTGCCATATAAATGACACAGCCCTTCTGCATACATCTGGATGCCTTGAGCATGGACACTTGCTCAGGTAATCCATGCTGAGTATCCCCTTGAATAGTAAGTGATTCCCCAGACGGGGTTTTGACTACCACTTGCTTTCTATTGCACATAATCTGGGCTTGGTTATGCGATAACCAATCCATTCCTATGACTATATCAAAGCCGGCTAGCTTAAAGGGGAGTAAGGATAAAGGAAAAGAATGATTCCTAATGGATATAACACATCCATCTAAAACAGTTGAGGCTGTTTCTATGGTTCCGTCGGCCAATTCCACCTCATATTTTACACTTAAAGGTTTTACAGGTAATTTCAACAAGTTACAAAACTTATTATCTACAAAAGACTTATCCGCTCCAGAATCAAACAGTACTCTAGCAAATACATCATTTACAAGAAAAGTACCTGTGATAACGTTGTCATCTTGGACAGCTTCCTTAGCGTCCATTTTGAAGACTCTCGCATTTGTCTTCTTTCCATCATCAGCTTTCTTGGTATACTTTGGGCAATTAGGCTTAATGTGCCCTTTTTCGTTGCAACCAAAACACGTTGCATCCTTTAGGTTCTTACACTCCAAAGTCTTATGGTTAGTAGACTTGCAAATTCCACATGGTCTTGGTTGAGGCTGAGATTTGGACTCAAGACGGCACTTCCCAAAGTGATTCTTCTTACAAGTCTTGCATTTGGGCTTATCTCCCGACTGTTGCCCGTCTTTCTTAGATCCCGACCCTTTCCTGTGGTCGTCATTCCCTCGATGTTTCTTTCCAGATCTTCGTGAGGTATCATCCTCACGTTTCCTTTTGTTCTCTTCCGAGTTCTTGAGAGCTCTCAGTCTGACTACATCCAAAGTCAAAGCTAGAGACAGATCAGCTGCGGATCTAAAAGTTGTAGGCCTCGATGCCTTAACACTTGGTTTAATTTCAGGAGCCAAACCCCCAATAAAGCGAGCAATCCTTTTCGGCTCTGGGGTTACCAAGTATGGAACCAACCTTGACAAGGTGTTGAAAGTGGTGAGGTATGCCTGGCAGTCTAGATTTTTCATCACCAATGATACGAAGTCTGACTCGATCCTTTCAACTTCATGTTGTGGGCAAAAATTTTCTTTAATAAGGCCCTCGAACTGTTCCCATGACATACTGTAAAGTGTGGCCTTTCCGGCAGCTTGTATAAGAGATTTCCACCACGCCAGAGCGTCTCCTTTGAATGATTGGGAAACGTATTTCACTACATCTCTTTCAGCGCAACCGCTGATGTCCACTACAGTATCCATTTCGTCCAGCCAGGTCATGCAATCGACCGCTCCTTTTTCCCCAGTAAAGTCTCTGGGTTTACAAGACACGAAGTACTTGTAAGTGCATGATTTGGTTTGAGGTTTAGCATCAAACTCTTTCTTCTTTGGGGGAACACTATTTTGATTCGACGAATGTCGATCATCATCCTTTTTGGGCTCAACCTTCTTAGGTTCAACTTTCTTGGAAGGCGGTTTGCTATGGGCCTCTGATTGTGGCCTTGGCTTGGAACGTGATGCGGTTCGGGTCCTACTGCGGGTCCCGCTTGCTTCACTAAATTGTCTGTTTAGTGCTTCTACAACAGCATCATTCACTAGTGCTTTCAATTCCGCACCAGTTACTAGTATCTGAGCATTTTCAGGGTTTCCTGCTGGTCGACTGTTTAATTCTTCCGACTTAGCCATGTAGTCTTAATTTGCTACATAAAATAAGGACAAGGTCTATTTAGAAGTCTAAACAGTATTATCGTTCTTGACGATTTATTAACCATGGTACATAAAAGCCATATTAGTTAATTTAATAATTTCATTCAGGATTTTTATTAGTAATCTTTTTAGAATGAAATATAATATTGGCATAATAAGCCTAGTCACGTAGACAAATTTCTAAATTAAAGATTTAGATTTTATAGGATTTAAGTTTGAATACATATAAGACAAATCAATCCTTTTCTTGGCAGGGAGTTTATAAACTACAGCTGCCTTTATGCTTTATATGACATTTATTATAACCCGTAGGCATTTTGTCACAATTTGCTATACATAGAAATATAACTTTGAATAATTTACTTAGGGGTGACATGTGTGATTTTACCGATCACATTAGTCAAGAATGTTAACATGTTTACAGATGTTAACAGAGAATTTGAATCTTTTTAAACAGGTTCTACCATCTTGGCTGAATTTATGATATCATAACAGCTAGGTTTTATCTTTTTAAGATCCTTATTATTTTATCAAAATGGTATATCAATATAATAAAAGTTATTTTCCATTTATTTATACATTATGTTTATGCACATAATTTTAAAAATGAAAACTTAATTCAACCATTTCAAATAAAAATAAAAATAAATCAGTACGAGTTGCCCTAAATGGGTCTTTGACATAAACCACATGCCCACGCAGGGGCCAAACAAATAAACAAACAAACCCACGCAGGGGTCAAATAAAAGATATACCCACGCAGGGGCAGAACAAAACAAAATACCCACGCAGGGGTAGAGTACAACATAAATAAATAAATGTCCACGCAGGGACATGAGTACCACACCAAAACAACCAACAAACAGAGGATTCAACGATCCTTCTTTTTCTTCCCCTTGATCAGATCCGCTAACTTCTTAAACATCCCATGCCTACGCCTCCGTTCATGCTGCAACCCACCCCGCATCTCTTCACGCACCCCTTGTATCTCATTAATGATTTCCTGCATTTGGGGTGGTGACATTGCAGGTGCCTGCGGTGGTTGTTGTTGAAACGAGGGTTGAGGAGGCTGCTGTTGATAGTAAGGAGGTTGAGGAGGCTGTGACTGCTGATACCCATATGGTGGGTACCCATAAGTCGAGGGTCCTGTAGCCCATGGATCTCCGAAGGAACCTCCCGGCTGGGGAATGTTAAAGCTGGAAGCTAGCCAATAGGGGTCTCCCGTAAAGTTGTAGCCTGTTTGGACCTGCGGCTCGAAGGGGTTAAATGCTGCAGCACCGGTATAAGTGGGGATTGGGTTTCCAGAACCCAATGGTTGCTGTGGCGCGACTGGCGCAGTTGTTACTTCAGAGATGGGGTTTGAAGATTCAGTCATCTCTGTTTCTTCATGAACCGGTGAGTACCGGCTGCCACTAGAATGTGTGGGGGTGCTGATGCGTATTCCCCCTCGTGCGGATATGCGCACGGTAGTTCTCCTTCGCCTCGGAGGCGAGGGAGGCTGAAGTGGAGGTGCTGCCGCTGGCGGAGTAACCGCTACGAGTCGAGAATCCTCGGAAGGATTCTGCTGCTGCTGGGGCTGCTGCTGTGGCTGGTGTAGGGGAGAGTGGTGAGGCAGGTGCAAAGGAGAGTTATGGTATGATTGGTGTAGAGGGGAGTTATGGTAAGACTGGTGAAGAGGGGAGTGATGGGGCTGGTGTAAAGGAGAGCTTTGGTACGACTGGTGCATTGGAGAGTTATGATAGCTAGGAGTATATGCCCAGTCGTGCTGTTTGAACATCTCCTCAAAGCTATCGGGACCGTTGTAAGGCGATCCCATGAATGGTGACCCATCAGAAATCTCGATGGGGTGGTTTGGTGTTCCAGAGGGTGGCATGGCTGGATCCGTATCCTCATCAATATCCATAGAGTTGCCACCCGAAAAGTGGTCCTCTGGTCCAAGTGGGTTAAAACCCACTGCTGCTGCCTCCAAGTAGTCATCAGGGTTGAATTGACCCTGGTTGACAGGCGATGGTTGGTGAAAAGGCGAATTGTGTCCTATTAAAGGAATATAGGACTGCTGTGAGTTTTGGGGCTCATTTTCAGAGTGAGGCCCAAATGAATGTGGTATGGATGGGGAGGTACTCAATGAGACTGAGCGCCTCGCTGGTTCAGTAAAGGATCTCCAAAGATCCTGAGCATCCGTGTTGCGAGAATCCGAAGGTGTCCTCCGGTGTGAGGGTCCAGCCTCATGGTCATTTGGAGCTACAAATGCTCCATTTCCTCTTCCTCGGCCTCTCATTCGTGGCGGCATGATTAAATCCTGTCAAAACAAACAAGTGATACAACAAGAATATATATAAGACAAAGTTAGAGATAAAAACCAAAAATTTGGAAAATTCCTAAGTTCTTTGTCTAGACTCGAGAATCGAGGATTGTGCAATTGTGTAACTGAGATTAAACACAAAAGGCTAGTGTTTAATTCACTCAGAGTTGGCTCTGATACCAACCTGTCACACCCCTATTTTCCACGTGTCACCGGTGGGCCCGGTGGGGAGTATAGTGACGTAGTTGGTATCATCATAGACAAACCACACAATAAATAAATGCACAGCGGAAGCAAAATAGATTCATTTCAACTTTAAATCAAATGTAATATAAAATATCACGAGTAGTTGAAACGGATCCACAGGCGGATCAAAATTAAAATAAGACTTTGTTCATCAGTTTATTGTCGTCCAAGCTTGCGAGACTTATTGTGGACGCTCTAGGAAACAGCCGGCCTATTACGTTGAGTACCTGCACTTAATCTTTTGGGAAAAATACGTCAGTTTACACTGGTAAATACAATTCGACTGACTCATTTTGAAAAGAGTTGAAAATTGGTTTGAATGCGCGTGGCACAAAATATTTTTTTTTATAACTTGGGATAATTATGCATTATAATCTTGTAAGGGATTTACATGTTACTCCGCGTTCAGTAGCCCGATCCGTAGACCGGGTTAAAGATTAATAGACACACCACAATTATTGAGTTATACACTGACGGGTGTACGCCTACACCCCGTGCTCAGGTCGTGGCTATCTCGTAAGATAATGCCAAGGATATCCGGGACATGGTCATTAACCCCCCAAAGGCTTCAAGCAAACAATACACGTTTAAAACATAACATATCAATGAATTTAACCACAATTGGATTAAATAATTCAATGCCGGACCAAGCGGTATACTATATACCGTACCCCAAGCCCGTATAGGGAAAATAAGTCAAAAAGTATTTACCTGAGTATAGTATAGTTCGCAATAAGCAAGTGAAGGTAGCTTTTATCGGGGCTCCTAATCTGGAACGAAGGTTTATAATAACCTATTAGATTTCTAACGGGTCTTTATTTAAGCTTAAGCTTAGACCGGTTAGTCTTAAGAATGAAACGGTTCAAACGCACGATTAAGCGAAGACCGGATAGAATATGATTTAGACCCGACAAGTTTGAATACTTGTACAATATGGGTATACTAAATACATTCTGGATTTTGAGACAAAAATGATAATGTTTGACCCGTCTCGGTCAATTCATGCAAACTAGTTACATAAACCGCACCGAATGCGAAAAGAGCGTTACGGGTATCCGTAAAGGTCATATGCAAGTTCCCTGATATAATATGCTCTAAAAATTTTATAATATCAGTAAGATATCTTCTATTATGCCCGTAATGGATTTAAACACAACCTATGCCTCATAATGGCATTTTGGTCATTTAAAAGTTTATAAAAGAGTTAAATCAGAAATCTGATTTACAGGTCTGGTTAAAATAGTAAATATACTTAATTTAACATATTATAACAGTAGGGTATGACCCATATGTTAAATTTATCATTTAAAACCAAACTATGCACCGTAAGGGTATTTTGGTAATTTCACAAGGGCTAAAAATGTTAAAATTGGAAATCTGAGTTCAAAAACTTATACATACTGTTATTATATGAAAATATACTAAAAACATCAGTAGGTATCAATCTTATATGTTTAATATGGTTACAATACATACTATGCGTTAAAAACGCTTAAAAAGGCGGTTTAGAGCCGTTTCCGGGTTTTTAAAAGAAAACTGATATTTTTATATTTCCAGAATGTTCAAAATAATTTATTTATCAAATAAAATCAGTAGAAAAAGGTTTGGGGTCAAAAGGATTTATAAAACTCATTTTATGGCGTAAAAGGGCAAAATCGGTATTTACCGAATTAAGCTTAAAGACCTATGATATGATCAGCCAAAATTAAATAAAAATCTTTAAAAATCCCAAAATATTATATAACATCAGTGGGTAAAAAGTTTGATATCAAAAAGTGGGTTTAAATAGGCTTTACGCTAATTACGCCGTTTAAGTAACATAAAGCTTGTAAATTACGATAACGAACATAACTCTTATTCTGGACCTCAAACTGATATGAAATTTTCGGTGCAAGTTTATATATCAGTAACAAATGTTTCTACTCTTTCACTTTTTCAAAAATCGCGTTTTATAGTGAAAAGGGCAAAATAGTCATATTTAAGCATAAACCGGTAACATGCATATGAATCGGATAAGTGTTGGACCAAGTTGTAGAATTCCAGAGAGTTAAACATATATGAAAGTTGGTCCAAAATATGCTCTAATGCAGATCTTAACATGCATGTACGGATCAGAACTGAAAGTCAACTAAAAAGTCAATTTATGTGACTTTCGGTTCCGATTCGGGTTTTAAACTGAAAATTGTCGAGTTGATCATGAAGAAACATATTGTTACTTTAATTACAAAGTTATTTTGATGATCAAACAGGTTGCATGTGGCCTACATTGTTAATCAAGCTTATTTTCGCAAAAACACTTCCTGTTGACTTTTTAAGAAAAGCTTTGACTCGACAATTGACATGTTTAGAGTGTGAATCTGAAAATACCCTTTTAGGGGTTTGTTACACACATAAATACCAACATGTAGGTACTTTCAATTTGAGATTTGACAGAGCCAATCTCGTTTAATCATAAAGTCAAGTTTAAATTACGATAGTTTGACTTTTGGCTAGAACACTAAGCTAGAACGAATTAGAGAATGATATAAACACTTACAATGGTCCTAGACAAGCTTAGGGATCACTATGAGGCTGCCTTGTTGATCAGAAAGCTCCAGAATCGTTCTTGTGAATTTTGAAGTTGCAAGTGCTTGAATGTTTGCAACAATGGTGAGCTTTAAAGCAAGTTTGATCTGATTAAGGGCTGTTGCAGATGTTTGTAAGGGTTGTAAGACTTATACAAGTGTCCTCTATTGCATGAAAGCCGATTGGTCAGTCCCTGAGTCGATTACAGCTGCAAACAACTCGCAAACAGCCAAGAAACTGGCACCTGTGCGTGGTCTGTCGCTGGCAGGCGCTCGCGTAGCGCGAGACCCCCCTCGCGTAGCGCGAGGGTATGGCGACCAGCTTTACAAGTTTCTTATATATTACAAATCAGTCCCTGAACTTTGTTACGTGTTTTAGGCTGTTTATCTTGCACACAAGACCCTAAATTCTGATTTTTAGAAACCTTGGGACTTTTATAAACTTGGGTATGTCCTCGGTTAACTTTGCGCTTACCCGAAAAGTCACGAAATTCACGATAACGTATTTCGCCTTTCGTGTACGGTTTTAATCATAACTTTCTCATACGTTCACGAAACTTCATGAAATTTTTATCACATATTCACATGAGTATATTTTATCATTACAAAGCTTCGGGTTTGCCAAAAGATCACTCAGCGGTATAAATTCAACATGTTGACACGTTTAGCCCCTGTAGTTTGTAATTCCTCACTTTCTTACATTTTCCGCTTCGTATGATCCATGATTTATCCGTTTTAGATTATAAACTTCATGTAGGGTTATTGTAGGGCCTATTTATCAGTTGTTGACACTTTGAACCCTTGTAATCACATAGTTTCACTGTTTGTCAACTTTAGTCCCTCTAAAGTATGTTTTCGCATATTCGAAGCTTATGACACGTGTCAAGGCATTATTGGACGTGAATTTTTGAGGTGTTACATGTAGTTTGTGAGCTTGGTTGGATTCTAAGTATGTAGTTAGTGTTATAAGTGGGTTATGTAATATATAGTGTGTTAGGGTGTTCGGGGACCCTAACTAGTTTAGAAAGATAGAAATAATGTCTTTGACAATATTTTTGTGTCCCGGGTAAAGTCCGGTTGTTCGGTTGACACTGTTCCGTTAAAGTGCTTAATTAATCCGTAAAGTGTCCTACATGTATATTTTTGTAACGTTTTTAATTCTCAACACTCGGGAAAATATAACGGACTATTTAGTGACCTTTCTGTACACTATTAGTATGTTAACATGCACATGTAAGTATAACACAGATATCAGAAAGCAGTTAAGTAATTCCACACAGTCGTCAAGCACTTTAATTATCATTAATGAATTGTACGGAATACATGGGATTTTGAGGGTTGTCACATTAGGTGTGGGTTTCACATCAGTTGTTTTGCTGCTGTGATCACCTTGAGCAGTGGGCTCAGCAGCAGGTGCCTGAGGAGCTGTAGTAGCTGCTAAAGTCTGCTGAGGAGCCTTTGCTTGTGTTTTGGACACTTTTGATAGCCTTGTAAATGTTTCAGGTGTAAGACCATTTATTTGAAAAGGTTCACCCTGGATGAGTACATGAGCATCATCCTTTCCAAATTTCTTTTGAAAATAAAAGCTTAGGAACCTTGGAAATAGTAAAAATGATTTGATAGTAACATTTTTGACCAAGTCATCAAAGATCTCATGTGAATAGTTAAAGTTTTCCCCATGCAAGATAGCATATCTCAGGTATTGGATCTTTAACGGAATTTCATTGAAAGCAATGGTCTTATTAGAAACACACATTAATAGGGTATGAAACAAAAACCTTGGGGCAGGGGGAAAACTGCCTTTTTGCAAAGTGTCTTTTTTCATTTCCTTTGCATACCCTCTTTCTAAAAAATATGTTTGATACTCTATTTTTGGGAAAGAAGTTTTACCTTGAAGATCATTGAGTTCAAACACTTCAGAGATGGTTTGTGGTGTGATTTTAACCTCAACACCCTTTATCGAGGAATTGATGGCTATGGGTGTTTCATCTTGAGATTTAAGTTTTGCATTTTTCCAAAATTCCCTCTGGGTTGCCAAGTAAATCAGAGCATCAGAAGTCAACAAAGTTTTGTACTTTGAAGACGAAAGGGCATCTATGACGGAATTGAATGTTTCAGTGTTATTTGGTTTTGTCAACAGACCCAAGTAGTTATGGGGAGCTTTGTATCGAATTTCTATGGCCTTTTGAATGGATTTCCTTTTAACTGATAAAGACCGTGATTTTGCCATTTGAGGAAGAAGGACGATGAGGAATTTTGAGAGAAATGGAGGATAACTGCTTTGAAAAAGGAAATTTGAATTCTATTCGACAGTTAAAACCCTGTTTGGGGGTTTTGATCAGGGTTTTATAGGGGAAAAAGTGAATGCTGACGTGTAACACCCCAAAAACGGGTTTGGTAATCAAACCACGTTAATACTAAAAGACGGCTAAGGAACCGTTAGTGGTAAAATTTAGCCAGAAAATATTAGGATTATTATATGATTAAATCCAATATTTAATAAAAAGAGAAAAAGAATGCGTTTGGGAAATAAAGTTTATAGAAGGCCCGAGTTAACGAGACTTAAACTAAACTCAGTCATAGATTCCCAAAACCCACTAATTTAATTAGGAATGTTTAACCTAGTTAATAAGTGGGGAATATTGTTAGAAATAAGTAGGTTGTGCCCTACTTAATTAACTAACCAAATTAGAGGGGCCAATATTGTTAAAATTGAAACTTATATTATTGGTTTTAATTAAAAATAAAACCAAACACCTCAAATTGAGATGTCTGGTCGTACAAGAAACACAGGGGGCGACACAGGCTCCCCTTCAAGCCCTAGTTCCACTAAAAATTGATCAATTGGAGGTTCAATGCAGTCCCAAATCAAGTTCTAAACACGAATTAGTGATCACCTCACTGAAGGGATCATAAGGTATGCAAAATTCTAGTATTTTGATTCATCTCAAGTTCTAGGTTAATTGTGAAAAACTGAAATTGAGCTTGATTGTGTCATGCATGAATGAAATTAGAAGAAATATGGTGTCTAGGGATGAACCCTAGGTGAAATCTTGTTAAAAGATTTCATGTTAATTATAGAGTTCATAATCACCATTGAAGGTGATTAATGAACTTGAAGAAAACTTGACAAACCCTAGAATTATGATCTTGCTCTAGCATAATCTGAATTTAAGAGTAAATTTCAGAAATATAGATGTTAAGACTTGTGTAGAATTGTCTAATCGAAGTTAATTTAGATGATAATTACAAGTCATAAACTTGGTTTTGATGATATAAAAATCTGACCCGCTAGGTGTTTGATAAAACGCCTAAGTGAGGATTAAAATGCTAAAATTTGAGTAAAAACGCAGATTTGATTATTATAAATAATTATGCGTTAAAGCTTATGAAAAATGGGTTTTAGATGATTAAATGAAATTGATGTTGTATTGGTGTTTATAAACACCATACTAACTTGTATAAATGAACTACTTGAACAAAAAGGGGAAATTGTTAAGAGTTCATACTTGATTTGAAGTGGGTCGTGACATAAGAATTAAACTCATGATTCATGATTTAGTTCAATAAGAAAGTAGTCAAAGATTCATAAGGTGTGAAAGTCATGATTTAGAATGACTAATCTAACAACCTTGTGAATGACGGATGATAGTAGGCGCTTAAACAAGCTAGGTGAAGCTTGGAGTGAAAGCGGGTCAAACAAATCAAGAATGAAGGAAAAAGAGCATAACCGGATGCAAGGTAAGCGACGCTTACATCCTTTTTGTAGAATATGCATTATTTTGTAAATTACTAATGCGATTAGTGTAATATCCGAATTAAGGGTTCCGATGCTATTAACATGAGTCGGAACAAACAAAAATGATAAAAACCATGTATTATGGTGAAAAGAGGCGAAACGGTAATTTAGTCATGTAATGACTAATAACTAAGAAGTTTTCGTTAAGATTATTTTAAATGCAACTAATAACGAGAAAATGAGTAAAAATGGAAATTTAGTCAAGTATTGGCTAAAGTAAATTAGAGTTCAAAAGGGGCACCCGTGGCGTAAGCCGAATGGGTAAAAACATAAGAAAGGAGTTTAAGAGAAAAAGGGGTCTAGTAGCAAAAATCCGAAATGGGTCGGATGAACAAATTGGCAATTAATAACCATGTTTTGCTACTTATGAAAATGCCTAGTCTTATAGGCCAAACGGGTCAAATGGTGTGATAACACCATTTGACAATATCGACTAATATGGTTGCCAAGTCTTATGCTAACAGGACCGATTAGCGATTCGGATACTTCCGTCGCCATAGAAAATGTGATAATAAAAGCGAGGTATAAATCGGGTCTATTTGTTGATCCGAGCCAGGTACGCATATTTATGTTGTAGTTAAAAGTGATATCTTGGTCGAATAATTGGTGAGAGTCCTTCATTGTAAAAGAAGGACCAAAATCGACCAAAACGCCCTTGTAGGCTAAATTGAACAAACAACCCTTAGAGGTTGTTTGGAAACGAGTCTTATGATTAAACAAAAAGCTTAGAATAAGTGTAGATGTTGATAGATGTAATACGTTAGCCAAATAGCTCTATTTGAGTCTTACCGTAAAATAACAATCCGAAGGGTAAAACTCGGAACAAATAGATATACACATTGAAATCCAACACACAAAGAGTTGTAGTTGAATATTACTTGATAAGAAATGTAGGAATAAGATGCTAGAAATGAATGAAAGCGATTTCAAGCTTTAAAGTGCTTAAATACCCTTAACGGGTCAAAATAAGCATACGAGCGAAAACGGGTTTAAATGGTGTAATAAACCTATGATTAGAACCTAATATAGTAGGTAACATTAATTTGAAGAAGTGTAGGTGATGTAGGAATCAAACAAATATGTTCGTTTGATAAAATGCATAAACGGGTCAAAATTGGGAAATAGGGCGATAAGCCGAAGACTTAAAAGTCTGAAATTAACTCCATAAGATGGATAATTAAATTACGGACGCGTAGGAAAAAGAATCGGGTAAAACAGATCAATAACGAAGAAGTTATGGCCGTTTCCGTGAAATCAGATCGTGCTGGGAATATGCAGCAACCAGCTGCAACAGTTCTGAAGAAACAAGGCAGTGGCGTAGCGCGACTGGCAGTGGCGCTACGCGAGCACTAGCCAGTTTCGTGAAAAATGTTTATTTTCAATTATTTTGCGTTGCGAACCCGTTCTAATACGTTTTAAGCTACGTATGACTAATCCAACTCATGTTTTATGAGTTTCAGGTTAAATTTTAGTACCGGAGGACGATCAAGCACAATGAAGAACCGAACACGATTAAGAAATAAGCTTCCGCACGACGTTTCGTTGTTACTTTTGACTGTCGAACTTAATTACATTATGTTCTAAACTTTTAAATTGTAAAAGGTTTTAGTAAACCCGTTTTTCCCGATGTATATGAATCTTAATTACATGATTATTTTCGTAAATTATATGCCAAACCTTGATTTATAAGAACGGGTGTTACAAGTTGGTAATCAGAGCCCAAGGTTAAAGGGTAAAGTGTTCGGTTCGAGGCTTGATCGCAAATCCGGTAAGTACAAGTATGTTAATAGTTTAGCATACTAAAGTGTTGTAAACAACACATAGGGCTATCGTGTGATACACGTTACCCCAATTAAAATGATTGATATAGTTGACGAAAATACGCGCGTTGACGCGTATAGCAGAAAAAGCCTTGTATTATAATACGGGCGATTATTGAAGTTGACGTTACTAACTTTGTGAATGTTTTAATTGAAGGACACTCGCGTTTGAAGACGACGAGAGTCAAACGAATTGTGCATATGATGATGGAACGGTCCGAAGTATGACGAGAGGAGCATGCTCACCGAGGACTAAATCGCGTAACGACCGCGAACAAGGTTAATGGCAAGGAACGCCCGTTAGGGCAAACATTACCAGGTACACATTTTAAATAATCGCACAAATAGTAATATGCAACAAATAAGTAGAAATTGAAAGTTGCATATGTAGATTAAAAACTTGGAAAAACCCGAATAGAAAATGTATTCGGGATATTGTTTCCAAGAGAAACAAATAGAGGCGTTACTTACATAGGACGTGATGTGAAAACTATAAAAAGGTCATTTGTGTCATGTGTTAATCGCTTACTCTGGCCAAGTAAGTAGTGGCATATGATACCATGAACTTCTTATGGCGGACACGTTTACATCCGATGTAGTAAGGGCGGTGTGAATGGGACTAACTTAAAAGTACCCAAATGAATCAAATGAGCAAAATAATTGATAATAATGTAAACGCACAGCCGGGTGACGGAAGCGTATTACATTAGGATGATGAGCCCGAGTGAAGGGACAAAGAAGCATGTAAAATGATTTAGACAAGTATTGGGAGGGAGTGTACTTACACTCGAACCCAGAAAACGCAAGCATGAAAAATGATTTAGACAAGTATTGGGAGGGAGTGTACTTACACTCGAACCCAGAAAACGCAAGCATGAAAAATGATTTAGACAAGTATTGGGAGGGAGTGTACTTACACTCGAACCCAGAAAACGCAAGCATGAAAAATGATTTAGACAAGTATTGGGAGGGAGTGTACTTACACTCGAACCCAGAAAAATGATTAGGATATGCTTTGGGAGGGAGTGTACTTGCACTCGAACCCGGAAAATGCAAATATGCCTCTTAACGGGCCGTTTTTGTAAAACGTCAAACTTGAGGACAAGGTCGGAATATAAAAATAAAAGCGATGGGATTCGCTAATACGATCAAATAAATTAAAACGAAGTCTTAATACATACCGGGACGGTTACTTTGATAGTGACTTCGGTAAGATACCCGATAGATGGGTAGGATTTTGAAAGTATGCGTAAACCAAGAGACGGGAACGCGAAATAGAAAGTTAAAAGACTCGGATTAGGAGTCATGACTAAAAGAAGATGAGAATTTGCAAACAGAAATTTTGATAACTACGTTCAACTATTTTAAAGTTGAGCGGGTCGAATAAAGAATGAAGTTTGACATTCATAAGTGATGAAAATTCACCCAAAATAAGTCAAACGAGTCAATTAAGGAATAACGCTTAATATAATAGGAAAACGCAAACCGGTGAAACCGGAAAGCTAAAAACGATAAGATAGAAGGACCCGGGTAATGGGTCGTAAAGTAGTATAGGTAAGAACCGGGTAACGGTAAGTGTAAGACAAACCGACGTGTAAACGACGTTAGAAATCATAAAGTCGGAAAGATAATTCGAAAGAAAACGAATGTAGCCTTAGACTACGGTAAAGGTCAAATGAAATCCAAAAATGCAAAAGTAAATAATTCTAAACATAAAAAGGGGTGCTTCGACGCCATGTACATATATAAACATATATTCATTTGAATAGAAACGCGAATAAAGTATGATCTATGGGATCATCATAACCTACGGGTTAATAATGTAAAACAAGAAAACTGGTTATAACTCCCCGCGTAAAATGATAACGGGAGGTAAGGATAGTATATGAAAGCGATGAATATCGCTAAGTTAATTGAACTAGTGGAAATAACGAGATTACGTTATTTCGAAGTTACACTATGTCGTATGAGATATGTAGACAATTAGTAACCAAAAAGATGTTACCGTACTTTTCGGGTGATACTAATGATTGGTTAAAAAGTATAAGTAATGTTTAAAATATTTCTCGGATCGAATACATTGAGTTTAAACTCAATGAATTATGTAAGAAAAGGTTTCGAGGACGAAACCTCTTTAAGGGGGGTAGACTTGTAACACCCCAAAAACGGGTTTGGTAATCAAACCACGTTAATACTAAAAGACGGCTAAGGAACCGTTAGTGGTAAAATTTAGCCAGAAAATATTAGGATTATTATATGATTAAATCCAATATTTAATAAAAAGAGAAAAAGAATGCGTTTGGGAAATAAAGTTTATAGAAGGCCCGAGTTAACGAGACTTAAACTAAACTCAGTCATAGATTCCCAAAACCCACTAATTTAATTAGGAATGTTTAACCTAGTTAATAAGTGGGGAATATTGTTAGAAATAAGTAGGTTGTGCCCTACTTAATTAACTAACCAAATTAGAGGGGCCAATATTGTTAAAATTGAAACTTATATTATTGGTTTTAATTAAAAATAAAACCAAACACCTCAAATTGAGATGTCTGGTCGTACAAGAAACACAGGGGGCGACACAGGCTCCCCTTCAAGCCCTAGTTCCACTAAAAATTGATCAATTGGAGGTTCAATGCAGTCCCAAATCAAGTTCTAAACACGAATTAGTGATCACCTCACTGAAGGGATCATAAGGTATGCAAAATTCTAGTATTTTGATTCATCTCAAGTTCTAGGTTAATTGTGAAAAACTGAAATTGAGCTTGATTGTGTCATGCATGAATGAAATTAGAAGAAATATGGTGTCTAGGGATGAACCCTAGGTGAAATCTTGTTAAAAGATTTCATGTTAATTATAGAGTTCATAATCACCATTGAAGGTGATTAATGAACTTGAAGAAAACTTGACAAACCCTAGAATTATGATCTTGCTCTAGCATAATCTGAATTTAAGAGTAAATTTCAGAAATATAGATGTTAAGACTTGTGTAGAATTGTCTAATCGAAGTTAATTTAGATGATAATTACAAGTCATAAACTTGGTTTTGATGATATAAAAATCTGACCCGCTAGGTGTTTGATAAAACGCCTAAGTGAGGATTAAAATGCTAAAATTTGAGTAAAAACGCAGATTTGATTATTATAAATAATTATGCGTTAAAGCTTATGAAAAATGGGTTTTAGATGATTAAATGAAATTGATGTTGTATTGGTGTTTATAAACACCATACTAACTTGTATAAATGAACTACTTGAACAAAAAGGGGAAATTGTTAAGAGTTCATACTTGATTTGAAGTGGGTCGTGACATAAGAATTAAACTCATGATTCATGATTTAGTTCAATAAGAAAGTAGTCAAAGATTCATAAGGTGTGAAAGTCATGATTTAGAATGACTAATCTAACAACCTTGTGAATGACGGATGATAGTAGGCGCTTAAACAAGCTAGGTGAAGCTTGGAGTGAAAGCGGGTCAAACAAATCAAGAATGAAGGAAAAAGAGCATAACCGGATGCAAGGTAAGCGACGCTTACATCCTTTTTGTAGAATATGCATTATTTTGTAAATTACTAATGCGATTAGTGTAATATCCGAATTAAGGGTTCCGATGCTATTAACATGAGTCGGAACAAACAAAAATGATAAAAACCATGTATTATGGTGAAAAGAGGCGAAACGGTAATTTAGTCATGTAATGACTAATAACTAAGAAGTTTTCGTTAAGATTATTTTAAATGCAACTAATAACGAGAAAATGAGTAAAAATGGAAATTTAGTCAAGTATTGGCTAAAGTAAATTAGAGTTCAAAAGGGGCACCCGTGGCGTAAGCCGAATGGGTAAAAACATAAGAAAGGAGTTTAAGAGAAAAAGGGGTCTAGTAGCAAAAATCCGAAATGGGTCGGATGAACAAATTGGCAATTAATAACCATGTTTTGCTACTTATGAAAATGCCTAGTCTTATAGGCCAAACGGGTCAAATGGTGTGATAACACCATTTGACAATATCGACTAATATGGTTGCCAAGTCTTATGCTAACAGGACCGATTAGCGATTCGGATACTTCCGTCGCCATAGAAAATGTGATAATAAAAGCGAGGTATAAATCGGGTCTATTTGTTGATCCGAGCCAGGTACGCATATTTATGTTGTAGTTAAAAGTGATATCTTGGTCGAATAATTGGTGAGAGTCCTTCATTGTAAAAGAAGGACCAAAATCGACCAAAACGCCCTTGTAGGCTAAATTGAACAAACAACCCTTAGAGGTTGTTTGGAAACGAGTCTTATGATTAAACAAAAAGCTTAGAATAAGTGTAGATGTTGATAGATGTAATACGTTAGCCAAATAGCTCTATTTGAGTCTTACCGTAAAATAACAATCCGAAGGGTAAAACTCGGAACAAATAGATATACACATTGAAATCCAACACACAAAGAGTTGTAGTTGAATATTACTTGATAAGAAATGTAGGAATAAGATGCTAGAAATGAATGAAAGCGATTTCAAGCTTTAAAGTGCTTAAATACCCTTAACGGGTCAAAATAAGCATACGAGCGAAAACGGGTTTAAATGGTGTAATAAACCTATGATTAGAACCTAATATAGTAGGTAACATTAATTTGAAGAAGTGTAGGTGATGTAGGAATCAAACAAATATGTTCGTTTGATAAAATGCATAAACGGGTCAAAATTGGGAAATAGGGCGATAAGCCGAAGACTTAAAAGTCTGAAATTAACTCCATAAGATGGATAATTAAATTACGGACGCGTAGGAAAAAGAATCGGGTAAAACGGATCAATAACGAAGAAGTTATGGCCGTTTCCGTGAAATCAGATCGTGCTGGGAATATGCAGCAACCAGCTGCAACAGTTCTGAAGAAACAAGGCAGTGGCGTAGCGCGACTGGCAGTGGCGCTACGCGAGCACTAGCCAGTTTCGTGAAAAATGTTTATTTTCAATTATTTTGCGTTGCGAACCCGTTCTAATACGTTTTAAGCTACGTATGACTAATCCAACTCATGTTTTATGAGTTTCAGGTTAAATTTTAGTACCGGAGGACGATCAAGCACAATGAAGAACCGAACACGATTAAGAAATAAGCTTCCGCACGACGTTTCGTTGTTACTTTTGACTGTCGAACTTAATTACATTATGTTCTAAACTTTTAAATTGTAAAAGGTTTTAGTAAACCCGTTTTTCCCGATGTATATGAATCTTAATTACATGATTGTTTTCGTAAATTATATGCCAAACCTTGATTTATAAGAACGGGTGTTACATGACGTGGCAGCGGTTACAAAAGATCTAACGGCTATGAACTGTCCACGTGCCAACCCTTGATGAGTAATAGAAGACAGTTGTTTTATGAAGCCACTGATGGAATAATATCAGTGGTTGCAATTGTTACAATGAAAACAGTGGGTGACTTTAAGTTATCAGTGGATAGCCTGAAAACATTTTAATGCTTATAATTCATGAAAAATTTTCATTTTAACTATTTTTAAGATGCATGTTGAGATTATTAAAATAAAGTATTACATATAATCAGTTAGCATGCTAGGGTGATGTGACAAATACCGTTACATATAAACATCTCAGTGATATGAAATCTAACAATCTAACAGAGTATAAAACACTGATGTGAGAAATACTGTTACATATAAATACTGTTAACATAAACAAAGGTAGAATATCTACTGTTGATGCTGAACCACTTTTGTTGTTGGGCAGTGGTTCGTCTTTAAGTTTGTATAGGGTTTGTCTCGAGAGATAAACTTTATGAACCACTGCTACACTAAACACTGTTACATAAGAAACACTGATACATAAATACTAAAGTTGAATCCGCTGTAGTTGCTGAAGCACTGCTGCTACTGAGCAGTGGTTTTCCTTTCGTTGATCAGGCTTTAGGTACATAAGTGCTTGTCTTTAACAGGGCTTTATCTTCAACAGTGGAAAGTCTCATCAGTCTTTAAGTACATCAGTATTTATAAGGAGCAGTGGGGTGATGTGATAAATACCGATACATATAAACATCTCAGTGATATGAAATCTAACAATCTAACAGAGTATAAAACACTGATGTTATAAATACTGTTACATATAAATACTGTTAACATAAACAAAGGCAGAATATCTGCTGTTGATGCTGAACCACTGTTGTTGTTGGGCAGTGGTTCGTCTTTGAGTTTGTATAGGGTTTGTCTCGAGAGATAAAATATAGCGAACCACTGCTACACTAAACACTGTTACATAAGAAACACTGATACATAAATACTAAAGTTGAATCCGTTGTAGATGCTGAAGCACTGCTGCTACTGAGCAGTGGTTTTCCTTTCCTTGATCAGGCTTTAGGTATATAAGTGCTTGTCTTTAACATGGCTTTGTCTTCAACAGTGGATAGGCCTCATCAGTCTTTAAGTACGTCAGTCTTTATAAGGAGCAGTGGTTAATTATAACAGTCCTTAGCATGATCAGCTGTTATAACCACAACATAACCCTTTGAGAGGAAGCAAGTGTCCGTCTATTCATTTGAGAGGACTCATTGCATTACATCCCTGTTGAAAAACAGAATCGATAAATTTAGGCAAAATGGATTTGAAAGATGAGTGGTCAACATAAAGAATGAAGAAACAGAGGTTGACCATCAAACCAATCCTTGACACTATTAAACCTCTGTTGACTTACCAAACAGATGTTCAGACACAATTCAACATCAACATAATCTAAATCTTACTCAAACACTAAATAATAAATAAAAATAAAATACAACATAGATTCATAAAATTTAAATTTATTCATTTATTCATGACCTTAAAACTAAAAGTCCAATAATTACATCACATACTGAACAATATTAAAGTTCAAATCTAAGAAGAACAGCAAGAACTAAGAAACTTTAGTTTCAACTCCATCGATTGCTGAACCTCTCGATGTATGTCCTTCAGCATCACCATGAACTGCACGTCTCTATCACCGCACTCTATATTACTGACAACATAAATAAGAAACAAACCTAAAATGCAAAGGTCTCTTCTCAACTGTTGTAGCACATCTGAGTTTTCACGATATTGCACGAATCTATCCATACTTTCTATAAAAGAAGAAATCCCAATGACAAACCTGACGCAAGAAAACCTGACTTTCGATTTAACGAAAATCGAACAATGCAACTTTTCACGATGTTGCAACAATGATACTGCAACATCGATATTGAATGGTTGATGTGTGATGGGAAGCTTCATTGAAACGACGATGTTGGAACAATGATACTGGAACGATAACATGTAAACGTAATCAACAAACATTCGAACAAAGAAGTGTAATCGGAGATTAGTGGCTGAATCACGAGAAAGATGCATTTGAGAGAGAGAGATACGCTCACATATATGAGCGAGCGAGATTTGAATGTGAAACCAGATAATTATATCTTATTTATAGGATTAGAATATATGGTTTGAATTTTGAATTTTGAATATGGGAACTGATAATTATATCTTATTTATTGGGAACTGATGTTTATTGGGAACTGATGTTTATTGGTAATCGACAGTAGTGTATATCCTTATATCCTGCTTTATTAAACTATTAAATATTAAATATTTGAATTGATATGAAAAGTAGGAAAAAAAAAAGAGAGAGAAGGTCAATTTTAAATTACCATTTTGCATATTTTGAATTTCAAAATTACTGATATTATCAGTAATTACTGATCTGATTTGAAAGCAATTGTCATGATGAATTTTCTAATTTTTATTTTAACTTTAATTAAGAGATAATAACCGTTAGTTTGAAATTCACATTTTGCATATTTTAAATGTCCAAAGCTCAAGAAATTAGCATTAATTACTGATTTGATTTGCAACAAATAGTCATCAAGAATTTTTTTTATTTTTTAATTTAACTTTAATTTTTATGATGAAAACAATGTTGGAGGAAATCTTACCTTATTGGAATGTAACGATTAGGTAAAATGGTAATTTCATTGTAATTCTAGTTTTTATTTGATAATTTCAATCTATCACTAATTAACACCATCAATAATAAAAATGTGAGCAGTGGCTGTTTTTTTAGGAAAACCGCTGATGGTCAATATCAATAGATGTCAACAATAAAAAAGTGAGCAGTGACTATTTTTTCCTATCAGTGGATACCCAACAGTTTTTTAAACACTGATGTTTGGTCAGTCAATGGTCAACACGAGGATTGAAGAAACATATGTTTCGCCTTATATATCAGTTGTCTGGACTTAAACAGAAGTTTGACCTTAAACAGATGTTTGCCCATAAACAGAAGTTTGGCCATAAACAGATGTTTGGCCATAAAGAGATGTTTATCTGGACTTCATTTTTATTTATTAGTATAAAGATGAAACAACAATGTCTTCAAATCACCGGATTAGATCATGAACCCATATTAGAGGTCAAACAAAAGCACAACAAGACCAATAGTCAAATAGATGTTGACCTTAAACAGATGTTTGGTTTAAAGCCAAACATCTGTTTATGGCCAAACATCTGTTTAAGGTCAAACATCTGTTTAAGTAAAAATATCTGATATAGAAGGCGAAACATCTGTTTAAGGCAAAACATATGTTTAAGGTCAAACATCTGTTTATGGGCAACCATATGTTTAAGGTCAAACAATTGTTTAAGTCCAAACCTCTGATATAAAAGGCCAAACATCTGTTAAAGGCCAAACATCTGTTTAACCCTGAACAAATGTTTAAGTTAATAAGATCTACTGTCTTCTACCACTGTTTTCCTCTTAAAAACACTGTTCAACCTAACATGTGTTTCCATTAACTATTGACCAAAATGCAAACATACGTTAAAACCACTGTTTGTTATTGTACTTCTTTACAAAATTACATAGAATTCAAGAAAACGAAACAATGACTTAAAGAACTATAATTTAACACATAATCTAATCGGGCAAAGCAATCTATTATCTGACAATTCACTGGTTTTTACAACATGAAACACAACATCATCTTCTGCAATAATCAGATGATATTAAATATACATAATAATACTTATTCAACTTAAAATTACAATGAAATTTAAAATCTAAGAACAACACCAAGAAATTTACGAACCTAACAACAAAAAATTAGTGCTTTTAGCTTAAAATTTAGTGCTTTTAGCTTTAAACTCCATCAATGTATATCTCCGAAAATCGCCATGAACTCCTCGGAAGTACTCAATGCATTAACACCAGGATTTATAGAAACCTGATCTTTAGTGAACAGACCAAGATGCAGTACATGAAAACACTTCTTCAGCTGTTGAAGAGTAGCCCTCTCCTCATATACTTAATCCTTAACTTTGTTCATAAAGAGCTGCTTTAACCCAAACTTTATGATTCTTTTAATATAAAAAAGGCAGGAAAGACCATTACTCTAGTAAGATAAAATCTTTTCTTACAACAGTAGCAGATCCTTTCTTGCGTTTAGTAGGAACTACTGTGGGTTTTACATCATCATCTTCTGTCCAATCAATTATAATCATCATTTAGTTATAAGCAAAAATTATTTTAACTGTAAATTTTGATAATCTTTCTTTGTGTTTAATTTAACTTTATGCTTCTTTGGATACAAACCTATAATAACCCGCAGCAGATTGTATGAATTTCAAACAACTGTGATTAGACTGAAATATAAAGCGAGAATTAGAGTATATCACTTCAAAATTAAAAACTCAAAATTTCAAAATTGGAGTAGCAAAAAAACACATACTTTAAACGATGTTGGAACAATGATACTGGAAATAACCGTAGAACAATCATCATCATCATCATCATCTGCAACAGATCATTCACAATCATCATTTAGTCACAACTCAGATAACAAAACTTTAGTAAAAATAAAAAAAACAAAAACACATACCATGATCATGGCAAACCACATATCAACAAAAATTAACCAAACAATCGGAAGATTCAAATATCAAGCAAATGAAACCCTAATTTCAAAAGAATAATCGGTGAACATATTCACAGATCAATAATCAACAGATGTTGTACTCATATCATAACCGTTAAGAAAAATCAACATAGATCTATAAACATACAAATCAAACCTCAAGATGAAAGAATCTTGTAAGAGAAACACCGCAGAACCATTAGCCGGCGCCCCATCTCTTGATCTAACTCTCGAACGAAACCCTAGCAATGGTTACATGAAAAGACCCAAAACACAAAGGATTAGTATAAATAAGAGAAATCATGAAAGTATTTCAACAAAAAAAAAGAAGAACAAACCTTTTGAATGAAGATAATCGATGAACAAAAGAAGATTTTATGGTGGCGTCTGGAAGAAGATTAGGGTTTGGATGGAAAGAATGATCTCAATAATTGAAGGATGTAGGCCAAAATCTAATTTGAAGAGATGATAAAGGAAAAAAAGGGGACGGAGCACTGTTCAACGGCTTTGCGGCAATTATCGACGAAGAAGATGCTGCTAACGTTGCAGGTTTATTATGCTCTTATTGTTGGTGTAAGTATCCAGATATAGGGCGATTCTCGTTTGACAACCGGTGATTTACGGCTCTTAATTACGTGATTAACAAGCGATTAACGCGATAAATGTTTACAGCGCAAATTAACTTAATTAGGCCTTTGGAGTGCCTAGGAACGCCTGATCGACTTTACAGTACGTGCATGACGGTCCACAGAGAACCTGCTAAACGATAAACAATAACGATCTGAAAACCGTACAAAATACTGACAACGCCGATCAGTACGAATTTTATACGAATATTTTATACTTATGAATTTATTTTTGACATTATATCGTGCTTTCGTACAACACAAAACGCAAACGAAAAACGCATAAACGGTAACGCACAGACAATCAACGACGAAACGGAAGCATCAGGTACGCGTATTAACTTAAAAACTGGAATCTTTTGAGATGTTTAGCTTCGCTTTCGAATTTTGACCCCCGCAGCAGAAATCGGATTGAAAAACACATTAAAAACCGCCAAACCACGCATTTACGCGTGTTAACGCAACCGATACAAATACGCGTCTAATAACAATATGCTACCTAATTTTAAGTGTATCGACCCCAAAACAATATCCTACGACAATCTATGAGAATCGAATTCGTTAACGGGCTTTAGAATTGTGTTTGGGCCTCTCTAAACACGTTAATGGGCCTGGGCCCAACCCACCACTTAACAACCTACTATAACAACTCACTTATAATGATTAAAACCCTAATACCCCTTTGTTTGTCTTCAGCCGCACACAACCAAGATCATTCTCACTCTCTGCATCTCCTTTCTTTTGAAGGAACACTAACACCACAAATGAAAACCTTGACCTGATATCTTCAACAAATCAAACACTACACACACATAACTTACATTTACCCTACCTCACTCGATGGCTACTGCACACAACAGAAAAGACACAACCCTTTTCTTCTTCACTTACACCTCCTATACCTTGCAACTACACCCCCTTTTCCGATGATAAAACGGACCACCACCACCGTCCGGTGGTGGTGAGCGGCAGCTGAAAGAGACAGAAACGGGAGAGAGAGAGAGGCGAGACAGGAGAGAGAAGCAGGAGAGAGAGAGAGAGATCGAGTGAGATCGGGAGAGAAAGGAGCCGACGCCGCCGCTCACGGCGGCAGTGGAGGCGTCTGTGGTGGTTTCCGGCGGCTCGAGTTCAGGTATGTGGTTCCAGCTTCGAGTTACGGTTTGGGGTTTGTCTCTGATTGGTTTTTGGTTCGAGTTTTTCAAGAGGGTTTCGGGTTTAGCTCGGGTGCACGTCTCGGGTCAGATCTGATGCAGATTTCGGGTTCTTTAAGTGACGTATCAGGTTCGAGTTATGCTCAGCTTCGGGTCAGATTAGTGCAAGTCAGACCATGATCCGAATGCGTTTCAGTTTTGATGACGGTTCGAGTAAGGGTAGTACGGTCCGGGTCAACAAGTCAGTCAACGCGGGTTCGGGTCAACTCAGCTCATGTTCGAGTCGACTCGGTCAACTCACAGTCAAAACGGGTCAGACTCGGGTTTCGGTCAGAAAGTCAACTGAGTCAACATCCAGGTTCGGTTAAAGATGGTCAAACATCAGTTTCGGGTCTCGTTTGTCTACATCAGAAGTGCTCGGATTCAGTTCAAGTCCACCGGTCAAACCACAGTCAACGACAGTCAACTGTCGGGTTAAACGCGGTCAACACAAGACCCGGTAAACTTTAAACGAAACAAATTTTAATTCGTCGTTTATATGCATTATACTTTATGAGGAACCGAGCTCGACCGATACCTTAGTGATTTTGTTTTATCTTTGGCGCATTTTACAAGATTTATTATATATTATAATGCTTTGGCGAAAGTTTGATATAAATTGCTTGAATTGTTGTTGAAGATTGTTGCGTTTTGACTAAAATGTCGACACTTTGGATGTTGAGGTTACCCTAAAAACAGAGGAAACTCTGCCCGATTTTCGTTAAAAACCCGAAATACGAACGCATTTATATCATAAAAACGATACTTATCGGATTAAAGTATTTCTTTTAAGGATAAACATAAAGCATATTTCTTTTGGCGACATTTCACGAGTTATAAAACGAAATACTAATTAACGAAACTTGATTCTTTTACAAAACAAATATAATTGGTTATATTTATTTCAACCGTCGTACATTCGTATACTTTTACAAAACAAATATAACCGTTTATATTTATTACGAATGGCGTTAGTCCGTAAGCTTTTATAAAGGTAGATATAATTGTCTACATTCATTTTAAAACATCGATAATTCGAATAACTTTGAATATTTTTATAAAATAAATATAATGTTTATATTTATTTCAAACATCGGGATTTATATTTCAAACGTTTAAGTATTCGAAAGTCATATAAAATAAATATAATTGTTTATATTTATTGCAATTATTTAGAGTCTGAATATTCTTATAAAACGAATATAATTGTTTATATTCATTTTCAATGGTCAAGTTTTCGAATAGATATATATATATATATATATATATATATATGTATATGTTTATTTATTTCCATCTTACGAAAACTACAACGGTATATTACCGTATCATATACGACACAACAAGATGCACCCTTATCCGTATACGTATTTCTATTCGCTACAACTAACACGACTTTGTAAAAATATTCAAAAACTAAGTCGATCTCGAAACTTAGTTTTACCCCGATTATAAACTGGGTCAAATAACCATAGAGTGGTTATTCTAATTCAAGATAACATTACCTTAGGGTCGTTTTGTTAGCGACTCGGGAGAGCTCGGACTCGTAGTTCAGCTACGTTTAATTAGAAACTTATAATTATTCCTTGATTAGGAATATTGTAGAATGCACGCTAGCGAGCCACGTCTTGGAAACGACATCACGAAGTCGTAATTAGCTAGCTTTGCACAAGGCAATTCAGGTGAGTTCAGAACCCCACCTTTTTACGGTTTTACATTTTTATAAATGTTTTCGGGGTGGAAAGACATGCACATTTTACAAGAACATACAAAGTTTTTGAACGAACGAAAACTCATATTTCTAAATCATATTACGAATGGATTTCGAGGAACTCAAATGGTTTACGAATGGATTATACTAAATATACCGGTTTTTACAAAACAAATGCGTATTATCGAAATGTGAATGATTTTCATGACTAGGGATGGATCGTCTGGTGATAATTTATAAAGACATGGGAGTTAGCCGTAGAGGCTGGGGAGGTTCGGCCTTAGAGGCTGGGGAGGTTCGGCCTTAGAGGCTGGGGTAAAATACATGCGACAATTATTACAGACTTTTATACACATGGTATGGTTAGCTTAAGGAGGGTTTACTACTTAGATCATGTGAGTGGGTAGGTGGAACTTGAGGCCATTAATCCTCGTTGTAGGACCGAGGGACATGAGTGATAGATCTATTTGGGTGTAGCGAGCCCCACTCCTGAGCCCGCTGAATGGACCAGGTGGTGACTATGTGCCCGACGCCAAAATTTGCTAGGTTTGAGTCTTCCTGCATCACTTCACACATATCATTGGCTTTGCAACCCAATGGTGATCTCTTTTTCCTTATTGCTACATACCAGGGACATTTATACATACAATTCATATTTCAAAGGTTTATACATACATACTTACAGAAATACTTTATTTATACAAATTAAATACCATGTTTTATACAAATTCAAAGCATAAGATTTTTGCGGGCGTGGAGTCAAAGTCAGGGTGGACATTGACAGTTATACAAACTTTACCAATACAAGAGTTTACAAATACATGGTTTTACGAACATAATGCGTTGCAAGTACAAAGTTTTCATATAACTTGGCAAGAAAATGATTTCTAAATTCGTTTTCTCACTATTATTTCACAAACCGGTTATTCAAAAGATTTATTTCAAATCTTTTACAAACAAACTATGAACTCGCTCAACTTTATGTTGACTTTTTCGCATGTTTCTTTCTTAGGTAACTTTCCAAAGTTATGGCACGGTTGGAATAGGAGAACCATTGGAGATACGAGTACTTAGTGGGCGTTCGATTTCTAGAAGTCTTAGCTTGTATTTGCTTCCGCTGTGCAATGAAGATACCACTCCAGTCACGCTAGCTCTGATAATTTCGGGGTGTGACATCTCGGCGTTGGTGATTGTTAAAGGGGGTTAGGGTTTGTGAAGTTTGAATCGCCTGAATATAAAGAGAGAAGGAACCCTAGGCGTTTCTAAACAAAGATGAGGAGAGAGATTATAAAAGGAAAAGGGGATGGCACTGTTGGGCGGGAAAAGAAGCCCTAATTTACTGACATGTGACCCAAATCACCTTTCGTTTATTATATATAATAGATATATTAAATTTAGAAGACAATGAACAGTAATTTACCTGTAGATTAAATTAGAACATAATAAACAGTAACATCCTCAAGGGGATTAGTAAACGGTATCGGGTACTGGTACCGGTATCAAATTTATCATACCGGGTATATTTTTGGTTCCGAATCGGTACCGACTTATGACATTCTCCGTATCGGTTCGGCACCGGTATTCACCGGTTTTTACATTCAAATATCGGTACCGTACCAGTACCGAACCGTACCATACCAGGTATATTCGGTACCGGTACCCACTTTTAGAGATTTTCAGTAACAGTATTTTCGGTACCGGTTGGTACCGAGCTCATCAAATCATGTAGCAACGTAGCAATGCAGGTAATTGCACCGTTTAGATTACTTTTCATACACACTGTAAGTAAACTGTATTTAGTTTGAATGAGGTTTTATATACAAAACAACTTATTTTGTTTTCTTTTTTGTCTTTTTCTATAATGAATAAATTGTAGCATGTAAAATTAACTTGGATCTGTAGCAACGTATCAATGCAAGTAATTGCACCGTTTAGATTACTTTTCATACACATTGTAAGTAAACTGTATTTCGTTTGAATGAGGTTTTATATACAAAACAACTTATTATGTTTTCTTTTTTGTCTTTTTCTATAGTGAATGAATTGTAGCATGTAAAATTAACTTGGATATTTAGATTATTGATGAGCAAATCATATCAAATCCTGTAATCAAACCGGTATCGTATCGGTACCAAATTTACTATACCAATCATTTTCGGTACCAATTTGGTACCCACCTTTTGGCGTTTTCAGAATCGTTACTTTCGGTTCGACACCGGTCTAGCACCATACCTGTATTACTGATTTTTACCTTTACATACTATACCGTATGGTACCGAGCATTTTCGATGTCGGTACCTAATTTCGATGATTTTCCGGATCGGTACTTTCGGTACCGACCTCATCCGTATTTTAACGTGTTAGCACCGTAATAACTAAACTGAAAACAACCGAATTTCCAACGTGTAGGACGTGTGGGTCCTATTATTATATATTAGATTATTTAAAACCGCTTTTTTAGGAAGAAGTGACTATCGTTACCACGGCATTTTTATTTATGTTTTGATATTTGGTATCTGCTTGCCGTTGCCGAAACACGTTTTGCAGACATTAGGTCCCCACCGCAACGCGAGGGCGGAAAATCAACTAGTTCTATAAAAATCTAAAGAACCAATAGAATATGTAGACGTGGCAAAAAATTAATTTATTTTGAAACAAAGAAAAGTTATATATTTTAATCAAAGAATAAAATTTTAACATCAATATTTATTTTATATTAAAAATATATATTTTTTAAACGAACTCTAATTTTTAAAATGTTTAAACCAACATGTAAAAAAAACTAAGAAATAAAGTTTATTAGGGTCTGTTTGGTATGATGTAATGAAATAGGCGAGAGAATGTAATGAAAAAAAACATTAGGGATGGATGATATAATTTTAAGGGAATTGAATGCCATGTGTATTGGGTGATTTCATTCCATTAACCAAACACCTTTTTCTTTATTCTCTCATAATTGTTCATTCCATTCCACCTTTTATCTCTTCGAATCAAACGCTATTTTAGTTTTTTTTTAGGTTTAAACATTACAAGTTATTGAGTAACCAAATCACAAGGAGAATTAGTAACTAGTAATAAAGAAAAAAATAAAAAAAGGAAAACTAAAATACTATACAATTAGACTGTAACATTAAATATATTAATAATGTGATATTTAATCTAGTAGCTTTATAATCATTTATATAATATATAGATCAAAATATATTATACCTATTACATAATTAGTTAGTAATTCTTGAAGGATGATATTACTCTTATTAACTAATTAGGTTTCGTAGGAGATAATTAGAGTGGTTAAAGAATACACAATTATAATTAGGAATAATTGATTTTAATAATTCAAACTATTAGCCGACAACGGTTCCATCTTAAAAAATAACCATGGGTGGTCCCACCTTTTTACATATTGTAAACTAATGAAACTTTACTAACACAACATTAATTTCTTTTTGTGATTTTATCCTTTTCGGTTTAGTAAAGATCCATTGGTTTACAATATAAGAAAAGATGGGACCATCACTAGTTATTTTTAAAGTTGGGATCGCTACCGGCCAACAACTAATAGTTAGGATTGTTAAAATTCATTATTCCTTAGAATTATAATAACATCATAAAAATCGTCCCTCTCTATATCTCTCTCCATACGAATTCCAACCCTAGAATTCGGTACTACCATCAAAAACTTACACCAAGGAGGAACCAGATCAAGATGACAACTATGTTGAACTCTATGGCTGCGTCCCTAACTGGATTCTGCTGTTACATGCTACATGTTTTTTTATTATGTTTAGAGTGAATTGCAAGTTTTGTCCTTTATGTTTATACCCAATTGCAGGCGCTGTCTTTTATCTTTAAAATTGACGAGTTTTATCCTTAATGTTTCAAAATGCTGCACGTTATTTCCTTTAGCCCTAACTCAGTCAGATTTTTTGGTTAAATATGGTCATGTGCCTTGCACATGAGGGTATACTTGTCATTTTACTTCTTCAGAGATTATTAAGTAAATAACTTATATCAAGGGACTAAATGTGTAAAATAATTAAAGAATAAAATATAAATAAAAAAAAACCTAATTAACAAAATTCTCTCTCTCTATATATCACACGCATCTCCGCTCTCTCTCTCTCTCTAAAAACCCTGCAACAATAACCACCAATAACCTTCCAGCCACCACCAATAACCACCTTCAGCCACCACCCTCGAGAGCTTTCAACATCGCCACCAGCCACCTACACCCTCTTTCTCTAACCCACAGAGCACCACCACCTCCTCCTTTTTACAACCATCACCATCTAAACGAGTCAATTCGAAAACCCATTTCATAACAAATCAAATTAAACACCACCACCAATCCACATCACCTGCCACCGTGGTTGGCCCTTTATCATCTACAACCCCTCAACCAATAATCAACAAACAAAATCCCCAAATCAACAAACAAAATCCCCAACTCAACAACCAAACATCCCCAAATCAACTCAACAAACAAAATCACCTGCCACCGTCGAGATTCCTTTTGTTCTCTCCACTGCCACCACCATCCTCCACTACTCTCTCACCACCGTCACTGCAAAGTGATTCGGATCTCCTCTGATTTCTCTCACCACCACCGTCACTGAAGGGTAGTTTAGATCAAGGGTCGCATTTCCACAACCAACCTGATTATTATATGTTTTTTATTATTGCCAGTTGGCGACCAACCTAAATTGAAACCCTAGTCTTAGTGCTCCCTCTGAAACTTAAGGGAGAAGCAACACACAACCCCACCGTCGTCGCCCGCCATTCCGGCAATCCACGGCCATCGTTGTCTGCTGAAACTCGATCTTAACCCCGCCACTATTTATAATGATTGTAAGTTAATGTTTTAAAAGTGTTAAATAAATCACATGTTTTATTATGTTTGAAATAGATGAATAATCTGTTATATGTTTATGAGTTTAAATTACAGAAGCTGGACGCTGCTGTAATTTTGGGCACACATATCCGACGAAAGGGTTTACGAGTAAACATGAGTTCAGTGAGTAAATTACGTAATCATTTGACCAGTCAAAATTATGCTGAAGTGTGTTTGAAGACCTTGGGTGATGCGATTCATGATATTTACAACGATAACATAGATGCCTTCAGTTACAAAGAACTTTACAGGTTTAGATCGTGTTTATATTTCTCTAGTTTTTGAAGTATGTTGATTTGATTCGTTTACTGCTTTTCAATTTGATGGATTGAAGAAATTTGACAGTTAACTGTGCTTGTGATACTTGAACGATTTGATATTATTATGCAGTTTTAGGTTCCAATTTCATGCTTGTTTTTTATCTGGATAGTATAATGTTATATGGATGTCCTAGCTAGCTAGCTAGCTAAGTTAGATGGAGATAATGTCATTGATTATCTACTTTCAAGTCCAAGGTTTTTCCTTCTGTCATATGTATCTGAACCATAGTTAGTTATTAAAGGCACTAGGCGCATACAGGGGTATAGTTATTAAAGGTTTAGATCGTGTTTATATTTCTCTAGTTTTTGAAGTATGTTGATTTGATTCGTTTACTGCTTTTCAATTTGTTGGATTGAAGAAATTTGACAGTTAACTGTGTTTGTGGTACATACTTGAACGAAGCATGATCTGGTTTGATTGTGTATAGATAAGAGTTAAATTGCACAAGGAAGGATGAGATTGTTTTGCGGAATTCTATCATTTGATATTATTATTATGCAGTTTTAGGTTCCAATTTCATGCTTGTTTTTTTCTTATCTGGATAGTAAGTAGAATGTTATATGGATGTCCTAGCTAGCTAGCTAGCTAGCTAGCTAGCTAAGTTAGATGGAGATAATGTCATTGACTATCTACTTTCAAGTCCAAGGTTTTTCGTATCTGAACCATAGTTAGTTATTAAAGGCACTAGGCGCATACGGTTCTTCAGGGGTATAGTTAGTTATAGCGACACCTTAATTTTTTATTTTTTTTAATTTAGATAAATCCCATTGCGGGTGTTTGCTCCCCGTCAACAACCCTCAATACTTCAACTAATGGGCTTGTGGTTTGAATAGCATAGACCACACTAGGCCAAAAAAATCTTTCATCCATTATTATTTTCTTTACCTCTTTTCCATCATCTTTGGAAGTCCAAGCACGACCCTTCCATTCATTTGAAACAAACATTTGTTGCAAGGCGTCTTTCGAATCATACACACTTTGTATGGTCAAAAAAGTCGTGGCGAATCTTGTAGAGCCCGGTCGAAGAAGATCTTTCCCAAGAATCTTTCGTGCCAAACTCAATACCCATTGATGATTATAAATGAAATTGCTAATTTTTTTGCTTTAAGCAATGCATTTTTATGTTGTGGCAATTCCCCAATTTTTTCAAGCATCAAATCGATGCAATGGGCGGCACATGGGGTCCAATACAAACTTTTTCTCTTCTTCATCAACAACTCCCTGGCTTTTTTGTATGCACTCGCATTGTCGGTCACTACTTGAACGACTACATCTTCCCCGATTTCTTGGACTACCCCATCAAGCAACTCGAAAATTTTGTTAGCGTCTTTAACGCAATCTGATGCATCAACCGTTTTCAAAAAACTGTGCCATATTGATTGTTGACCTAAAAGTTGATTAGACTACGGTTTTTCATGTCCGACCAACCATCCGATAACAATGACACCCCGGTGGTCTTTCAAGTTGCTTTGATCTCATTCACCATTTCGGTGGTTGTCTTAAGTTCTTCTTTAAGGATCCAAGTTCTTAACTCATGCATCGTAGGGGGCTCCAATCCTCGTCCATAGTTTCCAACCGAACGTAGCATACTAGTATACGAAGGACTAGTTGCAACGTTAAATGGGATTCCGTTTTCGTAAAAGAATCTACCAATATTCATCGACACTTGGTTTCGGTGCTCTTTAGCACTCACCGGTGTCAATTTTTCGGTCGGTTGTGATCCTTCTTCATTCACCAAATGCCGATCCATTGGTCCATAAACACCCCGATCACTGACACTAGCGCTACTACCGGTGTAATACACCCCGCTTCCTACGTTCTCTTCAAAATTGCGTTGGGCAGCAAATTTAATGTTCTTGAAGTTCTTCAAGTATTGTTTCATTTCTTCTTTCACTTAAGCGGGCGCTAGAGAACAAGCTGCGACATCTTTGTGTGTACAAGCAAGATGCTCCTTCAATCTCTTAACTCCTCCAGTAATCACTTTACTACAGAAGTTGCACTAGGTTAGAACCCCGTGTATTACATGGGTTGAATAAATATAATTTTATATATTAAATAATATTAAAAATTATATCTTTGAGAACCCCGTGTATTGTACGGGTTGAGTAAATTTAATTTTATATATTAATTAATGAAAAAAGTTACATTTTTAAGAACATCATGTGTTATACGGGTTGAGCACATGTAATTTTATATACCAAACAATAAAAAGTTATATCTTTATAAACCCTATGTATTATATGGATTGAATAAATCTAATTTTATGTACTACAGAATAAAAAACCTCGATATACGATGGATGGGGTGATTGCGGTGATGGTTCTTATAAATGTAATTACACGAGTTGCATAAATGTAATTTTGTGTAGTAATATCTTTAAAAAAACTAACGGATATACTCGATATACGATGGATGGGGTGATTGCGGTGATGCTTCTTATAAATGTCACGTAAACATAGTGATTACTGTATTTGAGTTGAGAATCGAACACGGAAATAAAAGTATCTTCATATCCCATGTGTCATTTCCTGGTATTTTTGTTTTTTTTTAAACCTAATTAACAAAGTCAAAGATGATAAAAGCCTGCCGACAAAACGTCTGTTTCTCTCTTCCTCTCTCTTCATGCAGGTCAAAAGAACCGTCCAAAAACTGTCACACCCCCAAATTATTGAATGCTATTCTTATAATAAAATTAAACAACAAAAAGATATTTATTTAACACTTTGCTCCTTTAGTTTTATTCATTCTGTTACACATAACCTTAAGATACATGAGTACATTATCAGTTTTATTCATTCTGTTACACATAACCCGTATGAAACTTGAATACATTATCTAATTAGTTAATTCAATCAAGGTTTAAAAGAACGGAAACGAGTTTTGAGGCGTTTTCCCTTCGCCTCACGAGGCGTAAGCCTCGAGGCGAAACGAGGCGTAAGGCCGAGGCGGTATTAATAAATAAATATAAAAATTATATATATTATAAAAATAATAATAATACTAACTAATTTCATCATCAGATTCATCAAAATCATCAAAAACATGCATAAAAAAGACACGAAATGCTTGAAATTGACACAAAAAGTCAAAAACAGTAAAAACAACTATGAAAATCCCATGAGGCGCACCTGAGGCGCAGCCTTTCTTAGCGCCTCAGCCCCTCTGAGGCGCATATGCAGTAAAAACCCCATGAGACGCGCCTCAGACTCGTTTTTTGGCCGTTTCGCCTCGAGGCGCGCCTTGAGGCGCACGCCTCAAGCGTTTTTTAAAACCATGAATTCAATAGAAAAATGTGTCATCTAACCTGGTAGTTAAGAGTCTAATGAAACAAAAAAATGTTATTGATGTAAGCAATTCGATGATCAGTTAAGATGGCTTTTCAAGCCTCAACTAAGCAGAACACTAAACTCACAAAAAGGTTTGGCGTTAACACCATCAGAGACGATACGATTTTCAGATTTCCACTGCAAATAATCAGTACGGCTGAACTTGGTGAATCCCCTGCAACAACATAACAAACATCAAGACACTAATTCATGAAAAAGATAATCTGTAACATCATATGGTATGCAGCAGAAGAGTTAAATTTGATCTCATACCACTTCCTAGAGACCGGAGATCTGTTCATATTATCATCAAATTCACATTAGATTTGCATCAATTTTCATTAGATCTGTATCAGATCATGGAGATGTAGCGTGTGACGGAGTTTCCGATGAGTAACGTTGATATCGGACCGAGAAAACGGCAGCGTATTGGCTGGGATGTTGTTCATCCGGCTGCGAAGGTATAAGATCTGATTCGTTTTGTTCAGATTTATAGATCCGCCACACAGCCAACGCAACCACTCGCCGCCATAGTTCAGGCCATTACCATCGTACACCACCACATCTGCCGCCATGGACCAGTTGGTTGTCGCCACTGCCATTGAACCGGTTGTTTTTTCTTCACCCAAACGAACCGGAACTATACTACTGAGGATTTTGGAATTAGGGTTTGTAGATAGAAGATGAGAAGGGAAAGAGGATATCAATAATAAAAAATACACGATACTAAAAAATTATCCAACATTAACAATATAATTAAATTAAATTAAATAAATAACATTAAATAATAATAATAAAGATAAAAGAAAAAAATTATATATTAACAATATTATTAGTTTGATATAACGTTCGAAATTATTATTGTTATTTAATTTAACATAGATAAAAAGGAAATAGGTGAGAAAGCATGAGGAAGTGACATGTGTCCCAAAACAAGTTTCTTCTATTATAGAGTATAGATTTTATATATTTGTACCCCTTTTTCGCATTCGGATCTTTCCTTGCGTTTTTACTAAAGATCCTTCTTGAATTTCTTCCCCATACTTCCAAGAAGGATCTTTCCTTGCGTTTTTACTAAACATCCCTAAAAACTACTTACACATTACACATCAGCAAACTGCTTAAAACAGATTTTATACAATTAAAATAGTTAACAGCATATTAAACATATCTAAACAGCACTACTAAAACAGCTTCTATACAGTTAACAGTTAAAAAAAGTAATATTAAAACAGATTCTATACAGTTAATGGTTAAAAACAGCAATATTAAACGGTTAACAGATTATATACATCAAACAACAATATTAAAAGATTATACAGTTAACAGATTATATACATCAAACATCAATAATCTCCCAATAATGAACTGATAGATTGATAATCACTAATCATCAATAATCTCCCAATAATAAACTGATAGATTGATAGATTGATAATCACTAATCATCAATAATCTCCCAATATTCACTAATTATCACTAATCACTAATCGTCATAATGATCTCACTAATCACTAATCACCAATAATAAACCGCAACAATAAAATATTAAACAAAGTAGCGACTGAGCAATAGAGATTAAAACTAACATGGAAGATGAGATTGAGCAATACAGATTAAAAAGAGGAGATGAGAAACTCGGCAGCTGTGGGCTCTTAAACAACAACGATTTGGATTTATGATTGTGAATTTAGATTGAAAGATGTAATAGCGTACTTGAATAGATAAAAAAAAAAGCACGCTACTTTTTAGGGGATAAAAGAGGTCCCGCCAAAATAGATTGCCGCCTAAAAAAACCCTAATTCTGCCGCCCAAAAAACAAAAGCGAACGATTCGAAACGAAACGGACGCCTCACTACACTGAGGTGTAAGTTTAATTAGAGAAGGTGAGGCGTCGCCTCAGATACGTTATTCTGCCGTTCCGCCTCGAGGTGCGCCTCAAGGCGTACGTTTCTGGCATTTTTTAAAACCATGATAATCGCTATTGACAACAATGGTCTGGGGCCTAGGCGCAAAACACAAAAAAGCGAGGGCCTGAGAAAGAAAAGCGCACAATGAAGAATAATTAAAAATTTATCATGTATAAGAAAAAAATTACTATTCTTCAAAGAAAATAAACAAAACCTATTATATAACATTTAATATCATCTATTTAGTGCCAAAAGTTCTTTGAGGCAACTTATCTTTGATGGCTTGTCACATTGTAATTTATAATTTGTGCTTTTAGCGGATTTGTGAGTGTCAGCTTTAGGCAACTTCATTATGGTTGCTCACTGATTTTGCATACAGTGTGCAGTATGCACGCGTTAGTGTAAAGTTTAGCTATACTCTCTAGTTTGTTGTTTGTTACTTTTCACAGCTATTCCCTCGTCTTGGTTTCCTGAATGGAAGTAAAGAGATTTTGTTTTGGTTATACTCTAAAAATCAAAGATACTTGTGCTTGCTGATTATCGTCTCAATCTCCAAGGTGTATAAAATTGAAGTATACTTGTAGCCTCTTTTCGATATTATTGATCACATAATTGTCGACTTGAATTAAAGTTTAACACTGTCACACAACAAGTTTTGACAAATACGTGTAGTGATGTTTTTATACCGATGCGCCTCTTTTTTCTGGTCACTCTTATATAGCTAGACAAGCATGCATTAGCAATTTATTTAGTGGTACCAAATCATGAAATACATTTATTATCATTAAAATTGCTAAAAAAGATTATACCCTAAATAGTATGATAGATATATCATGTATCTCCAAAAAGCTAACATTGACATTCAATGTTTAAATCCAGAGGTGCGGTCTTCCATCTGTTGGTGGTGCATAAATTTGGAGAAAAACTCTACTCTAGTATTGCGTCAAACATCACTTCGCTTTTAAACAAAATGGCGGTGCTGATAGAAGGTTCTCCGGGAGATTTGTTTCTAGAAGAACTAGACAGGAAATGGACAGAACACAACAAAGCATTACAAGTGATACGAGATATATTTTTGTACATGGATAGAACATTCATTCGTAGCACACACAAAACTCCGGTTCATGAGCTGGGGCTTAATTTATGGAGGGATATTATCATCCATACAATTCAGATCCCAATGAGACTCCTGGAGCTTGTGAAAATAGAAAGGGGAGGCGGATCAATTAACCGTGGTTTAATGAAAAACGCGGTTAACATGCTACGGTCTTTCGGTTCTTCGTCTTACCAAGAATATTTTGAAAAACCGCTTCTGATTGCTACAGCTGATTTTTACCGTGGTGAATCTCAACTGCTTATTGAAAGTTGTGGCTTTGGGGATTATTTGAAGATAGTTGAAAAACGGTTAAATGAGGAGACAGAACGAGTTTCACATTATTTGGATCCAAGGAGTAAACGAGTTTTACATTATCTCGTGATAAAACATATGATTGAAAGCCAGATGAATAGATTAGTACACATGGAGAATTCAGGGCTAGTTAGTATGCTTATGGGTGATAAATATGAAGACTTGGGTAGAATGTATACGCTATTCAAAAGAGCGCCAAACGGGTTGTCATTAATAAAGGAAGTGATGACATCACACATTCGCGACACTGGTATGCGATTAGTAACTGATCTTGAAAGGTTAAAAGATCCTGTGGATCTTGTACAACGTCTTTTGGATGAAAGAGATAAATATGATAAGATCATTAATCTTGCATTTAAAAATGACAAGGATTTCCAAAAGGCGTTCAATTCTTCTTTTGAGTATTTCATCAATTTGAATACTCGTTCCCCAGAATTTATATCATTGTTTCTCGATGATAAACAACGTAAAAGTTTTAAAGGGGTTAGTGAAGAGGATGTTGAGATTCTACTGGACAAAGTTATTATGCTTTTTCGTTATCTTCAAGAAAAAGACATTTTTGAGACGTATTATCGACAACACTTGGCGAAAAGGCTTCTTTCTAACAAGAGCGTGTCGGACGAAGCAGAGAGGAGTTTGATCTTGAAGTTGAAAACCGAATGTGGGTATCAGTTCACATCAAGATTTGAACGCATGTTTACTGATATGAAAACCTCTGAAGACACAATGACACAGTTTTACGAAGCAATGGGACCTGAGTTAGGTGACGGGCCGACACTCGTGGTCAGTGTTCTTACAACCGGTGGGTCATGGCCGATTAAATCAACCCCCACCTGCAAGCTTCCATCCGAAATCCAAACTGTGTGTGACAAGTTCACGACGTATTACCTTGGAACCTACCCCGGGCGCAGTCTGACCTGGCAAACAAATATGGGGTCCGTTGATATAAAAGCAACATTCGGTACGGGTCAAGAACATGAGCTGCATGTTTCAACTTACCAGATGTGTGTTCTTATGTTGTTCAACAGCGTAGATCGGTTGAGTTATAGAGAAATTGAACAGGCTACTGAGATACCGATTTTAAATCTAAAACAATGTTTGCAGTCCTTAGCTTGCATTGAAGGGGAAAATGTGCTTAGGAAAGAACCTGTGAGCAAAGACATCGGAGAAGATGACGTGTTTTTCTTTAATGATAAGTTTTCCAGCGAGTTTTACAGAGTGAAGATTGCGCAGATGGAACCTGAACTTGAAAAACAAGAGGTACGACAGAGAGTTGAGGACAGAAAACCTCAGATTGATGCAGCAATTGTTAGGATTATGAAAGTACGACGCGCCTTGGATCACGATAATATTGTGGCTGAGGTTACAAAGCAATTGCAGTCGAGGTTTTTACCGGACCCAGTTGTGATAAAGCAGAGAATCGAGGCGCTTATCAAAAGGGAGTTTTTGGAGCTGGACAAAGACGATCAGAAGTTGTATCGGTACGTGCCTTGAAGTGAAGAAAGAAACAGGTGGTGATTTGAGAACTGTTTGTTGCATAATATTTTTTGGTTTCTGGGTGGTGTTTTATGTCAACTTGTCAAGTAACAAAAGGACTTAACTGCCATTTTCGTCCCCGTGGTTTGTTCATTTTTGACATACTAGAATCGTGCCACTTCTGTCCAAAAATTAAAATCCAGTTAAGTCAGACAGGTTAAATGAAGGGTATTATTTTCAATTCATATACCTTTTATTTTCATCTTATTTTATGAATTGACAATAATACCCTTCATTTAACCTGTCTGACTTAACTGGTTTTAATTTTTGGACTGAATCGGCACGTTTCCAGTATGTCAGGGAGGAAACTGGTGTATTTTTTAAAATTGGCCTGAAATGGCAAAAGTGAACAAACAACTGGGACGGAAATGACAGTTAACTCTAACAAAAGACTATCCTGTTGTACCATTATTAAACTTATATTTATTTGTGGTGTTTTATGTCAAGTGACAAAAGACTATTCTGTTGTACCATTTTTAAACTTATATTTATTTTTTGGGCAACATGATCAGCAGTTAAATTATGAAACACGCAGTTGATTGAACTATAGAACAACATGTAATGAAGTTTACGTAACCTGTCATTGTATTTAATAGACTTTCAATTTTACACTATAATATAACAAACATGTTTGATTTCTATACTGAACCAACAGAGCATGCTCATATATACCGGGTCCGGGTCAAAAATGGGTTAGGGTCTAAGCGGATCATACCGGGTCCGCTGGTTGAGTTAATGTTGTGAAATGAACACGATACAGGACAAACAAATAAATTAGAACAGCAGCAGAGGCGGCTGTTGCTACTCATATATCTTCATGTAAACCTCACAAATAAATCTGCACTGGACAAAATATTCATGGCATGGGATCCCATTTTAAGGCTATGTGTAGTCATAAAGCCCTTTGTGGGGCGTTATGCGATAAAGTGGCGAAACACGTAAGAGAGGAGCTTTATATAACTTGAGTGTGTAGTGAGGATATATATGTATGAGGCTTTATATATATGTGTGTGAGTGGGGAAGAATGAGCAATGCCATGAAAATTTTCGCGAGGGATTTTTCAGCATATGGCACCCTCGTAATGGTGTTCAAGGGTATTATGGGAGAGGTAGGCGTGATATAGAGCCCAATTACAGATGGTCTAAGCATAAAAAAGAGTAAATTACAAGTGGGTCTTAGGTTCGATTCCCACAAAGTGGATTTTCCTAGATTTATTGGGTTCCCTCCTGAATTAGTGTATAGACATTATTTGCCGTTAAAAAAACTTTAATTAGGTTTTCTTTTTATTATTTACTCTTACACGTTATTATAATTACTTTTTTGACTCACTTTTTAGTTTTTCTTTCCTTACACTTTATTGTAATTGTTATTTAGACTCTGAAATTTCAGTTTTTTTCCTTTTACTTATTTTTGTCTTTTTTAGTTTTCTTTTCCCAGCATAATACTTTTCTAAATTTTATATGTACCGTCGTAAGTAGTTTATTTTATTTTCATTCTGAACCCATCGCACGTACTTGTCTTTATGGTTATAACGAGTGCCAATTGCATAACAAACCGAACCAATAACTTAACCATGACTTCCGAATATGCCGCCACAATATGGTTTTTTAGCCATCACATAGAATGTCCCGCCGCGATTTGCGGATTTATATCTACATTCGAACCTGTCACCATTTGCTGATTTTTATGTACATTTCAAATCCGTTGCGGAGCATGGGTGGTATCTTTAAAAAAATCTAACAAACCCTTCTTGTCACAATCCCTAATCCAGATTATGAAAGTTACGAAATAAGGCAGCGGAAACTGCAGTCGAATCGTTAAGGTTATAACATTCAACCTCTCAAAGAATCAAAATCACAATTCACAAGGGCGTCTACATCAATCGCAGAAATGTGGAGAACTGCTATGGCACGCGCCACCGGCGCTATTCGGTTGCAGTTGCCGGTAATCACCACCACACCATTCCACCGATACTACTCTTCGAGCACCAACTCTCCTTCTGCAGTAGTTAACTCCATGATCCTCCGTTCTCTTAAAGAACATTACACTGAAGTCTCCAAAATGGCCCCTCCCCCTGTACGTTCCCATCTCAATCTCTCTCTCTCTAGGGTTTTAAGAGGGTTTATTTTAAAATTATAATACAAAATGACAAATTACTCTCTGCGGCATTTTATCAAACACCTGATAGGCACTGTAAGATTGTGTTATTTGGGCATAAAAAACTGGATTTTGTTGTTAGGGTTTTAGTGAGGTTTATGTCCATCTGTCTCTCTAGGGTTTTACCAGGGTTTATGTTGAAAATTTAATTAATTTCGATAAGCTACTCTCTACGGCATTTTATTGAACACATGGCAGGCACTGTAATCTTATGTTAATTGGGAAAAAAACTGGATTTTGTTTATAGGTTTTAGTGGGGTTTATGTTCCATCTCTTTCTCTAGGGTTTTACCAGGGTTTATGTTGAAAATTTAATCAGATTCGATAATTTACTCTCTGCGGCATTTCATCGAACACCTAGCGGGCACTGTAAGCTTATGTTAATTGTGCATTAAAAAACTGGATTTTGTTGATAGGATTTTAGTGAGGTTTATGTCCCAACTCCCATCTCTATCTCTAGGGTTTTACGAGGGTTTACCTTGAAAATATAATAAAGTTCGACACCTACTCTCTGCGGCATTTTATCGAACACCTGGCAGCCACTGTAGTTCATGTTAATTGGGAACAAATAAACTGGATTTTGTTTAGAGGGTTTTAGTGGGGTTTATGTGTGTGTGCTTTTGACGATCTCTGATATGTTATTTGTTCACAGAAAGTGAGTCCTCCAGAGCCATTTACAGTGGTGAAAGGGGCACTAGACAGTGGCGGTCCGGTTCTGACACGAGTGTATGGCGATGAGGAGATCAGGTTATCGGTTATGCGGATGATTAACATTCTCCCCGGAGTGGATCCTTCTGAGATTGATGGGGATGATGAGATTAATCAGTTGTTTCTTCATGTTGATGTATCGAAGCCCGGTCAAGACTATGTTTTGCATTTCTTGTGCGGGTTGTACCCGGATGCGGTGGGGATTCATTCGGTTTCGTTAAGGCATAAGCTTGAAACTTCAGGGCTCCTTGAGGTTCCATCTAAATACAATGGTCCAAGTTTTGAGTAAGTCATGTTAATCTTTAAATTTCTAAATTCTAATGGTAGAACAACTATAGTTATAATCTATGTGTATGTCATATCATGATTTGCGTTTCTGTATTGTGCTGTAGTTTACTTTTTATGCTATGATTTATTCGAATTTGTTTTCTGATCCTTAGATACCATAGTTCTTGGGTCAGTTTTATTGTTTTGCTTAGCATCAACCATAGTTGTCAATAGCGGTTGCTACTCGCTATAGCGAATAGCGTAGTGTATAGGTCGAAGGTCGCTACAGGGTATGTAGCCATAAATAGCTGGATTTCAGTTATTATTTTTGTAATTTTTTAATATAAATAGATTTAAATATAGCTATAAAATAGCTGAATTTTAGGTTTTTGTTAATATACATGTAAAATAGAATATATACCAGCTTGATATAATATACATAAGTTTAAAAAAAAAATCTAGTGTATCGCTATTTATAAAATAGCGCTCGCTATTTATCGTTATTCGCTATGTAGCATATAGGTACCTTATCGCTATTTGTCGCTATTTGCCATTAACAACTATGGCATCAACGCTGTTTTTGAAGTGATGTTTGTGTTTTCTGGGTAGTGAACAGTTGTTGCCACACATGAGTGTCTCTGATATAGGATATGACAATACCACATACATACTTTTTTGTTATATAAGGATTTGTAGTTTTGTACACCTTATGATCAATCCAAGATTATGGTCCCTGTTTCTATTTTGCACCTTCTAGTAGGTACAAGTGTACAACTTTAACATGCCATTAAATTTATATCTGGTAGCCTGGAAAGTTTGTTTTTTCAGTTTTTATTTTTTAATTTGTTTTTAGAAGGGTTAAATTACACACCCGCTAATCTTACTATTAAATCTACACCTTTTGGAAAATTTGATTCTCAACTGATTTTGAATCAAGTGAGAAATGAAATATTCAACTTGACGGATTCCAGTTTTTAAAATGTTCCATTTAAGTAGATATATTCCTATACTAATTTAAATGTCTGATTAAATATTTATGAATTATATTTAAACTTTCGGATACCTATCATTTATGAGTAATAAATTTTATAAACCACACACAGTTGCGCACACACACACACACACACTGAAATAGCACTAGTTGTTAGTAATTAATAAAAGATTTAAGGCGAGGACACTTGATGTGATTTGTATCATGTATGCATCATGTGGTGGTGGCGTTGATAGCCGAAGGACAAGAGGGTACATGCACTAATCGCCCTTTGCTGAGTGTTATGTGCCTTATGTCAAAGGCTTGATGCAAAACCACTATGGAGCCGGGGGTCTCACTGGAAGCAGCCTCTCTATTCCTACGAGGTAGAGGTAAGGCTGTCTACTTCTTACCCTCCTAAGACCCTACCTTAGCTTTGCTATTGGTGGGATTTACTGAGTATGATGATGATGATGATGAGCAATAGGCGCACAAAAGCAACAAGGTCTAAGAATGAGGCGCTAAGCGCAAAAGCTGTGAGCTTTTCGTACCCGAGGCGCAAGGAGATTATATATATTTTTATATTTATCCCTTATCCAAAATATATAGCTATAATTAAGGTTTATATATGATTACCTACATGTACAAGCAAAAAAAACCTATTGTACAACACTTTGATGATTAAAAACAGCAGAAAAACACCCAAAGCACATAAGGCACGCACCTCAGGCCCCAAAAAACCCAAAAATTGCGCTTTTCTTGCGCTCTGTGGAAAAACGCGCTTTTTAAAACCCAAGATTTGTTTATAAGTAGGAAAACGCTTCACTTCTGATTGGTTAAATGTATTTCCTACATTTGAACATTTTTTTTTTTGGTTTGGGATTGAACTTTGAAAGTTACATAATTTTTCATTATCGTTTTAGTTGTTATTTTTAAGTTTTCTAACGCTTAAAGTTTATCATCGATTTAGCGGGGTTAGGTTATGACTTATGAGGCTGATTAGAGGTTGTATAGCTGGAGAATGCGTCATAGTCAAAAAACATGTTGCCGGTTTCCCACTGCGCCTCTTTGAGACTTATTCTTTTATATTAACACATTTTCATTTGTAGGGAGATGAAGAAGTTGAAATATTTGTACCACTAAATATATATTCCTATTAACAACTTGGTATAGATGGTTACTGGTTATTGCTGAGTCAACTTAATGAGCTGTAGAGTGTAGACTTAAATGTAATTTATAAAATGTGGATTAGGAAATATAATAGAGGCAAGTACAATCAAATAACAAACAAGTTGATATGATTAATTCAGATGATTTAAGTAATCGTTTTTTTTAAATAATTTGCAGAGCCCTTGATGATAGAATGAGGGATGCATTTCATGGTTACATTGAAGAACGAGGTATAAATGATGGTTTATTTCCCTTCTTACAAGCATGGCTTTATGTGAAGGATCACCGCGGTCTTATGCATTGGTTCAAATCAGTCGGGACATGCGTTAAAAAAGCCAATTAAGCTTTCATTCAACTTCTTATTTTGCCGGCTAAAGTGGACAATTGTGACAATTTTTTTTATTTTACTCGCTTGCTTTAGTATGATTATAATCACTTTCAATGTATTATAACGTTAAACCTTTAATTGCTTATCGTGTCAGTTATCAGGTATAGATGTTCAGTTTTTTTTTTTTTTTTTTTTTTCTTTCTTTTCATCAAGTTAGGCATCATGGTAAATGTTGGTTGATGTTTTGAGTTGATTATTACAAGTGTTGTGTTGTATCAGCATGACCAGACAACCTGTATATTTACAGGGGACATAAAAATAGGTTACCATTATAAAAAAGCTTGTGAATTAGGCAACTTTTGTGTCAGAATATCATGTTATTTGATGTGTGTATATTTCGTGAAAATAACGTTAAAAGCGGGGGTGGTTAATCATGCATCATGTAGTGGCGTTGATAGCCGAAAGACAAGAGGGTGCATGCATTAATCGATCTTTATCCCAATTGTCGAGTGTTATGTGCCTTATGTCTGATACAAAACTACTATCGAGTCGGGGGTCTCACTGAAAGCAACATCTCTATTCCTACGGGGTAGAGGTAAGGCTGTCTACATCTTACCCTCCTCAGACCCTACCTTAGTTTTTCTATTAGTGAGATTTACTGAGTATGATGATAATGATTCGAAAACATAACCAATTTTATATAGAACTACGCTAACTATGCTGAGTATGATGATGATGATTCAAAAACATAACCAATTTTATATAGAAAACCGTGTTAACTGTACAAGTCCTTGCAAGTATATATAGTGGGAGGTAAAAAGAGAAGCGATTTAGCAGTTATGTAACTGTCTTTTGTATCACATTTATATCATTAGATATAAGTGTTCTCGTGGTTTTCAACTTGATACAAATTTACGACCCTTGGAAGTTAAAACCCTATGTGGGTGTGAGTATATTTGTGTTATAGAAATGAAGTATATTCTTTGACATAGATTGAAAAAAGATAATAGAGTGTGGGGAAGAATAGGCCATGCAATGTTAATCTTTTTTTGAGAATGGCAGGTACAACAACAAACGATCGAACTGCTACTATCCGTCGATAGGATAGCACCAACACCCCACTCTGGCCAGTGTGTCAAAGAAAAGGCTTTGGTCTTTGTTACCATAAATTTAAAGTGTGGTGGGCACTGGGTATGATCAACTGTGTGCCATGTGGTATATAAGAATGATTCTAAACCCCTTTTCTCCAAATTGTGTGCCAAGTGGTATATAAGAATGATTCTAAACCCCTTTTCTCCAATAGTAGGTCCAAGGTTACTTTGGTCAATTCACACAACCTCAGTGGACTGGTCATGCTGACCTTGATAAGAACAAACACACTGACTACAAGTTACAACCATTCCAATTATTACTATATATTAATTAAGCAACTGAAATGAACAGTTGATTTAATATATTATAATCATATCTTAATATATTAATAATTATTTTTGTTTTCTTTACTTTCTAAGTTGGATAAACTTGGTCTCAACCAATACTGGTATCGAAAATCCCGCTACGGTCCGGTTCATTATCGGTATATGAAGGTAAAAAACGGCACCAGCCTGATACAGAAAACGCCAAAAGTCGGTACCGGATAGAGTTTGAAAATCTTTTAGTAATTCGGTACTGCTAGACAGTGCCATTTGCTCATCCCTGATCAGAGCTCGGTGGCAACCGATAGCGGTATATGAAGGTAAAAATCGATAGCGAACCGGTACTAGAAACGCCAAAAGTCGGTACCAAATTGGTACTTAGGATCCTTCTGTTCGGGAAATTTGGTACCGGTACCCAATATTATTTGCTCATCTCTGACTACGGGTTTCATACCAACATCATCATTAACATACAACTTTTTTGGTTGATTTTATTTTGATTATTTTTACATTTTCTTTTTGTTCTTCTTAATGGTTCCGTGTGCAACGCGCTCATAGTGATTTTAAAACACATGTAAACACACACTAACAAAAGAAGTTCGCCGCAACGCGGCTAGGAGATAAACCTAGTTTGAATAAAACACACACACCCTATAAAAAAGTAACTATTATCAATTAGAGTAAATTACGTTTCTGGCTATATGGTTATTTCACTTTTACTATATTAGCCTAAAATAAGAATTTTTAACATATTTGTCTTCATGGTATTTATAACTAACCATTTTAGCCCCTATGGTCTCTATAACTAACCATTTTGGCCCTCATGATCTCTAGACTTAGGAGCCAAAATTGTTAGTTATAGAGACCATGGGGGCATATATGTTAAAAATTCTTATTTTTGGCTAATATAGTAAAAGTGATATAACCACAGGGGCCAAAAACGTAGTTTACTCTATCAATTAACTGATAAATAATATGTGTATATATATATATATATATACACGTGGACATATATATCTCACTATTAATGACTGCAGGTGAATCTACCCTTCTCAGACTCTACCTTAGCTTTGTTATTGGTGGGATTTACTGAGTATGATGATGAAACGCCCTGCTTGCGGTATGCGCATATAATGTATATATGTGTGGGCCATCGGGGGACAAAAGTGAAAGTGCACTAATTTTAACGTTATTTTACTAGTTTTGTGAAAATAACGTTAAAAGCTGAGGACCGTTAATCAGCATCATGTGATGACGTTGATAGCTGAAAGACAAAAGGGTACATACACTAATCGGTCTTTGTTTTGCTAGTTTGGACATGTGACAATCATTAATAATTAGGGTAAAGAGTATACGAGTAAATTAGATAATTATTTAATTATGTTAAAAATACCATATTTTTTTCTACAAATAAAACACCATTGTATAAAAAAAAACTAAAAACACTATAGACTAGAAACGTTTAGTTTAAACGTATTTTTATATAGCAATATGATACTCATATTAAAGATAAAAATGCTCGTTATTATAATGTATTAAAAAAACTGTGTATAAAAAACTATTGACGTTTAAAAAAAGAGGGAACCTATATATAAGTTTCTGAATTTAAAAACACCGAAGTTACATTTTTACCCCTTTACTATTAAAGCAGTCATTAAAAATATATCATAATTTACAAAAATATCACTAATCAATCTCATGACTATTTGGTATAGTCATGAGAAAAATGAACAATCAACATTAAACCTACATAAAATTTAGTGCAACTTTTTTGGCAAAAAAATTATGATTATCTCTTTAAAAGTTGGATTAAGCTCCTCAATTGCTAAACCCCGAAAAATAACTCACACTATGAACAACAACAACAACAACAACAACAATAATAATAATAATAATAATAATAATAATAATAATAATAATAATAATAATAATAATAATAATAGTTGGCGGTGGATGATGGTAAAGATGCGACGGTGGTTGATGATATTCATATATTTGTATTACAAGAACAACAAAAACATAGATCTCCTTCATTAAATAATAAATAAAAAAAAACTACAATGACATACCTAATAAAACGATGTGACTCCTCATTTAAATAACACATTTGATTAGTTATCGATGAATATGTCGTCTTTTACCTTAAATGATAAAGACAATCGATGAATATGTCTTCTTTTACCTTAAATGATATGACAAATTAAAATTATATTATTATATTAAAGAAATAAATTTTATTTGTTAAATTTCAATTCTACCCCTTGAAGAAAAGCTAAAGTGTGAATACCAATATAAAATTAGTGTTTTGAATATAAACAAAAAAGTCACGATAATACTATTGAAAAAGTGTATTTATCATTTTCAATAGTTTCAATTTTGATGAGTTGTAAATATCAAAACCAGACTGATTATTTATTATTGTTTTTCCTTGATATGTACATCAACCACCCTCTATTCTATTTCACACCTTTGTTTTATTCACATTAAATATTATATATTTTCTTTAAATATAACACTTGTCTTGTAAGATCGAAGTCTAATTTACGTATCTTCCAACCGGAAAACATGGAAAGGTTTTATTATTTTGATTTTTTTATTAATCATTTTGTAAGAACAAAGTGACTAAGTAAGGACATTTGGAACAAGATATTGCTAATTTTAAATTCAAATTATTATCGTTACTATGAACGCGAGACTTCATTCAAAGAAATAAAATGTTACAGAGAACTCGTATTAACAATACATTAAGTTAGTTTGAATCTAAGATGGGGTTTGGAAAATTAGATTTTAATGTTTTAAAGAATAACTTATTGGTCGATAGTAAATAATACCAACAATATGACCAATGACTTTTATAATTTATTAAATTTCACTTTCGTTTCTAATGACAATCCCATTCTAATGAAAGTAAATTCGTTTGCCCCCGCTGAACAACTCACTGGTTCATATCCCACTTATAATGTTGTAAGTTGGTTTAAAACGACATAAATGAAAGTTACGAGCTTTTACTTCTCCATTAGAGTGGGATGTTTGGGAGGACACCTTCACTTCTCATATACATGATTAGGATGGTGGGGCAAAACTCATCATAGACGATGAGTCTGTGGGGGGGGGGGGGGGGGGGGGGTTGTATGAAACATCATAGGTAAATCCTATATTGGGCGTCAACATGAGAGATGTGTTCAAAAGACATGACCTGTCTCTTATATCACTAGTACGTTTTGGGTGCAATGATTGTTGATGAGAGGAGAACTATACAGTTAAATGTGCTTAAGTGGGAGTGATACTGGGATATGTGACATCATGGAAAGTCTTCACGTATGTAACCCAAAAATTCGTAAGCTACTCATGTGTAAAACATATAATATTGATGGTATGAAAAACCAAATGTTACACAAATCATTAACATTATTGGGCGGGACACATTTCAATCACACATAATTAAAGAAAATGCAGATTTAATACTAACAAAAAAACAATATGAATATTGAATTGGCAACCTTATAATGGGCACACTACATACCTTAGAAGGCCAAGAATTATTGCAGCCTTGATCACATGCCCTTTAGACCTATATAATTTGTTATATATATTTGTGTGTTCACATTATACAACAACCCCTTACTAATTTTCTAACTCATTTGCTATACAACAACCCCTTGCTAATTTTCTAACTCATTTGCTATACAACAACCCCTTACTAATTTTCTAACTCATTTGAAGCTGAACACAATTAAGTATTAAAAAAATTAAATGTTAGGCTACTCTTTTGGACTATTGTAGTTATAAACCATAACATATGTCTTGTATGTAGAATGTGATAAAGACTGCAATGAATGAGTCACCATCCAATTAATTATTAGGAAAAAAAACCATGTGTCATTATTGAAACAACCCTAAGCATAATCCAGTGGGGTCACTAATTATTGATTTATGGATCAAATTTGACCTAAAGAACCAACAATTTTAGGTCACTCAAAACTTAGGAAAGATATTAGAGCCATCGTATGGTATAGAAAATAGTATTGTCTTGATGTTAAAGCCAACTCTGTGGCTATGGTATATAAATGGAAACCACAAAATAAACAAGTTTAAGAGTTAATTCATCAGCAAATACAAATACATACACACACATATATAATTTTACTTGTGAAACTTTTTTTACGTTATTAGTTAACGTAGACATGTGCATGATTGTAAACGAACCGAACCAAACTGAACGAAGCTTTGTTCATGTTGGTTCGTTTAGCATTAAACTTGTTCACGAACACATGACCGAAAAAAAACATGTTTGTATTCGTTCATTAAGGTATTGAAATTGTTCACAAACGGCTCATAAACACAAATGAACATATACTATTCCAAACATTAAACATAATCAACTTGTTAAGCACTTGAGATAATAAATATAAACATAAGTTTCCCAAAACAAAGGCACAGGTTAGAAATATCAAGTATAAACATAATTTATCCAAAAATAATGTTTCAAAGATCTAAGTTTTAAATGGCTAAATTTTTAACGAGATACAAGCACCAAATGACTAAGGTTTCTAGTTTAAATATTAGGGTAATAAACTAAACATTAAAAATAAAATTATAAAAAAAAAATCTTTTAATGAATGAACATAAACTAAATATACAACCATGCACAAATGTAAACTAACATAAACAAACATCTTACCAAATATTCACGAATACAATCGAACGAACGTGGCCTTTATTCATGTTTGTTCATTTAACTAATTGAACGAAATTTATTTTTCATGTTCATTCATTTATCTAACGAAAGAATGTAAACGAACTTCCCGCTGAATGATTTGCTGAACACACTGATTGTTTATAGTGCTATGTGCATCATCTCTAGGATTCATTTACTTACTTTGACTTTTGATTAACAAAAAAAATATAATGATACTAATTGCTAGGGATGTCAAAACAAGTCTAGTCATGTTAAAAAGGTCGGAGGCGACATGATTAACACACATATCAAACGTGAAACGACTTGTTTAACAACTTTATATCTCGTGTCTATAACTTTTTTATATATTTTATGTAGAGTAAAATGCACGGATAGTCCCTGTGGTTTTGCAAAGTTTCACCTATAGTCCCCAGAGTTTGGAAATTACACTCCTAGTCCCTGTGGTTTATGACTTTGTTTCTCGGATAGTCCCTGGGTGTAACAGACGTTAACTAGCAACGTTAAGTGTGGTCATGTGCTGAACATGTGAGGGTAATTTCGTCCATTAATGTTTTAAACCCTCCTTCCACCTGTTTTTTTATACCTCCATCGACGACCACCATACCCACCTTCCATAATCACCATCACCGTTCCTCCTCAGTCCTCACCCTTTCACCACCACCATCGATATCAGTCACCCACACCCGTCGCTCACCGCCGGCCGACCTCCGATTACCATATCATCAATCACCTCCGATAACCACCAGCATTAATCACCGCCGGTCGACCACTGTCGATGACCTCTTTCCACACCACCGTTGACCGCCATATCCACTGTGGGGCTCCGATTGACTTCCGTCAACAGCTGATTAACAAACAGAGTTTTATAATTTATCTAGTTTTCAGCACAAGTGAATCAGGTATGAAAATTTATATGTTTTTATTGTTTTATAGAGACGATTATTCGTATGTGATTGGGAATTTTGAAGATTGTTATTTGGTATTTAAGCTGGTTATTGAAAAAGTATGTTTGAATACAGATAGGGGTCAGGAATTTCAATTTAGAACAGAGTTTAGTTCAGATTAGGATGATGAATTCAATTGGGGCCTGATTTGATTTTGTGAAGGAGGGGTAATGAATAAAAAAAAGGTTGATTTTTGGTCGAGAGATGTTTTTAAACAAGTGTCCAGGCTGCCGTTGATGGAGGTATAAAAAAAGGTTGATGGAGGTATAAAAAAACAGGTGGAAGGAGGGTTTAAAACATTAATGGACGAAATTACCCTCACATGTTCAGCACATGACCACACTTAACGTTGCTAGTTAACGTCTGTTACACCCAGGGACTATCCGAGAAACAAAGTCATAAACCACAGGGACTAGGAGTGTAATTTCCAAACTCTGGGGACTATAGGTGAAACTTTGCAAAACCACAGGGACTATCCGTGCATTTTACTCTTTTATGTATTAAGAAGAAGAAATGATGAAGTTTGGCCTCCTAATTTTAATAAATTTTAAATAAAATATAAAAATATACTAAAATTACCTAATTTACTTTTTATTAAACATGTTTAATATGTTATAAACAAGTTAGAAATAGTCATGCTAATTGCTTTTATTTAGCATGTCTTAATTTTTTTTTAAATACATGTATAAGATGAGAACTAATTATAAAGTTCAAGAATCATAGTAAACCCCACCAATAGTTTTTAATGATCGTTTTAGATAACTTTGAAAATAAATCCTTTCAGAAAAACCACTAATAGTATTTAACGATCGCTTTAGATAACTTTGAAAATAAATCCTTTCAGAAAAAGAAAAACGTGCTTTTATATAATTCCAAATAAGATTTTCTATGTTGGAAACCTATAACATGGAAAAATAAATCATTGAATGTGACACTTTAATAAATTCTTAAATCATCTCAATTTTTTTCATTGAAATAGGGTATTATTTGATTCATATAATTTATTAGAAACATAATTAATTTTTTTAAATTCCTTTGAGAAAAAAACCTTACGGGCTGTTTGGTTCACATGAATTCAATGAAATTTAAGGGAATTGGAATCTGAATTCCATCTCTTAAAATGTTTGGTTCACAGAATTTGTTGGAATTAGAATCTCAACTCCAATCTTCATGTGTTTGGTTGACAAGTGAATTGGAATTGAAATTGAAATTGAGCATGAATTCCTTCAAATTCTTTTAGCTAAAGGAATTCAAATCCTTCCTATATGTGAAGGAATTAAAGCAAATTCATTGGAATATTCAACCATTTCGACCTGCACCATTTCAACACGTACCGTTTAGATCCGAATCGTTTTGACGCGACCCGTTTGGAGCCGAACCGATTTGACCCGTACCTTCTCACCCGAACCGGGGGTGGTGGGTGCCGGGGTGATGAATTCCAATTCATTTGACAACCAAACACATCAAAACTGGAACTGAGATTACAATTCCAACAATTTCTAATTCCAAATGAAAACTTTAAATTACAAATCCAATTGAAAATTTTAAATTCCAAATCCAATTCCTTCAAATTCCAATTCAAAAACATTTTGTGAACCAAACGCACCCTTAGCGTCTCTTCAATCAAATAAATTCAAGATTCGTTCCATATTTAAGTGAAAAGTTTGAATTCAAAAGAATTTACGAAATTCGACTTAAGTGACCCAAAAATATTTAATATTTCTTGTGTTTGTTACATCCAAACTTCATATCTTTCACTCCCCCAAAATTGTATCCTCTGCCCTTCTACACCACTAGTGCCAAAACGTTCGTCTATGTGAGGGTCCTCCACCCTTTTATTTCTCTATACGTTGTCTTTTCTATTTCCATGTCCTCTAATTCATCTCATCTTCTATAAGATTACAACCTCTACACTCCTTATAAATTTGTGATGGTGCACGATAAAAAAAAGTATAATTTTGAATTTTCTCTTAGACATGAAGAATACATATGTTTGTATTTTATTTGGAAGATGGAGAAGAAGAAAACCGAAAATAAACTATATACGAGGAGAAGAGGAGATGGAGAGGTGGTGATGCAACTCATAGAGTAGAAGACAACACAATGGTTATCAATAGTAAAATAAGGAAAAAGATATATAAATGTAGCATTTATATGGTACACTTTTAATTTGAAAAGTTTTAGTTCCACATGCTTTACTTTTTTTCAATTGGATACCTCCCTTAGAAATTAGAACCGTTTTTCATCACGTATACATGTAACATAATTTTATCGTGTATGACATTTTTCTTCTGATATTTTATGTATAATGTTGGCAAAGATTTATAATAATAGTAATAATACATAATACAATGTAATATACTAGTTCAGTTGTACGTATATGAAGGTTTTTTTGTATAATTATACATATAGTATTTAGCGTGGATAGTATACAAGAGAAATAATAGTTTTTTTTTTTCAAAACTTTTCAATATTTTGTTACTTTGTTATTATAACTAGTTTTAGACATATTTTGTTTTCCTCTTATAACTTCTTTTTATACAAAGTCTTATAAAATGTCAAGTATGTCGATGGGATGTTTCTACTTGAATTTACATCTCAATATTTTCTTTTAAAAAAACCGTATTATAAGTAGTAATACACACAGTGGCGTCTCTGAGAATTCATGTAGCCTGTTCGAACTCGAAAAATGTGCCCTTATGCCTTAACGATAAACAATGCAATTACGAAAATGAGAAAATTATAGTATTCAAATGAGTTACATTACATACCGTAATAACTAATAGACTAATAGTTAACCAATGATTCGTGCAGCCCTCCTTGCACTTTTTCATAGCAAATTTGTGAATCAACTCTTCACAATTTATATTATCTAAGACTTCATTTTCAATTACTAATGGGCTTAATTAACCTAGTGGGCTAAATTCTAAAGTCTAAACCATAAAAAAAATGATTTGTAAATGAGCCTTACTTGAAATTGGCTTAATTAACACACACACACACACACACACACACACATATATATATATATATATATATATACTAGGTTAGAATCCCGTGTATTACACGGGTTAAATAAATAAAATATCAAATAGTTAATAACGAAGATTTAACAATTATAAAACGATATTTTTAGACACTTTTCTGATATCCGAACAAAATTATGTTTTATGTATGATCAAAACTTGTGATGTTTGTGAAGTTTATAAATATGAAAGCATTTGAACCATCGATTAGAAGACAAACTGTATCATCGACTTTCTCACGACGTGAACCCAATTTTTATTTAAATAACAATGGTCTTAATTTATTAGTTCTAAAAATATTGTTGAAATGTTTAGATTAGGCATAGAGCAATTAGCCAATTAGATAAACTTATAGCTACAAAATGATATTAAATTAATTTGATAAGTATAAATAATCGGTAATTATTAAGTTATATAACTTTAAAATTTAAATATGTGGACTTGAGTTACATCTTAAAAGAATGGTTGTTTTTTGGATAAATTTATTAGTATGATAAATGTAGTTATTTTCTTCTTGTAATTTTAAATATATTAAATAAATAAATTATTTGTTAAGCAAGAAAATCGTTCTCTCAACTCTCGTTATGAAAATGCCCGATATTTGTTTCAATTATTAAGATATAATTTCTAACCTAGTCTATACATATAATAAAAGAAATCATGTTAGGGACACATGGCGTTCTATGAGTCAGTCTTAATTATTTTTTTCTAAATATTTATTATGGAAAATCAATTATTGATAATATTAAATTTAAAATTTATAAAAGAGATTTTAATGATAAAGACAAAGATAACTGATAATAATATATTAATTATTATGATCATATATTAATTATTAAAATCTAAAAAATATATTAGCGTTTTAAATATTTATAAAGATAAAGATTTTATTTAATTGGTAGTTTTAATTGTTTTTATATTTTGATGATAAGGATAAGTATAACTGATAATCACATATTAAAATAAAAATATTTATTTTAATCAACTGTTTCGTTAAAAGGATTTATTCAATACATGTAGAACATATATATTTTTATACATGGTATATTTAGAATCATATTTCTAATAAAGGATTTCATTACCCCGTTTTACACTCCAATGAAATAATAATATTAAATCATAATATCCAGCTTATCTATTGTATATTTAATATTTTTTACTAAAATATTTCTTTTCTTTTTTCTGCTGATTATCCAACATCAGGTAATACGTAAGTTTCTAACCTAATAATAAATAAAAAAAAACAAAGTAAAATGTTATAAACCATGTAATACACAACTCTCTAACCTAATAAAAAATAAAGTCAGATGTTACAATAAGTAAATAGTACCTCAAAGTTCCTTTTGTTAGAAAACACATCTTGATGACTAAATGTTTTAACAGATTACATTATTCGTGTAAGACATGTGTTTATTCAAATCCTGCAATACACGACGTGTTTTTAAAAGGTGTAACTATTTTATTGCTTAGTATATAAAATTATATTTATTCAACCCGTGTAATACACGAGGTTCTAACCTAGTAATTAATATGAATAAGAAAATCGTTCCCTCCACCCTCATTACGAAAATGCTCGATATTTGTTTCAGTTATTAAGATATAATTTCTAACCTATTAATTAATATAAATAAATAATAAGATAATTTATGAAACTTTATCCGTAATTTCTTAAATGTTTGAAACAAATATTAAATTTAATAATTTAAATTAAATAATAATTATCTTCTTAGTTGATGGTCTAGAATAATAGCCTAATAATTAATATAGATAAATAATAAGAAGGGGTTAATATTACTAAAATATATAATAATATACCTAAGATAGATTGTAACGAGAGTATAGTATTAGTAATTTGAATATATCTTAAAATCATAAAGAGGTGTATACGTATTTGAATTTAAAACTTGGATGGAAATCGTTTTTTGTTATATATATTAAATTTAATAATTTAAATTATATAATAATTATCTACAATTAAGTAATAGTAGATGGTCTAGAATAATGACAAGTGTCCTTTTATTGGTTTCTTTTATTATATAGTATAGATAGTCTTAGGATCATGTAAAAATGACATTTTTCGTGAGAAGTGTGAGAACACATAAGAATTGACATGTAGGAATCATGGTTTGCACTTGGGTATAATGTTTTGGGTTGTTTTGGTAAGAAAAACACCAAACATAACAATTTAAGACACAATGCAATGGATTCTAGGCTTAAAACATAAAACACCATGCCAAGAACGTTAAGTAGTGTGTTTTAAGTGTTAAGTAGTGTGTTTTAAATTCCACGCCCATAATATGTTGCATTGTGTTTTAAATTGTTATGTTTAGTATTTTTCTCGCCAAAACAATCCAAAACATCATGGCTAAGTCCAAAACATGATGCCTATATGTCAATTTCTATGCCTTCTTACACTTCTCACGAAAAAAGTCATTTTTACAAGAACCTCACAGACTCTGTGCAGAAATCCTCCCCACACACCATCTAAGGTTCTGTTTGTTTTTGCTTCAAACATCTGAATATTGCTTATGTCTGCAGGCGGGCAGACATAAGATGTTGAAGAGTGTTTGTTTTTTATTTTTAAAAAGATCTACAAATAACTTCTTTCTTCTTAAAAAAAAGCTAAGAACATTTGCTTCACACATCTTCACAAAACATCTTCACCTGCCACCACCTCCTCCGCCTGCCACCACCTCCTCCGCCACTCTCTGCATCTCCACCACATCTCCACCACCACCTCCACCCCCACATCTCCGCCACCATCTCTACCACCACCTCCACCCCCACAGACCTGCATAAGAGGGAAAGAAGACAGAGAGACCCTAGAGAGAGAGAGAGAGGGAGCGGCAGGAGAGAGAGGGAAAGAAGAGAGAGATCGGCGGTGGTGGGTTTGATGTTCTTCATCTTCAAACAAAACCCCTAAATCGAACGATGACGGCGGTGGTGGGATCTGATGTTCTTGGCGGTGGTGGAACGAAGAAGGCGGTGGTGGTGGTTTCGCGGCAGGAGACGGGGCTAGGGTTTGCGGTGGGTTCTTGGTTGTGGTGGTGGCAGGTGGACGGTGGAGGAGTGGTGGCGGATGATTGTTATGGTGGTGGTGGTTGGAGAGAGAGAGAGAGAGAGCAGAGAGAGAACTCTTGTGTGTGTGTGTGTGTGAAGTTTTTGAAGAAAAAAAAAAAAATAAACCCTCTTCTCCTTGCAGACTGCAGACATTTGGGCCACATCTTCTCTTACAGATGCCTGCAGATGTGATCTGCAGACTACAAACATTTTACATCTGAAAAAACAATCAGCACCTAAAACATTCGACTACTTTATAAAACAAACATTTATATCTCAAAGCTCAAGACGTCATTGTTCAGATGTGTTGTTTGCGACCATTCGATACTGCCGGCCCCCTTCTTGCCGTCTTTCTTTCACACACACACACACAAAACATATACATATACGGATATACCTATAAGAATCTCTCCCTCTAAAATCACCTTCATCTCTCTCTCTCTCTCTAACTGCTTTTCAAAAATCTTTCATTTCCCCTTACCTAATTACCAAATTCAGTTTAACACAAAAACAAAAACAGAAGTTCACACATATCAAAACTCCAACAAAATGGTAGTGGGTATGATGAAATGGAGGCCATGGCCACCACAATCATCCAACAAATTCAAAGTCAAGATCATCATCCGGCACCTTCAAGGTTTGCTTCAAGATTCTGCAACTGCAGCTGCAGATGATGGTGGTCAAGATGTTTCGAAATTGGCTGTTGAAGTTGTGTGGAAAGGGTGTAATAAGCCTAATAATCCGTTGAGTTTTAAGCGGAGAAGTGTTAGGAGGAATGTTACCAAGGATGGGTGTTGGAAAGATGATGGGGTTGTTGAGTGGAATGAAGAGTTTGTTAGTGTTTGTAGTTTGTTCGGGTTGAAAGATGGCGGTTTTCATCGGTGGGATGTTGCATTCATGGTGTTCGACGTAAGTCCTCAACCAAAGTTTTATTACTTTTTAATGAAGAAAGTTTTGAAATTTAACTGTTTTAAGTTTGATTATGTATGAAAATCATATGATCTTAAAGTTTTCTACATATTTAACAAATATTTATGTTCGATTGGAGTCTCAGAGAATCGCTTAACCGAAAGCCGTATGCCAGCATATTCCTTGTTTTATCCCCAAAGAAAATAACCGGAAATATGTGCAGATATAATAACAAGATAATAAAGAACTCAAGTTTTAGACTTTAAGGACCACATGTGATCATAACAAGATCATATAGAGTTCACACACCACCTTTGATCTTGAATATTCTTGATATAATATTACTGGTATGATATGATCACTTGATGATAATGATCAATAATCTCCATGCTTTAGGATCGAAAGTACTACACGTATCTTGCTTTTAGTGGTTTGATTAGATTAAAGAACGAAAAAGTTGCACCACGAGCTTTCCAATATTGAACACAAGCTTTTGTCAATAAAAGATGGTAGCTTTTAAGTATTATACCGATTTAAAGCAATGATTATTTATATCGATCTTCTAACGGGCCGTTCCTACAAAGCCACGATGAACAGGAATGATTATTGCTTTAAAAAACTTATCTTTAGATAATAAGATTAGATAAAGAGGGATTTAGAATTTTCTATGTTTAAGGTATTTTGATAATATTGTACTCTTCCTACCAAAGTTGACTTGGAATATAGGAATACCTTACCTCATGGGTATAGTAAGCAACCTGCCCCAATAACTTTTATCATATTTCTCTACAGAAAGAAGCTTCCTTTGCTCTTTTTTTGTCTTAAAGGTATTTTTTTTTTAAATAAATATCTCTAAAGAGATTTGGACTGACAACTTAATGGGCTGGGTCATATAGAACCACTGATACCTTTGGGCCAAAGCCCACTTGTTTTTTTTTATGTGTAGGCATAGTGGCATACTTAGAGGTGCACAAAATAACTAGTTAAATAACCTTAACTGGTTATTAACCGAAACTGTAACTGGTTATTAACTGATTGAGGAGTAACCGATCCGATTAGTGGTTATTTTTAACCTTAGGTTAGTAATCGGTTAGGGAATTTTTAGAAATAACCGGTTATTAACTTATGTACCGGTTAACAGGGGAAAAAACGGGAAAAAAAAACTGAAAAAACCGGTTAATTAACCGAAAATAAACTGGTTATTAACCGAATCGGTTAAAGTGAATAACCGAACTAGTTAAAGTAATAACCGGTTAAAGCAATAACCGTTTAAAGTAAAAATGAGAAAACAACCTGCGATTAGGTTACCTGAAGCGATTAGAGAAAATAACCGGTTTGTGCACCTCTACATACTAATAATTTGTTTTCATTCAGAGATCAAATCAAGAACCAAAAAAGAGGTATTGTGCTATTGCAACTGGATCATTAAACCTTGCAAAATTTGCTTCATCTTCTGAGCAAAACGGGACCGATATAAGCGTTCCTCTTTTAGCTCCTGGTGGCATCACAGAATCTGGACCGATACTTTGTGTAAGTCCCTTAAATATACGTTTGAGTAAAATGTCATTTTCGTCCTTGAGGTTTGGCCAGTTTTCCGACTTTCGTCCAAAGGTTTGTGTTTCCGCATTTGGATCCAATGACCAATAGGCAATAGGTTTGAAATTTTGCCATTTTCCACCGGCTTGTTAACTCCATCCATTTTACTCCGTTAAGGCAGGGGTATTTTTCGTCTTTTTTGTTAACTTAAGGGTATTTTCATCTTTTTTGAACTCTTGTACATTATGCTTAATGCTTGTACATAAAGTGAAAAAGACCAAACTGCCCTTTAAGTTAAAAAAGACGAAAATACTCCTGCCTTAACGGAGAAAAATGGATGGAGTTAGCGAGCCGGGTGAAAATGGCAAGATTTTAAACCTTTTGGATCCAGATGTGGAAAAACAAACCTTTGGACGAAAATCGCAAAACTGACCAAACCCCCAGGGACGAAATGACATATTACTCTATACCTTTTGATCATTAGCTTGTACTAAGTTTTATGTATGAAGTCCATTTTTCGTTTAATATGCAGATATCTTTGAGCCTGCAAGAGCTGAGGATTGCACACGAGACTACCGAACAAGCACAAAGATCTATTATACCGCTTCCGTTAGCAACGGGTAATATGCAAGATGAGCCCTCGGGCCTTAAAGCTGGTCTTCAGAAAGTCAAAATCTTCAGGGCTATATCAGTCAATCGAGCTAAAAAAGCATGTCATGAAGAAGAATGTAGCGATGGAAAAAGCTCGGTCAGAGGTTACGATGCCGACTACCCATTTGACACCGAATCACTTGAAACAGATGAAGTTGACTCAGAGGAAGTCAAAGATGAAGACTCTATTGTTAGAAAATCTTTCAGTTATGGAACTCTCGCTTACGCAAATCATGCTGGAGGGTTATCTTACTTTAATTCGAGTTCTAGTGAAGATGAAGATTGGATATACTACCGGAATTATAAAGAAGAAACCGAGTATTCCAATGAATCTATTATTGATCCTTTAGAAGCACAAATCCCGAAACGAAGCATCTTCCCGTGGAGGAAACGGAAGTTAAGTTTTAGATCTCCGAAGATCAGAGGCGAACCGCTTTTGAAAAAAGATTCTGGAGAAGAAGGCGGGGACGATATCGATTTTGATCGCAGGATGCTGAGTTCTTCCGATGAGGTAGTTTTTTTACCAAATCTTGATATAAGGTTATCTTTAAATTAATAAATATAGAGCAAAAGGTTTGAAATCTTGCCATTTTCATCCGGCTCGTTAACTCCATCCATTTTCTCTGTTAAATCAGGGGTATTTTAACAGATGTGAAAATGGCATTTTATTTGACTTTTGGTTATAAACGTGGCTGCAGCGTAAAAGTGATGTGGACACGAATACAAACCGATCTTCAATCTCCGAATTTGGAGACGATAAGTTTGCGGTAGGTAGCTGGGAGAAGAAAGAAGTGATAAGCAGAGAGGGGCACATGAAACTTGAGACCCAAGTTTTCTTTGCTTCAATTGACCAAAGAAGTGAACGAGCCGCTGGTGAGAGTGCATGCACCGCTTTAGTCGCGGTTATAGCTGACTGGTTCCAAAACAACTTGAACGAAATGCCAATCAAGTCACAACTCGATAGCTTAATTCGAGACGGTTCATTAGAATGGAGAAATCTTTGTGGAAATGAAGTTTATATGGAACGGTTTCCAGATAAACATTTTGACTTAGAAACGGTCCTTCAAGCGAAGATCCGAAATCTCGCTGTAGTCCCTGAAAAATCATTCATCGGATTCTTTCAACCCGAAGAGATTAAAGAGATCGATCTTCATTTTCTTGACGGTGCTATGTCATTTGATAGCATATGGGACGAAATCACTAATATTGGGTCAACTTACACTGACAGCATGAACCCGTTGGTTTACATTGTAAGCTGGAACGACCATTTTTTTGTGTTGAAAGTCGAACGCGATGCATATTATATTATTGACACGTTGGGAGAGAGGCTTTATGAGGGATGCGATCAGGCTTACATGTTGAAGTTCGACAAAGAATCTGTAATTGAGAGACTACCGGTAGATACTAAAAAGTCAAATGAGAAACTGGACGCTGAGAAAGTCAACGAGAGTCAAAGCGTCGAGACCTCCTTGGCGGTTGTAAGTAATAAGAATGAGATTGTGTGCAAAGGGAAAGAGTCGTGCAAGGAGTATATTAAGAGCTTTTTGTCTGCGATCCCGATAAGGGAATTGCAGGCCGATCTGAGAAAAGGGTTGATGGCATCATCGACTACCGTAGTTCATCATCGGCTTCAAATCGAGTTTCACCACACTAGCTGCTCTTCGGTTTAAGCAGCAATGGCTATTAGCCTAACATCTAATATGTAAATGTAAGTGTCTAATACTCATATAAATCTATACAAGTATTATCTAACAGTCCAATTGAAATTAATAAAAGAATAGTTAACAATGAAAACACACTCAATACAAGTAACCAAAAGTATTTCAACAGCAAACGGGACATATGATCAAACCATTTTCGTTACATTTCATACACTTCTCGCGCAACAATCCGTCACCCGAATCCACCTTTCGACTCCCATCGCAACTTACGCACATCACAAACCGAACTCCAGCACACCCCTCACAGGGCCCATCCGACGTGTTTAACGGAATTCCAGCCAAAAGTGGGCGGAACTTCCCTTGTTCGTGCAATCGCAACACTTCCTCTGCTCCTCCGATGTACCTCCCCTTGATAAACAACCTCGGCGGGACCGTCTTTCCGCCCAGTATCCGAAATAGTTCATCTCGGAAATCCAGGTGCATCGATAGATCTCGTTCGTGATATAATACCTTAAAACTCTCGAGTAGGAATCGAATACTAGAGCAATCTTCGAATGTCTTTCGGATGCTTCTGAGTCCTGTTGTGTAAAAAATCACCGAATCGCTTCCTCCAGGCGGACAGATCTTCTCGAAATCCAAAAGGGGATTATCGATTTCTTCCAATTTCGGCGTTTTAAGCGGCCTTTCGCCATCTGGATTTTGATCTAACTCGTGTTCAATGTCCCGTAAAACTCGATTTCGCCTCTTTTCTTCTTGAGCTTTAAACTCCTCAACCGCCTGTCGAAAAGCCGCCAAAAGATTCGGGTCAAAAAGCGTGTCGGAATCCAAATCCGGTGGCCGAAAAGACGAGATGTCAGTTTTCGACAACGGAGTAGCAACGAAACTTTTCGAGTTCCCATTCCCCGCCTTCGGCTTCACACCCGGGTCACTAACGGGTCTAACATTTTCTTTATCCTCTTCTACATAACCCGAATCACTCACGGGTCGAACTCGAACATCTTCATCTTCAAGATCCTTCATGAGCTCCAACACATCAATAACTTCATATTCTTGCTCTAAAACACTGTTCTTGTTTTCAATTTGCATTAATTCTTTTTCAGATTTATCGCTCGACTTCGCAAAGAATTTATCGATAAGCACACCGGCTGCATCGACATGGAGAATTCGATCGGGTTGCAAGTACCCGACCGTTTTAATCGTCTTCAGTTTCTTCAAGAACTTCCCCTTCACACCATTCATGTTCTTATTATTCTTCTTCTTGACCTATAAACTGTATGTATATATTGGTCAAAAACATATAATTTCTTGATGAATCAAATGGGGATTATGATCAAATGTAGAATGTTAAGGTTGTTTTTGGCTGTTTTATCGGCTCAACGGCTATAAAGTTTACGGGGATGTATTTTTTAAATTTTGTGGGGATAGGGTGAGACGAGGTCCACCGTTAGCTGGAGTGGAGATGATTTTGGACCGTTGGATTTGGTTATTTGTGTATACTTTGGATGATGATTGGTGGTAAAGGTAACGGTCGAGCCGGAGTAAAGACTTTTTCTATGAATAATTATTTGACTTTTTCTATTATGTAGATATTTTAAAATCTTAAGAAATTAAAATTGAGATGATACGATTGACAGACTTGAATTAATTAAGTACATTGATTTACGTTTAATAGACTGACTATGTATACTAAAATAATTAAAAAGTAAAAATTTACTGTTGTTCTTCATTTTTTTAAAGTGAAAATTTTGTTGATTCACGTCTAACTTAACAATAACATTACAAGAGCGTTATACACATGTGAGTTGGGTGGTTTGATTGATTGGTTGGAGAAAAGTGTGGCCCCACCACACCCCAATCCCCCCCCCCCCCCCCCCCCCCAACTCGTTAACATATAGCACCACCTAAAAGGGCTCACTGCCGTTAGCACCCATGCCGCTTTGATTTGGCGATATTAAAATGGTGAGTTGGCTTGGGTTGCCACCCCACTACGGACGACTTAGAATCAAAACATAATCAACTAAAATCATGAATTTGAGGGAAACAGCTAAAGTCAAAATCAAGGTTCATATGAAGAAATTTAGGTTGGAAAGTCAGGTATGTCATTTTTACCCATGTTCATTTATTTGTTCTTGCATCATTTAAGTATAAACAACCATTGAGCACAAGTTTTTTATTTGTCTGATTACAAATGTACAAATGCTTTTTTCATCTAAAAACAATGAAAAAAGTTAAAATAAAACACCAATTTAAAAATGTCCGGTCAATAAGACAAACGTATGGGTAAAGCCTCATTTTCTTCACCACAGACATCTGGCTATTGTTTGCTATTCCAACCACATACCGCCCCCTATGATGGTGCCGGTGGTATGGTCATGAAGACGTTATTGTTCTATTTCTGAGGTGGCTTGAGGGTGACGCCCCATACTACGTATAGTGAGAGATTAATGAAAAACAAACTACCCATAAATAATAGGCAATGATAATTAAGCGTCGATATCTCGTTGGTTTTGTGAAAGGTATATTCCAATTAGCTGTTTTGAATATACATGATAGCGAACACGAATTAAATAAATTTAAAACAGTTTGAATCAAACAAAATGATTGCCCAAAAAATGTATAGTTAAAACTAACAAGGCACAAAGATGAAAACTAGTTATTATGAAAGCCTTTCAAACACTCAATATCTAGGGCTGTAATCGAATCGAACGAATACGAACATAAGTTCGTGTTCGTTCGTTAAGAAAATTCAGTTGTTCACGAACAGTTCATGAACACTGGTCTCGGACACAAACAAACCTAGACGAATATAGAACGAAGTAAATGAACATTAAGCTTGAAAATAAAAAATAAAGATATTGTTAACCTTAAACATTGGACATAAATAGTTAAATACACCCATCAAATGATAAATCAAAACACCAGAAGTCTACTACAACCACCAAACGATGAATCTAGTTTAACTAATCAGACATAATTATCCCAAAAAATGTTTTGAATGTTTAAATTTTAGCTAACTTAGAAAAAATATGATTTCAAGTTTTTAATACGTTTAGATAAAAGGTTTATTGTTGTTGTTGTTGTTGTTTTTTAATATAATCAAACGAACACGAAAGAATATGAACGAACATATCACCAAACGCAATAAAATGAACGAGACATTTCTTCGTGTTCGTTCGCTAAGCTAACCGAACAAATTTTTTTGTTCGTATTCGTTCGTTAAGCTAATCGAACGAACATAAACAGACTTCCCGCAGAACGATTCACGAACTGTTCGTTGAACGTTCGGTTCGTTTACAGCCCAATCAATATCGATCATATTGCACTTATCCCCTTCTAATTAATGCTCCAACTTTTGTTACCACGATAGATAAGTTACCAACAAAATTATCAAAATGAAAATTGGTTGAATTCAATTTCTAGTAAATATTGACTTTTTCAACAAATTAAAAATTACAAATGACATTTTCAAGCACAATAGTCAATAGGTCAAATTTACGCCTATGAGGTGGACGGGCCATGATCACAACACGGATTCTCCTTCAACACAAAAATACAGTTATTTGGTGAATACTACTTGTGACCAAGCTCATTCGGTGAAAAATATGCATACCAATGTCTCATTTGTTGAAAGTTTACTCTGGTAAAAAACATCTTCCATAACAAAGAGCATCTTCAATTCATCCAATTTCAAATGCATCCAAACTAGTTGTTTAACATGCGCGCGCGTTGCGGCGCGCTAAACCAAATCGTTCTATAAGAATGACAAAACATGTCAAATAATAAAAAGTAGCTCGAAGTAAAACGTCACGTATTTTCGGTACCGTTTGTACCCAACCCACGCCACAACCCCCGCCCCATACCCCATATTCTAATATTTCTTAGATCTTTTTTAGCCGTTGGCTAACGGCTAGCCTAAATGGCTACTTGTCTTGGCCAATGAGATCCCGCCATGTCATCTTGATAGCCACGCCCAACGCCCGGGCTAAAACCCCCGCCCAAGGGGCCACGCCGAAACCGAAGCCCACCCGGGGTGGTGACTTGGGCGTTTGTACCCAACTCACGCCACAACCCCCGCCCCATACCCCATAGTCTAATATTTCCTAGATCTTTTTTTTAAACACATAGCCGTTGGCCAACGGCTAGCCCAAACGGCTATTTGTCTTGGCCAATGAGATCCTGCCATGTCATCTTGATAGCCCCGCCCAACGCCCTGGCTGAAACCCCCGCCCAAGGGGCCACGCCGAAACCCAAGCCCACCCGAGGTGGTGGCTTAGGCGTTTGTACCCAACCCACGTCACAACTCCCGCCCCATACCCCATATTCTAATATATTTCCTATATCACTATTCATTTAGTTTGTTTTAATTTAAAAAACAAATAATAAATCACTTTTAAAAAACAAATAATAAATCACTGTGCAAACACTATTTAAACAAATAATAAATCACTTTTAAAAAACAAATAATAAATCACTGTGCAAACATAGTCTTGGCCAATGAGATCCTGCCATGTCATCTTGATAGCCACGCCCAACGCCCGGTTTGAAACCCCCGCCCAAGGGGCCACGCCGAAACCCAAGCCCACCCGGGGTGGTGACTTGGGCGTTTGTACCCAACCCACGCCACAACCCCCGCCCCATACTCCATAGTCTAATATTTCCTAGATCTTTTTTTTAAACACATAGCTGTTGGCCAACGGCTAGCCCAAACGGTTACTTGTCTTGGCCAATGAGATCCCGCCATGTCATCTTGATAGCCCCGCCCAACGCCCGGGCTGAAACCCCCGCCCAAGGGGCCACGCCGAAACCCAAGCCCACCCGGGGTGGTGACTTAGGCGTTTGTACCCAACCCACGTCACAACTCCCGCTCCAGTGTCGTTGTAAATAAATATTCATTCGTGTTTATTAAAGTTTATCGGATTCAAAAAGTTGCGTCTTTTAATAAAACGCGTTAGTTTTAAAAGGATTTTTTCGAAAAATGGGCAGAGTTTCCTCTGTTTTTGGATGCCCCCGACGACACAAGTCGTCGTTATCTTGTCAAAATTCAATCAACATATGTATTTTTCGTAAAAATGATGAATTATAAACTAACACTAAATTAAATCGGTTCGAGCTCGTTTGTCACGTTAGATAAAAATTATAAACATAATGAAATCACGACTTTAACTATTACCCAAAACTCTCGTGTCGTTTGCTGAAAGGGTTGAGTGGGTTGACCGAGTCAACTGAGTTGACTCGGTTTGGCCGAGTCGATCCGAACCAAATCTTGAACCGATAGTCTGACCGTAAGAAACCGAGCCGCTCCAAAACAACTCGAACCACGTCTGGCCCGAGTAGGACCCGAACCGAACCGATCTGCTGAGTAGTACCCGAACCGAACCGAACCGAGCCGTTGACCGGCTGACCCGTTGAACCTGCAACTCGAACCACAATGAATCTGAACCCGCATGCATAAAACAAATCTGACCGAGTTTGACCCGGGTTGACCCGAAACCCGCTGAAATATTCGAACCTTACTTTGACCCGCCTGATGTCTACCGATCATCATTAACCACCACCGCCGTCGCGGCAGACGGGGGTGCCGCTGCCGTGAGTCTCCGCCGGAAATACATCAACAGCATCATCAACAAAGTCATCATCATCGGACTTCAAATAATAAAAAAAAAAAAAAGAGAAGTAAACCAAGAGGGGGGTGGGGTTACCAGAAATTAGGTCGGTCTGAGCCCACCGTGCCGCCGCCGTGAGCAGCGGTGCCGCCGTTCTTCGTCTCTCTCTCTCTTTCTATTTCTCGGTGTTTCTCTGTTTCTCTCCGTGTAGCGCCGCCGTACGCCACCCTCCTTCGACCTCCGATCTCCATCTCTCTCACGCCACTCTCTCTCTCAATCTGGAACAGTTTTGGTGTTCTCTTTTAAAAAACAAATAATAAATCACAATGGCAATATCGTAAATAAGTACCACTATTCATTCACTTCTCTTTTTATTAGTACTAGTTATGTACACAGCGCCGCGTTGCGGCATGCTCAACCAAATCATTCTTGGTATGATAACATATACGTCAACTCATAACATGATCACGCTAAACTGAATCATTCTTAATGTAATAACATGATATGCCAAATTTACTTTTAACAAACACGGAAATGCATTTCTGTCTCACCCGACCATGGTTGAGAACTTCACCCACTTCAATGCCGGCTTCTTCCCACGTTTCTCTCCTCACCTCTTTCAAGCTTTATCCTCACCCGGCCATGGTTGAGAAGCACACCCGTGTTGTCAACGGGTGACCGACAAACATTTTTCCATCCAACCTACACATAATGTTGAAGTAACAAATGCATGTAATGTGATTACAAAACAATAATAATCTTAATGTTTAGGTTGTATTAGTTGAAAATACACTTGGGCCACTTTAGATCCGTTTGACCTCGTCGGCCCATTTGATTCATTTCCTCAATTACATTTTCTTATTTGACCCGTTTGAGATTAAATCATAATAAAGAACCCAAACCAGCTTATTTATAATGCCTGATTCTAAATTGAAATCAAGTGACACTTATGATCTATATCTAATCGAGTTATGAATATCGATAAAGTTGAAACAAACATTACCTCTTTAAATCACAGCCATGAGGTTGCCATCTCCAGTTTTGGTACATCAAATCAGGTCTTCCATGTTTGTGACAAGCCAATTGGTCAGACATGCATGGACAATCGGATTCATTATAAAGCGGAACCGAAATGTTGTCAAATACCCATCTGCCCGAAAACACATTGCACGAATCTTTCGTGTTTTCTTGTTCAACAGATTGAAGCAAAGGTGATTTCAAATTAGATCTTCCATTGTACTTTAATGTAGAGTTGCAGGTGTTGAATCTATTCAAAGTCCCTGCCATTTTTAGAGATGAAAACTATTATCTAACACACAATAAGACAAATACTGGCTGATTAATTTAACACTAAACGGTTTAAAACCGAAGGGATATGGCCCCAAAATACAAATTTGCATTAATATCTCTCCCAAGATCAGTCAGATCAATAAACATACCAAACCAAAGATCCCAAAAACATATTAAATCAAAGAGGCCAAATTTACGATGTGCAAACATAAACCCTACGGAGCAATTATAAACAAAGAATCAACACAAACGTATTACAAACCTGCATAAGATTTCGAACCACTACGATTGAGGGGAGAAAATGTCTTCTTGACATCATTCCGATTAGCGATATCATTTGGTTTCCGTCTTTCTTTCCGGTGGATTTCTTGGAACCGGCGTTTGTTGTAGAAGATGGTGCAAAAACATACTAAATCAAAGATGCCAAATTTACGGCGTTCGCTCGGAATAATATCGCTACTCGGAATGGGCCTATATGACCTCAGCACCACAATATTACAAAGACCATTAAAAAGAAGTAATGAATACATAAGTACCTGTTTGTGATTACAAAGACCTTCATTATCAACCAATAATCATCCAACAATGTCTTATACTTGATACAAAATCTGTAAAACATCAAACAAATCGAATGATCAAAGGTTAAATCTTTACATTCAAGAAATGCGAACCCTACCCGTTAACCAAAACGACATCAAATTCGAGAAAATAATACTTGAAATTCGAGAAAGAATAATCGCGATGACCAGATCACCAGCATCAGCAACTTTCACTATAGCTCAATGAAGAAGCTCTCACCCACATTTATCCAATCGAAATCCCACAAAAAAAAATTTGGTTTCAACACCTTGGATCATTCTGATCATGATTCTAACCAATAATCATGATAGAGTACATGTACAAATCCGCAAACTAATTAACCAATATCAATGTGGTGTATTGGGTAGGGTAACAAAATTAAACAAAATCCGCAAACTAATTAATTGAATAAGTATATTGAAAACGGAAGGTGGTTCGATTAAGGTACCTTGGCGACATATCACTTTTCTTAGGACACATATAGAAAGGATACATGTTTATATGTAACATCTACAACCCCCACTTATGTCTCTTGCCCCCACCCCTTGAATGTTGATATATATGTTGGTGGGTTTTCTCTTTGAAGTGGTTGATTTATCTTCATGACTAAATTATGAGCACAAATAGTCAATGTTACATGTTTCTTCTCAGTTTTCTTTACATACGTATACACGTTTTTTAGTTTCAATATGATTCAATTGCGGCCCAAATTTTTCTTTTAAAAACCCACTGAACCCGACCTAAATACTTTTCTTAAGAAATCATAAAAAAATGCAAAAAATTAATTAATCAGAAAACTCACCTTCGAGACTGGCTTTTACCGCTTTCCAACTACTCGCAAAGCTTGAAATCACCGGTTGACCGGTTGTTTCTCTTTTAATCCTGTCGCAACCTCCAAATCCACATCTGATTGTTTACTCTCATAAACCACCGGAGGTTCCACCGTTACGGCAGGCTCAAAATCGTAACTCACCGTCGGACTCTCATTTGCACCGGAAAACCCGGTGGATGCGTCTTCACCATTGCCGACGCCGGAGAACCGACATAACCCCACTAACACGTACGGCGGACCCGTCTGTCATGTCGACGCCGGAGAGCCATGTTCGGGACCGTGTCGAAGCCGGAGAGTTCTCCGTCTCTGTCTCCCATCTCCTCTCTCTCTCCAGACTCTCATTCATCTAGGTTAGGTTTTGAACAAAGGAGAAGGGGTGGTGGGTATTTGAATGCTGGCAAATGTGTTTTTTTAGCCGTACACGTGGTTGTGTATTAAATAAAAACCCTAAAATACCACTCAAGTACTGTTCAAAGCGTTCCTTTATTAATATATAGGAAGATTAGTATATAATATAATGTGACACTTCAGATTTCCAACGTATTTAAAATACACAAATTTCCTTCACTTTCAAACGCCTTTTTAAAAAAAAAAGTTATAAATATATTTATAACTAGTAATAAGACTCGCGCGCGTTGCGGCGTGGGTACTTCGCAATATCGAACGGATTAGTCCAAGCGTTATGTGATGTGTTAACCATATGAAAACACACGTTTTGACATATCCGATTGAACTCAATGTATCCTATAGTTGCATTGCGATTGGATCAAAATGTAACATAAATCGAATTTATATCTTACAATCATAACGTATTATACGAGACCCGACTGACTCGAATTTATATCGTCAAGCCAAAAACTCTCGAGGGGGTCAAAGTGGCATTTACGAAGTTCATAAAAAGTTAATTGGTTAAAAATTGCATTTCCTAAACTTAAGGGCTAAGAAATGGTAAAGATAAAATTTGATAAAGTTTTGGGGTAAGAAGGAAACTATAACAAAGTTGGGGCTGAAAAAGAAACTACCACAAAGTTTGGGTGTCAAAAGCAAACTATTTGTAAAATGGAATAGTAATTTAGGAACTAAATTTACCATTTTATGAAACTTTAAAGGTACCAAAGTAAGGGGATAAAATTGCAATATCATGAAAGTATAGGGAAAGGGGGAGGCAAAGCCGGTGGGGTTTCCACCGACTTTGTCTTTTAAGATAGTATAGAATGTGTGTCACCATCATAGGCAGGGGCGCATGATTTAAGGGGCGGGGAGGGGCGCCTGACCCCTGAACTTTTCGGTCAATAGTGTTATATATGTACGTTTCGTATAGGATTTGGTAGGTATATACGTTTTCGAATCCCGGTTTTATAAAAAAAATTGAGGTATATACGTTTTTGACCACCCGATTTTATTTTTTAATTTATATAGCCCAAATAAAATATTTAATTAGCCCAAATTATTATATTTGGTAGAATACTAGAATGTATATTATATAACCCAAATCAAATCATTATATAACCCAACTTAAAAGCCCACCATATCAAAAAAAAAACCCAAATTCGTTTACTTTGGGCCATCGACCAGAAGAACAGAAGCCACAACCCAGAACTGTAGAAGGGGGGAAAATGCAGGTTCTAGAACTATTCGACTTCAGCTTCTTGTTAGAGAATAGAAGCCAAAACGCTGCTCGTTGTTGTGGTCTTGTACTCTTGTTCGACTTCTTCAATCTTCATAAGGTTAAAGGTATGTGTTTTTTATCTTTAGATTTAATTTAGGGCTGCAATTTATGTGATTTAGGTTGAAATTAAGGGTGAAATTGGTCTGAATTTTTGCCCTAAACTTGTTGAATCTTTCTGTAACTATGTCTAATTTTATTTGTTTAGTCTTATTGTGATTTGATTTAGATAGAAATTAGAGTTTGAAATTTAGGGTGATTTGTTAACTTGTTTTCTTATTAGATTATGCTATGGGGAAGAATAAAATGATAAATTCTTTTCTAATGTTTGAATCGAATCACCGACGTCCGACCCGAACATACACCTTGAAACTACGCGATAGAAATTTTTTTTTAGGTCCGTTACCTTCCGACCCCCGAATTTTATTTTCAAGCTTCGCCACTAATCATAGGTTTGAGTGTGTTCGCAAATCTAGACATAAACAAACAAACGCTCAATTAACAACCATCTCCAATGATGATAGGCGTCACCTATCCGTCCGTAATCTGCCATTGGAGAAGTTCTTACTAATAAAAGCTAAGTAATAAATAAATAAATAAATTGTACACAGAATCTCTTTGAATATTCTAATTATGATCTTTTTACTTACACCGTAACACGCTACACGCAGAATTTACTAATTTGTAATGACTAAGTCAACTCTTTTAAATTGATTCCCGCAAAGCACTACAAGAAAAAAGACTTTTCGCGACGAATCATAATAGCCTTTTCGCGACTAAATTTCGTCGCGAGAGACTATGGCGACGACATTTAATCGCAATAGCGTCGTTCCTATTGCTCGGTCGTATTAGGCTGTTTTTTTCGTCGCTATACACGGCGTCGCAATAGGTTGACCTATAGAGACTAAATTTCGTCGCTATAGGTTTTTAATATTTTTTTAGAGGTTTCACCTGTAGAGACTAAATTTAGTCACAATAGGCTTTAATGGTTTTTTTTAATATGTCACCTATAGCCACCCAATTTCGTCGCTATAGGTGAAAGGAAAATTCATATTTTTTTGATTTTTTAAATTTTTTCCAGGGTTGCCAAATAAAAAAAAACTGTAAAAGCCAAAATAACCTAAAGATTATAAAGCAAACTATGTTCAATTCTAATATTAACTAGGATTTAAACCGCGGGCGCGCTTCGCGGCGTACAGGCAGTCAAAATAATTACTGTGTTCAAAACTCAATAACGTTTATGTTCCATTTGTGCAAAACATGAACTCTTAAGCCTTAAACCATACATAAAAGTATAAAACAAAACAAAAAAAAAAAGCAAAATCTACAGTTCTACACTACACAAAAACAGATCTACTGTCTTCAAAAATCCAGCTTCCAAGTAGTATCAGGCTGTCAGCAACATCCATCTTCACATTCCTTTGCCAAGCAACTCTTCTATCATGCAAATATAAACACAAGACCAGAAGACAACCAACAACTATTAATCTAAGTAATCAGAAATGTGACCAGATAGATCTAACCATAGTTGTTAAAAGCCCTCGCCTCTTGCGCCTAGGCCCATTTTTCAGGCGAAGCGAGGCAATTGCGCCTTGAGTCAAGGAAATTGCGCTTTAATTCTCCAAGTGATGATTCCGAAGTAGATTCCAATGCGATTCCTATAATCCTAAGAGTTTCCGGGCCAAATTCTCTAAATTCTGGCACGATTCCAGCCAAATTTCTATTGTTATCTAATGAAAACTACTTTTCAACACCAATACATTAATATTTTAGAACTTTTGGTACCAATAAATGATGTTAAATGTTATATAGTAGGTTTTGGTTTATTTTCTTTGTAGAATATTATTATTTTTCTAGTACATAATATATTTTTATTTTTTTTCATTGTGTGCTTTTATTTTCTCTGGCCCTCGTTTTTGTATGTGATCTTCATAATTATATACATAAAGCATGTTTCATGCTTCTCGTTGTACTCAACTAACATGAAGGCTCTCATACATATGTCAAATGTTGGGATTCATCATCACCCGGTTATAGTTTATGAACAATAAACTTGTAACTCTCCAAACCAAAATCTTAATGTACGAGGTTAATAAACAGCTTACAGTTACAAGGGAAATACAAAAAAAAAGTGTGCGGGGTAGTTCCAGAGTTCCGGTGGGTTGGTTTCGTGGTTCCACGGTTCCTAAAAAAATAAATACAAATTCCTAAAAAACACATCTACATACTGAACTCACTGAAAAATACCTAAAAATAAAACACATCTATTTAAGCCGATTAAACAGCTACGGCTGATACAGAATACATATAAACAACGAATCACTGATGCAGATTAGCTCATACAAAATGAAATTGACGCCTAAAGAGAGAGATGTGCCTGATACGAAGAGACTGGAGGCCAAAGGAACCGTGGCCGCCACCGTTGTCGCCGTCTAACAACTGAACTCACTGGACTTGTTCGACGAACCCTAATAGCCCCAAAACGAACAACAAATCATGGTTGCGTTCTGTTTCTTGTCGGAAATCTGTAAATAGAGAGAACAATTACACCCTAAACGAACGTAAATGACGAAAAAAAGGGATGGGGCTTACAAGCGACGAGGGAAGTGTAACGCCCCAAAATCTGAATGTTAATAATTGTCGTATGTTCTTATGTGACACGTCATGAAATAAATAACTAGGCTATTTAACCTAGTTAAGGGTATGGTCAAAAGTATTAAATGATGAAGGTAGTGTCAGTTATGTTTTAAAGGTAAACCCGAGGGGCTAAAGTGGAACAAATGAAAGTAAGTTATAAAATAACTTGACACACACAAACACACACATACGTGTGTGTTCTGGAAAGATCGAGCAGGAGCTCTCAAAAGCCCCAAAACCCTAGTTCTTCAAAAGCTTCAATTTGAAGGATGAATCAAGGCCCAAATCCATAACCGAGCATGGATTAATGATCACCAACACGAGAGGATCATAAGGTATGTTTTAAATCTAAGATTGGTGATCATGGGTGAAGTGGGTTATGTTCTAATCCGTGAGTTAATATGAAATTGACCATGTACAAGGGTTAGAATCCTCGTATAGAACATGGGTTATGTATGGTTTGCGTTAATTTGATGATTAGAGGTGAAACCCGTTAGTTAGGGTGAAGATGATGACTAGAATCACCTCATATGTTCAAGTCTTGTTGAATGATTGATGTATTATGTGGGTATGATGAATTATTGTTAGATGAAAGTATAGGAATATGATGATGTTATGTTTAATGTTCATTTGGAATGATATATGATGATTAGTAGAAGGATTTGATGAGTTATGTATGGGTTTAGAAGATTCATGCATGAATAAGTTGTACGTTATGCTTAAAAAGTGGTACGCACATCGAGTGTATGATGAAATGTATATAGTGTCGTCCGTATAATCGAATATGATGTTACGTGTATATGATGATAAGTCGATGGTTAAATATGGAATATAGTTGACTTTCAAAAGTCAACTAAGCATAAGAAACTTGAATTGACACGTGGCCGTAAAGGCAGGATAATAGGAATTCGTATGGTACATGCTATCTCAATATGCGTTGTTTGTGATTATATGATGAATTTCATGAGTTTAAACGGATATGAATATAATCACATGAGTTATGTATGTTAGAAATGACTAATGAAAGTTAAGGGTGAAATATGCGATTGATATGATTGTTAACATGTACGAATGCATATGCTAATAGGAGCGTGATCTTGATGAAAAGAGCGTATAGGAATCATGTCAAGACGGACGCAAGCATGAAAGGATAGCGGGTCAAGAAAAGGCGAGGAATCGGATACGAGCACGGACGCATAAGGTAAGTGATTTCCGTAATCACTTCTTAGTACAAGTAAGTAATAAAGTGTTGTAATGAAATAAACATGAGGTTTGAGGTCAAATAGGTGTTAAAGTCTTTCGTCGTAAGTCATGGGTTTAAGGTTGACCAAAATGCCCTTGATGGGTATTTTGGGGTAAACGATCTTAAAAGTAGTTTAGAAGCAAGTTATTAGATTAGAGTAATGTTTTGGACAAGTATGGAAGTGGGGATGATGGTTTGGTCAGTCATAAACCAATTAATGCGCGAATACCCTTAACGGGTCAAATTAAGCATTTGAACGATAATGTGTTAAGAGGATGCAAGACATCCAAGAATTTAGTAGGTTATGATAGACGTCACGGATATTGTGAGGTTTATAAGGTGCTATGGTAAAATAACCAAGTTATGTTGATGAATGCACTAATGGGTCAAAGTTTGGGAAAAGGGTAATAAGCCGAAGAGTTAGAAGTATGAAATTTTATTATGTTGGATGTTGGTTTTTAACTCCACAAGGTAGAGGATTAAATTACGGACGCGTAGGAAAAAGAATCGGGTAAAACGGATCAAAAACGAGAGAGTTATGCTCGTTTCCGTGAAACGGGATCGCGCTGGGAATATGCAGCAAGTTGCTGCACATCTTCTGCCAAAACAGGGGCCTAGCGTGACGCCAGGGCCCTTGGCGTCACGCGAGCCCCCCCTGGTCGGCGAAAGTTGCTCGTTTGCTCAGTTTTGGCTTGGGAACTCGTTTAAACGCGTTTTAAGTTGCGTATGACTAATTTAACTCATGTTTTGTGACCATTAGGGTAAGCGTATGTGTGGATAGATATGTATGGACGTTGTATATCTCTATACACGTATGTAGAAGTGTATGTAAGCGTGTATGCGCGAATGTATGTAAGATTATAGTGTGTAAGCGAGTACATAAGGATATATATGAAGACGTATATGAGTAGGCAAGTATGAGTCGGGTATATTGCAATGGTTGATTGAAAATACAAATGTAGGCATGTATGTAGGTGGGTACGTATGTATGTTGTATAAGTATAAGTGTATGTATGTAAGGGTGTATGTAGATAGTATGTATACGTAGTCAAGTGAGTATGTACGAAGGTATGCACGTATGTAAGTTGTGAGAAGGTATGGAACAAGTATGTGCGTATGTATGTAAGTATGTATGTATGTTTGTATGTAAGTATGTATGTAGGTTTGTATGTAATGTATGTATGTAGGTATGTATGTATGTATGTAGGCATGTAAGTATGTGTGTATGTACGTATGAATGGATGTATTTAGGTGTGCACGTACTTATGTATATAGGTACATAGGAATGTATGTTGCTATGTGTGATCGCAAGTGTATGTATAGGTTGTATGAAAGTATGTACGCATGCATTCAATGAAATTGAGTACTAACGATAATAACATCGTGCCTGGTGATGAAGTGTAACGCAGGAATACCAAGGAAGTCTCACTATGGATCGTATGATCAGAGGGAAAGCTAGGATGTAAAGAGTTAATGGAATGAAAAGTAAACGTGTACCAATCTTGTATGCTTATGATACGTACTAACGTTATGAATTTTATGTGGTGAGCGCAGGTAGTACAAGCCATGAGGATTACTAAGGAGTAGAGATCGAAGATCGAGTCACAAGACGGATTGTACGAGAATGTTGAAATATGTAATTTAGTGTCGATAAGTTATGTTCTTATATTATAAGATGAATTTTTAGATGGTCAAGATGTATGTCATGAAAGAAATTTTCAGACTCGAAATTCCGCTGCGTCGTTTTAAGGTTAAACGTGTTAGGGTCTTACAAGTTGGTATCAGAGCCCTGGTTTGAGGGAATCAAGTACGAGAAGGTAAGTACTTGAACTCAAACTTGTGTGCTCTTGAGATAAGAAGTCCGTACAATCTAAGACTCGATCAAGATCCAAAGGTAAAGGCTAATGAAAGTATGTACTTATGTATACGTATAAAGAAACTGACGGTTTTGAATGTGCAAGGTAAGCATAAGTGTTGGGAGAGGATGATCCGTGAATGCAGTCTAGGATGAATACTAAGGCAGGCAAAGAGGTAATAAGATAAATAGGCAAATGAGCCCAGGTACGTAAATGTAATATGTGGGTGTAAGTAATGGTAAAATTAATTAAGGGAAGGAAAAATGTTAAAATGAAAGACAATGATCGTATAGTAATGAAGTACTGGAAGTAATACACGCGCCGAAACTTAAGTTTACGGACATAAGGTGACAATTACATGAAGGCACGAAACTACTATGTGGATTGTGTACCTGGCCAGTACACGAGAAACGTAGGACGTTCGTGAGAACATGATAATGGTTACAGGTATGTCCGGTAGAGTTAGGTAGCAGGCGGGCGTGTGGGTGAAATGGGAAGTAAGACTCTCGGGAAATTGAGAGTACTATGAAAGTATGAAAAACATGCCTGATAAGAATGAAGAATGTGGAATCCGTAATTAAGTACGGATCAATAAGATATGAATGATATGTTTGAATCCGTGAGACGGATTCAAGGATGAAAGGCATGAATGTTATGTTTGAATCCGTGAGACGGATTCAAGGATGAAAGGCATGAATGTTATGTTTGAATCCGTGAGACGGATTCAAGGATGAAAGGCATGAATGATATGTTTGGATCCGTGAGACGGATTCAAGGATGAAAGGCATGAATGTAATGTTTGAATCCGTAAGGCGGATTCAATGAATGAAAAAGTATGAATGATGCATCTGGATCCGTGAGACGGATTCAAAAATATAAAAAAAAGATGAAATTAATCCGCTCAAGAAGATGTCGACAGTTTGACCATAATTAAGTCGAACGGGTCATAGAAGTAAGTATAAAGTAAAAGTGATAGTATAATAGACGAAGTTTTGTATAAGTTACGTGTAAGATATGTGAGTAATTGACTCTTAGAAGTCGAAATGATAACGGGCTGTGACCCGAACAATAATTTAAGTAGGGGCGGGAATGGTAAGTTTGGTAAGAAATATTGAGACAATGTAATAAGGTCCTTGCAAGTAAGCATGAATAGAAGGAAGTACAAGCATGTACTTCAGTTGGCGAATTGATTAATAGAATGAAAGGATTGCATGTAAGAAATAGAATGTGTGATACGTGATAGTAGGTACGTAGGAAATTGTGGAAGAGTTTAGGTGGGTAATCACCTAGTGTAATGAATGATTGAATGACATAGGCTAACCGCTGAAGTTGTTGATGATAATGTTAGAATTATTGATGTGATGAAACCAATCGTATTGGTGAAAGGATGTGCACGAGCGGAAACTCATTACACGGATGAATGAAATCTGGCCTATTATGGCTAGTACTCGAGGAGAAGATGATCGATCTGGGTTGCAGATCGTGGTTTGGGAAATGAAAAAGAGGTTAGTAAAAATATTTAACTCATGATTGGATAGATATGAACTAGTATGACACCTGTATGTCACACCCCGATTTCCACGTGTCACCGGTGGGCCCGGTGGGGGAGTATCGTGACGTGGTTGGCAACGTAATAGTCAAACAACACAATATAATAATGCACAGCGGAAGCAAATTTAAAAATAAGATACAACCGAATTTATTTATTGTAATCAAAGTCACAATATCCGGTGTTTATCCACAGAACGGATCGAAACAAAATAACATTTATGGTTCAACAGACTTCAGGCATCCTAAGCTTGCGAGACTTTTTATTGATGCTTAGGAGACAATCCAGCCAATTTCGTTTAGTACCTGCATTCAGTCTTTTTGGGAAAATACGTCAGTTTACACTGGTAAATACAATCAACTGACTCATTTTGGAAAATGGTTTAAAATTGGTTTGGATGCACATGGCATAAACATTTTATTTAACTTGGGAGAATTATTTAATATTATAATCTTGTGAACGAATTACATGTTACTTATGCGTTCAGTAGTCCGGATCTAGTCCGGGTTAAAGATCAATAGACACACCACATCATTGAGTTATACACGGACGGTGTACGCCTACACCCCGTGCTCAGGTCGCGGCCATCTCGTAAGATGATGCCAAGGATATCCGGGACATGGTCATTAACCCCCCAAAGGCTGTAAAGTAAACAAGACTGTTTAAACGAGCCGATCAAATTATTCAACTACCCACTAAGCGTGGAGATTTGATGCCCGATCAAGCGGTACGCTATGTACCGTAACCCAAGCCCGTATAGGGAAAATAAGTTAAAAGTATTTACCTGATGTAAGTATAAATCACAATAAGCAGAATGCACGTAGCTTTTACTGTTTCTCCTAATCTGGAACGAAGGTTTAATATAACCTATTAGAATTCTAACGGGTCTTTTATTAAGCTTAAGCTTAGACCGGCTAGTTTCAAGATACGGTTCGTACGCACGATTATGCGAAGACCGGATAGAATGTGATTCAGACCTGACAAGTTTGAAGACTTGTTTAATATGGGTTTATTATTCACATTCTGGATTTTGAGATAAAACCGTTAAGGTTTGACCCGTTTCGGCTAATTTATGTAAACTTGTTACATAAACCGAACCGTACGCGTAATAAGCGTGACGGGTAGTCATGAGAGCTATATACAGGTTTCCTAAGTTAATTATGTCTCAAATATGTTGTAACATCAGTAAGGTGTCCTTCGTTATGCCCGAAACGCGTTTAAACACAAACTAGGCCCCGTAGGGGTAGTTCAGTCATTTAAAAGTTTATAAAAGGGTTTAAGTGACAACCTGAGTTACAGGTCTGATGTAATCAGCAAATATACTCAATTTGCTAAGTTACATCAGTAGGGTAAAGCATGTATGTGAAACTTATCATTTTTAACCAAACTAGGCCCCGTAGGGGTATTTTGGTAATTTCACATAAGCCGAAAAGCTCAAAACTGAAGTCTGAGTTTATCAACCTTTGCTTACTGTTAACATATTATAATTTTCCCCTTATATCAGTAGGTATCAACCCGGGTATGTCCAATATGATTTTAAAACATACTATGCGCTAAAAACGCTAAATAGGCGATTAAAGGCCATTACCGGGTTTGATACTTAAATCTGATATTTTATATTTCCAGAAGGCTTAAAATAATTTATTTATCATAACTAATCAGTGGCAAAAGGTTTGGAGTCGTTTAGATGTGTAAAACTCATTTTATGGCCCGTAAGGGCAAAATCGACAAGTACCGAATTAAGCCTACTACTATGAGTTATGCTCAGCCTAAAATTAATTAAAAATCTTTAAAAATCCCAAAATAATATATTACATCAGTGGGTAAAATATTTGATACCAAAAAGTATGTTTAACTAGGCTATACGCTAATTACGCCATTTTATTAACATAAAGCATTAGTTTAGCGATATTGAGCATAACTCTTAATCTACAAGTCAAATTGATGTCAAACTTTGCATACAAGTTTACATATCAGTAACTAAGGTTTCTACACTTTTACATTTTCATAAATCACGTTTTAAGGTAATAAGGGCATAACGGTCAACATACGAGCAATTAACGGAAACATGCATATTAATTGGATAATCAACGAAACAGTACAGAGGCTTATACTATCATGTAACCCAAGCCTAATGAAGCATTAAGGCATTTCTAATTCCATCTAACTCGGGCCAGAACTGAAGTCAACGTAAAAGTCATAGTTTCGTGACTTTCGGTTCCGAACTGGTTTAAAACTGAGAGTTGTCGAATCTGACGAGTTTAGACATGTCCGTACACTTATTACCAAGTTATATTAATTTTAAAACAGGTTACACGCCTCGCGTATTGCTAATCGTGTATTAAATCGTAATTTACAAAACTGTTGACTTTTTCGGTCAACGTTTGACTCGGCAAACGACCTAGTTAGGTCTGGAATCAGTACGTGCCCTTATAAGGGTTTAATACCCATATAATTACCTACCTAACGGTACTTTTAATTCGACATACGACTGAGCTATCATTAATTAATTACGAAGTCAAACCGTAGTTACGTCGGTTTGACTTTTAGCTAAAATACTAAGCTATAATTAATTTAGAAAGGTTAGGCAACTTACAAAGTGTTTAATTGATGAATTAGGAAGGCTTGCTCTGCTTGGAAGCTCCCAAAATTGATCAGAAGTGAATTGTGAATGGAATGGTCATGGAGGTCTTTATATAGTGGGTTTACACACCACAATGTATTGACACAAGGGTCTACACTCCTCCACAATTGTTCAACACATGTTTCTAGTATATAGGGGGTGCCTAGGGGTCGTTTATAAGTGAGAAATACCGGCCAAAAGGGTCACAATTGCGCATAACAGCCAACAGAAGGTTGCTGGTCGCTGGGGGACTGCTTGCGCACCGTAAGCATATATGCTTACGGTCCGTAAGCATTCATCAGGGACCAAAAAGTTTTTGTTTGTTGAAGTTTCGAAAGGGCAACCTTAATTCTGACTTTGGGGCATTCTTTTTGACAATTTGGGGCCTCCAATTATGCCTTGTACTATTACATACCCTACCATTTGAAGTTGTTTCCTTGAATTCAAATTAAAGTCCCGAAAACAAAGGTTTATCATTCATTTCTTCGTAGGATCCTACCTTGCATTCGGAATCCTATCAATGACAATAATTCACTGGATTGAGAGCATCATAGGTGTGTGTAATATTTAATTGGGTCTTGGGATTTAAAAATAAGGTCGTTCAGAGGTAACAATTTAACATGACGCCACTTTAAATCCTACCGAAACGTCTTTATTAAATCCGGGTTTACAACGCGTTTTGTCTTACATGACACGTGTCGTTTTATTATTGAACTCGAAATTTTCGAGGTGTTACACTGTATATGTGTAAATTAAGTAATGCATGAAGTAAAAGTAATAGTAATGTGAAATGAACGAAATGATTTAAAGGAAATGTAAAGGTATGCAGGATACAAGTAACTGTAGAAAATGTAGAATGAGGTTAACGTTAGAATTAAGCACGTAGGCGTGATTATGTAGTAATAGTTTTGTTGTGATAACAAAACAAAGGTTAAATGTTATACAGAGTATGTAGAGAATGTAAATTTTTAGAGGTGAGATGGAGATATTAGATCCATTAAGAAGGGATCATATTAAAGGACGGAAGAGTATGTGTATTGACCAGTTATTGACAGGTCAAGTAAATGAAAATGAAAATGATATAGGAAAGAATGATCAGGAAAGTATGGGCTAGTGGTCGTATGGATGGACTAGAAGAAAAGATGATGTGTGTTCGATGAAAGTGAGAAAGGTTTCGGGGACGAAACCTTGTTTAAGGGTGGTAGACTTGTAACGCCCCAAAATCTGAATGTTAATAATTGTCGTATGTTCTTATGTGACACGTCATGAAATAAATAACTAGGCTATTTAACCTAGTTAAGGGTATGGTCAAAAGTATTAAATGATGAAAGTAGTGTCAGTTATGTTTTAAAGGTAAACCCGAGGGGCTAAAGTGGAACAAATGAAAGTAAGTTATAAAATAACTTGACACACACAAACACACACATACGTGTGTGTTCTGGAAAGATCGAGCAGGGGCTCTCAAGAGCCCCAAAACCCTAGTTCTTCAAAAGCTTCAATTTGAAGGATGAATCAAGGCCCAAATCCATAACCGAGCATGGATTAATGATCACCAACACGAGAGGATCATAAGGTATGTTTTAAATCTAAGATTGGTGATCATGGGTGAAGTGGGTTATGTTCTAATCCGTGAGTTAATATGAAATTGACCATGTACAAGGGTTAGAATCCTCGTATAGAACATGGGTTATGTATGGTTTGCGTTAATTTGATGATTAGAGGTGAAACCCGTTAGTTAGGGTGAAGATGATGACTAGAATCACCTCATATGTTCAAGTCTTGTTGAATGATTGATGTATTATGTGGGTATGATGAATTATTGTTAGATGAAAGTATAGGAATATGATGATGTTATGTTTAATGTTCATTTGGAATGATATATGATGATTAGTAGAAGGATTTGATGAGTTATGTATGGGTTTAGAAGATTCATGCATGAATAAGTTGTACGTTATGCTTAAAAAGTGGTACGCACATCGAGTGTATGATGAAATGTATATAGTGTCGTCCGTATAATCGAATATGATGTTACGTGTATATGATGATAAGTCGATGGTTAAATATGGAATATAGTTGACTTTCAAAAGTCAACTAAGCATAAGAAACTTGAATTGACACGTGGCCGTAAAGGCAGGATAATAGGAATTCGTATGGTACATGCTATCTCAATATGCGTTGTTTGTGATTATATGATGAATTTCATGAGTTTAAACGGATATGAATATAATCACATGAGTTATGTATGTTAGAAATGACTAATGAAAGTTAAGGGTGAAATATGCGATTGATATGATTGTTAACATGTACGAATGCATATGCTAATAGGAGCGTGATCTTGATGAAAAGAGCGTATAGGAATCATGTCAAGACGGACGCAAGCATGAAAGGATAGCGGGTCAAGAAAAGGCGAGGAATCGGATACGAGCACGGACGCATAAGGTAAGTGATTTCCGTAATCACTTCTTAGTACAAGTAAGTAATAAAGTGTTGTAATGAAATAAACATGAGGTTTGAGGTCAAATAGGTGTTAAAGTCTTTCGTCGTAAGTCATGGGTTTAAGGTTGACCAAAATGCCCTTGATGGGTATTTTGGGGTAAACGATCTTAAAAGTAGTTTAGAAGCAAGTTATTAGATTAGAGTAATGTTTTGGACAAGTATGGAAGTGGGGATGATGGTTTGGTCAGTCATAAACCAATTAATGCGCGAATACCCTTAACGGGTCAAATTAAGCATTTGAACGATAATGTGTTAAGAGGATGCAAGACATCCAAGAATTTAGTAGGTTATGATAGACGTCACGGATATTGTGAGGTTTATAAGGTGCTATGGTAAAATAACCAAGTTATGTTGATGAATGCACTAATGGGTCAAAGTTTGGGAAAAGGGTAATAAGCCGAAGAGTTAGAAGTATGAAATTTTATTATGTTGGATGTTGGTTTTTAACTCCACAAGGTAGAGGATTAAATTACGGACGCGTAGGAAAAAGAATCGGGTAAAACGGATCAAAAACGAGAGAGTTATGCTCGTTTCCGTGAAACGGGATCGCGCTGGGAATATGCAGCAAGTTGCTGCACATCTTCTGCCAAAACAGGGGCCTAGCGTGACGCCAGGGCCCTTGGCGTCACGCGAGCCCCCCCTGGTCGGCGAAAGTTGCTCGTTTGCTCAGTTTTGGCTTGGGAACTCGTTTAAACGCGTTTTAAGTTGCGTATGACTAATTTAACTCATGTTTTGTGACCATTAGGGTAAGCGTATGTGTGGATAGATATGTATGGACGTTGTATATCTCTATACACGTATGTAGAAGTGTATGTAAGCGTGTATGCGCGAATGTATGTAAGATTATAGTGTGTAAGCGAGTACATAAGGATATATATGAAGACGTATATGAGTAGGCAAGTATGAGTCGGGTATATTGCAATGGTTGATTGAAAATACAAATGTAGGCATGTATGTAGGTGGGTACGTATGTATGTTGTATAAGTATAAGTGTATGTATGTAAGGGTGTATGTAGATAGTATGTATACGTAGTCAAGTGAGTATGTACGAAGGTATGCACGTATGTAAGTTGTGAGAAGGTATGGAACAAGTATGTGCGTATGTATGTAAGTATGTATGTATGTTTGTATGTAAGTATGTATGTAGGTTTGTATGTAATGTATGTATGTAGGTATGTATGTATGTATGTAGGCATGTAAGTATGTGTGTATGTACGTATGAATGGATGTATTTAGGTGTGCACGTACTTATGTATATAGGTACATAGGAATGTATGTTGCTATGTGTGATCGCAAGTGTATGTATAGGTTGTATGAAAGTATGTACGCATGCATTCAATGAAATTGAGTACTAACGATAATAACATCGTGCCTGGTGATGAAGTGTAACGCAGGAATACCAAGGAAGTCTCACTATGGATCGTATGATCAGAGGGAAAGCTAGGATGTAAAGAGTTAATGGAATGAAAAGTAAACGTGTACCAATCTTGTATGCTTATGATACGTACTAACGTTATGAATTTTATGTGGTGAGCGCAGGTAGTACAAGCCATGAGGATTACTAAGGAGTAGAGATCGAAGATCGAGTCACAAGACGGATTGTACGGGAATGTTGAAATATGTAATTTAGTGTCGATAAGTTATGTTCTTATATTATAAGATGAATTTTTAGATGGTCAAGATGTATGTCATGATAGAAATTTTCAGACTCGAAATTCCGCTGCGTCATTTTAAGGTTAAACGTGTTAGGGTCTTACAGGAAGGCGGTGGTCTCTTGCAGGGCCGGCTCAACCATTTTGGTGGCCTTAAGCGAAGTACAAAATTGAGGCCTTAAAAAAAACTGAGCTTCTAATTTTTGTTTATTTTTCCTCTGACCCGATTCATGCTTTATATATTAGACATTATAGATTCAAAAACCTAACAATTATCAACAATTCACACAAAATCTAATCTAAGAATTCAATTATCAAATCGATCAACAGTAATCTCAAAATCAATAGGAATCAAATTAGGGCAAGTATTGTAAGAATACCTTAGAAGAACAAATCTCGGATTAATTGGCAGTAATCTCAAAATCAACAGGAATGAAATCTCTGCAACTTTGAAATTGGCAGACTCCAAAGTCCAAAACAACATCAAACAACGGCTCCCTCAATCGCCTGTATTTTATGTTTCGAATTTGATTGTCAGGATAACTCAGAACAAAAACAATTTTGAGTGAAAGACTTTATAAAAAAGACCTTATATCAGTGAATCGGGCGCTACAATTTCGCCTATTTCCATCTCCAACGCCTAAATCTCGGATTAATCCATTCAATCATAGCTTCGTTTCCCAAACGCCGATTACATCTTGCCTGTGATTGGGAGTCGCGTGCGGTGTGCGGAGATTTCTTTTCAGTACGTGAAATCAAAATGATTACATTAGATAGACATAATTCACGCATGTTATCTATACCTAGTGGCCCAATACAATACACATATCCAGCCTGCTTTGTTTTAACAAAAGGCCCAATTCAAAAAATAGCTGTATAATAAAAAAATTATTGGAGGCCCTAAAAATTTTGTGGCCTAAAGCCCTAGCTTGGGTTCACTGACCCATGGGCCGGCCCTGGTCTCTTGCCGTAAATCGCCATATGAGAGGAAGGGAATTACGAGTGGCTTCAGCTGGAGTTGCAAATCAGATATGGCCAGTACCTTTTGGTGTATTATTATTTAATAAATTAAAAATTAATGCCCGGACATATAGGAACTATATTTAGTCGCAATAGGTTAACAAAAATAGTTTTTTTTTTCTTTTTTCTCAATTTTCTCCCCCATTTAGGTTAATAAAAATGAAAAAAAAATGGTTTTCTTTATCGAAACCAAAATTTGTCGCTACACATATTTCCTCAAAGCAGGATATTTTCCCTCCATCCTGCCAAACCTATAGCGACGAAATTTAGTCGCTATAGGGTCCAGAAAATGAAAATTTGTGAAAAACTTGTTGCCACCAATTTTCGTTGCTACATGTTGTCTATCGCGACGACATAATTTCGTCGCTAAAGGGTTTGTTGCAAAAAGCCAGATTTCTTGTAGTGAAGTTCCGACACATGGGACAAGTAGCATGAGTCTTCAACCATGTATCTATGCATGTAACATGAAACAAGTGACCACAATCTGGAAACAATCGAACAATATCTACTGCTTTATAATCCTCCAAACATATAGAGCAACTGGAACCACCTTTGTCATAGGTGGTGTTGTCAAACTTGTGTTCTAGTGTCCTTGTTTCGGAGTAAACAAACGTCGGGAACGTTACAATGACATCGTCATCAAGCCCTCGACAGAATATATCAACACTGTCATCGTCATAGGTTGTGGCGGGTGGAGGTGGTGATCGAGAGGCCTTGAAGCAGCTGCAAGAAGCATATGTGATGGTGATTAGGAGGAGGGCTGTGCAGAAGAACCCGACTACGTATAAGTAGTCGTGGCTTCCCACGGTGGTGCCGGGGGATGTGTACGGTGGTGCTACGGTGTCACTTGTGGTGTTCATTTTGTGTATGTTAGGAAGATTGAAGAGTTGTCAACTTTTGGTTATTTATATGAGAACTTGTATACAACATATTGATAATGCAAGTGGGTTGGGTGAGGGTCTTCATATATAGAAAGTCAACTGCTCACATTACGTGATATGCAAGTTGTAATTTGTAAATAACAAGTAATTAAAATAGTGTTTAAAATTTCGCACCAACTTTCTGGTTATTTCCCCTGTATTAATTCACAAAGAGGTTTTGTGAGTTGAATGTACTATTCAATTTTGTATAGGTCACCGTAGCGCTTTGAGTACAATTAACAAAAGCACGTTTCATTTCAACCTACTTTACCAAGTTTTGGTTTGTCAGTAAGACCACCCGTAGTGGTAAACAAGAATAATGCCCCCAACATGGGGCGTTTTGCGACACGTGTCATCCCAGTCAGCATGGGGCATTATAGCATAAAGTGGTGTAGTGGGGCATTATTCCAATAACGCCCATGCAATCTCTTCTTCATTAAAAAAAAAAAAAAAAACAATCTATTCTCTCATTGGCCAGTCAAACCAAAGTCAAACCATCATAAACCCATTTTGGCGTTTTAATAAACACGCCGGGAGCAATTTTTTTCAAAAATAACGCCGGAAAACGCCGGCCGTAGTGGGGCTCGGGGCGTTTCCGGGCGTTTTTTTTTATTTTTTTTTTACAAACAACGCCCACTACGGGCAGACTAAGAGTTACAATTCATTTTTTTTTTTACAATTTTCACACTTATAGTTCTTGTGTTTTACACCTTTGTCACTGAACCTTTTTAATTTTTACTCAAAAACTTTTTCACTTTCAACTTTGGTCCTATATACTTTTCATCTTTTTCAAAGTTGTCGTTTTACAATTGAATTTAAATTTTGTTAGTTAACACACTACAATGCGCATGTGTGGTTCAAAGTTTTTACGTTATTTTGTTTTGCGGTTTAACGATGCATGGGTCCTAAGTCGACTTAGTTATTCTTTTATATATTTTACGTTTCAATCTAATTTATGCAAGTTGACACGCTCCAATGCGTGTGCATGGTCCAACGTTTTTACTTCTACTTTTGGTTCGGTTTAACAATCCCGCTGCAAAGCGCGGGTCCTAAAGACTAGTCTATTATATTTTTGTGGAAGTGAAATATTTTACACCTAGGAAGTGAAAATCTTTTACACCTAAATTGTTGAATTACCTAGCTATTATCATAACTCACAACCGAAAATATAATAAACATATACATAATTGAAAATTTTTGTTCGACTTTTTTTATTAATAAAATTGAGAATAACAATACCTTGTATATCCCCCACTTGTGGCCTAGTGGTAGGAGACTTGGGTTTTTCCAATAGAGACTTAAGTTCAATTTTCACTTGTGTCATATTGGGGTGAATATTGGGCAATGATGGTGACAAACCCACCGAGGAGGGTTCGATCCTGAGCCCCCCCTCCCCGGTTTTCATCCGGCTGTTACTTCAGCGAGGCATCTCGTGTGGAGGCAGTATGGTTTCCGATGGAACGTTGTAACCAAGTCTGACTAACCTAGCGCGGGCCCGGTTAAGACAACGTAGTAGTCCAGGCAGATCTTGGCAAGGGCCGTCGTTTAGGCGTATGATATTGGGTCACTCAAAAAGAAAGTCACCGTTCAAAAAAAAAAAACAATACCTTGTATAGGCTAACAACTTAATCCACAAAATAATTATTAAGTCGGTAATAATTCGAATGTTACTTGGTTAATCTATTTCAAATTTTAAAAATAAAAAGGAGAGTTAAATGCCATTTTAGTCCCAGTGGTTTGAGTCATTTTGCCATTTTAGTCCAAATGTTTCATTTTTTGTCTGTGGTTCAAAAAGGTTTTACCGTTGCCATTTTAGTCCATTGGGTTAACTTTATCCATTTTTTCTGTTAACGAGAAGGGCAATTCGGTCATTTTATATGTGATTCTGTTAACTAGAAGGCAATTCAGCTATATAAAATGATCGAATTGTCATTCTCGTTAAAAGGAAAAATGGATGAAATTAACCCAGTGGACTAAAATGACAATGGTGAAACCTTTTTGGACCCACAGACGAAAAATGAAACATTTTGACTAAACTAGCAAAATGACCCAAACCACAGAAACTAAAATGACATTTAACTCTAAAAAGAATTACTTAACAAGATTAAACTAAATTAATAATTATAGTCCTTAGACTTATGACCTCCTTCAAAGTTCAAACCAATCTTTGAGATCGATATACCACCATTTGATGTTGCAACTATATCATAAATTTCATTTAATCTTGCACTTGTGAGAATTTGAACTCACACCATTTTTATAAGTGAAACATCATATTGCTAGACCATTAAATCATGAATTTGGGTTTCTAGTTATCTATTTAAATGTTTCTTTTAACATTCAGATTTTGGGTTTCTAGTTATCTATGTAAATGTTTCTTTAACATTTCAGATTAATTAAAGTGAATAAAATGACAATTTCATAAAATCACATAGATATGTCAAAATCAAATAAAAATTAGGTATTCTATTAAATATAACACTACCATAACACAACCATTACATATGCACACACTAAAGGAGTGTCTCATAAACATTAATCACATATTATTTTATTTTAGATTAAAAAAACTATAGCAATACCATACTCGAATTAAAAAGAGTAAAACGTTCATTTTTATTATATAAGTTTTCAAAAATATTAACATAAGAAAAATGTTATGGCCATTAATAAATTTCGGGGATAGTTCTTTCTTTTAAAAGTCACCAATGTATTATAAAGAGTGTGCCTATTGGCACACTAAAGTGCCTATTTGGCACACCAAACCCTAGCAAAATTAAGGTTTATCTACGCTGCGTATTGGTCAATACGCAGCGTATAGGGTTAAACCAATACGCTGCGTATTGACCAATACGCAGCGTAGATAGTCCATATATCTCAGTGCCTGATAACCAATCATTGCACAGAAAACAATGTGTGTCTATGCTGCGTATTGACCAATACGCAGCGTATTGAATTTTACACTAATGGTCCCTGGAGTTTCAAAAATTGACACAAATGGTCCCTTATTTTTGATATATTTACACTTTGGTCCCTGGTTTTTCATATATTGACAAAAATGGTCCCTGGTGTTTCATATATTGACACAAATGGTCCCTATCAGGGACTATTTTTGTAAAAACTGAAACTTCAGGGACCAAAATGTAAACATATCAAAAATGGGTAAAAAGGGGGTCTTCTTTAAAGAACCGACCCTTCCAAGACTCGAACTCATGACCTCTCGTTTAGAACCGCAACGCCTTAACCAGTTTATCCTCTGTTCAGAGCTGTTAGAGTATGAAACTTAATACCTTATATACCCTAGCTAACCAATACGCTGCGTATTGGTCAATACGCAGCGTATATAAAACATCTGGAAAAATGGGGTCATTTGGGTGGGTTTGAAGTATCAAAAGTTTACCAGTTTTATATACGCTGCGTATTGACCAATACGCAGCGTATTTGTCAACTGGTGTACAGAATTAGTCCCTCAATTTCAGTTTTTACAAAAATAGTCCCTGACAGGGACCATTTGTGCCAATCTATGAAACATCAGGGACCTATATATATTTTCGACGCTCGTTAGGACCGTACGCGCCTTACGTGCGTCGAAACTAAGTTCGTCGTTAAAATATATATTTTTTTTATTATTTAGTTGAAGTCGAACCGTAAGGCGCGTAGGTCCCTAACGAGCGTCGAAACTAAGTTCGTCGTTAAAATATAAAACGACGAACTTAGTTTCGACGCTCGTTAGGGACCTACGCGCCTTACGGTTCGACTTCGACTAAATAATAAAAAAAATATATATTTTAACGACGAACTTAGTTTCGACGCTCGTTAGGGACCTACGCGCCTTACGGTTCGACTTCGACTAAATAATAAAAAAAATATATATTTTAACGACAAACTTAGTTTCGACGCACGTAAGGCGCGTACGGTCCTAACGAGCGTCGAAAATATATATAGGTCCCTGATGTTTCATAGATTGGCACAAATGGTCCCTGTCAGGGACTATTTTTGTAAAAACCAGGTTAACTTTCATATAAAGATTTCTTCTTTAAACACTAACTCAGTTAGCATACTTAACTGAACAGTACAGGGACCATTTGTGTCAATTTTCGAAACTTCAGGGACCATTTGTGACAATTTTCGAAACCTCAGGGACCATTTGTGTCAATTTTCGAAACCTCAGGGACCATTTGTGTCAATTTTCGAAACCTCAGGGACAATAATAATAACAATAATAACAATAATAATAATAATAATAATAATAACAATAATAACAATAATAAACAATAATAATAATAATAATAACAATAATAACAATAATAACAATAATAACAATAACAATAATAACAATAATAAAAATAACAATAATAACAATAATAATAATAACAATAATAACAATAATAATAATAATGTGATAACTCCTTTATTTGAAACGGATTGCCCGGGGTAGATGGTTCATAAAGTGATGTATCGTATCCACTGTATCCACCTTCACCCACGTATCCACTGTAACCACCTTCACCCCCATATCTATCGTATCCACTGTGTCCACCTTCACCCATGTATCCACTGTAACCACCTTCACCCCCATATCTATCGTATCCACTGTGTCCACTTTCACCCCCGTATCCACTGTAACCACCATCACCCCCGTATCCACCTTCACCACCGTATCCACTGTAATTTCCGTATCCACCTTCATCCCCGTATACCCCGTAACCCGGATACGATTGCTGGATCGGGTAATATGGTTCATCAACAGGTGCATTCTCAGCACCGTATCCACTTTGTTGCACGTATGGAGATTCATACCCGTATCCGTAATCTGGATACACTTGATGCGCCGGGTAATTTGGTTCATCAACAGGTGGAGTGGGAGTCTTGTTCAAGTCTGGCAACTGTGTTTTTTGATCAACAGGGACTCCAGACACAACCTCCTCCTCCTCGTTGGCAGCATTTGCTCCCCATATGTCGTTAGAATAGCGATTACCGAAATAATTATCGTTCCAAAATGATGACATTTTAACAAGATTGAAGAAAAAACAGAACAAATAATGTTGGATCAAGGGTGTAAATTGTTTACTGAAAGAGGAAGATGAAAAAGAAAGCAGAGGATGATTGAGAATTCGAATTGTGAACAGATGGATAAATAGACTTTCATGTGACACTTCAATAGGCAGCGTATTGCTCTCTACTCCCCGTATTACTTTATTCACGTGCCTGGACAACATCGTATCGATGTCAAATCAGTCTGACATACGCTGCGTATGGACCACTACGCAGCGTATAGGTTTACATATATACGATGCGTATTGATCACTACGCACCCTATGTCAGACTGATTTGACCATGGTACTAGGTTTGACTGTCTGGTAGTGTACCAACCACTGACATACGCTGCGTATTGAGCAATACGCAGCGTATTACCTAACGAGTGTATATAAGGAATTAAGTTTCATATTCTAACAGCTCTGGACAGAGGATAAACTAGTTAAGGCGTTGCCGTTCTAAACGAGAGGTCATGGGTTCGAGTCTTGCAAGGGCCGGTTCTTAAATGAAGACCCCCTTTTTCCCCTTTTTTTGATATTTTTACAAAAATGGTCCCTGAGATTTCATAAATTTACACAAATGGTCCCTGGTTTTTCAAAAATTTACAAAAAGGTCCCTAAAGTTTCGAAAACTGACAAATATGGTCCCTGAAGTTTCATAAATTTACAAAAATGGTCCCTGGTTATACGCTACGTATTGCTCAATATGCAGCGTATAGAAACCTTGTTTTCTGTGCAATGATTGGTAATCAGGCACTGAGATCTATGGTCTATATACGCTGCGTATTGGTCAATACGCAGCGTATAGGGTTAAACCTATACGCTGCGTATTGACCAATACGCAGCGTATATAAACCCTAAGTGTGCAGATAGGCAAAGTGAGTATGCAGATAGTGGGAGCCATTATAAATGATTGAACCATATGCTTTAAGAGTTAGTAATTACTTAACCTTAAAATCTTTATAAAGTTACCTTTTTATATATTCTTACACTTTAAAATCTCGTATCTAAATACAAGTTTTAAGAGATATCATAAGTATCATGTATTAAAAAAAAGTTGATAGTATAATTTTTTGTTAGATACATGTGATATTATACTAAATCTAAAGTATATTGTATGACATTATATTTTAAATATTTATTACATTATATTATATTTAATAAAAAAGAAAATATCATCAAGTTAAACATCTCCCTTCGTATTGGTTAAATAATAAACCGAAATTCTAGAAACTAAAATAGAATCAAATGTTTATTCGGACAGTCAAATGATAGAAGTTCAAATCAATGTTAAAATCAACAGAAACAAATGGTTCACTTTGCTTAGAATAATTGTTAGAAGAGAGATCACTAGTCGCTTGTTTCACTACAAGAAATATGGTCACTAGCGGCGACATCCAATATGTCGCCGCTAGTGGTCATAATCCAAAACACATGGTAGGGTTGAATGTAGACAATTGATTTATAATGGGATCGTAGTGTTTATACAAAGCATAAAATATTCTTACATTAATTATAAATATACGGGATCTAAGTTGATTATCTATTTTTTAACGGCAAATTTGAATCACTAACGAACCACTTGAATATCATCACCGGCAAAGTTGCGACAGATCGGACAAGTAGGATGTGCCTTCAACCATGTATCTATGCAGCTCACGTGATACACGTGACCGCATTCCGGAAACAACCTAACAACGTCTAATGGTTTATAATCCTCCAAACATATAGAGCAATTGGAGCCTTTTTCATCCTCTATCTTGTGATCTGGCGTCGTTGTTGTTTCGGAATAAACAAATGTCGGGAAAGTTACAATGACGTCGTCATCAAGACCCCGAGAGAATCTTATAATGTCGTTGTTAGAGGCGGTCGTGGAGGGTGGAGGTAGTGACCTAGAGTTCTTAGAGCACTCACATTCAATCCATCAAATAATGAGAGGGGAGGTTTTTATATTATAAAGGGTATAAAAAGTGGTTGTGAGTGGAGGAGAGAGAAAATGTTACTGTTCATCTGTATATTTGGGGGGACACTGTTCATCCAGTATAATTTTTTTAATATATATTGAAAGTGGTTGTGAGTGAAGGAGAGAGAAAAATGTAATAATAATATTATTTAATTGAAAGGAGAGAGAAAAAATATTTGTTTTTAGTGGAAATATATTGATATAGGAGTTGTTTTTTAGTGGAATGTATGTATAATTTGATGGATTGAATGTGAATGCTCTTACGCCTGCAAGAAACGTAGATGATGGTGATTAGGAGGAGGAATGTGCACACGAATCCAACTACGAATACGTAGTCGTGATTTCCCGAGGGATTCCCAGCGGGTCCGGGGGTCGTGTGTGGCGGTACTACCATTTTGTGTATGTTACGAAGAATGGAGTGTTGTGTTGTGTTGTTAACTTTTCGTTGTATTGAAGAGATTGATAATGCAAGTGTGTTGTTGGTACTTGGTAGATCTTTATATAAACAAAGTCAACTGCTCCTATTTCCTAAGTCTTATACGTAAATGTAAATAATGAGTAATTCAAATATAGTTTAAGTTTGCACGAACCTTCCTGTTATTTATACTTTTGTTTCTTAAATTTATATAGTATTATAGAGAAAGGTCGGTGGTGAGACTTTTTCATTTCTTATGTAATATAGTTTGTTTAAAACGTCACTTTCAATATAGTATTTTTTATTATTAAAATGATATCACTCTAACACCAAAACCCTAATATCACGGCAGTTGTTTTTTTTCAAGTTTTTCCACTTTACACCTTTATTTTTTTGACATGAAACACTATTAACTCTTATCTTTAATTAAGTTGCAAACCACTGGGTCTTGGCTCAGTGGCCGCCGACTCCCTGCATAAGCCGGGTCAACTATGTGGAGGTCGGGGGTTCGATTCTTCGTTCCCCTCGGCGCAGGGAATTCACCGCCAGTCAGCATTGTTGGGTTGCTAGCTTGGGAAGGGGGATCCCTTCCGCAGTAGGGGGTACCATGCATCTACCTTTTTTTAAGTAAATTGCACATTCACTTCTAACTTTCAGTAATTGACAACTTTGACCTTCTTAACCTTTTCTGCTTGATAATTTCACACCTCCTTTGGTTTAAATGACTTTTACGACTTTACACCGCAACGTGGACAAATTATTATACTTTTTTTTATCTATGTTCTACTTATTTTGTGTACGTTCTTAAACTGTATTTGAAAGCAAGTCAGGTCAAATATACTACGTTTTCATTCGATGGCGATGTAATTTTTTGAAGTAATAAGTCAGGTCAAATATACAGTATAAATACGAGTTACTTTAACTTTCGACGCCGCCGCAACGCGTGACGGGTCAAAATCCTAGTATGTAAATGTAAATAATGAGTAATTCAAATATAGTTTAAGTTTGCACGAACCTTCCTGTTATTTATACTTTTGTTTCTTAAACATCTCATTTAAATCAAAGTAAATGAAATGGATGTTTCCTAATATCATATTTACGTAGATTAATTAAATCAAAGTAAATGAAATGGATGTTTCCTAATATCATATTTACGTACACTAAAAAATTTTCAAACTATAAATGGTTTATGTTGTTGTAACATATGCATTGTAAGTTTTTTCAAAAAAAAAAAATTCATTTTTCACTTTTAACCTAAAGATTTTATTTTTTGAATTTTAACCCCAATGACTTTTTTACTCTTTATCCAAAGTTTTTCATTTATTGCAATTTAACTCGAATACTTTTTTAATTTCAATTTGGTCCCTCATATTTTTCATCTCTCGCAAGTTTTTCGTTTTACGTTTCATCCTAAATTTTGCGAGTCAACACGTCGCAACGTGCGTGTGGGGTTCAACGTTTTTCGTCTGTTTTTGTCGTTTGACAAGTTCTTCGCAACGTGCGTGTCCTGGATCGACTTAGTTATTATTTTCTGCGTTTTTCGTTTCTGTCTAATTTCTTAGCATTAACACGCCGCAAACGGGCGTGCATGGTTTAACGATTTTACGTCAGTTTTCGTTCGGTGTTATTTTTTACTTTTTTTATTTTATTTTTACGAGCTTTTCTAAAGTTGGTGGTCGCTGACAATAGCGTGACATTAGTGCTATGAACGTATTTAACCTATTAAGTTTATTTACTAATACTTTGTTTCAAGTTTACCGCTATATCTCACTTACTTAAGAAAAACTAATTTTTTTACATGCATATTTTTATTTACGTGTCGGTATAAATTCGATTTGCTATACGATTCGACGTAAATTTTTCCTGGAAACGAGTCAAGTCATATATAATATGTTGTCGTTTAAAAAAAACATTTTTATGTGCATATTTTTATATGCGTTTTGGTATAAATTGAGTTGGTGTATGTTTAGACGTAAACTTTTTTGGGAAACGAGCCAGGTCAAATATAATATGTTTTCGCGATTGATTTCATGAATGCTTTGTAAATTTTGTTTCGAACCGAGTGAAGTCAAATTATGGTTTCTTTTTTCCCATTTTTTCAAAAGATCTAATTGTGACATCCCGGATAATCAGGTACTTATGTGACCTTAGTGATATTTTTTTAGCATAGAAAATATAAATCCTTATGTCCGCTAGTTTCAGGCCCGGCCCGTAGGGTGTGCCGGATGGGCCACCGAACAGGACCCAAAAATTTTAGGGGCCCAGAAAATCCTTATTTTATATATTAATTATATATAAATCGAAATGGTTAACATATGTTTGTATAGCTCAGTTGGCTGAGCCTCCTATTGATTCACCCAAGATGCAGGTTCGAATCCTGCATCTCTACATATTTTTAATTGCTGCCTGCCTCTCTACATTTTTTTAGTTGCTCCTTATTACTAAGGGCCTGTTTCATATGTTTTTTTAAGAGTTGTTTCTTATTACTTGTATTTCTTCCACATAACTAATTAAAGTTCAAGTAATTGCTCTTTTGTTGTAATATATAAATTTATGTGTGTGGATTTATGATTTAGTTAGGCTATGTTTTTTTAGTGGCAAATGTTACATTAACCCTGCTCCTAAACTACACCAATAAATACTAAAAATAAATTTGTATGTTTTTTTTTTCAATCTTAAACGGCATAGATTTATGAAATAAAAACGTTTTTGGGCCTTTTAAGAAATTTGAATTTGTGATTTTGTGGCCCAATTTGCTTGGATTTAAATGTATGGAGATTTGCGAATAAGGTCCAAACTTTTTATCTCGCACAGAGCCAAAATTCTTTTTGTGATTTTCGGATACGCCCCTGGCTAGTTTGTAAAAACGTGTGTTTCGCTTGTCGATTCAAACCACTCGCGTAACTTGAACTTATGGGGACGAACCAGAGCATGAAAACTATACGGTAATATTAACTTGCTAGGTATACATTATTAATTAGTCATTTGTATGATTGTATAAGTATGGTATTGATTAAATTAGTTGTACTGTTTTTATAAACCTGACTAGCTAGGATGATGCACATGTGCATGTATTTTAAACTTAATTCCTTTACACATTAAACCCACACAGAATACTATACCAACAAACAATATACAAATGTGCACTTCCATATAAAAACAGTACGTTGCTATAAGGGTGAGAGGGGCACTCCCCTCTTAGGGGAGTCCCCTCTCTTACGCACACCCAATCAGGTTATGCCACGTCAACCCTCCTTTTAAACTCCCCTCGCACCCCAATTTGATGGCGGCACTCCCCTCTTAGGGGAATTGTTTTTTTATTAAAAAAAGAAAAAAAAAATTTGATTGGTTTGAAAAGAGGGTGGCCCACCATCTTCCCCTCTCCTTCATCGGTGAACAAGCACCGAACCAACTCCCCGAATTGGGTCACCGCAGGGATGGCGGCGGTGTTCCCGCTGGGGGAATTGGGTCACCGCGGCCACTCCCCGCTGGTGCCCTGTATACCCTAACACCCCATATATTTGCAGCCAACATCCAAGTTCTTACTGCCCAAGTTTTGCCCGAGTTTTCAGCCCATGATAAATCCCGAACCGCCCAAACCCAATGCCCCTTTATTAGTTACATAACCTTCCATGATCATAATCATTAAATACCTGCTTCCCCCATAAATCGTCCTCATCTTTTTCTTCGTTGACAAACCCTACGGCGACCAGAAAACCGCTACTCCCCTCCATCTCGTGCGACGGTTAACGAGTAATCATCCTCTCAAGACTACCATCATCATCGGTAAGCCCCATTCATCTCGTAACTTCGATTTAAAAACGCGTTGTCTCGGTTTTGGTCTGCCCTCAGCTTCGTTTGATGCCTGTGATTAAGTGATTACATGAAACTATATGAGAGTATATGCTATACGATTATATATATACTTGTGTATGTAGAGGATAGGTGAAGTTAAAGTTTGTCGAAAATATTAGATGCGATTATGTGTAAACTGTGGTGTATGATGTTATGTATATGATGTTGTGTATGGGTGATTTATAGATGCATGATCACTAAAACCGTTTAATAGAGTATAAGCTGAAAACTTCAGGCTGAAAACTGTGTGTGGGATGTCGTCACAATGTCAGCGGAGCCTTTTCGTCTTTGTAGTGATGTCCATGCGCACGTGGCACCTGTCACTCCGTGTTTGCTGCCTGACGTGTCATCCTGTGCATAGTTATCAAAAGCGGTCGATTTTGGCGCCTAGGCGCTTTTTCTAGGCGAAGCGTGTTGAATGCACTCCTACTTCCTAGGTATTTTGAGCGCAGCCTAATTCCATGCGTGATAAATGATAATTAATCCTTTTTTATAATTTGTAAAATCCTCATTATCTGCAGTATTTATAGGACTATTGGCAACAGATTATATCACTAAATGTTGAATTCGGATATGCTGAATTAGTCATTACTACTCACAGAAACCTGCATATTCTTTTATCCTTTATTTTGCACGGCTAAAAAACTTTCATTAGAATCCAGCAAACAAATACAACAGGGGCTAGCAAGTTACTCTTACCCTAAATACATTAACAACATTTTTTTGTTCTTTGATTTAGTGGGCTAGCAAGTTACTCTTATCCTAAATACATTAACAGTATTTTTTGTTCTCTGATTTAGTTCTGCATTTTCTAAGTATTTATTTCAATTAATTAATTCTGAATTAGTTCTCTAAGGGTCTGTTTGGTATGGGGTAATGGAATAGATGGGAGAATGGAATGGACGAGGTAATGAAATGGACAACGGAATGAAATGGATCATTCCATTCCATTGTGATGTTTGGTTACTCATATGTGAATAGAATTAATCATTACTTTGTACAATCTGATAAACAAAAAAGATGAAGTAACGAAACACAACTGTATTAAAAATGACAAAAATATAATTGCCCCAATAATAATAATAATAATAATAATAATAATAATATATTAATGATAAAAAATTAATAATAGATTTTTTATATATATTAATATTAGTATGAATATTAATAAATATAAATAAAAGTATAAGTATAAATATAATAATAATAATAAGAAGAAGAACATATTTCTTTCCATTACTTGAAGGAATGGAAAAAAAACACCTACATACCAAGGAATGGAAATTATTATATTTGGAAGGAGTTACATTCCTTTGGAATGCTCCATTCCATTCCCACATTATAACCAAACATGTTTATTTTCATTCCATCAGAATGATCCATTACATTCCACATTCCATTCCTTCATACCAAACGCTACCTAAGTTCTAGTTTGTTGTTCTCTGATCTAATTCTGAATTCTGTTGTCACAGGATAAGGAAAAGGCTTCTCAAATGATGTTGAACCCTCATATTACAAGAAAACTAATATATTTTACATAACATATTTTATTTTTTATTTCCCATTACATAATATATTTTATTTTAAATTTTTACTTAAGTGCACTTTTATTTTCTCAGGCCACGCTTTATTTGTGCCTTTCGTCTAGGCCCTAGGCGGAGCCTTAGCGCCTTGAGTGCGCTTCCCGCCTTTGATAACTATGATCCTGTGATTGGGCATGCGCCGCAAGTGATGGGCATGGTTACCCATCGCATTAAATGCGATGGGTATATATATGTCGTTTTAGGGTGAGAACTATAGTTGTTAAAAGCCATCGCCTCTTGCTCCTAGGCCCAATTTCCTAGCGAGACGAGACAATTGCGCTTTAAGTCAAGGCAATTGCGCTTTAATTCTCCATGTGATGGTTCATGCGCAGATTCCGGCCAAATTCTCTAAATTCCGGTAAGATTACAGCTAGATTTCTACTTTTATCTAACGAAACTACTTTTCTAGACTAATAAGCTAGCATTTTCTAACTTTTGGTACTAGATACATGATATTAAATGTTATATAATAGCTTTAGTTTATTTTATTTGAAGAATAGTATTAATTTTCTATTACAGAAAAATATTTTAACTTTTTTCTATTGTGCACTTTTTTTTTCTCAGGCTCACGCTTTTTTTGCGCCTTGCGCCTAGGCCCTAGGCGAGGCCTATGCGCCTTGGGTGCGCCTAACACCTTTAATAACTATGGTGAGAACTTCATCACTCCCTTCAACTTCTTCCCAAAATTCTCACTCTTCCTTTGTCCTTCGTTGTTCTTTGAAGACACTTGACCGACCTTCAAACTTTTCGGCGATATCTTCTTAGTTTCCCAGATTCGTTAGAACGATGTCTACCTCGTCGGAATCAAGATCGAATTGTCTCATGTTTTTTGGTATATGTTGATGATATTGTCTTGACCGGCAACAATGATACCGGTTGTTAGGTATCGAATCAGAGTAGGCTCACAGCGGAAGCTAAAACAAACACACACACACACACACTTGCAGAAAATAAAGGAACACGAGAATTTATAGTGGTTCGATCCGGGTGATCTACATCCACTCTTGGTAACTAGGAAGAATATATTTCACTTGGTTTATCTTTACAAATACAAATTGATCTCAATATATAGAGATTGTAATGATAATTCAAAAGCAAAAGAAACCATAGAACATGCCATAAAACATGGCTTTCTAACAATCAATAATGATGTTCCTAAAAGCATGCCTTTTACTTTCCAACCACAACATCATTACTTGTTTTCCTCCATGTTTTCTTCCATTGCTTTTGACCAACTTAATAATTGGCTTCACACTCAACAACATTTGTCTAACATATGTGCGTTGTCAAGTACCCTGTCTCCACCGCCGCTGCTGCTGTTGCTGTTGCCACCGAACATGTCTAATTTTTTTTCATTAAAGATCTTGGCATGACACGCCATTTTTCTTGGTATAGAAGTCATTTCACCACCAATTGTTTATCTCTATCCCAACATGCTCATGAGGAAAATCTGCTTACCAAGTTCAAAATGGATGACGCTAAACCCGTTGCCACACCCATTAGCTCCATTGAGCCACTCTAATCTGTTGATAGCTCGTCTCACATTGGCTGTACACCGTGATGGCTCGTCTCTCCTGTTGAAAGCCACTCTCTACTGTTGAAAGCTCAGCTCTATTAGATGAATAAAAAGGCTCTAAATAGCCTGGTACAATATACATTTATGGAAAGGATAGTAACAAGGCTAAGTCTATGGAAACATATAATAACCACAATTTCGATCTAATTACAATTTAAGATATAAACGAAAATACAGTTAATACACAATCATGAAGTAGTATCCAAAAATTGTAAAAATGAACTTTGATTGAATTAATATACTCGTAAATCTTCAACAAATAAAACAATTACACACAACATATTCAAGCACAATATGTTAAATTATATTATAAACAGATATTACATGTTTGATAGAGGACCACCATTTTACGTTTCAATGCGTCTGGAAAACCAGAGTTAAGTTTTAGACGCCACGTAGGCGCCACCTATCTATCTGTCTGAAATTTTGCAAGCTTTGACTTGCAAAATTCAGTTTTGTAAAACTGTACAAGGAATGTAAGTGAATATTCTAATTATGAGTTTAAACACCTTAACTTACACAATACACGTTACCCTTCGAATTTATTAATTAGAAACGACTATGTCAACTCTTTTAAATTGATACCCGCAAAGTTCCGACACATGGGACAAGTAGCATGACCCTTCAACCACGTATCTATGCACGTAACATGAAACAAGTGACCACAATCCGGAAACAACCGAACAACATCCACTGCTTTATAATCCTCCAAACATATAGAGCAACCGGAACCACCTTTGTCATAGGTGGTGGTGTCAAACTTGTGATCTAGTGTCCTTGTTTCGGAGTAAACAAACGTCGGGAACGTTACAATGACATCGTCATCAAGACCTCGAGAGAATCTGTCGTTGTATCCGTCGTCGTGGGTGATGGCGGGTGGAGGTGGTGATCGAGAGGCCTTGAAGCAGCTGCAAGAAGCGTAGATGATGGTGATTAGGAGGATGACGGTGCAGAAGAATCCGACTAGGTATAAGTAGTTGTGGCTTCCGGGCGGGTTCACGGTGGTGCCCGGGGTTGTGTACGGTGGTGCTAAGGTGTCACTTGTGGTGTTCATTTTGTGTATGTTAGGAAGATTGAAGAGTTGTCAACTTTTGGTTATTTATAAGAGAAGTTGTATAGAACATATTGATAATGCAAGTGTGTGGTTGCTTGGTCTTTGTATATAGAATGTCAACTGCTCTGATCATTTCCTGAGGCATATAGTTGTAGTTGCATGTAAATAACAAGTAATTAAAGTACAGTTTAAACGTTGCACCATTTTCCTAAGGGTGAAATGGGTGGTCACCTCTTGCGTAGAGGTAAACTCATCACCCATCCAATCACATCTTGTCATGTCAATTCGTCTGTCTACGTCCCCTCTTGCGCTAAAACATAAGGGCTGATTAAGAGAGGTAAACTATATTTTTCAAATATAAAAACAAAAAAAATTGTGATTAGTTTAAAAGAGTGGGCCCCAACCATTATCCAAGTCTCTATCTTCTTCTCCTATGCAGCAAGTAGTCACCGAAATTAACATCGGGCAATTGGATTTTAACACCTCAAACTTTGAAGAATTGGCCGATAACACCCGCAACTAACACTTTGATCCGTGACACCCCAAACTTTTAATTTTGTTTGTCATTTCACCACTCAGTTAAAAAATGAGTAACTGAGTTAGTCTTCCATCCTAGCTGGCATCATTAATCCTACATGGCACCCATGACGTGGCAAACACATATTATAAGAAGCAAATGGCAAGATGAGGTGGATTATTTGGAGACTTATGTGTATATTTTAATTACTGTAATTAATATATACATATGTATAGGTAATCTCCCAAATAAAAAACCCTGCTCAATATAAAAAATCAAATCATCATCATCATCATCATCATCATCATCATCATCATCATCTTCATCGTTCTTCATCTTCACCCCAAAATCAAATCATCATCATCTTAAATGGATAGGCATAACTGAAATCACCGTTCTTCATCTTCACCCCAAAATCAAATCATCATCATCTTAAATCATCATCATCATCTTCATCGTTCTTCATCTTCACCCCAAAATCAAATCAAAACGCGAACTCACTGGAATTTGTCAAAACCCGATCATGGTGCGTGCAACAACTGAAACTTTCTTCTTCCGATGTCGATGTCGCTAATCCATGCACTTATCATCCCCAAAGCTTACCTGAATGAACCCGCAAGTGAATCTTGGCTTGAATTTCCTTGTTTACCAAATTATCCAATGAAAAATACATAACATTATTCTGGTTGTTATATGGGATTTTAATCCACTACAACTGGTTCCCCAAATTTAGATAAGTATTTACATTAAAAAGCTTGCAAACCAAATCCCCCAAATCAGCTCCATCTAGGGTTTATACTTCATAGGTTTCAAACCAAAACTGATGCTTCCACTATGAATCGACTACTTCCAGATCCAGAAAGAAGATACAACTTCATTTCACATGGAATCTTCATCTTCATCATCTCACATCGTTTTGAGATCAAGAAATCAAACGGTGACGGCGGTGATTCGTCGGAGACTCACAACGATGACGGTGGTGCCGGTTGTGACGGCGGTGATTCGTCGGAGACTCACAACGATGACAGCGGTGATTCGTCGGAGACTCACAACGATGACGGTGGTAGTAGGTGGTTTCAGAGATGCTGGAGATGATTGTGGGGCGGTGGTTCTTGATGGTTGAAGGTGTCGGTTCTTGGTGGTGGTGGTTCTTGCTTGTTCACCATTAATTTGATGTTTGATTTGGAAGTTACAGATCTGAAAAAGTTGAATGAGGATGTGTGAAATTGTTTCTGTGTCACTGGTAGTCTTTGATATTAAGGGATCTTGTCTTGTGTCACGTCATAAATGCCATGTAGGATTTAATATTGTCAAAAATAGTCCACGTAGGATGCCAGCTAGTATGGAAGACTAACTCAGTTACTCATTTTTTAACTGAGTGGTGAAATGACAAACAAAAGTAAAAGTTTGGGGTGTCACAGATCAAAGTGTTAGTTGCGGGTGTTATCGGCCAATTCTTCAAAGTTTGAGGTGTTAAAATCCAATTGCCCATTAACATCCCAGCGCGGGTTGGGGAGGGTCGGCAGCGATGTTGCCGCACGGTAAAAGGGGTCATCGCACCCTTCCCCACACTCACCTCGTTCACCCCAACTTATTTATGGTAGTACTCTAGCCCCCTCCAATTAAAATTCGCCATGTCACATTAAAGCTTTCACTACCAAAATAGAGAGTGTGGTTAAGGGAAGTACCCTAGCCACGTCATCAATCTTTCTTTTATTCAATAATCGAATTTAAATAACCAAATATTAAACTTCATAAAAAAAAAAAAAAAAGTTTCATTAAATAAAACAAAAAAGAAATAAAGTTACGAAAAAAAATAAACGTTCGACATATAAAATATTAAACACCTAAAAATCGCAAGGCCAATTATGGGATGATGAACCAGCACCTTTCGACTTGCCGGTTTTCTTGCTTGATCTTTGTGGTGAATACTGGTACGGATGTCAGCAGTTTTACGGTTCACCATGGACATGACGGGAGTTAGGTCGTTATAAATTCGGTTTTACGGTACTAACAATCGATATAGCAATCGAAAGTTAAAACCTAAAAAATAAGGTCGTGGTATACCTAAAAAGGAAATCGAAATGTGTTTTATAGCAACCACAAGCTATGAAAATGAATACTAGTTGAAATGTTGGTATTGGTATCAATTCGTCATGGTACCGGCACTAGCTACAACTTACGATTCAAAAAAGTTATTATATTTTGAATACATCACTTTTAGCAAAACTTTTGTTGAAATGTTGAAAAAAAAGTTAACACAATTACGTATTCAATTATTTTTAGAAAGTTTATTAAGTGAAAAATTAAAACTAAATGCAAATGAAATTGGTTAAAGATTTATATTATTAATAGTATAAGAAGTGAAATCGAAAGTTATATATAAAATAAAATCATTTTTTATAGATAATATATATTTGACATAAGGGTGTAGGGAGTGGTTAAACACTTTGGAGTGACAAACTAAAAAACCGACCAATCAAAGCGCGCCATGTCAATTAGTCAAAAGTGTTTAAACTTTGGTGAAAAGTGTTGGCAATGGTTTAGACACTTGGTGAAGTGGTAAACTATTTTTTTTAAAAAAAGGAAAAAGGTGTGATTGGTTGAGATTGGATTGGACCCCACCTCACAATACCCTCTCTCTCTCAATCATCTTCTTCCCGAATCGGCATGCGGTCACCGATTTCTTTAGTTTGCCGCCTCGCCAAATAGTCGGCGCCGGTGTTTGCCGATCGGCAAACTCCTTTGCCGCCCCTTGCCGCATGCCACACCGTACACCCTAATACAATTGAGATTAAACAAATGAATGAATGATTAAACAAACAAATGTGTACGGAAGAGCATTCACAATGGTTATCCTACAGATTTGTAGGTGGGTTACTTATATTATAGGGTAAATTACACTTTTCGTCCTTTATGTTTGTATGAGTTTGCAATGGATGCCCTTTAACTTCAATAATTACAGTCACAGTCATTTATTTGGGAAACCCATTACACCGTAGGTCCTTTAGCACAAACCAAGTTAAAATTTTCAGTTAAATATAACATGTGACTTGGACATAAGGGTATATTAGTAATTCTACCACTATATTTAAAATATCTATTTTCTTATTTCATTTCCACAGCCACACCCAACCCAGACCAAACCCTTATCCTCTTTCACTTTCTTCTTTCAATTTCCCTCAATCTCAATTCTCTCTCTCCAAAATCAGAATCGTTTCTCTCACTAAAACACACACTCTTTAGTAAAGTTGTTGTCTTGAATAACCAATTATGGTTTTTCAAACACTTTAATCAATGAATATCACCTGGAGATTTTGATTTTTCAAACACTGTAATCAATGAATATTACCAATCAAAGAAGATACCTTCTATCTATACAGAATGTTCACTGAAATTTGCACAGATTACAGATCTCGATCCCAGTTACATCGATTCTTCACCAAACTGATTTCAATCACCACCTTCACCCTCTCTATCTCTCTTCTTCCACCTCTAGCCGGTTACAACTATCCTCCGACGACCACCACAAAACCCCCACCATCACAGAATCCCCGCCACCAGGTGATTGGTGGCGACGTGAGACCGACGACCACCTAACCACCGTCACATACCACCACTGCCCGAGCCAAACCCCACTCCATTGCACACCCCCTCCTCCCCGTCACCATCATTCCTGCAACCCTTGCTCCGCCCTAGCCGGGACCACCATCATGCGGCGCTGCCGCCATGGCTCCGCCACCAAGGGTGGTGGCCGACCGTTTTCTAGAAAGAGAGAGCCATTAGAGATTCTAGAAAGAGAGAGCCATGAGAGAGAAGAAAGAGAAAGGGGGTAACATTTTAGGATGCTGAAATGAATGGAAAAAGAAAAATATCTTATATATATAGGTAGTAAAATTACTAATATACCCTCATTTGCAAATCACATGCCATATTTAACTGAAAATTTTAACTTGGTTTGTGCTAAAGGACCTACGGTGTAATGGGTTTCTCAAATAAATGACTGTGACTGTAATTATTGAAGTTAAAAGACATCCATTGCAAACTGATACAAACATAAAGGACGAAAAATGTAATTTACCCTATATTATATTATATTATAAGTACGGGGTAAGATCAAATAAAAAGTTGATTTTGCCTAAGTAGGATGAGAAGTAATCTTCGCCATTCATTTTTCAAATCAATGGTTAAGATGAAAGTGTAGGAGAAAGGAGGAGTGCAAGGGTATCTTGGGAAAATCCTATTTATGGACTTTCTCTCTCCACATGCAAGGCACATGCATATTCCACCCTCATTTTTTAAACGTTCATAACTTTTTTATACGACATTATTTTTTCATAAAAATATCACCATAAAATTGAGCGTCTTTTTATCTTTAATTTGAGTACCATATTGCTATAGAAAATATGAAGACTAAAAAAACCCACTAAAATGTGTTGTATTTCTATGTTGTATAACATTTTTTTGTGCTGGATTTTTATATTATATTTTTGAGCTAAATTTTTTGTGCTGGATTTTTTTATCTTAATTTTTTTTTCTCAATTTTTTGTGCTAGATTTTTTTGTACTACATTTTTTTGCTGATTTTTTTCGTGCTATATTTTTTTGTACTAGATTTTTTTGTGTTATATTTTTATGTACTACATTTTTTGTGCTATATTTTTTTGTACTAGATTTTTTGTGCTAGATTTTTTTGTACTAGATTTATTTTGTTGTATTTTTAAAAAACAAAAGGGGTGCCACATGTCATTTTCACTTCTATTTATAAGGACCAAAATGCCCTTCATTCCTACTTATTAGGCGTGCCACATGTCATCATCACAATCTTTCTTAAGCTACTTAGGCAAAATTCACTTTTTAGTGGATCCTTCCCCTATAAGTAATGGTTGTGAGTGGTAAGAGAAAAAATGTTAATGTTCATATGTAAATATACAGAAAAACCATTCATCTTATAATTTTTTAATATTTTCTGAAATTGGTTGTTAATAGAGGAAGAGAAAATGTAATGTAATAATAAAGGTATAAAAATATTATTGAATTGAATAGAATAGAAAAGAGTAAAAATAGTGATCTTTAATGTAATTATAAGAATAAAGATAAATAATTTGATATAATGATTTTTAATGTAATTATAAGAATTGAGATAAATAATTCAATATAAATGCCCTACATTAATGTAAGAGTAAATGTAACACCCCAACCTGGCTCTTGGGCTGACGTGTCACTATTACAGAATTAAATACAAAAAGACTTAATTTATAAAATCCAAATGAGTTTACAAAAGATTTTGTCCTGATAATTTATTTTGATGCATTACTAAAACTACATACTAGGCTTCCAACTTGTTTATTTAGCTCTCTTCACACATTCCCATCATCCTTGCTACAACCTGTTGAAAAAAGAAAGAAAATGCGAAGGTGCAAAATGCCATGAGCGGATAATGATAGCAATAGAATAATAAATACGAAAGAAAAGATAATAATGCAGTTGTAACTACATGATATATAGAATTCAAGAACTTTACCATGTTATAGGAAATACCCATCGAGCCTGATATATTTATATATAATAAACAGAACATGCGGAACAGGCTAGCTAGTCCTGAACCGATGTGAGATGGTGTATGAGCATCATACAAACCACCCACCAGAAATAATAATAATAATATCCTTGGATCGATCCATACGCCTCGAAAAATATAGCCGACACTCTTAAAGAGTTCAGAACAGGCGATACGCTGTGATTTAGGCGTTCAAAATTTTCATAACAAAAAGTTAGAATTTTCGGGTCGGTTCTCGCTCAGGTCGGGTCAAAGTGAGGTTTGAATTAGATTAAAAAAAACAGGAAAACAAATTATAAAATGATTGAACCCATGATCTCTTGTTGATAAAGAGGAGTGTTTACCACTACATCAGCTTTCCGTTTTTTTGTATGATATTCACTTAATTGTATTTATGGGGTCCTTAAAAAATTTAATACACCGATTCTACTATTTAAAAAAAAAAAACTATGAGTCCGCCTCTTTACGTATGCAATATTATTGGATTAAATTTGTATAAAGGACATTAAACAAAAGTAGTTTTGTTTGTTCCCTTCAATTAAAATAATAACCGGTCAAACTAATGACGACCAATAATTGCCTATGAGATCTAATCACTGATATCTTTTAGGTTTTATGAAAAGGTACATAGCTGTTTAAAGTACGAATGTTAGTTTCACTTGGTGCAAATTGATGGGTAATGATAGAAGATCTAAAAAAAATTGAGTTTTCTTTGAGCTAAATAAGTTTTACCGGTAATTTCACCGTCTTCTCTATGGCGGATGGATTACCGGGTTTTCCCCGAATTGGTAGTGAATTTGGGTTACTCTTAAAGTACTCCGTTTGATCCAGTAAGTATTGATGCCCCAAAGTGTTTAGATTAATTCTGTTTGCCGTTAAAAGAAATAGTACTAAACGACAATTTAATAAATCAGGCTGAAGGCACAAAGACGAAAATTAGCTATATATAAAAGTCAATGCTCTTTACCATTCAAACACTCAATACTCATCATTTTTAATCTCGGTATTCGATTCTAACACGTATCCATTTCCAAATACATCTAATGTTTTGTATCTTAATAAAGAACAACTTTTTGATATGGGTTTATATCATTCCACACGAAAAAGGGCAATTATAAAGCAATGGCAGGTAGTCGGGCAACAAGTTGCGCCGCCACCCCCTTTTGAATAGAAAAACCAATTCTACTAAATACAAAGTTTGAAACCTTTAGCGACAAAGAATTACTATTAACGACTTTTTGAACCTGATTCAAAAGTCGCACAACGTCAGGAGCAAGAAAGAACACAACTTTGAAAAGTTTTTAACACATATTTGTTCTAACCTTTTCAAATCTTAAGAAAGAACACCGGACAACTAATAATCTAGACGTCAATGTGAGGCTAGCCATTTGATAGGGGCTTATGCCATTTAAAAAGAGAGATCCTAGGTTCAAATCTAGGCAAAATGAATTATTTAGTTAATAATTGTTGTAATGTTGAGTAGGAGTAAACTTTTTCATTAAAAAAAAACTAATAACCTAGACGCTTATAAGGCAAATAATTTCTAATTATGAGTTTTACTTACGTAGTTACACATCAAATTTGTTAATTAAGTCAACGCTTTTGGTAACTTGGTTTTATCTTTCCTCATCCCGCATCTCACTCCCTCTCGCAACCTCCAGGTTCTCATCTTTTTCCATCCCGCATGCCTCTCTCCCGCTCTACACATTTCTTTTTTCTTCCTTTTCGAATTGGGATGGCGTCTTGGACTTTAATTGGATCGAGCAACACACAAAAACAACCGATTTAGGTCAACTCCCGAGCTCACCTCTTTTTTGTTATTATAGACCATCATCATACTATACTCAGTAAATAGCATAACTAAAGTATGGTCCGGAGAGAGTAAAATGTGTACAACCTTACCTTTACACGTAGGAATAGAGAGACTGTTTCCAGTGAGACCCCCGGCTCGATTTTTTTTGTTATTATAGACCAAAATCACAAATAATTACAAAGCCCTAACCATATATATTTAATATTTACACTCAGCAAAAACTTGTTCCCTTCAACTTTAATCTTAAATCAGGATTAACCCTTCATGCTTCCCCGGTTTCCCTCTTACCATTCCCACATCACATCTGTCCAAATCTCTCTCATTCATACCCTCCCGCTCCATCTTTCTTCAACACCATGTCACCATGCACCCTTAAACCGATACCGACAAAGTTCCACCACACCGAACAAGTAGAACCCGACACACTGGACAAGTAGGATTAGCCTTCAACCACGTATCTATACACCCGACATGAAAAAAGTGGCCACATTTCAGAAGTAACCGAACAACGTCTAATGGTTCATAATACTCCAAACATATAGAGCAACTAGAGTCGTTCGCATCAGTGGCCGTGTCAACATTGTGAGGAGCCGTTATCTTGGAGTAACGAAACGTTGGAAAAGATTCAATGATGTCGTCGTCAAGACCCTGAGAGAGTGGTATGGTGTTGTTGTTGTTGTCTTCATAGATGGTGGTGGATGGAAGTGGTATTCGAGAGTCCTTGCACTTGCAAGAAGCATAGGTGATGGTGATTAGGAGGAAGACCCCCAAGAAGAATCCGACTAGGTATAAGCGATGGTGGCTTTCGGGTTGATTATCGGTGGGGCTGGGGGCTGTGTAAGGTGGGGATACGGCGGCCGTTGTGATGGTCATTTTGTGTGTAAGGATTAAGGTGGCTGGAAGTTGTCAACTTTTGTTGTTACGTATGAAAATTTGTATGGAGGATAATGCAAACGTGTGGTTGGTGGGTCTATAAATAGAAAGTCAAATGCTTTCATTTTCTGAGTCATGTTGTTGTAATTACGCGTTAATAGCAAGTGATTAAATTATTATAGATTAAATTTTGAACGAATTTTCCGGTAACATCCAATCAAGTTCCGCCACGTCATCGAGCTTCATTCCATCACTAGTGATAGATTTTAGTGGAAATTTCTATCACTCACCAAATATCTACCACACAAAATATCATTCATCAATCAAGTTTCCACCCATGAAGACCACCACGCATTGCCACATTCACCCGTGGTGAATGGCAACGGCGGTGGTGTTCCACGCTATTCAACGCGTTGCCAAATCTCCACCACGGGATGCCCTGTCCAGTGGCGGACCCAGGATTTTATTTTAATGGGGTCCATTTTCGGGTCGGTCCTCGTTCGGGTCGAGTTAAAGTGATGTTTGAACTAGATTTTAAAAAAAAAATAAGAAAAATAAACTTATCAAGGATTGAACCCATGACCTCTTCTTTGAAAAGAGGGAGATTTACCACTACACCAACTTTCTTTTTATTTCTATGGTGTCCACCTAATTGTATTTATGGGGTCCATATACAATTTAATATACCGAATCTACTATTTTTTTTAAAAAGATTGGGGTCCGGGGACCTCGGTGGCACCAATGTGGGTCCGCCCCTGGCCCCGTCTACCCTAATATGACAATTGTATCATTTTCTTTCTCCTTACGTAACAAACTGTCGTATCTTGATGCAAGTTGTAAACAAAATGATATAAACGTGATAAACTTGAAAATGACTTTATAATTAGTATTATCATTTTTTGTTGATTAATATAATTTTATTAATTATACCACGTTTTGAAGTGGTATATGAAATTATTCTTGATAAAAACACACACACTGACACACATAGCCTTAATATTATCCCTTTGTGTACGTGAAAGTAGCAAACAAAAATGACAGAAACTGAAATTCAATCACATGTTATTTTCATATTATAAATTTGCAACATTTTCATATTATAAATTTGCAATATTTTATTGGATTGTGATGTTGTACCCCAAGTATGAGAAGTTTTTAAAAAAAAAAAAAGTTTGATTTTCACTTTTAACCCAAAGATTTTAATAATTTGTAGTTTAACCCCTTTTAATTTGTACTTTTAACACAAAGCTTTTTATCTTTTGTAATTTAAGACAACACTTTTTTATTTATAACTTTGTTACCCCATACTTTTTATCTTTCACAAGTTTTTCGTTTTACGTTTCGTTCTAAATTTTACGAGTTAACACGTCGTAACATGCATGTGACGTTCAACGTTTTTGCTCTATTTTTTCACATTTGACAGGTCGTCACAACGTGTCCATTTTCCCCGTTTGACAAGTTCGCCGCAACAGGCGGATCCTAAATCGACTTAGTTATTCTTTTCTACGTTTTACGTTTCTGTCTAATTTATTCGCAGTAACACACGGTAACGGGTGTACGTTGTTCGACGATTTTAAGTCTGCTTATCGTTTGGTGTAATTTTTTCCATTTTTTTTTATTTTTACGAGTTTTTCCGATGTTGAAGGTTACTGCCGATGTGGCATTGGTGCTACTTGGCACGGTTTTACGAACGTTTTTAACCTATTAATTTTTTTACTAATATTTTGTTTCGGTTTACCCCTATACTTCCTTTACTTAAAAACTAATTTTTATGTGCATATTTTATGTACGTATAGGTATAAATACGATTTGCTCTACGTTTCGACGTAATTTTTTGTAAACGAGTCAGGTCAAATATAATATGTTTTCCTTTAAAGAAACCAGCTTTTACGTTGTCGCAACCCCCGGCCCCTATCTCTTGGGAACGGGCGGCCGCGAGCCAGTATCTGTGGTATCGGTGTTTATCAGTTTCGCAGCGGAATTTACATCAGTACCATAGTTAGAAAATATTTTACCAGAGTAAAATACCACATTTTTTTATATAATAAACATATGGGTACCCAAGTTTCTATTACAAACATGTTTATAGGGATAAACCCTAATGTATTAAATTAAGACATCTTCTTTATTTAGGTAACTTTTATAGCTACATTTTCCAAGCCTTCAGTGCTCTCCAGCTGACTTCTATTTGGCTTTCACATTTTGTTACCTAAAACTCGTTTAAAACATTTTTGTCAGCGAAAAATACTGGTGAGTGAATCCCAGTTTAATCAAGACAGGTTTTATCATTTTTCAGTACTGAGGGCGATCTCGCAATTATATTTGTTTCCAATTCTTACTTTAATTATCACCCACGGCACTGTCAATCCTGACTTGTGGTCATGTTACTACTCACAGTGTAGTAACAAATTTTGTATACAAAACCCCAACATACCATCGATAATTGTAGAATTACAAATACTCAATCACTGTTAATTATAATATAAAACATTTGAGGTTTTGTAAAAACAGTTCATAAAAAGGTTTAACAAAAAGGAGATTACTCACATTGCTAATTTAGGTATTTTCCTTGTGACTTCCTGGTTATAATCTATTAATTAAACAATGCACACGCGTTAGTATAATAACCCAATTTACATTAGTTATACCCTCCCCGAGACAGAACTCCAACGACTACGTCGGGTAGAGCCTCGACAGCCGTTACAGAGCACTAGATCAATCGGGCAGCGTATCTAATACGTAACCGGGGGTTATAATACTTACAACAATACAGAGCTTCGCTAATTAGGGGGTATTATGTCTGGTATAATTTCTACACTATAGAATTTGAGAGAGAATTCGAGATTTTGAACGACGAAAATGAAATGCCGAAGCCCTCCATTTATAGGCTGGATCGGGGTCTCTCGCGCCCCACGACCCACCCCTTTGCTTCCTTCGCGGCCCGCGAGCTAGGCTGGCTAGGGCCTAGCATTGGCCAGTCACAAGCATAGATCGTCCGTGTGTCATGCCACGTGGCGGGCTGGGATTGCGCCACCCGTCACTCGCTCGCGCCCTGCGACAGACCTAGGGGAGTCTGTCGCGCCCCGCCAGAGCCTTGTGAATTTTGTTTTTATTTAATTTTTATGAAATTAAAGGTATTTAAGGACGGTTTTTGTATACGGGGTGTATTTAGGACGTATAGGGACGTTCTAAATATTTTAGGATATATTTAGGAGAGTTGTTATATCCTCCCCACCTTGTTTTAGAACTCGTCCTCGAGGTCTACTGGAACAGGTGTGGATATTTCCTCTGCATCTTTGATTCAAGCTGCCAAGTGTGTCCTGGTCCTCTCTTGGAATCCCATCTTACTTTGACTAGAACCAATCTCTTGTGTTTGAGGTTCTTAACTTTCCTGTCTTCAATTTGTAGAGGCCTCTCTACAAACTTAAGTTTCTCATTTACCGCTATGTCTTTAAGAGGGAGTACTAATGATTTATCAGCTAAGCACTTTTTGAGATTACATACATGAAATACATCATTTATTCCTGCCATTTCCTATGGCAGATGTAGCTGGTAGGCTACTGGTCCTATTCTTCTAATAATCTCAAAAGGTCCAATATACCTGGGGCTTAACTTTCCTCTTTTAATGAATCTTACCACTCCTTTCCAAGGAGAAACTTTTAATAATACCTTGTCTCCTACTTGAAATTCCAATGGCTTATACCTGTTATCAGCATAACTCTTTTGATGATCGCGTGCTGCTTTTAGTCTTTCCTTGACTTGAATAATATTGTCCGTTGTTTCTTGTACTATCTCTGGTCCAGACAATTGCTTTTCTCCAATTTCTGCCCAACAGACTAGAGTTCGGCACTTTCGTCCATAAAGTGCTTCGAATGGTGCAGCATTGATACTAGTGTGATAGCTGTTATTGTAAGAAAATTCTATTAATGGTAAATGATCATCCCAATTTCCTCTGAAATCAATTACACAAGCTCTAAGCATATCTTCCATTGTCTGAATTGTCCTTTTGCTTTGTCCATCCGTTTGAGGATGATAAGCTGTGCTTATATTTAACTTGGTTCCCATTGCTTTTTGGAAAGTTGTCCAAAAATAAGAAGTAAAACGGCTATCTCTATTAGAAACAATAGATAAAGGAATTCTATGTAATGAAACTATTTCATTTACATACAACTTGGCTAACTGTTCCATACTGGAAGTTTCCTTCATTGGTAAGAAATGAGCAGACTTGGTTAACCTATCTACAATCACCCAGATTGCATCATTACCTTTTCTTGTCTTGGGTAAATTGGGTAACAAAGTCCATTGTTATCAACTCCCATTTCCATACAGGTATTTCTAATTGCTGCAATAAACTTGAGGGTTTCTGATGTTCAGCTTTAACTTGAGAACAAGTTAGACACTTGGCAACATAAGCTACTATATCCTTTTTCATTCCTATCCACCAAAAATTCTTTCTTAAGTCCTGATACATTTTATCACTTCCAGGATGTATCGTATACTTAGACTTATGAGCTTCTTCTAATATTTTGTGACGTAAGTTTCCTTGTTTGGGTATCCAAATCCTTTTCTTATGGAATATCCAAATTCCATCTGTTCCTTGTTCTAATTTCTTAATCATTCCTTTCAAATTTTTAGTATCGTCCTTGATTACTGATTCTTGGGCTTTTCTAATTTGCTCATTTAAATCTATCTGCATATTTAATTTAAGAGAACGTACTCTTTTTGGCTTTTTGAGATACTTTCGACTTAAAGGATCAGCTACTACATTACATTTTCCTGCATGATACTGGATATTACAATCATAATCACTGAGAAATTCCATCCAGTGTCTTTGTCTCATGTTTAACTCGTTTTGCCAAAAAATGTACCTTAAACTCTTATGATCTGTGAAGACTACAAATTTATTTCCATATAAATAGTGTCTCCAAATCTTAAGGGCAAAAATTATGGCTCCTAATTCTAAATCATGGGTTGAATAATTCTCTTCATGATTCTTAAGTTGTCTAGATGCATAGGCTATAACCTTTTGACGTTGCATCAATACACATTCATAACCTAATTTAGAAGCGTCACAATAGACTACAAAATCTCCAGTTCCTTCTGGTAACGCTAGTATGGGTGCGTTGGTTAACCTTTGCTTAAGAATTCTAAAGGCTTCTTCCTGTTTTGGTCCCCATTCAAACTTAACAGATTTACAGGTTAGTTTGGTTAAGGGAATGGCTATTCTAGAAAAATCTCGGATAAACCCTCTATAATAACCTGCCAGTCCTAGAAAACTTCTCACCTCCATTGGTGATTCAGGGACTTTCCATTTGGTAATCGCCTCAATCTTTGTGGAATCCACATGAATTCCTTCATGAATAACTAAATGTTCAAGAAATTGCATTTCTTCTAACCAAAATTCGCATTTTGAAAATTTAGCATAAAGCTTTTCTTTTCTCAGCAAATTTAGGAGTGCATGCAGATGCGCTGCATGTTCCTCTTTACTCTTAGAGTAAATTAGAATATCATCTATAAAGACAATTATGAATTTGTCCAGATATGGTTTACATATTATGTTCATCATGTCCATAAATGTGGCTGGGGCCTTGGTTAAACCAAATGGCATGGCGGTAAATTCATAATGGTCATACCTTGTTCTGAAGGCGGTTTTAGGAATGTCCTCTTCCTGTACCTTTAATTGATGATATCCTGAGCGTAAATCGATCTTTGAGAAAAATCGAGCTCCTTGTAATTGATCAAACAGATCATCAATTCTCGGTAATGGGTTCTGATTTTTAATCGTGACTTTGTTCAATTCTCGGTAATCAATGCACATACGCATTGACTCGTCTTTCTTTTTGACAAACAGGATTGGTGTTCCCCACGGTGATGAACTTGGTTGTATGAATCATTTCTCCAAAAGTTCGTCCAACTGTTTCTTTAATTCTTGCATCTCTGCTGGTGCCAAACGGTAAGGTGCTTTGGCAATCGGTGTTGTCCCTGGTAGCAGATAAATTCTGAATTCAACTTCCCTGTCTGGCGGTAGTCCTGGTAATTCTTCTGGGAAAACATCTGAGAATTGAGATACTACGGGAATATCTTTCAATTTTTTTTCCTTTAGTGTTAATGATTATGGAAATCATATACACTAATGATCCTTTCCTTGCACAACTTGCAGTTTTCATCACAGAGATGAATTTCATGGATCTAGATGGCTTATTTCCTTTGATTGTGATCTTTTCACCCTTTGGTTAATTTATTTGGATAAACTTTTGATCACATAAAATACTGGCTTTATTGGCTACTAACCAATCCATTCCTAATACGATATCAAATCCAACCAGATTCATTGGGTAAAGATTAGCAATAAAATTATGTTTTGAAATTTCTATTCTTGCTCCCTGTAAGATTTCTGTGATCTTAATGGATTCTCCATTTGCTGTCCCTACTAGACATTCTTGTTGAAGTTTAGCTAATGGTTGATTGAGAATTTTGCAAAATGAAGTATTAATAAAACTTTGATTCGCACCAGAGTCAAATAATACTTTAGCAAAAACATCATTAACTAAAAACGTACCGGCAATCACATCCGGAATCATCTTAGCTTCTTCGGCTGTCAGAACAAATGCCCAGCATTCTTAGTAGTCCTGTTATTCATGGCTAGAACTAGTTCCGGACAGTTTGGCTTGATATGTCCCTTTTCTCCACAATTGAAGCATACTCCGTTACTGGGTTTCTTTCTACAGTCTTCTTCTTTGTGTCCTGGTATCTTGCAGAAATTGCAGTAGGTGGAGCATTTTCCTGAATGCTTCTTCTTGTAGGCCTTACAATAAAATGTAGAAGTAGAACCTACATTCTTCCCACGGTTGGAATTTCCATAGCGGAATTCCTGGGTAAGTTTCTGAGATAGGTTCTTTCTCTGGTTCTCTTCTTGTGTAAGTACTAGTTCATCAGTCAAGGTGTTTGCTAGTTCTACTGCTTCTTCTATCGTTTGTGGTTTAGCTGCCTTGACTACATGTCTAATCTCACTGATTAATCCCCAAATGTAACGGGAGATTAATACGGGTTCTGGTGATGCTAGGGTTGGCACTATTCTAGCATATTCGAAGAATATAGTAGTGCTGTCAACTCCAGTCATTCTAAGATTTAAGAACTTATTAGCGATCTGTTCTTTTTCATTGGGTGGACAGAATTTCCTTTCAACTATGTTCTTAAACTCAGTCCATTCCATATTATAGACTCTGTCACTTCCCCTAGACTGGAGAATAGTGTTCCACCATTCTAGAGCAGCACTCTTAAAAAGATTGGAAACAAACATGATTTTGTCTTCCTCTACACACTTGCTTATTTTTAAGACTGCCTCAGTCTTCTCTAACCAGCGTAGAGCTGCAATGGCTCCTTCATTGCTAGAGAATTCTATTGGTTTACAGGACCAGAATTCTTTGTAAGAACAACCATAAGACATGGTTCTTCTTCTTTTTGGAATAGGCAATTGAAGTAACGGTCCATTGTTTACGCTGTGACTGGGTTCAGCTTGTGGTCGCTTACTTCCATTATTACTTTTATTTTCTGCTTCCTTAACCGTTTTGATAATATATGGCATAGCATCTATAATCCCTTGTGCCACTATGTGTTAGATGGCACTATTATCTATCTGGTTGTCGTTATTATCGTTATTCTGGTTTTCTTGATTCATTTCGTTGTCCATCTGGATTATAAACAATTACCAAGTATTAATATCACAGAGCAATGTTTAATGCGAACAATCACACAACAAGCATATTGATCAAAATCGTCGTGCATTGCGACATTTACTCTATTTTATATATTATGCATCTAATACAAACCGTAACTGGAATTTAAAATACAATACTAGTATGCATCAGTAGTTATTGGATTATCTATCTTAGTGGATTTTTTTTTCAAGTTACACACACACACACACATATTATTAATATTATTATTATTATTATTATTATTATTATTATTATTATTATTATTATTATTAGTGGGGGTTATTATTATTATTAGTGGGGGACCATCCAATACTGCATATTACGCTCGTCCTACTTCCAAACGAGCCTCTCCCTTAGTTTCCTTATCTTTTCACTTTCATCTAACAACTCCTCACCAAAAGTGCGGAGTTCCTGCACGTTCTCGGTACTCATGGGTGGTGCGGGTGCTCGTATTGGGTCAGGGTACTGGGGCATCGGTTCTTCGTATGGGTATGGGTTCTCTAGGATTTCTCGAATATACTGGTCGTTATCCCAGTATGGATCTAGAGGGTCAAGGTTTGGGTAAGGTGCAACTGGGTTTTGTATGGGCTCCTCCTGTAGGTAGAGTTCTCGATATTCCCTATGGTCGTCAAACCATGGGTCATAATCTGGACGATGGGGTGCTGGGACTCTAGGGATTTCGTTTGGGTCGAAAGCAGGTAAGGGAATCTGGTCTCCTGGGATAGGTTCGATTTCCATGGGTTGAGTTGGGAATAAGGGTAGTGGCTAGGGTGCTATGATTTGTTCTAAGTTTGGGTCTGCGGCAGTGGTAGCTAGTATGTGAAAATTGGCCAGTCTCCTATTGATTATATCCTGGGTTTGAGCATTCATTTCCCTATTTGCAGCTGCTAAAGATCTCTGTTGCTGTAATTTCCTCATTCTTTTCCTATGCTCGTGAGCTTCTCGACTGAACCATCCTCTCTTTTTGTTTAGTGAATGGCTCTTCGGATTGCACTTTAAATATAAAGATCACGTCTTCTGTGTCAACTGAATACCCCGAGGGGATAGGCTGGGAAGAAGTTCATTCATCTCTAGGAGAACTAGACAATTGACGATAGGCGTCCGATGGTCCTTGATCACTCATACTGTAAACTAACAAATTGTCAAATAACACAAAACAATAATATACACTTATGCACATAGTCACATAGATTATTTCCTAACAGAATTGATAATTTCATTGTCAGCAGAACACTTCTGTGGCTGAAATCAGTGCCTGTAGCTCTGATACCACTCTCTGTCGCAACCCCCAGCCCCTATCTCTTGGGAACGGGCGGCCGCGAGCCAGTAACAGTGGTATCGGTGTTTATCAGTTTTGTCGCAACCTCCGATCCCTTATTCTCGGGAACGGTCGGACGCGATCTCAGAGTTTCGGTGGTATCAGTTATTTAGTCTTGCAGCGGAATTTACATCAGGACCATAGTTAGGAAATGTTTATCAGAGTAAAACCACCTCATTTAATATTAATAATCACATGGGTAAAACCCAAGTTTCTTATTACAATATATTTATAGGGATAAATCCTATTTTATTTAAATTTAAAACATCGTTTATTTGGTAACTTTTATAGCCACATATTCCCAAGCCTTCAGTGCTCTCCAGCTGGCTTTTTACTAATTGGCTGTCACATTGGGTTACCTGAAACGTGTTTTAAAAACATTTGTCAGTCAGAAATACTGGTGAGTGAATCCCAGTGTAATCAAGTTTAAATAAAAAGTCACAGTGAACAGTATTGAGAGCGATCACATTGTTTATGTCTACACAATTACTCCATTAGTACTGTCAACCCTGACTTGTGGGTCATATTACCCATTGGCTAACTCATTGTCCAATGGTAACGTATTGTCATCCTCGACTTACTACTCACAGTGTAGTACATTTTGTATACAAAACCCCAACATACCGGCAGTAATTGAAGAACTACAAAGACTCAATCACTGCTAAATTTCATGGTAAAACATTTAAGGTTTGGTAAAACATTACCAAAAAGATTAACAAAAAGAGGATAAACTCCCATTGCTATCTTAGGCTTCTCGTAAGGGTTTCCTGGATATAATCTATAATTTATACAAATGTACATTGGTTAGTATCATAACCCTTTGAAATTATTAAATGATACCCTCCCCGAGACGGCATTCCAACAACTACGTCGGGCAGAACCACGACAGTTGTTACGGAACCCTAAATCAATCGGGCAGCGTAACTATTACGAAACTAGGGTTATAATACTTACAACGGAGCAGAACCTCGCTAATTAGGGGTATAATACCCGACTATAATGCTTATAACTTCAGAATTTCGTTTAGAATGAAAGAAGTGAGCGACGGAAAACGAAAACTGATGCGTTCTATTTACATTTGTAAAACCCGACCCTCACACGGCCCGCGTAAAGCACAGGCCAGGGTTACGCGGCCCGCGTCAACCCTGGTCAACAGAATAGCTTGGCTGAGTCGATGTGTAGGTCCGCCACAATGTCGACACGTGTCGGCCTGGGATGTCTCCGCGTTGTAGGTCTATCGCGGCCCGCGTACACTATCGAGAACACTTACACGGCCCGCTTTAACTAAAGAAATCAAAGGAATTCGGTATCCACCTTGATACGGCCCGCGTAAAAGCATGGGGTGGGTCTACGCGGCCCGTCTAAGCTTAATATTTCATGTTTTTAATTTATTTTATAAACTATAACGTATTTTGGGCTCGGTTTTTACATACGGGGTGTAATATAAGACATATAAGGATATTTTAAGATATAATAGGGTGTCGAAAAATATTATGAAAGTGTTGGTTTTACCGAGGGTTGTTATATCCTCCCCACCTTATTTTAGAGCTCGTCCTCGAGATCTACTGGAACAAATGCGGATATTTCCTTTGCATTTCTGATTCAAGCTCCCATGTGTACTCAGGTCCTCTTTTGGAGTCCCACTTCACTTTGACTAGAACTAGTCTCTTGCGTTTGAGATTCTTGACTTTCTTGTCTTCAATTTGTAGAGGTCTTTCTACAAACTTGAGTTGTTCATTTACCTCTATATCTTTAAGAGGTACTATCAATGATTTATCAGCTAAACACTTTTTGAGATTAGATACATGAAAAACATCATGTATTCCTGCCATTTCCTCTGGCAGTTTTAGCTGATAGGCTGCAGGTCCTATTCTTCTAATAATCTTAAAAGGTCCAATGTACCTGGGACTTAGCTTTCCTCTTTTGATGAATCTTACCACTCCTTTCCAAGGAGAGACTTTCAATAATACTTTATCTCCTACTTGAAACTCCAATGGCTTGCGTCGGTTATCAGCATAACTCTTTTGTCGATCACATGCGTCTTTCAGTCGTTCCTTGACATGAATAATCTTATCAGTTGTTTCTTGCACAATCTTAGTTCCAGATAGTTGCTTTTCCCCAATTTCTGCCCAACAGACTGGGGTTCGGCAGTGCTTCGAATGGTGCAGCATTGATACTTGTGTGATAACTATTATTATAGGAAAATTCTATTAAAGGTAAGTGATCGTCCCAATTACCTCCAAAATCAATTACACAGGCTCTAAGCATGTCTTCCATTGTTTGAATTGTCCTTTCGCTTTGTCCGTCCGTTTGAGGATGATAAGCTGTACTTAATTTTAACTTGGTTCCCATTGCCTTTTGGAAACTTGACCAAAAATGAGAGGTAAATCGGCTATCTCTATCAGAAACGATTGATAAAGGCATGCCATGTAAAGAAACAATTTCATTTACATATAATTTAGCTAATTGTTCCATACTAATTGTTTCTTTCATTGGTAGGAAATGAGCTGACTTGGTTAGCCTATCTACAATCACCCAGATTGTATCATTACCTTTCCTCGTTTTCGGTAATTTAGTAACAAAATCCATTGTTATCAATTCCCATTTCCAAATTGGCATTTCTAATTGCTGTAACAAACCTGAGGGTTTCTGATGTTCAGCTTTGACTTGTGAACAAGTTAAACATTTAGAAATATAGACTGCTATATCTTTCTTCATTCCTATCCACCGGAAATTTTTCCTTAAATCCTGGTACATTTTGTCATTTCCTGGATGCATCGTATACTTAGACTTATGAGCTTCTTCTAATATACGATAACGTAGGTTTCCTAATTTAGGTATCCACATTCTCTTTTCATGGAATCTCCAAATTCCATCTGTTCCTTGTTTTAATTCTTTCAGCATACCTTTTAGCCTTTCAGTATCTTCTTTGATTAGTGATTCTTGTGCTTCTCTTATTTGATCATTTAAATCTACTTGCAGATTTAATTTAAGAGAACGTACCCTTTTTGGCTTTTCATGATATTTTTGGCTTAAAGCATCTGCTACTACATTTGCTCTTCCTTCATGATACTGAATATCACAATTATAGTCACTAAGAAATTCCATCCAACGTCTTTGTCTCATATTCAACTCCTTTTGCTTGAAGATATACCTTAAACTCTTATGATCAGTGAATATAGTAAATTTACTACCATAAAGGTAATGTCTCCAAATCTTAAGAGCAAAAATTATAGCTCCTAATTCTAAATCATGGGTTGAATAATTCTCTTCATGATTCTTAAGTTGTCTAGATGCGTAGGCTATAACCTTCTGACGTTGCATTAATACACATCCATAACCTAATTTAGAAGCATCACAGTAGACTACAAAGTCTTCAGTTCCTTCTGGTAATGCTAATATGGGTGTATGGGTTAATCTTTGCTTAAGAATTTTAAAAGCTTCTTCTTGTTTTATTCCCCATTCAAACTTAACAGATTTGCAGGTTAATTTAGTTAAGGGAATAGCTATTCTAGTGAAATCTTGAATAAATCTTCTATAATAACCGGCCAATCCTAAGAAACTTCTAACCTCGGTTGGTGACTCAGGGGTTTTCCATTTAGTAATTGCCTCGATCTTTGTTGGATCTACATGAATTCCTTCATGATTGACTAAATGTCCAAGAACTTGTACCTGTTTTAACCAAAACTCGCACTTTAAAAACTTAGCATAGAGCTTTTCCTTTCTTAATAGACTTATAAAGTGCGTGCAAATGTTTGGCATTATCCTCTTTATTCTTGGAGTAAATTAGAATATCATCTATAAAAACAATTATGAATTTATCCAAATACGGCTTACATATTCGGTTCATCATGTCCATAAATGCAGCTGGGGCATTGGTTAAACCAAATGGCATGACAGTAAATTCATAATGTCAATACCTTGTTCTAAATGCGGTTTTAGAAATGTCTTCTTCCTGTACCTTTAATTGATGATATCCTGACCTTAAATCGATTTTAGAGAAAAATCGAGCTCCTTGTAATTGATCAAACAGATCATCGATTCTCGGTAATGGGTACCGATTTTTAATCGTGACCTTGTTTAATTCACGGTAGTCAATGCACATACGCATTGATTCGTCCTTCTTTTTAACAAACAATACCGGTGCTCCCCATGGCGACGAACTTGGCTGTATGAATCCTTTCTCTAACAATTCATCTAATTGTTTCTTTAATTCCTGCATTTCTGCAGGTGCCAAACGGTAAGGTGCTTTGGCAATCGGGGATGTTCCTGGTATCAGGTGAATTTTGAATTCCACTTCTCTATCTGGAGGTTGCCCTGGCAATTCTTCTGGAAATACATCTGAAAACTGAGATACTACTAGAATGTCTTTTAAATCTTTTCCTTTAGTGTTAGTGATTATGGAAATCAAATACACTATAGAACCTTTTCTTATACAACTTGCAGTTTTCATCACAGATATAAATTTTGTGGATCTAGAGGGCTTATCTCCTTTAATTGTGATCGTTTTCCCTTTTGGTGAATTTACTTGAATTGACTTTTGATCACATAAAATATTGGCTTTATTGGCTATTAACCAATCCATTCCTAAAACAATATCGAATCCTGCCAGATTCATGGGATATAGGTTTGCTATAAATATTTGGTTAAAAATTTCTATTCTTGCTTCCTGCAAGATTTCAGAAATCCTAATAGTTTCTCCATTAGCTGTTTCTACCAGACATTCTTGTGGTAGTTTAGTTAATGACTGATTTAGAATTTTGCACAACGAAGTATTGATAAAACTTTGGTTCGCACCAGAGTCAAATAATACTTTAGCAAATATATCATTAACTAAAAACGTACCAGCTATAACGTCTGGGATCATCTTGGCTTCTTCTGCAGTCAGCACAAATGCTCTAGCATTTTTAGTATTTTTGTTGTTTGCAGTTGGGGCCAATTTCGGACAGTTTGGCCTAATATGACCTTTTTCTCCACAGTTGTAGCACAATCCATTGCTGGATTTCTTCCTGCAATTTTCTTCCTTGTGTCCTGGCATCTTGCAATAATTACAGAGAATGGAGCATTTTCCCGAATGCTTTTTCTTGCAGACCTTACAGTATGGTGCAGAGGTAGAACCCATATTCCTACGATTAAAATTTCCAGAACGAAATTCTTGAGTAAGCCTTTAGGTTAGGTTTCTCCTCTGGTCTTCTTCTCTAGTACGGATTATCTCATCTGTAAAGGTATTGGCTAGTTCTACAGCTTCTTCTATTGTTTGAGGTCTAGCTGCCTTGACTACATGTCTAATCTCTCCAATTAATCCCCAGATATAACGGGAGATTAACACTGGTTCTGGTGAAGCAAGGGTTGGCACTATTCTAGCATATTCAAAGAATATTTTAGTGTATCCCTTACTATCCACACCAATCATCCTAAGGTTTAGGAATTTGTTTGCTATCTGTTCTTTCTCATTGGGTGGGCAGAATTTCCTTTCTACCTTGTTCTTAAATTCTTCCCATTCCATATTGTAGGTTCTATCACTTCCTCTTAATTGGAGGATAGTGTTCCACCATTCTAGTGCTGCATTCTTAAACAAATTAGAAGCAAACAATATTTTATCTTCTTCAGCACACTTGCTTATCCTTAAGACTGCTTCAGTCTTTTCTATCCAGCGTAAGGTTGCAATGGCCCCTTCGTTGCCCGAGAATTCCACTGGTTTACAATACCAGAATTCTTTATAAGAACAACCATAAGGCATGGTTCTTCTTCTTTTGGGAATGGGCATTTGAAGTACAGGTCCATTGTTCACGCTGTTTTCTGGTTCAATTGGTCGCTTACTGCTATGCTTACTTTTATTATCAGCATCCTTAATAGTTTGAAGAATAAATGGCATTGCATCTATAATTCCTTGTGCTACTATGTGTTGGATAGCACTATTATCCACTTGATTGTTATTGTTATTGATGCTTGGATTCTCATTAACCACGTTAATGTTACTCTGGTTATCATTATTCAGATTTCCTTGATTTCCTTCGTCGGCCATCTGAATTTTAAACAATTATCCCATATTAATATCACAAGATAATAGATAGTATCGTAATTCACATGACACGCAATCTATCAAAAAACGTCGATCATTGCGACTTGTACTCTATTTTCATATACTATGCGTCTATTACACACTAGTACTGAAATAAAGATTACAATACCAACAGAAAGAAAATTACACTAATAGTACTATGCATCCGTACACACATATTTTATTTTATTTTTATTTTATTATTATTATTACTACTACCATTTACTCCATTCTCACATTCACGGATATGGATTTATCCAAAAATCCATATTGCGCTCATCGTATTTCCATACGAGACGCTCTCCAACCTGACGCATTCTCTCACTGCTTTCTAAAATTTCCTCCCCGAAAGTCCTAAGTTCTTGCACGTTTTCTGCACTCATTGGGGGTGCTGGTTCTAGGACTGGGTTTGGAATCTGGGGTGCGGGTTTCTGATATGGGGGTGAAAGTTCCTGAAATCGGTAAGGATCTTCTAAAATTTCCCTAATATATTCATCATGGTAATAGGGATCTAGAGGGTCCATACCTGGGTAGGTTTCTATGTTCTGTATGGGTGGGTATTCTTGAATAGGGTAACGTTGCACAAAGTCCCTATTATCTTCCCACCAGGGGTCGTAATTTGGGTCTAGGGGGTTTGGTGCAGGTACCCTAGGGATTTCTTCTGGGTTAAAGTCGCGCATCTCCACTTGGTTGTCAGGATTTTCTATCTCCATGGGTTGTTCTGGGTTTTGTGGTTGTGGGGCTACTAGTTGTTCCAAACTCGGGTCAGCAGCAGTTGTAGCTAGGATATGGAAATTGGCTAGGCTTCTATTAAGCATATCTTGAGTATGGGCATCTGTTTTACGCTTAGCAGCTGCTAGAACTCTTTGCTGTTGCAATTTTCGCATTCTCTTCCTATGAGCAAAAGCTTCTTTACTGAACCATCCTCGTTTCTTATTAGGAAATGGCTCTTCAGATTGAGCTCTAAAGGCAAATATTCCTTCCTCCTGATCAGCAGAATACCCTGAAAGGGCAGGCTGTGAAGAGGTACCTTCACTCCTAGGTGATTCAGACAACTGACGATTTATGTCTAAGGGTCCTTGATCACTCATACTGTAAACTAACAGATAGTCAAATAACACATAACAAATAAATACAGTTATGCACGTATTTCCGTAATTTATTTCCTAACACAAAATTTAAAATTTTAAGTGTCAGCAGAACACTTCTTTGGCTCAGACCAGTGGCTAGGCTCTGATACCACCTTCTGTCGCAACCCCTGATCCCTTATTCTCGGGAACGGGCGGACGCGATCTCAGAGTTTCGGTGGTATCAGTTATTTAGTCTTGCAGCGGAATTTACATCAGGACCGTAGTTAGGAAATGTTTATCAGAGTAAAACCACCTCATTTAATATTAATAATCACATGGGTAAAACCCAAGTTTCTTATTACAATATATTTATAGGGATAAATCCTATTTTATTTAAATTTAAAACATCGTTTATTTGGTAACGTTTATAGCCACATTTTCCCAAGCCTTCAGTGCTCTCCAGCTGGCTTTTTACTAATTGGCTGTCACATTGGATTACCTAAAACGTGTTTTAAAAACATTTGTCAGTCGGAAATACTGGTGAGTGAATCCCAGTTTAATCAAGTTTAAATAAAAAGTCACAGTGAACAGTATTAAGAGCGATCACATTGTTTATGTCTACACAATTACTCCATTAGTACTGTCAACCCTGACTTGTGGGTCATATTACCCATTGGATAACTCATTGTCCAATGGTAACGTATTGTCATCCTCGACTTACTACTCACAGTGTAGTACATTTTGTATACAAAACCCCAACATACCGGCAGTAATTGAAGAACTATAAAGACTCAATCACTGCTAAATTTCATGGTAAAACATTTAAGGTTTGGTAAAACATTACCAAAAAGATTAACAAAAAGAGGATAAACTCACATTGCTATCTTAGGCTTCTCGTAAGGGTTTCCTGGATATAATCTATAATTTATACAAATGTACATTGGTTAGTATCATAACCCTTTGAAATTATTAAACGATACCCTCCCCGAGACGGCATTCCAACAACTACGTCGGGCAGAACCACGACAGTTGTTACGGAACCCTAAATCAATCGGGCATCGTAACTATTACGAAACTGGGGTTATAATACTTACAACGGAGCAGAACCGCGCTAATTAGGGGTATAATACCCGACTATAATGCTTATAACTTCAGAATTTCGTTTAGAATGAAAGAAGTGAGCGACGGAAAACGAAAACTGATGCGTTCTATTTATATTTGTAAAACCCGACCCTCACGCGGCCCGCGTAAAGCACAGGCCAGGGTTACGCGGCCCACGTCAACCCTGGTCAACAGAATAGCTTGGCTGAGGCGATGTGTAGGTCCGCCACGATGTCGACACGTGTCGGCCTGGGATGTCTCCGCGTTGTAGGTCTATCGCGGCCCGCGTACACTATCGAGAACACTTACGCGGCCCGCTTTAACTAAAGAAATCAAAGGAATCCGGTATCCACCTTGATACGGCCCGCGTAAAAGCGTGGGGTGGGTCTACGCGGCCCGTCTAAGCTTAATATTTCATGTTTTTAATTTATTTTATAAACTATAACGTATTTCGGGCTCGGTTTTTACACACGGGGTGTAATATAAGACATATAAGGATATTTTAAGATATAATAGGGTGTCGGAAAATATTATGAAAGTGTTGGTTTTACCGAGGGTTGTTATAAGTTTGGCAGCGGAATTTACATCAGGACCGTAGTTAGGAAATATTTTACCAGAGTAAAATACCACATTTTTTATATAATAAACATATGGGTAAAACCCAAGTTTCTATTACAAACATGTTTATAGGGATAAATCCTAATTTATTAAATTAAAACATCATCTTTATTTAGGTAACTTTTATAGCCACATTTTCCAAGCCTTCAGTGCTCTCCAGCTGGCTTCTATTTGGCTTTCACATTTTGTTACCTGAAACGCGTTTAAAACATTTTTGTCAGCGAAAAATACTGGTGAGTGAATCCCAGTTTAATCAAGACAGATTTTATCATTTTTCAGTATTGAGGGCGATCTCGCAATTATATTTGTTGTTTCCAATTCTTACTTTAATTACCACCCACGGCACTGTCAATCCTGACTTGTGGTCATGTTACTACTCACAGTGTAGTAACAAATTTTGTATACAAAACCCCAACATACCGACGATAATTGTAGAATTACAAATACTCAATCACTGTTAATTATAATGTAAATCATTTGAGGTTTTGTAAAAACAGTTCATAAAAAGGTTTAACAAAAAGGAGATTACTCACATTGCTAATTTAGGTATTTTCCTTGTGACTTCCTGGTTATAATCTATTAATTAAACAATGCACACGCGTTAGCATAATAACCCAATTTACATTAGTTATACCCTCCCGGAGACAGAACTCCAACGACTACGTCAGACAGAGCCTCGACAGCCGTTACAGAGCACTAGATCAATCGGGAAGCGTATCTAATACGTAACCGGGGGTTATAATACTTACAACGAGGCAGAGCTTCGCTAATTAGGGGGTATTATGCCTGGTATAATTTCTACACTACAGAATTTGAGAGAGAATTGGAGATTTTGAACGACGAAAATGAAATGCCGAAGCCCTCCATTTATAGGCTGGATCGGGGGTCTCTCGCGCCCCGCGACCCACCCTTTTGCTTCCTCCACGGCCCGCGAGCTAGGCTGGCTAAGGCCTAGCCTTGGCCAGTCACAAGCATAGATCGTATGTGTGTCATGCCACGTGGTAGGCTGGGGTTGCGCCACCCGTCACTCGCTCGCGCCCCGCGACAGACCTAGGGGAGTCTGTCGCGCCCCGCCAGAGCCTTGTGAATTTTGTTTTTATTTAATTTTTATGAAATTAAAGGTATTTAAGGACGGTTTTTGTATACGGGGTGTATTTTAGAACGTATATGGACGTTCTAAATATTTTAGGATATATTTAGGAGAGTTGTTATATACGTGCATATTTTTATGTAAGTTTCGGTATAAAGTCGAGTTGTTCTACGTTTCGACCTAAACTTTTTTGAGAAATGGTTCAGGTCAACTATAATATGTTTTTATGCTTATTTTATGCATGTTTCATAAATTTTGGTTAGGACCGAGTGGTGTCAAATTATGGTTTCTTTTCTTTTTTCAAAAGCTCCAATTAATCCCTTTTGATTACACGTGTCAGTTTTTCCTTCGTACCCGTTACGATTTCTATATATGAGTTGGGTCACATATAGTACGTTATGAATGTACGATATGAATTTGATATACTTTACGTTTTAATCCAATCGCAATGCTTATACATGTTACATTGAGTTCAATTGGATACGTTGAAATGCGTGTTTTCATATGGTTAATGCGTCACATAACATTTAGACTAATTCATTCAATGTTTACGATGTACCGTGCCGCAACGCGCACGGGTCTTAATGCTAGTTGGGACAATATTATAAATGATAGATATTGAAATCAGTATTAAAATCATCAGAAAATGCCATTCACATTGCTTAAGCGACTTCCTAACTTGTTTATATTTATACTTGTTATACTTACTAAGCCAAGAGGTGTTCTACATTTTAGATTATTTAGTATGTGTAACTCTAGTAAATATTTTCGATCTCTAAAGGTAATACCCGGTTTAGGTAGGGTAAATACCCAGGTTCAGGCATTACGAAAACTGACTTCGGGTATTTTTGGGTATGGTTTCACATTCGAGTTCTAATTTAAAAATCTATAATCCATATATCCCTGCGGGTAGTGTCAGGTACAAGACGGGTTAGGAATATCCAGTTTTTTAATACCCGGTTTCAGTTTTTTTCGAGTAGGGTATAATTAGGGCTGCAAACGAACCAAACGTTCGGCGAACAGTTTGTGCATTGTTCGGTGGGAAGTTCGTTTGTATTCGTTCATTTATTAAACACATGAACACGAACAATAAATTTTGTTCGTTTAGTTAAATGAACGAACATGAACAGAGGTTGCATTCGTTCATTTATGTTCGTGAACATTCGCTAACATGTTCGTTTATGTTCGATTGTGTTTGATAATTCATTAGTGTTTTTAGTTTTTATTTTTATTTAAATACTTTAAAATTCCGACAAATAAAATATTTAATAAGTGTTAGTGTATTATATATTATGTTAATGAATGCTTGTTTGTGTTTTTTTGTTTTCATTTGTGTTCATGAACATTAGTTTGTGTTCTTTGTATTCATCAACGTTCGTTTTCTTCGTTACCTAAAATTAGCAAACCAACACAAACGAAGACGAACACGTTCATTTCCTTAACAAATAAACACAAATATAAAATCTCGTTCGGTAAGTGTTCATGAACAGTTCGTGAACACATATACTTCTTAACAAACGAACATGAACAACGTCTTATTCGTGTTCGTTCGTTTTGTTTGTATAATGCCCCGTTATTTATCTCCGCCCCTCCAATTCGTTTTCCCATTTTTTTTAAAAACTGGGTCCGCCACCATGGTCCGATACTCCATTCACCCTCCTAGGCCCATGAGCCCATATGCCTTACCTTTGTGGCTTTGTTCAACTATTTGATAAGGCTATTTTCTGAAGCCCAAATAACTTAATTCATAAACAGACCCAACAAATTTTAATAAACACTAATAAATTATTATCTAAAGAAATTGTAGATATAGTTTTTACAACTTCATCATAAGATTTCCTATATTTTCTTCATAAGCTACAAATTTTGTAATTGTATAAATGTTTAAATAATATTGATTAAAATAATTTGATATTTTGCTTTAAAATAATAAAATAGTATTAAACCGTATAAACTTAGAAAAGAAATAAGCATGTACTATTGTTCTACCCTAAAAAATATAATATGCATGTTATAGGGTTTATTTGTCTTGAGCTCAGTATTGCATGTTTCATAGCTCAAATTATATATTATCACTAATAAATTACAATATATACACACAGTTGTATGCCTATCAGACTCGTATTGCACTTAATGGTTCAGACTGTTTGTTTCGCGAGCAAATGTCTAAATGGTTTAGACATTTGTCTCTGAATGGTTAAGCATTATACTTGAGCCTGAATGGTTAAGTCCTCTAATCTGAATTGGTCAGACATTTGCCTTTAAGCATCATACTGGCTCTTAATGATTTAGACCTCTTACTAGTTTAGCACTTAATGGTTCAGACATATTATTGGTTTAACACTTAACCATTCAGAAGTTTCCAAACAACCCCTAATTACCTTTAGAAGAGCAAAAACTTTTGAGGCACTTAATGAAACACTTGGAAAACTTTTTTACTATTGTGGAAGTTGCCCATTTTATAAAAGGGGTCTATAATCAAACTATATTATTTTCTGCAGTACGTATTAAACTTTCAAAAGAAGACTTACAATGTGTCTCAAGAATAATATATATGTTTTCAAGATTATTCATAAAACATACTAGTCTAAGAACCCGCGAGTTTCGCGGGTGCCTTAACACCAACTAAACACATAAAAAATTCTAAACGTTGAAGCGTTAACCTATGATTTGGTAAACCTAATATTTTGAGACCGTTGAGCACATCCCAATAGTACATCCGCTCATCTCTTTTACATATTAACTTTTTGTCAACTAAACCTTCATGATCTTTTCATGCATTTTGGCCAATATGACTTGCACCAACAGTGTCAATATCTAAATATACATATACATGCCACAAAACCAAGGGCAGAGCTTTATTGGGGTCGAGGGGTCATAGTTTTAGTTTTACCAAAAAATTCTAATTTTTTTGTAGCGTAAGAAGCTAGTTATAGGGTAGATTAAAGTGGTCAGTCAATTTATAAACCATCACAATGGTTCAATGGCAGCCCTCCATTTGTATAAACTTGTCGGGCTGGCCTTTTCGACCTGTTTACTGCATTTGTAAGACATATACAAAAAAATGCCCCATAAATATTATATACCATTCGTCTACCTTGCATGATCTCCAATTAACTATAAAAAACAAAACAAAATAGAACTTCCCAACAACCAGAGATCCAGCACTTTAAACTACTTGTATTGAGTTAAAGATCATGAAGTCAAAACAACAATTCTGCCATCTCAAAGTAAAACTTTTCTCATCTTATTTCCAACTATATATTAAAAGCATTAAAATTCAATAAAATCCAACAATTTTTACCACAAAAACAACCACTGTCAAAACGATTTGGGTCACAATCGGTTAAAAAATATCACAAAAGCAAAATAAAACACTCAATCAAAATCAAATCTAGGAAGCATACCTATGGTGGGCGATTTTGGCAAAGGTTGACCAGAACCCTACTTACAATCCACAAGTCATTCCAGTTGTATACATAAAAATATAAAATAATATAAGCACTACAATAAGTTAAACGGATTGTGCCATAACATGGTAGGAATACATTTTTGTTTATTATAATTTATTATAAACTTTGACATCTTATAGAGCCGAATTCAAGTAAATATAGAGACGAAAGCACAAAACTTCGCTGCAATCTTCCTCGTTTTCAAACAAAACAAAATACAGTATAAAGAGATTAAAGATGCATGAAAACTCCTATGTGGGATGTTGGGATAATGTATACTAAATGAAATTACGAACTTCAAAATAAACTAACAAACATGGGATTGAGTTCTTACCTTAAGTGAACACTAAGTCTGTCATTAAGCGGGCTGGTATCCTTCGGGCCCATATCAATACTCCCAAACAAATTTTAAAATATGTAAAATAAAGAACCTTATAGATAATAAAAAACAACATGTTTAATAGTTAAAACATTATACATGCCAGTAAAACTTATATGCAAATTCCTATACCCATAAACTTAAAGGGTCACATGTACATTTAGGTAATCAGTTCTATCACATGTTTTTAGAAAACAAACCTTGAGTCTCTTTTGAACTTTATTCTTTGAGAAATGATTTAACATGTGCTTCCACAATTCCCATTGAAGACCCAACAACGATGATGTGGCCCATCTTCCGTTGCTTTCGCATATCTTGCAGTTTTATCAATAAAACATTTTAGTATTTGGCTGATTGCATCAAAGTGGAATATGTTTGAGAAGTGTGTGTGTGTGTGATATACATACGATATACATATTTGTGTATACATATACCTGGCTTGTCATGCTTATGAATGGTGGCCCCTGGAGTACACAATGCTCTTTTAATAATCTGATTTGCTAGAATAAAACCCGCCTCTCCCTGCACAAAAAACCCTCATCCTATTGCTTATCATGATGAAAACACGCACCATTACCATATAATAAAAAAAGGTTACTTAGTGATTTGTATAATAAAGATGCAGGATAAATTACCCACTAAAACCTATATTCATGTTGTAAGTTTTACTCCTAGTCAAAATTGTTAAATAAAGTCCTTGTTTTTGTCTTTGCGTTTTTGGATTTATGAAAAACTTAATGTATTAAATGTGGTTACAAAACTATACTAAATAAAGATGATATAAAAAAAGTAACCTCATCTTCACCAAGAATGGTGTACAGCATAAGCAGCTCGAACCTTCATTGATGGATCACCAAGAGGAAGCCTAACTCTGACCAGTAAATGCTGCTCATACTATGAGGTATAGCATGACTCAAGAGTGTGGTGACATTAAACCAATATCTAAATACAAAAAAAAAAAAAAAAAAAAAAAAAAAAAAAAAACGATTTAAGTCCGCCACAAAATTAATATTGTGGTTAGCCACACAAAAACCAACTTCGCACATTCTTCACCCCGACCCATCATATTCTATGTAACCAAACTATATGACCCGACCCATTTTGTAAACATACCATAACCCCTATCCGCCATTTTGGACAACTAATTTTAGGTAAAAGAGCTCTTACATCCAGCCAAGATACACGGATCACCGCCCAAACGGTAGAAATCTACACAAGCCAATTCTACAAAAGAGCGAAAATTTGCATATGTTGCTAACCTAACTTGATGACCAAATTCCTGCACATAAAATACAACCTTTTAATGAGAGTTAACCTTTAAAAAGAAAAATATGTTGTTCCATTTTCTAATTTTCTACCAAATGATAATAATGCATCAATATCATAAAAAGTTCTTCCTTAGTTTCTTAACCGAACCTGAAACAAATAGAAAAAAAAAAAAAAAAAAACAATCTATAGTCCTTTGATTAGTAATACCACATTACCAATCCTAATCTACAAATAGAATACTAATACTTATTTATTACTTATCAATAAGGCAAAGATAAAATTACAAATTTTGTCACACTACAAATATAATCCGAAAATGGATCGTCGCGCGTCTAGGTTACTAAGTCGGGTAGATGGGCACAAAGCTATCAAATGTGCATTCATTAAAGCAATTAAACCAATTGTTTCTTTTAAACTAACCCATACCTATATGTCACTAAAAATAAGGTATAAGAAAATTAAGTAGCCATAATGTTCAAAACTTGGAACAAACTAAAATTATTTTTAACTCAGAAAAAAGCCACAATTTCTTACTATCACAATTGTCCGTTGCAGGGCTTGCATCTTGATCCTCGGCTAACGATGGTGCTTTATGACAGCCATGGTGGTGGTGTCCAACGGTGACGACAGTGATGGTGGTGGTGACAATGGTCATGTTGGGGGAGACATGTAAGGGTGGTGCTGGCCTAACTTGGAACACTTCTAAATGGGCACAAACTGAACTAAAATAATCTGAACCAGTTAAAATTTTATAAAGTTACTTCCTCCACTGGAACGCATCTATCAAGAATGTATATTGTCGTTTTCTTATTTTATCATTCACAAACCATTAAGTTCGGATGATTAGTTTTACCCAGTTAAATCCAAGTTCTCAAAAACTTCTCATAAAGTCAGATACGTCCCATCTTGAAATATTACAACCTAAAGAAGCAAACACAAAGTCACTACCAGAAATCAATATAACAAAGATGGAAAACAAATCAACAAACTATTTAAGTTTATTACCTCATCAGGTTCTTTCCTCATAAGTTAGACTTTATGATTTCTTAAAGTTACCTATACTCAATCGTCTCGAGTGATGCTTACGATTTCTTAAAATGTCTTAGTAAAGTCTTTTACTACACCATTAGCGCGTTAACATAAGTTGCAGAAAGTTCACCTTGTAAAGTTCATGCACACATCTAATGCTCCTTGTGCAATAATACCAGAATCATGGTCCCTCAATAAGGCAACTTCATCGATCACTCCACCCGGTGCCACGTTGATGATTCGAACTCCTTTCTTCATCTTTGCAAAGGTTGCATCATTAAACACCTTTAAAGTAGCAGGGGTAAGTGACATATGAAGTGAGATAAAATCTGCATTTGAAATAGCCTGATCAAAAGAGGCCAACATAAACCTTCTTCTATAAAATAGTGAACCAAAAGATTTAAAAAAACATTGCTATAATGATAATCTATAATGTATGGTTGTATATAGGTCGCTCTCAATCTACACAAAAAATAAAGATCTAAAGCAAAAGCGCATTTAGATCAAATTGTGGATCAAATTATGTGGCTGAGGCAACAAATTGTGGATCAAAAAGTGGCCATTTTTCTAGATGTGTTATACCTTAATGGTAATATTAAACAATTTAACGCATATAGACATCGTGTGACTACTTTTACTTGCCTAAAACCTAAGTACTTTCATTCTATACGTGACTCCAAACATGCTATGCTTTATAGATTAATCAAAAACTGTAGAATAGAAAACATATAAAAAAAAGTTACCAGAATCATTTCAAGATATGATTTAATGATCCAAGGGCCTGTGATTCCCAGTCTTGATGCATCTGATTCAACCATCTAAGAAAAAGAATATAAATCATACATACATGCTAACATTGTTAAGGACAAAATAATGTTGAAATAAGAACATACTTTTCTATTTCTGCCCGTGAGAATTATGTATTTTCATAAAGAGTGTCTATGGTCTCTTGAGACATTGAAAGATCTCCATAAATGATTGGTTTAGATTCCCGTTTATAATAAAGAACAATGTTGTATCCCAAAGCCAACAAACCACTAAGAGTCATTCTTCCAACCTGTTAAAATTTGATCAGAAAATTTGGTGAAAAGAGAAACTGGTAGTGTTGGTTTTAAAAAGCGCATCAGGAGGCGTGAGTAACTCAAGGAAGTCTAAAAAAGCCTCAAGGTTGGGCGCTTCATGTACAGCTGTGTAAAAATTAGTCAAAATGGGGCTTATAGAAAGCTAATATGAAAGAATGATTAAAAGGATTAGGAGATCATGAATGGTTTGCTTAATAAAAAGGCTTTTAATCGTACATAAAGCTTATTTGGTTGTACATAGAGCAGCGCCTCGTGTACGTAAAGCTCTCGCTTCACGCCTCACACCTCTAATTTTAGGAACTAAAGCTAGTAATACAACTTCATTTACCTCAAACTCAATTTTTTGCCTAATAATGAAATTTTGATAACAATTCTTTGGTCACCGAGTGAAAGATATTATCAGGAAAGACCGAAATTCAACAGCAATGGATTCGCAAAATTTACACAAAGAACAATAGATATCAGAGAATGTAAAATGGTTACTTGTCTGGCCTTTATATGGACTTATTCACCTAAAAATTGGTGTTTTGGTTATTTTTCTCAACGGGCCAAATGGGTAAAAATAAAGAACTAAATAAAAAAGAAAATTGGTCGAACTGATCAGATACAAAAGTTCAAAAAATTTAATTATTTTTATTAAGTATTTATAAAAAAATAAAAAAAAGTTTACATGTGAACCCGACTCATTTTTGCCCTGCACCGAACAGTTATTAATCCAAACTCATTTTGGGTCATTATTCAACCTGCTTCTTAAAACTAATTTACCTTAGTCTATTTCACTTGTAAGTTTTTTTTTTTTTTTTTTTACCTTGGTCTATTTCACTTGTAAGTTCTTTTTTGGCAACAACATGCTTGGTTAACTGTGACTCCTTCCACTTTCTAATCCACAAAACACGTAATTACCATGTACCTTATCTTCCAAGAATTCAATCCTTTTAGATCCTACTCGATTACTTAGACCATGTGTAGTGGTAAATTGTTATAATGCCCCCACCATGGGGCATTATTCGACACGTGTCATCCCAATCAGCATGGGGCATTATAGCATAAAGTGGTGTAGTGGGGCATTATTCCAATAACGCCCATGCAATCATTTCCCAATTATTTATTTTTTTTTAACTTTAAATACTTCATTAAATTAAAAAAAAATACAATACTAGAAATTAAAAAAAATATCCGATAAAATTAAAAAAAAAAAAAAAACTCTAGTTTTCGTCTTCGCTTTCTTCACCCTCGCCAACTTCGTCTTCCTCGTCCTCCGTTTCTTCCTCTCCCTCAGGTGGAACATACCGAACCGACCATGCGTGGTGTACCAAATCAACCATTAACTGGGAATGGTACGGTTCGTAACGCAACTCTCGCGCATTATTCACTCTTTCTTCCATTGTCGCCTGTGGATGCTCCTCTTCAACGGCTTCTGGCACATAATTCTGGCATATCGCCTTTCCTTCGTCTTCCAAAATCATGTTGTGCATGATTATACAAGCGTACATAGCCGTTGTGGTTGGTGATTGGTTGGTCAACAATGGTACAAGCGTTTTAATTAAAACGCCGGCAACATTTTTTCTCGAAAATAACGCCCCATAACGCCTACCGTAATGGTAGGCGGGGCGTTTTAGAGCGTTATTTTTGAATTTTTTTAAAAAAAACGCCCCACTACGGGCGGTCTTACACAGAAACTAAAGAATGTAAAACTATTTAAATTTTTCTTAATAGAATGATACAAAAAGAAAATTAAAGTTTTTGTAGAAGTGGATTACCAATTCAACATCCGTGGGACCTTAAAAAAATTATGAACCCATTATCCCGCCTAATATAGAAATGTACGCCTCTACAATACCGTTCCACCACAAAACGAAACGTGCGCCTCAAACCACTAAACCACTGAGGCGTACGTATAAAACCTAGCATTGAGGCGCCGCCTCATATATAATATATTACCATTCCACCTCGAGGCGCGCCTCAAAACGGATGCCTCAAGCGTTTTTTTAAACCATGAGTATAGCTTATCACATTTTATGAATTTAGGTGTCAAAATGAATTATAGAACATGAAATAAGTATATAAGTGTACATGGAATGACAATTTCAGTATATTATATTGACATAGTAGCCTAATGTACCAACACATGAAAGATGAACATTCACCGACAAAATGAATGTCAAGATGGGCGGGTCATAACTCTAATATATTTTAAACAATGATACCTGAGAAACGACATGGTCCATAACTCCCCCAAAATCACCAGAAGCACCTCGGGCTGGAGCTAGAGAATCCAGCTCATCAAAGAAGATGACACACGGGCAGGCTGCGCGGGCCTGCAAATCAGCCCATTCTCATGCCATGAACATTTTAAAAAACCAAGAAAAAAACGATGGCACTATGGACTGGATATGATAGGATAGGATATGACAACGTACCTTCTGAAATATGTCTCTTACATTTTTCTCCGATTCTCCTATGTACATGTTGATCAATTCAGGCCCTTTAACACTTAGAAAATTAAGAGAACATTCGGTTGCAACAGCGTTTGCCAACAAAGTATATGAAAGCAACATATGTTTTAGATGGTTATAGCAGACAATATAACAATAACGACAATATGCTGAGAAATATTAAATGATTTAAACGATATGTAATACCTTCCCGGTACCAGGAGGACCATAAAGAAGAACACTGGAGCGTTTACGTAGCCCGGATGAAAACAAATCCAAGTAAGAAGGAACATCATTTTAACTTTATTACCAGATCTTCCTCCATGGTAAATGTTTCAGATTCAAGTACTGAATCAACGTTGGCATGCATTATGTGACCATCAGTTCGCATAACAGTTCCTATTATGCCCATCAAACAGTGCTCCTTAACAAATATAACAGATAAATTTACAATCAATATTTTATATAGATATAACTTTGGTGTCACTTGAAGGCGAAAAGGGGAAAATAAAAAAAGAATAACCAACCTTTGAGTGCTGAAATAAAGTATGTGAAACATGGCGCAATCAAGGTGTTGTAGTGGTTTTATTGGTCTTCACCAAAGATATATATCCTCACACCTACGGATCCCCCACTACATTAATGCAATGAAAAAAATATGATTGAAAGTTTGACGTTCGCTAGTGGATTCAAATAATAAAAAAGAGTTGTAAAAGGTGCAGTTTCGGCACCGTCTATACCTTCTTTAGACATTATCGACCCTGTTCAAGGTCAACTCTATCACCAACCCAGAGGAAAACAAAACAAAACAAAACATGGCGTGTCTGCTATTTCCTGGAGTGAAAAACAAATAACTTAGTGTAGAAATTTGCCGTAAAGAATAACAAATAAAGATATTGTCTCCATTGATGATAGAAAAAGAGAATATAGCAAGTGGGTATTATATTCAGTTAAAATCTAAATGTTTTCGAACAATAATCAGAGCAATGTTCCTGTATCACAATTTAAAACATATATTTGTGATATATTAGTAACAAACACGTCAATTTATATTTGGAGACAAAATGGAAATTAAAGGTGTGCTATTGTTTTCATCCTTTTTTTCTCTGTAGACATGAAAATTATCCCAGAAGCACTCATGCATTGAATAAACAAAACAATATAACTAATCGAATTGATCATAGCAAGAAAATGTGGTAGATCGGAAGAAAGGTATATACAAACTAATCGATTTAGATGAAAAAGCATAGATGCAGACAATTTCACCAAATCAGTGGTCGTACCTGCTGAGGGCGTCAGTTGCTTCGCCGGAAAACCTTTTCAATCAGTTTGCCTCTTTTCAATCAGTTCGCCGGCACAGTTGAACCTTCCTACAGCAACAAACACACACCAAAACATATCTTTTAGCCTAAATCCTCTTCAATTTTCTACTTTTAAAGCTATTTTCCTATCAATTAAAAAACGACCCACAAATTATTTCATAACATTGTAACAAAAAAGGATGCATATTTGCTAATCGGAATGCAATACCTTTGGTGTGTATGTATATCCTGCAACATAAAAGATACCTTCTTGCTCAATCTAAAAGAAAACCCATGTCAGTAAAAACATAAACTTGTTGCTATTTTATGAAGCCAGAACAGCAGTGGCAGACATGCATTTCTGAGGTTAGAAAAACTTCACCAGAAAACCATAAAAATCACAAACATTTCACAAATTTAATCATGTTTCGAAGCAAAAAAGACATACCCATTGCATATATTAGGGTTTGTGAATGTGGCGGATGAAATAAAAGGGGGAAAACGGGTGTAAGGAGGAAAAAAATTTGAGCTTGAATAATCAATGTAAAAAACAATAAACATACCTGGATTCAATTCCACTGGTTACAATTTAGGGTTTCCAATAATCACAAAAATCATTATTATATCATGTATGTGATCGAGCACTTAACTGTTCTAATTAAATCTTCAAACAATGGCAGCACCGTCCGTCAAGTTCCTCACCCTGCTCTGCTCATCTAGCTTTACTCCGAGCACCACCGTCCGTCCTCCGGCCACCGTCTGGTCTCTGAACTCTCCGGCGAGCTCTGTTTGAAGTTTTCTGTAATTCCAACCAATCGAAATCAAAATTAATCGAAGAGGATGATGTAAACTTATAGAAAATTAGACACGTAACCCATTTGAAAATCGAAGCTCTTTCAGAAATATTACCTGGTTGGATTGAGCGACAAAATCAAAACCGATTCGACAATTCTATATCTATATCAATGATTAACATATTAAACATTGATTAAAGCGAAAAATCAAACGATTATCGAATTACATCATAAAAATCAAAGAAAACATACCTAGATGAGAGTTTGAATGCTTGAGATTTAGGGATTTCTGGAGTGGGTATGGCCATGTACAATCGCTAGAGATGAAGCCGTAGATGAGATTTAGGGTTTGTAAAATTGAATGTGTGATGTAAAATTGAAATCAATTTGCCTGGAATATGATTTCAACTGATTGAGAGAATTAATTAGGTTTCCTAATTGAAGAATAGCGTAGGTAGGAAGAAGGAAATACAATTGGCGCTCGAATAACAATTCTCTGGCTAAAGAGATATGCCACATCAAGGTCAAAAAGTCAACATTATTTTGCTTTAGTATAAGAGATTGATATAATGGTCTTCTTAGTTCTTTGTCTAATTGTTTTCATAATTTATCATAGATTCTTTTAAACTAATAAAACACTTAAAACGCATAAACAATTAATAGGTAATCTCGTTTTAAAAATCACAAATTAATATTTTTGCTAGAGAAAATTACTTTGATTTAAGGTATTAGACCACCCGTAGTCGGGCGTTATTTAAAAAAAAAAAATACCAAACACGCCGGATCAAGCCCGGGTTCCGCCCCCTTGGGCGTTTGATGGCGTTATTAGACAAAAAAACCGCCCGGCATTTTTTAAAACATGCCTAATTGTTGCTTTGGGGGACGAGATGACCGTTGCAAACGGTAACTTTCTTAATTATTTTTTTTAAATCCAATAAACACTATAAAATACCCACTAGTTTTACACTTTTATATAAAAAACTCACGCACCATCAAACTTTCTCTCTACTACTTCTACAATTTATAAAAATATCAACCCATTCCGACCCTCATCTGGTGTCCCCTCAAGACCCGGGAACCCGAACACAACCCAACCGCAACAAACTTTTAACCTTCAAGACTTGGACCCGAACATGTTATCATACGCGGCTTTCTTGAGTGGCGCTATTCCATTCGTGCAACCCACTTTCGGCTTTGGCCAAGCCGGCGGCTCGCAACCATCACAACAACAACCCGAACCCGATGTGGATATCGTGCCGGAGACGCAACCCGAACCAGAGCGAGAGACATCGAAACGCGGCAAAAGGTCGCATAAGAAGAAGGAAGCGAACGAACCTCGACGTAAGCATTCTTACCTTACTTGGACGAAGGAGGAGGAATACACGTTGGTTCGGGCGTGGGTTGATGTTTCGGAGGACCCCGATATTGGTAAGTTTTATATTTTTTTTACTTTTTTTTTCCTACACGTCGATTTTATTTTATTTTTAACGTACAACTTTATTTTTCTATTTGTAGCAAACTTTCAAACGGGGCCCGAATTTTGGAATAGGATTCATGCACTCTTTTATTGCACGTGGGGTAAGGGCAAACATCGTGACAAAGATTCCATTTCTAGCAAATGGAACGACATCAACAACAAGTGTCACTCATTCCAAGAAGTATATCAACGTAACTACGATAATCGCCCGAGCGGAGAAGGTGACGTCGGGGTTTTAACGAGGGCTACGGAAGAGTACGAGAGAACGAGAAGCGTTTTCCTGTACTATAAGTGTTGGGAACTACTACGAAAAAGTCCAAAGTGGGCGGGCGTAGTGACCATGACGTCAAGTAGTAGATGTTGAGCTAGACGGTCAAAAACATCATCCTCCGTTGACCCTGAAACACCAACTTCCGATGCCCGCAATGTCGATCTAAATGTTGTTGTAGACGTTGACGAGCAAATTGAAGGAGAGTTGGCCCGACCGCCCGGTAGAAGAAAAGATAAGCGAACCGGGAAAAAAGCGGTGGAGTCGTCTTCCGATCTCGACTTGAAGGAAGATTTCGAGGAGATGAACCGTCGTCTCCGAGACATTCGAGACCTCAGCCACCAACGTTTGGAGACTATGAAAGAACGCGTCGCCGAAAACAAAAAATTTAACGAGATGCAAGCGGCCAGACAAATGGAAAAGGACATTGAGTTTTTGTCCAAACCGATCGACCACCTCCAAGGCGACGCGTTGATCCTTGCGCAAATGCATTGCCAAAAAATTCGGGAAAAATACGGACTCTAGATCATCATCTTTTTTTTTAACTTTATTTTTTTTATTTTCAGTTTTTTTAATTCTGTTTTTTTTTAATTTCCAGTAGTGTAATTTTTTTTTTAAATTAATGAAGTATTTTAAGTTTTAAATTTAAAAAAATAAATAATTGTGTAATGATTGGATTGACGTTATTGGGCATTATTCCCACTACGGCACTTTTGCAATAACGCCCAATAATGCCCCCATGCTGATTGGACTGCCACATGGCAGAAAACGCCCCAGGGTGGGGGCATTATTTGGGTAACGACTACACATGGTCTTACAATGAAAAATGTAGACTTAATTGTTACTATATTTTAAAATTCTTGGTGGTGACCTACTCAATGTTTTAAATACCGGTATGAACCGGCCGGTTATACCGGTTAAACCGGATATCGGACACAAGTACGGTACGATAAAGGCCGGTATAACCCGAATACGGTATGTGTTATGTACCAGCGGTAAATCCGGTTCTACCTGTTCAAACCATTGAACCGGTTTGCATTATCTTAAGATTTGATTTCTTAATTTTAATAAAATAAAATATTAAGGTAATATTGATATTCCATATTTCCGGTAATTAACCTAGTGCCTTCTATTCCAATATTTCGTCGTCGTTGAAATTGTTACTCACCTCATACAATGCAATATTGTTTATAACTAATAAAAATATTTCTTAAAATGCTTAATAGTTTACAATAAAATGGTTGTTTTTAGATAAAACTATGATCAGTTATATAAATCTAAGTTGAGATTGGATTGTTTTTTTTAGATGAATTTGTATTTCATGGAATTTATAGGGTTAACTAGTAACCTGGTTCAACCGCCCGATACAACCCGGTTCAACTGGTTGAACCATTTTAGAGCACAACCCGGTATGACTTAAAAACAGGTTTTTAAAACATTGGACCTACTTGTTAGAGCTTGTGTTGTGTCGGGATCAATATGCTCGGTATCAATTCTTTTTCACATGACGTAATCAGGGCTATGTGAAACATTAAAGAAGGTGCAATCTAAAAGGATATTGGATCATCAAAACAGTATTGGGCCCCATGGCATTATAGCCTAATATTATTTTTGAGGTGAGATAAGGCTTAGGGATCATTAGGTTCTGGTTCGATTTCCACAAGGGTTTTTCTCAGATATTGGGTTTCCTTTTGAATTGTTGTATAGGCATTATAGCCTAGTGGAGATGGATATGATCGGGTGGTTTCGCTGGTGGCACGATGATACTCAGTGACCCGCCAGTGATCTAAATTTATCGTTCAAAAAAATACGGTATTGGGCATTTTAGACTATCTAAACCCTAGAATATGAAGGATCGTAAAACAATTTGATCTATTGATATAATTGGTCATAAAGGGCGGTACCAAATACGATGGTCGGTAATGACGTAGAGTGCTTGGAGATGTAAGAAGCGTAGACATGGGAGTTTAGGGTGGAGAGTATCAACCAAATTCTAGTGTATCTTTTCAAACGGCACATCAGCGTCACCAGTGTATCCGAAAGATTTTTAACCAGAGGGGGCAAAAAATATATCATCCAAGATATTTTAAGATTAAAACAATTTTCGAACAACACACCTAAAGACCACATAATCTTTGCACTTACAAAAAACTTACGCGTATCACTTTTGTATCAGATAAACCCATATCACTATTGTAAAAGACACACATCATACCATTAGACCACTAGATATAGTCTTTAACATTAAATAGTTCTATTTTAACACATCTATATACATAGACACTCATGAGGATAGAGAAGCCAACGTAGAAAAGTTGTATATTGAATCATAAAATGACAACGCGTTATACAAACACTGATATTTCTAGGAAAGTATAAAATTAGAACTCCATCTTTAACTATTTAATCCTCTCATTCTTTTGATTTAGAATCCTAGGATAGCTTATACGAGTTAAAGCTCAACTTAAGTCTATCTAGTCATGTCATGACATGGCCGGTTTAAGCTTTTTAGAGGCTCAAGGCGGATTCTAATTAAAATTAGGACACTTTTCGTTACAAAGAAATATTTTTTTGGGATCCTAAACATGGGAATATTACAACACACATTGTATGTCATGTAGTATTATAGTGAACAATTGTACAAGGATTTTTTCGATTACCTCGTGTTCTCTTTGTTCCGAACGAGTGAGGCAGTAGCCCAAACTGACGAGTGAACGACTTCAAATGGTCTCAGTGTCGTGGTTATGTTGCCGAGATGTTGTCCAATGTTGATAGTCGTTTGGTTGGTAGCAATTCCAACAAAAAAATTCAAAATATTGAGAGCCAAGGGGGTTGTAATCGAAGAGAAAAAAAATAAACATTAGGCAACACTAGAATTAAACGTAGTTAAACCCTAAAAGTTTAAAAATAAGAGGACTCAAATATCAGGTTATTTTTTTAAGTAGTCCACCAGACTACTCAAGTGCAACCCAATCAATCATGTTGATGACACTAAATATGTCATATAGAATTTGTATAAATAATAATAATAATAATAATAATAATAATAATAATAATAATAATAATAATAATGGATCTACGAATTATAGAAAACAAAATAATTTTGCATGCATACATAGAGATATGCGTACATGTGTTTATTAAGCACACTCATAAACACACACATGGCACGCAAACCCACCTTAGTTGCTCTTTTCTGAACATTCTCTGGTCTATATCATCATCACTTTTTATTTGGAATCATCGAAACATATATATTTACTCGGTTTATGTTCCATTCACAAAACACATGGACCCTTCTCAAGCTCTCTGCACCATATAAACCCTTCATATTACAATAATTCAATAAATATATTAAAATCTTATGACTAAGCACTAGGATTTGAATATCCTTCGTTATTTTCTATGTAATAATAAATATATTTATGAAGAAAATCACCAAATTATTCATTTTTACGCTACTAGAAAACAGCCTATTTTGCGCCAACAGTATTTGTTGCAAAACTGTGAGAAATAGGCCATAGTGACATTTTCTGACAAACACGAGTGGTGTCAAGAACACTGTCCCAAATTCCGTTACCGAAAATTTATGGACAACTTTACGACAAAACTATGCCGACGCATGATTTGCGACAAACTTGCCACAACACCATTTTATAGTTTTCCACTTTTCCTAAATGCTGACTAGTTTTCACAAAATCATACTTTTTTAGTAAATAGGAGTTAACTGTCATTTTCGTCCCTATAGTTTGTCCGATTATGCCAGTTCAGACGAAATTTCAAATTTTTACCATTTCCGTCCCTGACAATCTTGAAACATGTCAGCTCCATCCAAAAAACATCAGTTAACTGTCATTTTCGTCCATGTGGTTTGTCCAATTATTCGATTCAACCTTAGTTTTTTGGATGGAACTGACATGTTTTAAGAATGTTATGGACGAAAATGGTATAAATTTGAAATTTCTTCTGAACTGACATAATTGGACAAACCAAAGAGACGAAAATGACAATTAACTCAGTAAATAATAATAACATTAACAAAATAGTTATACAAATATTAACTATATACGTTGATAATATTTGCGACAAGATTACGACAAATCTTATAATAATTTGCGACAAAGTTGCGACAAATCTTTGAATAAGTTGCCTTGCTGCATATGCATAGGGTGTCCACATGTTATTGGTTGAAATTATTAGAAATGGAAAAAATGTTAAATAGCAATTTCATAATTTCAAAAGGTTAAAAAGAGTATTTTGTTAATTATGTTAGTCGAAATAGATATCACGATGAATTTCCCAATAGTTATGTCAACTTATATTTGTGGAATCATGTCACTTACAAATAAGTTTTATACCATCTAAATTACGTACCCTCTAATTAATACTATATTAAAATCTTTTTTTTTTGAACGTTCCAACATAAGAATCGCCAGGTGCTCCGTACGCGGCACCCAATGGCCGAAAGGTAGCCCGCGATAGCTCAACCTGCACGCACGGAGCCCCTAGCCCACTATGCCACCAGTTCCGGGGAAAACCCGACCCTGCACCCGCCCGAGGGCACCACAATGCAGAGCCGGTAAAACCCGGGTGGATCAGGAATTGAACTCGAGGCCATTCGGCCAGGAGTCTTTCCCTCATTTCCCCATAACCGCTGAGCTATAAGCCCAGTGTTAATTAATACTATATATTAAAATCTACATTGTTAATTAATACTATTTAAAATCTACATTGTTGTTTGCTATAGAACTTGAACCCTCAAACTCCTAGAGTGAAACACCTTTTTCTCGCACTTTGATACCACTATGCTACAACCAGCGACTTACGACACACGGGGCAAGTCGGATGAGCCTTCAACCACGTATCTATACATCTAACATGAAACAAGTGACCACATTCCGGCAACAACCGGACGGTATCCACCGGTTTATACTCTGCCAAACATATATAGCAACCGTCTCCCTTTCGAGGCATACTGAACTCGGAGTAAACAAACGTCGGGAACGTCACAAGGACGTCATCATCAAGGCCTCCAGAAAATCTGATGATGTGGTGGGCGTCAATGGTGGTGGTGGTGGGGGAAGAGATGGAGGGTGGTGGCCTTTGGGAGCACATGTAGCGCTTGCATATGTAAGAGATGTAGAAGACGATGATGAGGAAGAAGAAGCCGAAGAAGAAGCCGAGACCGTATACGTAGAGTTCGCCACCGTGGATTTCGCCGGTGTACGACGGTTCTCCGACGTCCATTGTGGGGAGAGAGGAGGGGCAGGGGAACTTACATCAATTCTAAAGTTTAGAAATACATGCATGTCTATTGTACATATATAAATACAATGGGCGAACCTTGTATACTATGGATTATTTAACATGTTAATGTATCATTATTTTTTCGAAACAAAACTTTAGAAGATATTAGAATACCACGAAAACCAACCCAAGGAGAAAAAAACATGAATCCATCAATGTATCATGTAAAAAGAAAAATAATAAAAGATTGTGATCTATGTACCACACTAAGTCACTACCTATTCAGGTGGTAAAATTGTTGTAATCATAACGAAAAATAATGAAGTGTTGTTTGTTAGTCTCTGAATGGTCCTCTTAATGGAACCATTAAGAATTTTTCTAATGAGAAGTTAAAATAATGTGACATGTGATAATTTACCATTCAGATGTTACCTCTTAACCATTCAGACTTGAGGTTACCTCTTATTCATTCAGATGTTTTAAACCATTAAGAGTTAGCATCCGAATGATTATTAAGAGGCTACCAAACAGCCCCTAAATGTGAAAATCCGGTTGTTAAAACTTTTCATCTAAATGTATGTCTATCACTATTTTATATCTAATAAATTTTATATACTTTGTTAATAGTTCTATCACTATTTTAATAGAGTTAAATGTTCGGATAGACCCTATAGTTTGTTCTTTTTTCACCTTTAGTCTCTAACTTTCTAAAATTACCTCTATAGTCCCCAACTTTTCAATTTTCATTCCCGGATAGTCTCTGACACGGATGGTGGTTAGTTTTTGATGTTAAGTTGATGTGGAATTACAAAATTACCCTTACTATTAAAAATAACAATAAAACATAAAAAAATCTAATTTATTATTTAAAAACAAAAGTGGCCCCCACCTTTTTCCTACCCCACCCCACCCCCTCTCCCCTTTCGGCTTTCTCTCTTTCTCTTTCTTTGTCTCTGCAACTTGCAAACACCCAACAAAAACACAGAGATACCCAACCTCCTAACATGTAACACCCCGTGTTTCGAAAGTCAAAGTCAAGATTGAAGTCAAAGGGAGACAAGATTGCTAATTGCGATCTGTCACTCCTTGCTCAATTCCTGTTTTGACTTCTTTGACTTGTAGATAGTCTTTTATGCCTTTACATTAGTTGTATTATGTGGAGTATTTGCTAATAATCGAGATTTAATTGCTATTTATCGATATTTATCGCATGTCTTATCGCTTATCGCTTATCGCAATCGCGCTCGCAACTCGAATTACGCGTCTGGTTATGGTTCTTATGTGTGTGTGCCCATTATGTGTTACTTGTGCATGTTATTTATGTTTTATGATGTGGTGATTAATCGAAACGCAAGAGCAACTCAATCGCAACCGAATCGCAAACGCAAAACACGAGTTAAATAGGATGATTGTACATTGATATAGTAGTTGGGAATAAAAGTAATTTGATGAGTAAAACAATCGCCTCGCCCTCTCGAATCGCATCACAACGCTCGACACTCGAATCGAAACTGCAAAAACTCGTCGCGCGAATCACTCCAATCGAGTGGTCAGCCGATCGAGTTGCCACCCGATCGGGCTGCCACCCGATCGGAGTGCCACTCGATCGAGCTGCCACCCGGACGGGCTGCCACTTATTCCCCTTTCCATTTATGGAAACCCTATAAATACCCTCCTTTGTCACATCATTTGATGTTGACAGCTCTCTCTCCCTCTCCACTCGCTCCAGCCGCTATTTCTTCAGATTTCTCGCGATTCCTGTAAGTTTTCCACCTAAACCTTGTACTTTCTTAATCTACACGCACTCCTACACATTTCTATCTTTTGAATCTTAACTTTTAACCGTGAAATAACTAGATTTGAGGTGTTCAAGGATGATGTCATCATAATTCTTACAACGGGGCAGAACTTCGCTATTTAGGGGGGTATAATACCCGTATATAATGTATACTACGTAGATTTGAGAGAAAGAAAGACAATTTTGAACGATTTCGACTGAAGACCCGATGCCTGCTTATATAGGGCCTCACTTCAACTTTTACGCGGCCCGCGTAAATATAGACAAGGGTCTACGCGGGCCGCGTCAAACCCTGGTCAACGTGTAGCTTGGCTGGGTCATCGACTAGACTTGCCGGGTGTTGGGCCACGTGGCCACACCGGGCTGCGCCACATCTTGGGCCTCTCGCGGCCCGCGTAAGGATTGGAGTGGGGTTTATGCGGCCCGCCTCAATCTAAAAATCAGAATTTTAATTAAATTTAATAATATTTAAGGTATTCGGGGTCCGTTTTCTCGTATGTGGTGTATTTTAGGACATATTGGGATATTTTAAAATATATTAGGGTGTCGGAAATTATTCGAGGGTGTCGGTTTTCTTTAAGGTTGTTATAACCGGCCACCCAATCGGATTGCCATCTGATCCATTGACACCTTGCTCCGTTTTACGCTGATACGTGGTTGAAAACTGGTGTTCGTTATTGCGTAACTTTGTGTTTTTACATAAGTTTCAATCTTGAATGGCCCACTTTTAATAAGATTTGTGTTATGCAGGTTTAACGAAGTTTAAGGAGCTTTTCGGGAGCTTTACGAGTCACCGGGTCGAAAACCGGAGCACCGGAACGTGTTACGGATCAATCTGGAGTGCGAGGAGTGAAAAATGGAGAATTAGTGTTCAAGAGGCCGTCGGCGACGGGGTATAGCCCGTCCCGGACGGGCTCCAGATAATCCCGTATGCCAGAATCACCCGTAACCAGACAATTAGGCCGTCGGCCATAGTGTGTTTTTGGGAGCCCGTCGGCGACGGGGTCAGGCCCGTCGGCGACGGGTTGGGGATTTCTGAAACGCGAAAAATGGTTCTTCTTGACGGAAATCGATTCTCATTGGGTTTTTGGCATTGATTTCGGGGGTTACACTCCAAATTGAGTTTGAAACTTGTTCTTAGAGCCATAATTCCTTCACCATTCACCTACCATTCTATCATCTATCATCTATCATCACTACATCACCCGAATCAAGATCTTCACCATCAACAATCCATCTACACAATCAATTCATCAAAACCCTAATTCTCCATACTTCACCATTACCAATCATTCCACAAACCCTAATCATCCACCATTCATTCATCCATCAAGCTTCAAGATGCTCTCATTCACGTTCCAAACATCCGGTGATCAAGCTTTTTCAACCATGAGCGGCTAATCATCTCGGTTTCACCCCGGTGTAGGTAGTTGTTAATTCTAGGGTTTCGAATTGTTCTTGTTTCAACTTAGTGACAATTTGTATTTGATTTTTGAAACTTTTGACAATAGTGTTACATTTGTTGCGAATTCGTAAATTGTCGAACGATGTTAAAAGTTATGACTTTGTGAAATGGTGATATGTAATTGTGCATTATCGTGGTTAGGATTTACTTGTGTTGATTAGGAAGTGTATTCTGTCCGTTCTTCGGGACGTTGATAGTTATTAGCACCTAAGTCACGGTACACTAAATCCGTTAATCGAATGCATTTGAGTTGAATCTAAAACTTGTAGAAATCCTAGGTTAGCAATTACCGAAACCGGGTGTGATTCCTTTTTCTTATTATTGTTCTAGTAATCAATTTTATCGTAATCGTTAATCATTAGTTGTCAATTAATTTAATCAATTCATTTAATCCAAACTCATTTCTCTCAATTAAACAAAAACACAAAAACATTCTAGTAAGCTTCATAATACGTGACATTCTTGATAATTCAATCGATTCCACACACAAACCACATACTCTTCGTGGTTCGACCCCTCACTACCACTAGCTATTTGTTAAGGGTAATTAGGGCATATAAATATTATCTTTGACCGGAGCGCGACACTCCGATCAAATTTTGGCGCCGTTGCCGGGGAGTGCGTGCACTTTGTGTTTGGATTATTGTTTGAATTTTCGTGATTACCTGTTTAAGTTGTTTAGTTTCTTTTTGCACTTTGTCTTTTTCCTTGTTACGCAGGGTGTGTTACTTGTGCAGATTACTGGTAGTGCATGTACACAAGGAATTCTGGTAGGACTTCACCGTTAGTCTACGAGCCAGAAATCGAAAGGGTTGCATGATGTGTGTAAAATGCAACATATAAATTACATCAAATGAGGCATAAAACTAACCCTTTTTAAGTACTAATGTTGGAAAAAGAGTGTTTTTGTCTTCCTTTTGTATTTTCAGGATTAAATGAGCTCAAATTCACAAAAGAAGCAAAAAGACAGCTAAATCTAACATAAATACAAGAAAAGGAACATAAATGGACTGCCCGACCCCTCAACGGCATCTTCCCAAGCAAAATAGAGAAGGCAGAAGACTGAACACGCCCCGTGCTCAGCCAGCACGGGGCCGTGCCCAAGAAGCAGCAGAAAAGACAAACCTATAGAAGCTTCTATTGCCCACCACGGGGCCGTGTCCAGTGAACACGGGGGCGTGGCGAAAGTACAGCAGGCGCATTAATTGTAATTGCGAATTACAATTAATGAAGAGAGAGAGTGTCAGACAGGCACGGGGGCGTGTCCAGCGGACACGGGGCCGTGCCCAGCCTTCTGTTCAGCCTATAAATAGGAGTGCTTGGTTTCATTTCAACTCATCCCTTGGCACACCACCTCTCTCACACTTCATCCACCACCCACCACCATCACAACACCATCATCCACCACCATCATCCATTGTCCATCGTAGAGTGTGTGAGTCATCTCGGGATCCAAGATTGATCGTAAGAGTTCTTGACAATCAAGGCCATGTTTGCCTAAGTCTCTTACATCACTTGGTGAAGACAAAGTGTCTAGTATAATACTTTTTATTTCTAATCTTTTGCACTTTTTATTTGGTTTTGTATTAATGACTTTAATAACTAGTTACTTATGTTGAAGGTGATCTTTCCTTATCGTTTGTCCGTGGTGTCTTGGCATTATTTTACTGTCTATATAAAATAAAAGATTTTCACCATTCATATCTCCACGGTCTATATGGAGGTATGTTGGCTACCTGGTCGGGGGTTAAGGGAACGGTTTGGTAAAGGTCTTGCCATTGTTCAGCGTTTAGAGGTCCTGCAATGGACCTGGGTCAAATTTAGTAGGATCTCCTTCAATGCTTCACGGTATTGGATGGCGGGGGTCCAAACTCTTTGATCCCCTCATAAGTTAACTACTATTAATACTATAACCCGGCTATTTAGGACTGTATCCCTGCTGACTCAGACTACTTAGTCGAGGGTAACGTCACCTCCAAAAGAGGGGCCTACCATAATTTGCATTAATAACTTAATTAATTATCTTCCAATAATCCACCCTTTTAGGATTGTATCCTTGCTGACTCAAACTACTGGGGTGAGGGTAACGTCACCTTCAAAAGAGGGGCCTACCACAATAACTAAGATAATCTCTTAAATATGTGCAAAAGTGCGGAAATAATCAAAGGTTATACTAGATACGAGTCGGAACCAAGTGATTCATCTTGTCTATCTGTTTTTCTTTTTATTTTTATTTTCAGCATTTTAGTTAGTTTTTATTTATTTCTTAGTTTAAAACATTTTTCTAAACTTTTTATTTTGATTAGACGTTGAGGATAAACCGGTACTAAAAGCTCTTGTGTCCTTGGACGACCTCGGTATCTTACCAACACTATACTACGCTCACGATGGGTGCACTTGCCCATATGTGTGTCTAGTGTTAGTAAATATCGTGTTTTATAAATTTAAAACTTGGCTAAAAAAGTGTTAAAGGGGCTTAAAATATACACCTAATATATATAACACTTCACACGCATCAAGTTTTTGGCGCCGCTGCCGGGGACACAAGGATTTTAAGAAAGTTAGGAATCAACGGCCTAATCATATTTTTATTTTTCTTTTTAATTTTTTTTTTTGGATTTTCTTAGTTTTTCTGTTTCTGCAGAGCTCAGCACGGACCGTGCCTGGTCAGACACGGGCCGTGCCCAGCATCATCACTGGCAGTTTTTATTTTCTGAGTTAAAGAGAGCTGAGCACGGGGCCGTGTCGGTGCAACACGGGGTCGTGTCCAACTCCCAGTGACTGGGATCCAGAAAACAATTACTGTACCTCTGACCACGGGCTGTGTTCACTGAGCACGGGGCCGTGGTGAACATTCTGACCAACGTTCTTTTCTGTTTTTATTGCAGGACTTGGAACCCAGGCGCCACATTTGAACCTCCTACGTAGTGCATGAGCTCCAGTTCTAGTAGAGACATAAAAGAACCTTTAGAAGAACCCGAACGCTTTCTCAGAAAAAGACTTAAGGCTAAAAATCAAGAGAAAGTTTCGGGGGACCCATTTCCGATGGCGGACCAACGTACCCTCATGGATTACCTACGGCCCACCGTAGGTAATCTAGGCGCCGCTATCAATGCACCGAATGTCGAAGCCAATAACTTCGAACTTCGGCCGCATTTGATACAAATGCTTCAAAACTCCGCAACCTTTCATGGGCTTGCGGACGAGGATCCCCATCTACATATTACTAATTTCTTAGAAATATGTGATACCTTTCGGATCAATGGAGCATCAAATGACGCCATCCGCCTTCGAATGTTTCCATTTTCACTCAAAGACCGAGCTAAGGCTTGGCTCAATACCCTCCCAGTTGGCTCGGTAAACACCTGGGATGAACTAGCCCAAAAGTTTCTATATAAGTATTTCCCCCTGCTAAAACGGCTAAATTAATGACTGAAATTAATACATATTCACAAGAAGATGGGGAATCCTTATATGAAACTTGGGAAAGGTTCAAGGAGCTACTAAGAAAGTGCCCTCATCACGGTCTTGCGGTGTGGCAACAAGTATCCACTTTCTACAATGGGTTGTTGCCACACACAAGGCAAACACTTGATTCTAGCTCCGGGGGACTTCTAGGTAATCGTCGCCCGAATGAAATATATAATCAAATCGAGGAAATTGCTCAAACCAATTTTCAATGGCACACTCCCCGAGGTAATAAATCTATTGCCCCGGACACCCATAAGGTTGATGAAAGCACTTCTTTACAAGCCCAAATCGAGGCCCTCTCTTCAAAAATCAAAAAGCTAGAAATGATAAAAACGGCATCGGTTATGGCTTGTGAAGGGTGTGGTGGGTCACATGAAAATTGGAGTTGTATGAAAGAATTAGATGAACAAACAGAAACGGTAAACTACATTGATAACAGGCCTAGGCCGTCAGGTCCTCCAACGGGTACCTACAACCAAGGATGGCGCAACCACCCAAATCTTGGTTGGAGAGATCCCAGCAATAGTAGTAACCAACAAAACCAACGAACTAATTTTCAACAACCACAAAATTTCTCTCAACAACAAGGTGGAAGAGAAAGGCTTGAAGATACTGTATCTCGCCTCATCTCTGACACTGAAAAGAAAAACTCGGATCGATTTCAACAATTGGAATCGAATTTTAGAAATCAACAAGCTAGCATTCAAAACGTTGAAAAACAATTAAATCAACTAGCTCAAAATTTCTCCGAGAGACCACAAGGCGCGTTACCTAGCAATACCGAACCAACCCGAAAGCACAAGTACATCTCATCACATTAAGAAATCGAACCGTGGGTCCCGAGGATGCTCCATTGCCGCCAAATGAAAGAAGCCAATCTAGCCAACCTGTGACTCATCCTGCATCAGAAAAGGCTTCTCTACCAACTCAAGAGGCCACCAAGACTCCTCCAATTCCGTACCCCGGTAGGTTAAATCGTCAAAAGACCGATGAGCAATTCGCAAAATTTGAAAATTTACTAAAACAATTGCATGTTAATATTCCTTTTATCGAGGTCCTAACCCAAATGCCTAAATACACAAAATTTATGAGGGATTTCCTCACAAACAAAAGGAAAATTGAATCATTGCAATTAGTTAACTTAGGCGAAGAATGCTCCGCCTTAGTACTCAACAAACTTCCACAAAAGAAAATCGATCCCGGAAGCTTCACAATTCCTTGCTCGATTGGGGAGTCTCCCGTTCGTAATGCATTAGCCGATCTTGGGGCTAGCATTAACCTCATGCCCACATCGATGTTCAAACGACTCGGCCTAGGAACAACAAGCCCTACAAAGATGAGCATACAACTCGCCGACAGATCCGTCAAGTTTCCACATGGTGTCGCTGAGAATCTATTGGTAAAAGTTGACAACTTCGTTTTCCCAACCGACTTTGTCATCCTAGACATGGAAGAAGACACCGATGTCCCTCTCATCCTCGGGAGGCCATTTCTAGCCACCGCCCAAGCGGTGGTGGACATGAATGACGGAACGTTAACATTGAAGTTTGGGGATAAGGAGGTAAAGTTTGAATGTGGAAAAAGAATTGAGGACGAAGACTCGGTCAACTACATGAAGGTCATAGACTCAGGCTTGGATGACGCTCTCCGACGGTGTAACATGGGATGCAATACATCCCACTTGGGTGACATATGACTGGCTTTGGGTCTAGCCAAGGACCCTTATAAACGTGGCACACCACGGAGGCATTCCGCGGAACTATCCTTAGTTTAATTTAGATTAATTTTTATGTTTTCTAGTTAGTTTTAATTTTCAGGAATAAAACACACTTGAGATGGCAAGGGATGAAAAGGGGAACGAGAAAAATGACCCCATGCACAAGAACAAGGCAACCCGGCATCAATCTCTCCATTACAGTAAGCTCGGCACGGGCCGTGTCCAACCAACACGGCCCCGTACTGAACCCCCTGCAGAAAAATGCCCAGTTCAGGTAACTGGACACGGGCCGTGTTCACCAGACACGCCCCCATGTCCAGGCTTCTGTTTCTTTTCTTTAATTTCTGTTACTGGCACCTGAACACGGGGCCGTGTCCGGTCCCCACGGGGCCGTGTCCGGTCCCCACGGGGCCGTGTCCGGTCCCCACGGGGCCGTGTCCAGACTACCAGTAACATAAATCTTTGCTTTTAACACCATTTTACACATCCAATCAACCTAAAAATTTATTTTTGGGACACATTGAGGACAATGTGTAATTTAAGTGTGGGGGGGGGGGGGGGGGGGATGCTAAAACCTTGAATCTTGCAAGTCCTAAATACAAGCCTTACACAAAACTCTGTTGGAACCGCTAATCACCCCAAATTTTTTTCAAAAAAAAAAAAATTCATTTTTTTTTACTTGTCTAGGTTTAACTCGGGAAATTCAAGTTCTCAAAAAGGTTATATTTTTACGAATTTACAACCGATAGCGTAATGATAAAAAGAACCAACATAAGAAAATTATGAAAAGGCATGGCAAACTTAGTTAAAATTTGATTATATATACTTGATCACATAAAAACCCATTCCCACAAAAGTGAGTTTTGAGCCTTTATTGAGCATACAATTACATATCATTAAACTAAATGCTCATTTTTCGTTTCTTGTGTGAATAGCCGTTTGGTTCTTACGACTCTAGAACTTGCCATGACGATACATTCCCGGTCCTTATCAACTTAAACCCGAGTAAGTAAATGATGGAGGCATTAGGACTAACCCTTTTTATTTCTACACCATTATTTTTCTTTTTCTTTTACCACCTACCCAAAAATCCCCCTAGTTAGCCCCTTTGAGCCTAAACCTTTTCATTTCATAACCCAAACCAAACACCCTTTTACCCACCAAAACCTTTTTCATTTTTAACCCTTTGTTTTAGTAACAAGTTCGGTTTTTCGTATGATCGTTCAAAAAAAAATGTGTTGATGATGAAGCAAAAGATAAACAAACAAGTTCATCAAAAATAACTTTGTTTGAATAATAGCTTCATCAAAATAAAAGTTACAAAAATAGAAAGTCCTACGAAAACCGACACTTGTTACGCTTTTCATCCTTTTTTTCCACTAACCACTAGCCACTATCCCAACCACCCACCTTTAACCCAAGCCTAACCCTTCACCCACAAAGTCCTCTTGATATTTACAAAAGGTATAAAAGTTAAAAAGGAGGAGGATTGATTGCTTGGCAAGCCTATGGTAGGAGTAAGTTCCATGCCGCTCTCGAGTGATTCACTAAAAATACACCTTCGGCCGAGTGTGAGTGATTTCTCCCGTGAGGTATGTGAACTTGTATATAAATGGAATTTTAAAAAGGCATGTTATGCCCAAATAAGTAATTTCTCCTATGAAACGTTCTAAACAAATCATAACGAATAGGATTGTAAATAGATAAAAATAAAACCCAAAAAGATCTTGGATTCCCAACACTCTATGACAAGCCAAAACCTTCTCTTCTACCCATTCCATTTGGGAGTGTAAGCCACATATTAAAGAGTTTTGCTTGAGGACAAGCAAAAGTTCAAGTGTGGGGGTATTTGATGTGTGTAAAATGCAACATATAAATTACATCAAATGAGGCATAAAACTAACCCTTTTTAAGTACTAATGTTGGAAAAAGAGTGTTTTTGTCTTCCTTTTGTATTTTCAAGATTAAATGAGCTCAAATTCACAAAAGAAGCAAAAAGACAGCTAAATCCAACATAAATACAAGAAAAGGAACATAAGTGGACTGCCCGACCCCTCAACGGCATCTTCCCAAGCAAAATAGAGAAGGCAGAAGACTGAACACGCCCCGTGCTCAGCCAGCACGGGGCCGTGCCCAAGAAGCAGCAGAAAAGACAAACCTATAGAAGCTTCTATTGCCCACCACGGGGCCGTGTCCAGTGAACACGGGGGCGTGGCAAAAGTACAGCAGGCGCATTAATTGTAATTGCGAATTACAATTAATGAAGAGAGAGAGTGTCAGACAGGCACGGGGGCATGTCCAGCGGACACGGGGCCGTGCCCAGCCTTCTGTTCAGCCTATAAATAGGAGTGCTTGGTTTCATTTCAACTCATCCCTTGGCACACCACCTCTCTCACACTTCATCCACCACCCACCACCATCACAACACCATCATCCACCACCATCATCCATTGTCCATCGTAGAGTGTGTGAGTCGTCTCGGGATCCAAGATTGATCGTAAGAGTTCTTGACAATCAAGGCCATGTTTGCCTAAGTCTCTTACATCACTTGGTGAAGACAAAGTGTCTAGTATAATACTTTTTATTTCTAATCTTTTGCACTTTTTATTTGGTTTTGTATTAATGACTTTAATAACTAGTTACTTATGTTGAAGGTGATCTTTCCTTATCGTTTGTCCGTGGTGTCTTGTCATTATTTTACTGTCTATATAAAATAAAAGATTTTCACCATTCATATCTCCACGGTCTATATGGAGGTATGTTGGCTACCTGGTCGGGGGTTAAGGGAACGGTTTGGTAAAGGTCTTGCCATTGTTCAGCGTTTAGAGGTCCTGCAATGGACCTGGGTCAAATTTAGTAGGACCTCCTTCAATGCTTCACGGTATTGGATGGCGGGGGTCCAAACTCTTTGATCTCCTCATAAGTTAACTACTATTAATACTATAACCCGGCTATTTAGGACTGTATCCCTGCTGACTCAGACTACTTAGTCGAGGGTAACGTCACCTCCAAAAGTGGGGCCTACTATAATTTGCATTAATAACTTAATTAATTATCTTCCAATAATCCACCCTTTTAGGATTGTATCCTTGCTGACTCAAACTACTGGGGTGAGGGTAACGTCACCTTCAAAAGAGGGGCCTACCACAATAACTAAGATAATCTCTTAAATATGTGCAAAAGTGCGGAAATAATCAAAGGTTATACTAGATACGAGTCGGAACCAAGTGATTCATCTTGTCTATCTGTTTTTCTTTTTATTTTTATTTTCAGCATTTTAGTTAGTTTTTATTTATTTCTTAGTTTAAAACATTTTTCTAAACTTTTTATTTTGATTAGACGTTGAGGATAAACCGGTACTAAAAGCTCTTGTGTCCTTGGACGACCTCGGTATCTTACCAACACTATACTACGCTCACGATGGGTGCACTTGCCCATATGTGTGTCTAGTGTTAGTAAATATCGTGTTTTATAAATTTAAAACTTGGCTAAAAAAGTGTTAAAGGGGCTTAAAATATACACCTAATATATATAACACTTCACACGCGTCATTGCAAGAAGGAACCTAGCAAGCCGGTTGGAAGCAACACTTGCTTCTAACCAAACCACCCAAACACCACAACTCACCCAATCCATTGAAACCGATTCAATGGCAAACCAAAATTCCAGTCGCCCAAATCTCAATCAAAACCAATTCCAATCCCGAGGAACCTTCAACCCCGATCCAAATATTCAACCCATACCTCAAGAGCAACCGGGTGGCAACAATTCTAGACCACCCACACCACCATTCCGAACCCAAAATCCCAATAACAACCAAAGAACACCCCAACAGCAAAACCTTTACCGACATAACTCCTTACCCAATAACCTCGATGATCGAAATGTCAACTCCGATCGTAGAGGTAATCGAGATCGCGGCAATCCCGCGAACGAAGACCCGTTTTTCAATATCGATGATTTGAGAGATGCTATCCCTGATGATGAGCCATTTAGTGTTCCCGGTTACCAATCACCAGAACATGTGAGTGTTCACACGGAGTACTCGGATGATGGGGGTAATTATGATGATCGGGTTAACGACGATGAAGATTGGGGATACGTAAATAGGGGGAATGTCTACAATGCGAGAGGCTTTGAAGATGACGAGTTCGGCTATCAAAATGCCAACTTTGTGGGGGACGATGATTATGGGTACGGGAACGTGAGAAATGATGGTTACGGAAACAACCGTCAACCACGAAACAACAACCAACGTAACCGGAATGATGGGTTTTACGACAACAATAACAATGCAAACCCTAACCGGATTCCTCGTTTCGTGGGGGGGAGGAAATCAAAGAGGTAACCAAGGTCGAAATCAGGGTGGGGATAGAAGAGGTGACCGAAGAGACAATCGAAGACCGGTCGATCAAGAGGTTAACGGTCCACAATGTCGTCAACAACCCCCACGGGGAGTGAATGACCGTTTCTGCCCGGTGGTCACCGAGAATGATTCACCAATAGTGTGCGAAAGAAGGATGTTCGATTGCAAGCCCCACTACATTAACATACTTCCCCACTTCAACGGGAGGTCCAATGATGAACCGTACACTCATTTGGCGGAGTTTTCGTCTATATGTAGCACTATCGGGGGGCATAATTTTGCATTGGAGGAGGTCAAGCTTCGCTTATTTCAGTTTTCGCTAAAAGATAAAGCGAAGCAATGGTTTCTTACACTTCCGGCGAATAGTATTCACACATGGGCTGAAATGCAACAAGTTTTTCTTAACGAATACTACTCAATGGCGAAGACCGACGATGCTAGAGATGAAATTCGGTCTTTTCGCCAACTTTCAAGTGAACCGTTACATGAAGCATTCACTCGATTCAAGGAATTGATCCGGAAGTGCCCACATCATCAAATTGAAAGGTGGGAGTTGGTCAAATGCTTCGTGAGGGGTTTGGATGATGAGACGTGGAACCGCCTTGAATCGACCAGCAATGGAACTCTATTAAGCAATCATGAGGATGACGATTGGGAGTTCCTAGAAAGAATGAGCAAGAGATCAAAGGCGAAAGAGTCGGCTGACCGAGCCAAAAAGCACCCCACCTCAAGGTCTTGGCCCGATCGTGATGTGAATTCTAAGGATCGAATTGAAACGTTAGAGCGGGAGTTGGCTCGCATGAAGAAAAGAGAAATGAATGCGGTGCAATACGCCGTATGTGAGGAATGCGGAGACATCGGTCACCGGACCGAGAATTTTCAAGCTACCGTGGAGGTGAATCAAGTGTATGGGGACCGAAGGCAATATGACATGAACTCCAACACTTATCACCCCGGGTTGAGGAACCATCCTAACTTTAGGTATGGTAATTCCTCCAACCAAATGAACCCGAATTTCCAATCGGGAAATCAAGGTGGGTATTCGCACCAAACTCACCAAAGGAATTACAACAATCAAGGCGGTAATGGAAGCGGGTCGAACAATCAAACCGGTGGCGATGATTTGAGTGCCAAAATGGATGCTTTGTTTAATATGCAAAAAGAATCTCAAAACAATATAAAAGAATCTCACCATGATATCAAGGAGATAAAGAAGACAAACGAGATTCGGGATAAAGCACATGAGGCATTGGCAAAGCAAGTGGGCCAACTCACGGAGGAAATGGCTCAAATGAGGGGAAGCATGGGAAAGCTTCCAAGTGACACTACAACGAATCCGAAGCATCAAGGTTCTAGCACAAGCAATGTGAGGAATGCACGCATTAGCGCGGTAAGTATTCTTCCAAATGATGAAAATTGTAGTGTTGAAAGCATTCCACCACCACAATTCATTGATGGTGTAGTGGAAAATATAAGTGATGAGACGGGAAGTGAAAATGAACAAGAAACGATTTCACAAAGTAAAATTGAAAACATAACTAAAAATGCTTTTTGTGAAAATTGTTTAAATCAACTTAACCCGCTTAATGTATTGAAAAGTAAAGAACGGTGCCCACCAAAGGACGAGGGGTGGGAAAATTTTAAACAAGCTAAAATTAATTTGCCGTTACTTGATGACATTAAAAAGGTTCCGGCTCATGTGGAATGCTTGAAAGAGTTGAGCATTGAAAAGCGGCACAATAAATTACCCGAACCGGTTGATTTGGTATCACATGTTAGTGCCGTTTTATCAAGTGCGCTCCCCCAAAAAGCTCAAGATCCGGGAGATCCTCTTATTCCAATTCAAATTGGAACATTTAAAATTGAGAGGGCACTCTTAGATCTTGGAGCTTATGTGAGCATCTTGCCCGGGAGTTTGTATGACCAATACGATTTTGGTCCATTGAAAAAGTTTGACACTCCCGTGGTATTGGCCGATCAGACTCCCACGCATCCAAGGGGGATGGTGGAGGATGTGATTATTAAGGTGGATGATTGCTACTACCCAGTTGACTTTTTGGTAGTAGACTATGTTGGGTGTGTTGAGGACACCCAACCGGTAGTTATCTTGGGTAGACCGTTCTTGGCAACTGCTAATGCCATAATAAATTGTGCAACGGGAACGGTAAGCATGAAGTTTGGGGACCGAGAATTAAATTTAAATGTTTTTCCAAATTTCACTAACCCGCTCGGTGAGGATAAGTGTCCTAAAAAGGACATGAATCCAAACAAAAAGGTGTGTGCTATGGTTGGTAGGTTTGGAGAAACAAGGAAGAAAACGGTCAAGAAAAAGAAGGCGAAAAAGTCACCTCTAGAAAAGAAGAAGAAAGAGGAGGTGAGGAAGTTTGGACCATTTGGCAACAAATGGTATGAATCACCGGTGGGTGATTTCGATGAGAGTGTGAGCGGCAAGCACTCCATTCGACCACCATGAGGTGGTAAGTTAATTGTTGTTGTATACATTTTATAGTCAGTTTTAGTTAGTTTTAGTTTTTCTCCGTAGTTTTGTTGTTGTTGTATAATTTGTTATTCCGTTTTAGTAGATAAATGAACGTTGTGGGTGTGTTCCCTATATAACCCTCACGAGACCTTCTCGTCCTCCCGAGCTATTGGGTGGTTTAAAGTGCTTGCGTGCATATGCTAAATGCCGCCGTGATTCCTACGAAAGTGAGTTAGGATTGTTATTGTTGTAATTTTTTTTCCACAAAAATCAAGGTAATTTAACGCATGATTTGGTAATACTTTCATAAAAATGGTATAACTAACTACCTAACAAATTTCAATGGTTGTGAGAAGCATGCTTCTACACAAGGGTTCAGATTTGTAGGTACAACATGTTCGCGAGACAACCGTTTTTATGATGAGAAGAAGAAGATATGAGCATCTAGAGACAAAAATCAGGTGCATGCGTTTCCTTTTACCTTGATTCTTAGAGTAGTAATAAGTGGATTGTAAATTGTATTTTAATTTCCGGGGTGAAATTTTGGGGAGGTTAGCCGTGTCACATCCCTTGTGCGTTTTAAAACTCTAGTTCCTACACATTGAGGACAATGTTTACCTCAAGTGTGGGGATGGGGGAGTAGTAAAAGTTTTCGATTTTGACCCATTCATTTAAATACTACACATTGAGGACAATGTTTACCTCAAGTGTGGGGATGGGGGAAAATTTCAAAAAATTTTCAAAAATTCTTGTTTCAAAAGCGATCTTAAAAGCACAAGTAACTAAGTCAACGAGGGATGGCACAACCCATGTGGTCTTTTGTCATGGTCAAGTTCAAATTAATAAGCATAACAGGTATTTAACGGGTGGTTATTTGGGAATAATTCGCCTAAGGAACTAGCATTTGATGCATATCACATATCATACCCTTATACGTGAGGTTTTGAGCCACTTTTATATCATGGATTTACATTTACATGTTTCTTTGTTTGAGTGGACCATTAGTCGCGTATTGTAGAACTTGCAACTTTTGATACGTTTGAGACTATAGACCGAATACAAGCACGAGAATGATTAAGGAATTAGGTAAACCTTTTCTCTTAAAACCATTTATCTATCCTTACCCGAACAAATTCCCTAGTAGCCCATTTTGAGCCTAAACCTTTCATTTGACCACCCTATAGCCTATGACTCTTAAACCTTTTTCTTTTAAACCCGTGTGATGGAAATTCGATTATAGGAGTCGTATTTGTATAGTTATTCTTGATTGTTTGCATCTTTGTTATAAAAAAAAAAGAAAATATTATGAAAAAGAATTGAAAATTGTTGAAGAAAAACACAAAAAGAAGTGTTAGTAGTTGTCGAATAAAAGGGTGAAAGATTATTGCCCATAGTTGTTGTTTATATGTAGTTTTGTTTAATTTAGAGGTTTACAATAAAAATCGAATTTTCATCGCCTTAGCCACTTTAAAATATCCTAATTCCTACCCTTCGCCTAGCCCCGTTACAACCCTCATAAAGACCTTATGACTTGTGCTTAGTGTTTGTGATCAATAGTGGAGAATGATTGAGTTGCAAGCTTATGCGGGTATGTGTTCTAATCGGTTTTGAGTGAATATTCTTTGTAGTGCTAATACATTATAAATATTAGCCAATTTACAAGCCGAGTGGAGAGAACATTGTGAGGGATATGCATGACTTGTTAGTTTTACGGGCGGGTTAATCTTGGATAACCATTATTATATGTGATTATTCACTTAACCGGTAAATATGTGAAATTTGTAAAGAGTTTGAACTTTTGTATAACAATAGACCTTAACCTTTGTCTCGGGAATGGGATGTGTATTCGTTGTTCGACCCATGTGAAAGTGAAAAACAAATTTGCTTGAGGGCAAGCAAAAGACAAGTGTGGGGATGTGATACGCGGTTGAAAACCGGTGTTCGTTATTGCGTAACTTTGTGTTTTTACATAAGTTTCAATCTTGAATGGCCCACTTTTAATAAGATTTGTGTTATGCAGGTTTAACGAAGTTTAAGGAGCTTTTCGGGAGCTTTACGAGTCACCGGGTCGAAAACCGAAGCACCGAAACGTGTTACGGATCAATCGGGAGTGCGAGGAGTGAAAAATGGAGAATTAGTGTTCAAGAGGCCGTCGGCGACGGGGTATAGCCCGTCCCAGACGGGCTCCAGATAATCCCGTATGCCAGAATCACCCGTAACCAGACAATTAGGCCGTCGGCCATAGTGTGTTTTTGGGAGCCCGTCGGCGACGGGGTCAGGCCCGTCGGCGACGGGTTGGGGATTTTTGAAACGCGAAAAATGGTTCTTCTTGACGGAAATCGATTCTCATTGGGTTTTTGGCATTGATTTCGGGGGTTACACTCCAAATTGAGTTTGAAACTTGTTCTTAGAGCCATAATTCCTTCACCATTCACCTACCATTCTATCATCTATCATCACTACATCACCCGAATCAAGATCTTCACCATCAACAATCCATCTACACAATCAATTCATCAAAACCCTAATTCTCCATACTTCACCATTACCAATCATTCCACAAACCCTAATCATCCACCATTCATTCATCCATCAAGCTTCAAGATGCTCTCATTCACGTTCCAAACATCCGGTGATCAAGCTTTTTCAACCATGAGCGGCTAATTATCTCGGTTTCACCCCGGTGTAGGTAGTTGTTAATTCTAGGGTTTCGAATTGTTCTTGTTTCAACTTAGTGACAATTTGTATTTGATTTTTGAAACTTTTGACAATAGTGTTACATTTGTTGCGAATTCGTAAATTGTCGAACGATGTTAAAAGTTATGACTTTGCGAAATGATGATATGTAATTGTGCATTGTCGTGGTTAGGATTTACTTGTGTTGATTAGGAAGTGTATTCTTGTCCGTTCTTCGGGACGTTGATAGTTATTAGCACCTAAGTCACGGTACACTAAATCCGTTAATCGGATGCATTTGAGTTGAATCTAAAACTTGTAGAAATCCTAGGTTAGCAATTACCGAAACCGGGTGTGATTCCTTTTTCTTATTATTGTTCTAGTAATCAATTTTATCGTAATCGTTAATCATTAGTTGTCAATTAATTTAATCAATTCATTTAATCCAAACTCATTTCTCTCAATTAAAAAAAAACACAAAAAACATTCTAGTAAGCTTCATAATACGTGACATTCTTGATAATTCAATCGATTCCATACACAAACCACATACTCTTCGTGGTTCGACCCCTCACTACCACTAGCTATTTGTTAAGGGTAATTAGGGCATATAAATATTATCTTTGACCGGAGCGCGACACTCCGATCATACGCACCGACTTTCTCTAATGTTGTCGATAACTGTTCAGGCTAATTTCCGCTCTAGCGCTCCCTTCAATCCATTAACCCAATCGCTGTGAGTATACTCGAACCCTTTTTGCTTTACGCACTTTTGGGTGTTACATACGTTACTTATTCTAAATCACATCGAACACACTACGCAATACTTTAAAGCTAACCATTATCGCATGTTATACGTGACTTAATGAATGCTTGTTTGTTATGTTTACACATGGAATGCTGTCTACCTGTCTTAGCAACGATAGTACTATAGTTTGGACTCAGCACCTGTTCACTCAGGGGTTGTTAAGGACAATTAATTACATGGCTCACAGTGGTGAGTGTGTATTACGAACTGCCTTGGGCAGTCAACCCGCAGTCATTGGTATAGATAGGTTCATGTCGATAACTTATATGCTTCATTTCACACTGTGTACGTGCTGGTTATGCGTAAACGATTTCGAATTCTATTATATCTATCAAACTTGTATGCTCACCTCTACACTATGTGTATTGACTTTTACTTTAACGTATGTGGCAGGTGCTTAAGATGTTTAGATGCTTGGCTTGCTGTGAAATCGAGGCTAGGAAAGGTCTAGAAACAAATAAACGAATTGTCTGTACTTGAAATCTGAGTTGTCGGAACAGAACAATTTGACTAGATTTTGTCTGTAATAATTATGTTACTTTTTATGTCATGGTATGGGACGTGATGCTTAAATAATTGGTAAATATAGTTGTTATGGAAACTTCTGGACAATCTGTTTTGCTCAATGCCACGCCCCGATGTTTCCGCCATCGGTTGGGGTGTGACAGATTGGTATCAGAGCCATAACTATAAGGAATTGGGCAAGACTCGACCTAGTCCGGGTCGATGTCTTAGAAAGGACCTAGTCTATAGTTAGGTACCAACAGACTGACTTGTGCGTACCCTGTAAGGGTTATGTACGAGCTTACTTGCTATTTCTCGCTATTCTCGCCTACACTACACTATCACTGCACTCTAGTTTTCGAAACTGAACAAGCAACTAAGTCAAGATTGGGTGTGAAAACCGCAAACTCTCGACTAAATTGCTTGTTCGACCCGTATTTTGTCTACAAACAGGAGAAATTGCGCCGAATCAGGAGTGAAATCTTTGACGCATAATTTCTCCTTTATTTTATCAAAAGACAGGAACGAAGTCGTTAAGTCAGGGGTGAAACCCGAACCTCGACGACTTGTTCCGATCTCTATTTTGTTTTACAAAACTCTCACCAAAGTCTCGACGGACACCAACGACTTGAAGTCACACTGTAACTGGAAGGATGCGTGCCATTCGCCCAAATTCGAGGCGAGAGCACAGTCCCGAAGGTCAAAGTGCGTACTGAAAGTCCTTGTGAATAGTCGAACCACTTTGGGTAGTCGATGTTTATCAGCCTAAGACAATCTATTTTCGATTTCAAGCTCGCAATCGCCGATTTGATGTGTTTTCAATTTTAGAACGGCAAATATCAGAGTCGCTATTATCGTTTTATGTGGATTTTATGTGCTTTATGTGATTTTATCTGGTTATGTGTTACAATTTTTGCTGATTTATTCACTTTTCGCTTTTCACTTTGATCGACACACACGACTCGCACTTCACTTCTACCTCAAACCGCTAACGAATCGCTACTACATGAGGAACGACTTTACGCCATGTTGCTTGCTATATTGTTCACTTATGATATACTACTCGCTATGCTATTCGCGATCGCTATTCTCAAACGCTCGTGAATTTTGAATGATAGGTTTCTGTATTCTGACTGCCGCTTGTGATTATGTGCTTCTGTGATTCTGTGCCTTACGTGCTAATGTGCTTCTGTGCTTATGTGAATCTGTGATTATGTGCCTATGTGTTTACGTGATCGTATTCCTGAGCTTTAGTAGTGCTAGACGTGTGAGGTAAGATTCGATTATGTTGTGTTTGAGCCCTATGGCGATGTCTGTTGCAGACAATGTCGTCATCTGAACCCCGTCACCCACGAGTTACTCGTCAAGAATAGAGAGACAAACGCCTTGCTGCTCTCGTCGCTAAGCAAGTAGCAAAGGTGGTTCCTCAGATCGTGAGTGAATTATACGAGAATGTGAGCAAATCGTCTGAAGAGTCCAGGACTGAAGCTCCCAAAGCTACTCCCAAAGCTACTTTTAGCTTCAAACAGTTCAAGGCTTGCGGACCAAAAGAGTTCACTGGCGAAGATGGCCCTACGACCTTGTTTCAATGGTTCGACTCAATCGAAGTCACCTTGCGTCAGGGTGGATGTCCTGACAATCTCCGCACTCTGAATGCTACCGGCGTCTTCCAATCCTGCGCCTTAGACTGGTGGACGGCCGAGAGGAACAAACACGAAAATGGTGCAGCTTATGGTCTGTCATGGGATGAGTTGAAGAACGTTATGCTAGAAGAGTTCTGCCCTCCCCATGAGCGCCAAAAGTTGGAGGACGAATTCTGGCATCTCAAGTGAAGACTGCTGACATGAAAATCAAGAAGTATATCCGAGCTCTGCCGGATTGTGTTGCAGATTTTGTGCATGCTTCAAAACCAACAACAATCGAAGAGACCTACCTGCTTGCCGCTGAAATCAATGACAAGCGAGTCAAAGCTGGATTTTGGGATAAAGCCACCAAGAACCTGCACCAAGCCACCGCCACACCAGCCGCTGAAACTGCCGCCGCTTCTCAATCATCAAAGTCCTCTCGTCGCAAAAGGAAGAACAACAACAACTCCAGCAACAAGAACTGTGCTGTCACTACCACTGTTGCCCCGCTCCAAGCTGTACCAGCTCAACAGCAAGCTCAACACCGCCAGGTTGCGGCACCAGTAACTCAAGCACCGCATGCGAAGCGTGCTTACACTGGTCCCCACCCTGCTTGCCCGACATGTACTTATCATCATCCGGTGGGTATTGCCTGCAGATTTTGTGTGCACTGCAACATGTACGGCCACTTCACCGCCAACTGCCGTACAGGTCCCCGACAAGCACCAGCCCAAGCTACTGCTCATCAAGCTCTACTTCCAGCTCCTCAAGGCCAACAAGCGACTCAGGCACCCGCGATCAACGCCAGAGTCTGCTTCGGGTGTGGTGATCCCAACCACTTCGCGAACATGTGCCTGAATAGGGTTGTGAAATAAGAGCCTCAGCAGCAGCAACAGCCTCAGTAGCAACAGCCACAAGCCGCCCGCGCCAGAACTTTAACATCAATGCGCGCCAAGCCCAGGCCGACAACAATGTGGTTAATGGTACGTTTCTCATGAATGGTATTTATGCTTCGTGTTTATTTGATACTGGAGCCGATAACTGTTTTGTGTCGTTTGAATTCGAGAAGCTCCTTAATCGTAAGCGCTCCCATCTCCCCTCGATGTTCGATGTCGAAGTTGCCACCGGAAGAACCGTCGCCGTCAATTCTGTTCTTCATGGTTGTACTCTTGAACTCAACAATCACATCTTTCCGATCGACCTTATTCCGATGCAACTCGGAAGTTTTGATATCATAGTAGGCATGGACTTTCTTCGTGAAAACCATGCTGAAGTTGTGTGCTTCGAGAAGATGATTCGATTCTCACTCGTGAATGGTGATGTATTATGTGTTTATGGTGAAACTGCTTCAACGGGTCTTAAACTCATGTCATGTGTCTAAGCTAGCAAGTATCTCCGCAAGGAATATAGGGCTTTCTTGGCTAACATTGTAGTAGCGGAGAAGGAAAAGAAAGGAAAGACGGAAGTGAAAGACGTTCTTGTGGTTCGTGAATTTCCTAATGTGTTTCCTGACGATCTTCCTGGCCTTCCGCTAAGTCGTGATATCGACTTTCGTATCGACCTCATTCCTGGAGCAAACCCTATTGCTAGAGCTCCTTACCGACTCGCTCCATCCGAAATGCGCGAACTCTCGAGTCAGCTCCAGGAATTGCTTGATAAAGGCTTCATTCGCCCGAGCACCTCTCCATGGGGCGCGCCAGTCCTTTTCGTCAAAAAGTAGGATGGGACGTTCAGGATGTGCATCGACTATCGGGAATTGAATAAGTTGACTATCAAGAATCGCTATCCCCTGCCTCGAATTGATGATTTATTTGACCAGCTACAAGGTGCTACGTGTTTCTCGAAGATCGATCTATGCTCAGGCTATTACCAGCTACGCATCCAAGAGGAGGATATTCCCAAAACCGTTTTCCAAACTCGTTACGGCCATTATGAATTCGTTGTTATGCCCTTTGGTTTAACCAACGCACCCGCGATTTTCATGGATCTGATGAATCGCGTGTGTGAACCTTATCTCGACCGCTTCGTCATCATTTTCAACGATGATGTCTTGATCTATTCCAAGTCGAAAGCCGAACACGCGCAACATCTACGTTTGGTTCTCGAGCTACTCCCGGGGAATCGACTCTATGCCAAGTTCTCCAAGTGTGAATTCTGGCTGGAGGAGGTTCAATTCCTCGGTCACATTGTCAATAGTCAAGGTATTCACATCGACCCCGCGAAGATCGAAGTTGTTAAGAGTTGGGTTACACCGAAGAACACGTCTGAAGTCCGTTCTTTTCTCGGACTAGCGGGCTATTATCGTCGATTTATCGAAGGGTTCTAAAAAATCGCTGTGCCGCTTACCTCTCTCACGCATAAAGACAAGCCTTTTGTTTGGGGAACTGAACAAGAGTCTGCTTTCCAAACCCTCAAGCATATGCTTTGCAATGCTCCTGTTCTCACTTTACCCGACGAAAACGACGACTTCATTGTCTATTGTGATGCCTCAAACCTTGCTCTTGGTTGTGTTCTCATGTAACGGGACAAGGTTATCGCTTACGCATCTCGTCAGCTCAAGATCCATGAGAAGAACTATACAACCCATGACCTCGAGCTAGGCACAGTTGTTTTTGCGTTAAAGATTTGGCGACACTACCTTTACGGTACTAAGTGTACGATCTTCACCAATCATAGGAGCCTACAACATATCTTCGACCAGAAAGAACTTAATATGCGTCAACGTCGATGGGTAGAACTTCTCAACGATTACGACTGTGAGATCCGTTATCACCCTGGCAAAGCTAATGTCGTTGCCGACGCTCTAAGCCGATGAAGCTATTTACACAGCGTCCGTAATATCCAAGCCCAGTATGATCTCGAAACCCTCATCCGCGAATCTTAACATGCCTGTTTTAATGAACGCACCTTGAAGAATGAAAGGATCTACCACGATGGAGCTCATCTTGTGAACAAGTCGAATGGGATATTCCATTATCTGGACTGAATTTGGATCCCTAAGCGGACCGATTAACGACAAATTTTGATGGACAAAGCCCACAAATCCCGATATTCTCTTCATCCCGGTGCCAACCAGATGTACCAGGACCTTTGCTACAAGTACTGGTGGCCGGGCATGAAGAGAGATATCGCCCTCTATGTTGGGAAGTGCCTGACTTGCTCGAAAGTCAAGGCCGAGCACCAAAGACCCTCTGGCTTACTTGAGCAACCCCTGATCCCTATGTGGAAGTGGGAAAGTATAGCTATGGACTTTATAACGAAACTTCCGTGAACACCATCAAGTCACGACAGTATCTGGGTTGCCGTTGACCGTTTTACCAAATCTGCTCATTTTCTGCCAATACGAGAAGACTACAAGGTAGAAAGATTAGCCCGAATCTACACCGATGAGATCATTTGTCGACATGGGACGCCTTGCGACATCATTTCTGACCGTGATGCTCGGTTTACCTCGCGTCTATGGGAAACGTTTCAAACGGTTCTCGGTACTACGCTAAATCTAAGTACCGCATTTCATCCCCAAACCGACGGTCAGACTGAGAGAACGATTCGTACCCTTGAAGACATGCTCCGTTCGTGTGTCATAGATTTCGGTGGTAATTGGGACGCATACTTACCTTTAGTCGAATTCTCGTACAATAACACTTATCATTCCAGCATTCAAATGGCACCGTTTGAGGCTTTATACGGAGGAAAATGTCGATCGCCTATTGTATGGCACGAGATCGGACACTCGCAATTAACCGGTCCTAAGCTATTGCAAGAAACGACTAAAAAAGTCCTCCAAATTCGAGACAATCTGCTGAAAGCTTGGAGTCGTCAGAAAAGTTACGCCGATAGACGACGCAAGCCCCTTGAATTTGACGTTGGCGACTACGTACTCCTAAAGGTATCACCTAGGAAGGGTGTGGTCAGATTCGGCAAGAAAGGGAAACTAACGCCTCTATATGTTGGACCTTTTAATATTCTGGAAAAGATCGGAAAAGTCGCCTACAGACCCGAACTACCGGAGGAACTTAGCAATGTTCACCCGACTTTCCATGTGTCGAACCTCAGAAAGTGCCTGGCTGAGCATGATTTAATCGTACCTCTAGAAGACCTTCAAGTAAACGAAACACTACACTTCGTGGAGAAGCCTGTCGAAATCATGGACCGCCAAACCAAGCAGCCCAGACGCTCGCGCATTCCTATTGTGAAGGTTCGATGGGAAGGCAAAGGAGGCGCAGATTTCACTTGGGAACTCGGAAGCGACATGAAGGCGAGGTACCCGCAGTTGTTTGTTATGGCTTCGGCCTAATTTCGGGACGAAATTCCCTCAACTAGGGGAGGCTGTAACACCCCGTGTTTCGAAAGTCAAAGTCAAAGTCAAGATTGAAGTCAAAGGGAGACAAGATTGCTAATTGCGATCTGCCACTCCGTGCTCAATTCCTGTTTTGACTTCTTTGACTTGTAGATAGTCTTTTATGCCTTTACGTTAGTTGTATTATGTGGAGTATTTGCTAATAATCGAGATTTAATTGCAATTTATCGATATTTATCGCATGTCTTATCGCCTTATCGCTTATCGCAATCGCGCTCGCAACTCGAATTACGCGTCTGGTTATGGTTCTTATGTGTGTGTGCCCTTTATGTGTTACTTTTGCATGTTATTTATGTTTTATGATGTCGTGATTAATCGAAACACAATCGCAACCGAATCGCAAACGCAAAACTCAAGTTAAATAGGATGATTGTACGTTGATATTGTAGTTGGGATTAAAAGTAATTTGATGAGTAAAACTATCGCATCGCCCTCTCGAATCGCATCGCAACGCTCGACACTCAAATTGAAACTGCAAAAACTCGTCGCGCGAATCACTCCAATCGAGTGGTCAGCCGATCGAGCTGCTACCCGATCGGGCTGCCACCCGATCGGAGTGCCACCCGACCTAGGTGCCACCCGATCGAGTTGCCACTCGATCGAGCTGCCACCCGGACGGGCTGCCACTCGTTCGACCAGCCACTTATTCCCCGTTCCATTTTATCGAAACCCTATAAATACCCTCCTTTGTCACATCATTTGATGTTGACAGCTCTTTCTCCCTCTCCACTCGCTCCATCCGCTATTTCTTCAGATTTCTCGCGATTCCTGTAAGTTTTCCACCTAAACCTTGTACTTTCTTAATCTACACGCACTCCTACACATTTCTATCTTTTGAATCTTAACTTTTAACGGTGAAATCACTAGATTTGAGGTGTTCAAGGATGATGTCATCATGGTGTTCATGAGACCTTCATGTTTTGGCTTCAATCCACCAAGAACAACTTAGATCTGAATGATTTCCACATGGATAAACAAGGATCTTTCATAGATCTGAACATATTCATGGTGAAAAGGATTGAAATATGGTTTTCAAGCTTTCTTTCAACTCTTTTACACTCAATGCACTCAAAACCAATAGAATCGGAGCTTGTTCTAATCTTCTACTCCTTCTTGTTGATGTGTTGGTTCAAGATCTGGATTCTATCCACGAGAACACTGAGTTCGGGTTAAACATGAAACACCATCTCGAACAGTTAACTGGTCGGACTAGGGTGGTTCCTGTTCGATCGGGCCACTAAGTCTTGACGAGGTTTCTGTTGTTTAGCACGTTATCAAACGGTCTCGAGAAAACTTCAAACTGTCAAAACAACCAAGGAAGAAGACGATCAGGTCAACTGGGATGGATTGCCACCCGACCGGACTGCCACCCGAACGGATTGCACCTTGGGTCCCACACTTAACTTTCATTTCAACATTGAGGTTTTGAACATTGAACGGATTGTCGTCCGATCGGATTGCCACCCGATCGGATTACCACCCGACCATGTGATGTTTGACTTCAAACACTTAAACAATTTTCAACATGTTCAGTACGTACGGATAGCCATCCGATCAAGTGATCGTCCTGCTGTGAACTTGTTCTCAATCTGAGAAGTCTCGCCAATCGGATTGCTACCCGATCGAACGGCCGTTCGACCGACCGACCTGAAGGGTAGAGATACTTCTCTATTTTCAAAATGCTACAACGAAAACTTCAAAAGACAAGCCATCATACACAAACACAACCATCCCAAACGAGGTAACAATCCACTCGCACGGTCACCCGATCGGATGACCGTCCGAATGGATTGTCACCCGATCGACTGGTGTCGCAACCCCCGATCCCTAATCCCTGGGAACGGGCGGCCGCAAGCCAGTTTCGGTGGTATCACGTATTGTCTAATTTGGCAGCGGAATTTTCATCAGGACCGTAGTTATGAAATATTTGATCAGAGTAAAATACCACATTTTCATAATATTAAACATATGGGATAAAACCCAAGTTCGTAGTACACACGTTTTCATAGGAATAATTCCTATTTTATTAAATAAAAACATCTATTTTATTTTAGGTAACTTTATTGCCACTTTTCCAAGCCTTCAGTGTTGTCCAGCTGGCTTCTATTTGGCTTTCACAATTTGTTACCTGAAACGCGTTTTAAAAACATTTGTCAGTGGGAAATACTGGTGAGTGAATCCCAGTTTAATCAAGTTTAAATAAAACTCATTGTACAGTATTGAGGGCGATCTCGCAATTATATTTGTTTCCAAGTTATACCAATTAACATCCATGGTACTGTCAGACCCGACTTGTGGAAATGTTACTCCTTGACCAGGTGGTAACAAATTTTGTATACAAAACCCCAACATACTCATGATAATTGTATTCTTACAAATATTCAATAACTGCTTAATATATAATTAATTGTGTGAGGTTTTGTAAAAACAGTTAACAAAAAGGTTAACAAAAAGCGGATAAACTCACATTGCTGTCTTAGATTATCCTGTAAGAGTTTCTTGGTGACAATCTAAAATTTACACAAATTCACACGTGTTAGTATAATAACCCATTTTAACATTAGTAATACCCTCCCCGAGACGGCATTCCAACGACTACGTCGGGCAGAACCACGACAGCCGTTACGGAACCCTAGATCAATCGGACAGCGTATCTAATACGTATCCAGGGGTTATAATACTTACAACGGGGCAGAACTTCTCTATTTAGGGGGGTATAATACCCGTATATAATGTATACTACGTAGATTTGAGAGAAAGAAAGACAATTTTGAACGATTTCGACTGAAGACCCGATGCCTGCTTATATAGGGCCTCACTTCAACTTTTACGCGGCCCGCGTAAATATAGACAAGGGTCTACGCGGCCCACGTCAAACCCTGGTCAACGCGTAGCTTGGCTGGGTCATCGACTAGACTTGCCGGGTGTTGGGCCACGTGGCCACACCGGGCTGCGCCATATCTTGGGCCTCTCGTGGCCCGAGTAAGGATTTGGGTGGGGTTTACGCGGCCCGCCTCAATCCAAAAATCAGAATTTTAATTAAATTTAATAATATTTAAGGTATTCGGGGTCCGTTTTCTCGTATGTGGTGTATTTTAGGACATATTGGGATATTTTAAAATATATTAGGGTGTCGGAAATTATTCGAGGGTGTCGGTTTTCTTTAAGGTTGTTATAACCGGCCACCCGATCGGAATGCCATCTGATCCACTAACACCTTGCTCCGTTTTACGCACCGACTTTCACTTATGTTATCGATAACTGTTTAGGCTAATTTCCGCTCTAGCGCTCCCTTCAATCCATTAACCCAATCGCTGTGAGTATACTCGAACCCTTTTTGCTTTACGCACTTTTGGGTGTTACATACGTTACTTATTCTAAATCACATCGAACACGCTACGCAATACTTTAAAGCTAACCATTCTCGCATGTTATACGTGACTTAATGAATGCTTGTTTGTTATGTTTACACATGGAATGCTGTCTACCTGCCTTAGCAACGATAGTACTATAGTTTGGACAAAGCACCTGTTCACTCAGGGGTTGTTAAGGACAATTAATTACATGGCTCACAGTGTTGAGTGTGTATTACGAACTGCCTTGGGCAGTCAACCCGCAGTCATTGGTATCGATAGGTTCATGTCGATAACGTATATGCTTCATTTCACACTGAGTACGTGCTGGTTATGCGTAAACGATTTCGAATTCTATTATATCTATCAAACTTGTATGCTCACCTTTACACTATGTGTATTGACTTTTACTTTAACGTTTGTGGCAGGTGCTTAAGATGTTTAGATGCTTGGCTTGCTGTGAAATCGAGGCTATGAAAGGTCTAGAAACAAATAAACGAATTGTCTGTACTTGAAATCTGAGTTGTCGGAATAGAACAATTTGACTAGATTTTGTCTGTAATAATTATGTTACTTTTTATGTCATGGTATGGGACGTGATGCTTAAATAATTGGTAAATATAGTTGTTATGGAAACTTCTGGACAATCTGTTTCGCTCAGTGCCACGCCCTGATGTTTCCGCCATCGGTTGGGGTGTGACATAACACCACTGCCGGCCACCACCTCCTTAAACCACCATCGACCACTGTCTCTTAAACGAAATAGCAATCCCACCCTCACCCCCTCTTTTCTGTCTTCCACATACATATATCTAGAGAAAGAGAAATAAAGAGAATAAAGTGATAGAGAGAGAAAGAAATAGAGGTTACCGGTGAGTTGCTGATAACGGAGGTCCGTGAATGTTTCCGGTGGAAGACAACTCGATCGAATCAGCAACGACGCATGCTGCAACAACACTATGAAGGGCTGGGGATGCCCGTGACTCGAGTTCATCCGCCGTTGGAAACAAATCATCCTCTGTTTCCTCTGTTTTTCGTACAACCGAGTGAGCTAAAACCAAAATCGAATTGGGTTTTCTAGTTAATCAAACATGGAAGTACCCCCGAAGCTAGAACCAAGTTCCTTTTGTCCATCATCATCATCATTGATGAAAACAACATCAATATATCAAAACGATGGTGGTTGTGGCGGGGGGTGGTGATGATGGCGGCGGTGGTGGTTGTGACGGGGGTGAAAAAAAGGCCAAACCACAGGTACATCGAAATTTGATTATATCAGACATTCACTCATTATCTTTAATTTGATTATATCAGACATTCACTCATTATATAACTTCCTTATAATTTGGTACATCAAAATAGATAGAGCATGCCTTTTTTTATTAATTTGTTAGGGTGTACGAAGTGGTGCGACAAAACCACTCTCTCGGCACACGACAACTCGCACCATATCAGTGTGCACCACTTTGTGCGGTGTGGCGATGTGAGTTGGCAAATGGTGGTGCGGCAAGGTGAGGTGGTTGTTTGTTGATGATTGAGAACCATTTGAACGTTGGGGGTGGGCACCTCCCCGAAAATAGTCATTGGGCTGAATTAAAAAAATAACCCTTTTACCTGTGTGTGTAAATATATATTCGGTCCAGTTAAGAACCACCTTAAGTTGTAAGACCCGTGAGAACTCTTACTTTTCGTGCGAGTTTTCTCATCATCTTTTACACAAATATAGATGAACATGCAACAAACACATCTATAAAAAGAATTATAAATTTTCGCAGCCGACATTTTTTTAAACAACTGATATTTTTTTCGCATCCGACATTTTTTTCCTAAAACAATTGATAAAAATTTTGGGGAAATTTTTTTGAAAAAAAAAACTTTTTTTTTGCCTAATTCTCACATTCTCACAACTCAAGTTTTTTTTATCATTTTACCCTTTCCATATACATATACATATACATATATATATATATATATATATATAGGGTTATGATCATGAGTGAACAACATCTATGTTTGTGAACAAAGTGAACTCATCTCAACCATCCATTTAATTAGTTGATGTAAAGGTTATGATTGTAATTTTACATTTATTTTTTTTTTTAAATTCCATTTTCTATTATTATTTAGCAGTTACATGTCCTATAATTTTGGTAACCAGAAGATTTCATATGATTTTTTCAAAGATTCACAAAAAAATAGCGACAGTCCCCTTCTTCTTTCAATCGATCACCCTTATTTTTTTTGTAGAATCGTTCTTCTTCAACCATTCAGGCAACGATTAAATATTCCAGCTACATGCTGAAGGTACCAATGTCTTTATACATCGGTTTTTTTCTTCCTGTATATATTATTCGATTGTGTAGATTCAAGCTTTTTGTTCCAAAATTAGTTTGATATTCTATACCTTTTTCCCAGATTCAAGTTCGTCGTTCCTCTTCTTCTTTTTCATCCTATCAATATGTTCATCAGAAGTTCCAGTTTACAAAAGTTTCTTCCATCGGCGAATTGATTATTCCGGCGAGTTCTTGGAGGCAACTTACTGGTTTTTCATCCATTAAAGTTGTTTGATTTCATTTGATTTAGGGTTCATATTATATAACAAGAAGTTTGGGTTAAAGATCTTTATAGTTGCTGGATGTACATTTAATTCGTGGATTTGTGGTTGATTTGCTCCGATTTTGTGAAGGTGATGTGTATATGGTTGGGTTCATCCGATTAATAAAGAATAATTGTTAGTATGGTAGTTGAATTTGTTCTGATTTTGTTAAGGGGATGAGTTTATGTTCTGGTTCATACACATATGTATACTATGTTTTTTTGGGTTCATTCGATTATACACATATGTATACTCTGTTTTTGGGTTCATTCGATTATACACAAAGTCAAACATGTAAGTAACGTTAAATTTATACGATGTTTTTTGGGTTCATTCGATTATACTATGTTATGATGATTAAGCATTACGATGATTTTGATTGTATGTTGACAAGAGGCTGTTTTTTGTGTGTGGGTTTTAAGAATGGCGGATTAGTTATGTATTTCCAGTATGTTTTCCTTTTTTTTTTTTGCAGATACAATAAAATGAATGAATGTTTTTTTAAGATAACAGTTGTATGTACACATATGTATAGATTATATATGCAACCACCTATATTCTTGTGTTAATGATGTATTATTCATGTGTAGTCTAGAAACTGTTTTTGTGTCGTTTTTACAAAAGTCTACAATTTGACTAGATTGCCAGTAGGTATTATCTTTAGATACAATGATGTATAAGATTGTTTTATGTAACTTAAATAATTCTAGTTTTTTTTTGTTTTCTTAACGTTCTGAGTCAGTTGCAAGTAACGTATACGAAACACCCAACGGGAGTAGGTATTGGACGCCAGTTGTTCCGCACAGTTTCAAACCCGTTGTCAATTCGAGATTTAGTTCAATAGAAGCCGCAATTGCAATGTATGAGGAATATGCACAACTTGCAGGGTTTTGCACACGCGTGGGTACATTTAAGAAAGAAAAAGTTGGCGACAAAAAAATTACAAATCTGCAATATGTCTTGTGTTCTAGAGCGAACAAACCTAAAGAAAGGCAACCCAACTAAGGATGACTTATCTACCGACGAAAAAGACGAGGAAGAAGAAAATGAGGAGGACATAGAGTTAGAATTGGACGAATCGGAAAGCGAAGCCAACGTTAGCGAAATATAGAATATGGGCCGAAAATACACATTTTTAAAGTTCATCTTTTTTTATAGTCTGTGAACCACTTAAATTGGTGACTGTTTTAAATTCATTTACTAATTAGGTTGATTTCACTGTCAATTTTACCGTATTTCTAATGTTAGTTAATAATTAATATAACTTAATGTACAATTGAGAAGCCATTATTAACAGCTATACAACAATTACATAACCACTACTGAATTTTGTATTCTTTTAAATTTGTACATTTGTACAAACACAGTTAACTCTTTACATACAACTGGTCAAGTACATAAAAAACTGGAACTACATCAATATATACACACACGTGTATACTCAGTACTACATCTGTGTACATATATATATATGCCTGGGTAGTTAATGTTAATACATTTGTGCACACACATATGTACATTTGGTGTACTCATTCATTAAGGTTTGTACACTCGTACAACATTGTATAATTCCCTAAAGCTGAATAGAAAACCATATATGTTGTGCGTTTCCACACCATTGTATATTATGTCCCAAAAACACACCCCAATATCTGACTAAAATAAAACAAACAATCTAAACATCCAGTTTCCTTCAATAAAAAAAGAACCAAACCAAATCAAAAAAACATAGTTATTACGACAATTGTCTGCATGGAACATTTTAAACATCAAGCCTATTCGCCAGGTTGTATCCCATTTTAAAGCTGTTTCTCCAAACCAAGTCTCCACGTGTCGCATGGCGAACATCCCACAATCAGCAGTGTTGCCAACTGTCGCCCATTCTACATCCAACCTTTTCGGTATTACTTCTTCAAATTCCCCACATTTTGGATAATTCACTAATTTCAAGCATTTGGTGAATATATCTTTTTGCGTTTAAAAAAACAACACTACGTTACCAAATGTAAAACATAAATACGTTTACAAATTAAATTCATACTAACCACTTTATATGGTGTCATCTTCTTGAAAAAGACCGAATCATTCACAAACTCAATATGGCTCTTACTTACATCCATGTTGTCATTCCGGACTATGTTAGGAACACCATTTGCCTGCACATTATCCGTAAACCTAAATGACCAAACAGTCATAATATAACCGATGTGTATTCCAGGTTGAAGGCAAATAAACAACCTTTTGTACACCTGTGAATCGAATGCTTTTACACGTGTGTACATAGTGTACAACCCAAGTTGTAGACAACTAAAAAAATTACATTTACATCTGTGTACAACCCGGTGTATTAATAAACCTTCATAACCATATCCACATTTGCACATCTCCGTATACACATATGTACACAGTTTATCAATAAATATTCATAACCCAGCGTATTAATAAAAAATACCCATGTACATATGTGCACATCAACGACTTTACACAATCAATACACACAACCTTATGAGATATCACAAAACCTGTTACAATACATATGTGTACACCCAATCAGCAGCCTAACATCGCATAAAAAACAGAGCAACATCAATTTTTTTTCCCAATTCAATATCAAACAGTATAATACACAAGTGTACATCAATGACTTTACACAATCAATACACACAACCTTTTGAGATATTCCAAAACCTGCTACAATACATATGTGTACAACCAACGAACAGCCTAACATCACATAAGAAACATAGCAACATTGCATAAAAACAGAGTAAAATCCATGAACAGCCAATCAACACTATACTACAAAAATATTAAACATGTACTCGAACGAAACCCTAACTTTCCGATGAACAACCTAACATCGAAAAAAAAAACAGCTATTACAACACCAATCTGATATTTATACACCCGATGAACGAAACCCTAACTTTCAGATTTCTTATAATTAAAAAGAAACGATGTACTGAAAGTAAACACGGGGATGACATCGGTGTATGTTGGTTGCTTGATTATCCTTTCCAGATTCCGACGAAGATGATGGTGATGACAATGAGTGTTCTTCGTCGATAGCTTGATAATCCTTTCCAGGTTACGATAGCTACTACCGTCGCCGGGAGTCTTCTCCCTTCGTCGTCGGCAATTTCTCTCGTCGTCGCCATGACTATCGACGGACGAGGAACCCTAAATCGCCGTCGGTTACAGAGATGATGAAATTGAATTGTTTGATTTTTTATGAGAGAGATTGTTATATTTACAAAATTAGATTTAGTAGAAATTTATATTAATGCCCCTATCCTCCTTATTTACTTGTTATATTTTATAAAATATTTATCAAATTACCATTACCATTAAATCTCATCATCTAAGAAATGAAGGGTCAAGATCTGTTCACTTTGTTCACAACTTAACCATTGTTCACTCTAGAACCCTACCCTATATATATATATATATATATATATAGGGTCGGGATTTAGAGAAAACGGTAGAAAGTGTGAGAACGGTGAGAACGCTTATTGATCGTCCGATCAAAACAATCTATGGACTAGATTGGCGCGGTGGCATTTTCGTAAATAACACCAATTTTATTACGTGGACGCGCTTCATTAAGGGTAAAAAAGGTAAAACACCATTTCTCACATAAAACGCCATTGGAAAATAAAACGCCAAATAAATACAAAACGCCAATTTTATCACTGCGTACTTTTTTCTGTGTTTTTATTTAAGCTCTCTGGCTACAAAAACGCCACAAAATATGAAACGCTATAATATATAACGCCAAAGCTTACATCCGGATAAATGTTAATTACATTTTTTGTTATAAGAATAACATCCCGCCTAAACTACGCGCCAAAAAAAAATTCTATAAATAGAAACGTCTCACCACCTTCCGTTTATCACACCAAAAAAACACACAAAAACACACAGTGGTTGCTAAAAAAAATACAACTCAATGTAAAACGCCAAAAAATACAACGACGGCAAACATCTTTTCTTGGATACTCAGTAATGTTCTGCATGAATCTTCGCTGAATGATTTGTTACGTGAGTGTAGTAAGATTTTGCTGCATGAGATGGACAAAATTGAAAAAAGAGGGACTGATGACACCCATATGTCATACTGTCATCTTTGTTCCTGAAGAAGGTTTGGATGATAAGAAGAGACCTATACCAGTGTAAATGCTACTTTGGCCTCGATGATTATAATGAAGACGACAGACAGATAGCATCCACCCACACGGGGTCGATCTATGTCTCCAACATCCACAAAGACACTTCAACACATGAACAAAGAAAATAAACAACGCCAAACCCAAAACGCCATTTATTTGTCACATTTCTTGTAGATTCAAAAGAAAAAAGAGACTGATGACACTGAAGATTTAAAATCATAAATTGCTTCTACTTTGTTTTTTTTAATTTTCTTTATCTGTTGTTTGTTTTGTAATTTTAGTTAATAAACAACAAAAGAATATTAATGCTATAATGAAAAATATAATAAAACGCCAAAATGAGCAAATGCTTGTAAAACTCCATCATGCCATAAAAACGCCCCAAAAAAACTAACAAACTATAATAAAATTACTTTGAGCAACTACTATTAAAAAAACGTGAAACAATGTGCAAAGAATATAAAACAAAAGAAGTCCAATCGTTATCTAACCGCCATTGGAAAACAAAACGCCATAATTACAGCCGTCAAGATTTGACGTGTTACACCACAAAAACAGTTGAGTCTAAAAACAAAACACGGTAAACTGCAAAAAACAGTAAAATGAAACGACAGAAAACATAATTACTAACATTTATTATATTTATTTATCTTTTTCAAAACGTCATAATTACCTGTCATACGCGGGAAAAAAGTCAATATAAAAGAAGACCATGAGAACACAAGCTCAAACACGCCAAAAAATTTGACTAAAACGCCACATATTGTCCAAAACGCCAAAAAAATTAAAAATGGCTAAGGTTATTGCATGGAGGTTTAAAAGGAAAGAGAAACGATTCATCATAAAGTTCTCTGATAGGAGAAGGGTAAATGTAAGGACAATCAAAGCCATGCTTGGAATGAATGAAAAGGTTCAGAAGGATATCCTGGCCCTTGGGGTTCCAATGGACAACGATTGTGAAAGAACCAGAACTGTAATAAAAAGACTTAAGAGAAAATTTCCGGCAGAAGATGATGAAGATGATGATGATATTGACGATACTCCTATACCAAAATTTAGTAGTTGGGTATTGCATGAGGAAGAAGGAACACTTGAAGTGACTTATAAAAACGGGGTGCGATATTCAAGGCCAATGGAAGAAATGTTGAAGACAGGGTTGCTACCTATCATTGAACAACGCTGTTATTTAGCACCTTCAAACGATCCAAAATCCAAGGATGCAGTGATATTCAAGAATAGGCTGCAGCAAAGAAGAGACGAGCTAATGGCGTTATACGCAAAAATGAAATTTGATGATGAAGAATCTGAAGAAAGTGATGAACAAAGCGATGGGTACATCTCTGATGTAATCCCACCTACGGAAGACTATTAGTTTATTTTGATTTCGAGTTATTGTAATATTATAAGATATTAATCTATGGTAATCAATTATTAACAAAAAGATACAAAACGCCAAAAATGACATGGAAAAAGCCATAACGCCAAAAAATTAACTATGTGACACAAAAAGAATTAATTCAACGAGAAGAAATCTGAGAAAAACAGTAAAACGCCAAATAATTAATAATTCTAGATAACGCCAAAATTATCTTGCACACAAAAAATAAAGCAGCATGTCAAACGCGAAAATCGTGAAAGGAGAAGAATACTAAAAAGACAAAAAAAAACCCTCGGATCCTGATCATGCCCCGCGCCACGTGTTTGGCCAGGATGCGTTCTCACCGTTCTCACACTTTTAGCCGTTTTCTCCTGAACCCGTTTCTATATATATATATATATATATATATAGGGGAGGGTTTATTGGGGAACACTAAAAAAGTGGGAAACAGTGGGGAACTGACTTAAACGAACTTTGATTGGACTCATTTCAACGACACTGGAACTGGCTCGTCGAACCTTAACTAGGATCTCTTAACCCTAAACTCTAAACCTAAGCCCTAAAGCTTAACAAAAAGGCTAAAACCTAAGTTAAACCGTAAAATCTAAACTATAAACCCTAAAAGCTAAATCCTAAAGGCTAAGCCCAAAATACTAATAATTAACCTTAGAATTAAACCCTAAAGCAATACCTAAATATAAGACCCTAAAAGGTAAACCCTAATATATTTAGGGTTTAGGGGTTAGGATTTAAGGTTTAGTGTTAAGAGATCCTAGTTAGAGTTCGACGAGCCGGTTCCAACGCCGCTGGAATGAGTCCAATCGGAGTTCGTTTGAGTCGGTTCCCCACTTTTTTAGTGTTCCCTTATGAACAACTCTAAATCCATAAGTTTGGGGATTTAAAGTTCATATTTTTTAAATTATATGTTTCTTACATTCATATGTGTAATAAAAAACACATATTTTTACCAACATATAGTCTACATACATGTAGGTAATTTAACCTACACATAAGCTACATATGTGTAGGTTATATAAAAACTGAATATTTTTCATATTTTGTTTTGAATTCTAGTATGAGAAACAATAAATCTTACATTTGTAATATTTTCATTTACTTTTTAGGTTTTTACGATTGAAAAATGGGCGGTTCATTGTGTTCTACGTGTTGTCGCATTATTTAGTGTTCTGCATAAAATCTTCCCCTATGTGTGTGTGTGTATGTCATTTCTACCCGAATTTTGAACCACAAAACTATCAACCAATCACATTCAAAAAACACCATTGATCAACTGTCTTCAAGTGCATCCAGTTCTTCTAGTTCCGAGAACGAAGACAAATGTTTGATTTCTCGATGTACCATTACAACTCTTGTTACCACCCTTCATCAAACTATATGTTCGAAGGTCCATGATACCAGAGTGTTCATCAAGAACTTATACATATAGAGATCGTGAGCACGAATTGCAAAGGCTAACTGAAGATTATTTTGCTAAAAATGCAACTTTCAATGACGAACTTTTTTAGAAGAAGATTTCCGATGCGGAAATTTCCGATGCGGAAATCCTTATTCCTGAAGATAGCAAATGACATGGGGAGTCATTTTCCTTATTATCGAACTAAATACGATGAAGTGTGGAAAATGGGTTTTACATGTATACAAAAATGCACCTCCGCTATCCGCCAGCTTGCGTACAGTACATTTCTTGACGTGTTTGATGAATACTTATGCACGTCAAAACGCACTTCATGAGAGAGCCTTCAAATTTTTTTGCGATGACATTGTTAGATTGTATGGAAAAAAGTATTTATGTGCACCGACATCAAAGGATATTAAGCTACTTTATGAGGCACATGCAACCGTACATGGATTTCCTAGGATGATATGCAGTATAGATTGTACTAATTGGGGTTGGAGGAGTTGACCAACTGAATGTCGGACACAATTCATAAGAGGTGATCATGAAATGTCGACGATTATGGTAGACACAATCATGTCACAAGATACGTGGTTCGATATGGCATGCATTCTATGTTGTGGCAGGTTCAAACAACAACCTTCCTGTCCTTTACCAATCGCCATTATTTGACACGATTATACATGGTCGAGCACCTAAAGTGATTTCAGGTGAATGGAACATAATACAAACATGGGTACTATCTAGCTGATGGGATCTATCCTACGTGGGCCACTTTTGTGAAAACATTACCTCATGAACAAGGAGACAAAGTAAGAGGTTCAAGGTTGCTCAAGAAGGCGATAGAAAGGATGTTGAATGACTTAAACCTAAAAAAAATCTTCTTTAAATGGAGTTATATTGTGAATTCTACAATTATTGTTACATATGCATGTAAAAGAAAGTAACTTGCAACTTGAATAAAATCCCATGTGTCTGCATATGTATCTATATTATTTTATTATTTTGATATCTAGATTTGTGACATCCTCGTAAAAGTAATATGCACACCACTAACCATTTGCCAAGTTGCACCTTTTCCCCACTATAAATAGAGACCCAATTTAACCGTTCTCCACATCCCATTTTCTTCATACCTCATTCCTCTCTATTTCTACTCTATTTTCTACTTGTTTCATCTCCGACAAAGAAAACCCGATTCCAACGATACAGAACAAGACCGAACACCTTAGTGGCAACCACCAAGGTATTTTCCAAACTTATTTTCACCATTAGATAGTACTAATAATTATAATGGTAGTACTAAGAATAATATTAGTAATCATACTATTTATATATATAATGTTGATAATAATACAAATAATAATAAATACGTTTTGAAGTATCGATTATAATGGTAATGACCATTGAACCTTCATGAATAAATGTTAGAGATAGAAACTTCAAAATATCATTAACCGGATTCTTTTGACTTATTTGGTCAACTATAAAACTAGTTCTAAAGATAGAAACTTCAAAATACCATTAAACACATTCTTTTGACATATTTGGTCAACTATGAAACTAGTTCTGAACTCGAGTTAAGTCTTCTTAATTGTTGCATAAGTTTGAACTAATTTTAAAGTCTTTAAACTAGTTCCAATTATGTTCAGAGGACTTCTATTAAGTTCCAATTAAGTTCAGATGACTCCTGTTAAGTTTCAATTGAGTTCAGATGACTTTTGTTAAGTTCCAATTGAATTCAAATGACTTCTGTTAAGTTTAGATGCATCTGATGTCTTCTGAACTGCATATGAAGTCTTGTGTAGTATAGTCGATGTTTTCTAAAGTCAGTTGAAGTCTTATGAAGTGTAGCTGAAGTCTTCTTAAGTACAACCAATGTCTTCTAAACTCATCTGAAGTATTATGAACTACTTTTGAGTATTATGACTTACATCTAAAGTATTCTGAACTACATCTGAAGTATTCTATACAATTGATGTCTTTAAACTGAATTTGAAGTCTTATGACCCGAGTCTGAAGATCATGAAGTGATTATAAAGTCATCTAAACAAAAATTTATGTCAATAAACTGAATCTGAAGTTCATGAAGTGATTCTGAAGTTCATGAAGTGATTCTAAAGTCTTCTAAACTAAAATTAATGTCTTTAAATTGAATCGGAAGTCTTTTGGATTGACTCTGAAGTTCATGAAGTGATTCTGAAGTTTTCTAAACTAATATGTAAGGAGTTCAGAAATATGATAAACACTTATAATACCTTGAATCAAAGAAATCTGGTCTGCAATCTATGGAATGGGCTAAAATATTAATTTAAATTTTTATACAACTAATAAAGTAAAAATATGCATAATAAATAAATGAGTTATTAAAGTACCTTATATATGATACATGATAGACTTATATAAAATGTTTATAAATTCTCATTGAACCCATCGACACAATTAGGACTCAACGCAAGAGTGATTAAAAAGATAAACTTTACTTGATCATCGCATAAGTACAGATCTTTACTATCATTTCTTTTGGAACTCCTAACATTTTTGTTATCTTGTTCAATAGTTTATAAACCTGTTGACTATCATTTCTTTTGGAACTCCTAACATCTTTGAAATATTGATTCGTTTGGTTGTCCGTTCATTTCCTTTTCAGACTTCAAATTGACTTAATACCGTGCGATAAGATTATGATTGTATTATATTCATTATCACATGTTTTCGATACTAATTATATTGGTTATTGATTATTAACATATAAGAATGGGTGATACATTACAAACAAGTATATTTTGTCATATAAAGTTGGACTACCAAGAATAAAATTGAAGGCTGTCATTATTGAATGAACACCTTAATCTTCAAAGTACACTTATGTAGCTATTTCATATTTTTATACATGTTCTGATTTCTCACACATATGAATCTCATGGGTTCAAGGGGCAAACCCCTTTAGACAATGGGGGTTCTAAGGGGCAACACGCCCTTGGTAGAGGGCTTGTTGTCCCGTTAGCAAGTGGAACCCGCAATGAATGAAAATTTGATTCCATAGTTGAAAGCTTTGCAAGTAGCTTAGGATTTGGATAGTTGATAGAACATTGCATGGGAACTGATCATTAGTGTGAATTAATCACCAGTAGTAAAGTAACTGGTCATTAGTGGAAATTAATCAACAGCTACTCAATAGGAACTCTGCTCAGTAGGAACTTAACAGTTCTAAGTTACTACTAACATATCAACTTTCACCAATATCTAAGTTACTACAAAAGCAATCATGTGCAATTACGTAGTTATTGCTAAAAAGAACAATTATTTAGCAGTAACTCAATTACTGCTAACAAAAGGAAATCATCATGGGCAACTCAATTAGTGTTATCAATGACGGTAACTGAATAATTGTCAGTAGTTTTAACGGCCAACTAACACATCCTTTCTTGAAATGTTGTGTTGTTTTAACTTAAAACGTTGCGATAATTCCTTACCTTTATTAGGAAAGCTTGGTATGTTTCAATACACGTTTCACAAAGATACTCATACTCGTTCTTGTTGAACTTCATGTAAATTGTCTAATAAAAGATTTCATATCATCGACATACTTTAAACTGAAAGGGAAAGTAACATGATTCGAAAAGCTATACAAGACAATTACGAAATACCAAACCTACCATATGTGTTACCTTTGGATTTAAGTTGTTTAAACATGAGATTATCGCCTTACTGACATTACACATTGCTCTTGTAGGCATTAAAGAGAGTCCGTTGCAAGTAAACCTTATTATTTCTTACTAATCAAGGCTCAAATATGAGAGATGCCATGGCACATGCATAGCAATTTCTCAACAAAGACTTGTGTGTTGTGAACAAATTTCCCTTGAGATATTTATTACACCGAATATGCCATAGATGTTAGAAAAAAAGTCACTTAAAAAAATATTCAAACCCCATTTTTTAGCAGCCTCATTCATGCCACACCTTGACTTGCAAAAAGAATATAGTTGACCACATTGCTGAATTACTGAGGGAATTTGATTAATTAGGTCACAAAAACTAAGCAAATATAGAAATGCTTCTACATATTACAGTTTTTGGTCCACATTGCATAAGATCATGCACTATGTTAAAAAAAATTCAAAAAAAAAACGTCTGATAACGCCCGTACCCCTATTACGGTAGGCGTTTTGGGGCGTTTTTTCGAAAAAAAATGGGTCCGGCGTTTTATTTAAAACGCTTGCACAATGTTTGACCAACTAATCAGAACTCATCAACGGCTAGTTGTTTTTTTTTAAACCTTTTACCTATATATATATATATATATATATATATATATATAAACTCATTCATTTTCAACCAAAACTCTCTCAAAAACTCTCTAAAAAACACAACCATTTTATAAAAAACTTGATGGATTCTCCTAGTTCTTCATCCATGGTAAATTTTTACTACAACGAGTATTTTGCGGATGGCGATGGTTCCACCGATGAGGAGGTTGAGCAAGAGGCGGTTACGAGTGCTTGTCAACTAGCGGTGAGATATGTCAAGCATTGTCGTCGCCCCCAAGCAGAAAAAAATAAAAGAGGTTATATTGAACGAGACCGACGCGCGGCACACGATCGTTTGATGAAAGATTATTTTGATGAGGCGCCGACATTTTCGAACGAAATGTTTAGGCGTCGTTTCCGAATGAGTAAGCGATTGTTTCTACGCATAGTCGACGACTTGGAAGCCAACTACGATTATTTTAAACAAAAAGCGGATGCGAGAGGGGCACTTGGATTTACCGGTATCCAAAAGTGTACGTCGGCGTTACGAATCCTTGCTTATGGAAACACTACCGACATCAACGACGAGTATCTAAAAATGGCGGAGAAAACGACGCGAGACAGCTTGGAGCATTTTTGTCGCGGTACAATTCCTATACTTTACTTCTTTTTTTTTAAAACGACGAGTATGTTTACAATTTTTTTTTTGAAGCTTATGTTTGTCTATGTTTTTTTATAAAGGTATAATTGATGTGTACGGTGCGCGTTATCTTAGAACGCCCACATGGGACGACCTTCAAAAGATCTACGAGGTACATAATGCTGAGCATGGTTTGCCTGGTATGATCGGGAGCATAGATTGCATGCATTGGCGTTGGGATAACTGCCCGACTGCATGGCGAGGCCAACACACACGGGGTGACCAAAAAGGACCCACTATTATTCTTCAGGCGGTTGCTTCACAGGACCTTTGGGTTTGGTCGGCTTACTTTGGCGTGGTCGGGTCATGCAATGATATCAATGTTTTTGAACAATCTCCGTTGTTAGAGGAGTGGATTTCTGGCAAAGCTCCAAAAGCGTCGTTTTACGCAAATGGAAACTACTACCCTCATGTATATTATTTGTGCGATGGAATTTATCCTAGGTATTCGATTTTCGTGAAGACGTATAGTGATCCTATTGATGAAAAAAGAGCATACTTTAAAAAGGTTCAGGAGTCTTCACGAAAAGAAATTGAGAGATGCTTTGGGGTTCTTAAACAACGCTGGCAATATTTGAGAAATCCTTGTCGTGCATGGAGCAAGCAAAAAATGAGAGATGCTATGTACGCTTGTATAATCATGCACAACATGATTTTGGAAGACGAAGGAAAGGCGATATGCCAGAATTATGTGCCAGAAGCCGTTCAAGAGGACCATCCACAGGCGTCAATGGAAGAAAGAGTGAATAATGCGCGAGAGTTGCGTTACGAACCGTACCATTCCCAGTTAATGGTTGATTTGGTACACCACGCATGGTCGGTTCGGTATGTACCACCTGAGGGAGAGGAAGAAACGGAGGACGAGGAAGACGAAGTTGGCGAGGGTGAAGAAAGCGAAGACGAAAACTAGTGTTTTTTTTTTAATTTAATCGGATTTTAATTTTTTTATTTCTAGTATTGTATTTTTTTTTTAATTTAATGAAGTATTTAAAGTTTAAAAAAAAATTGTGAAATGATTGCATGGGCGTTATTGGAATAATGCCCCACTACACCACTTTATGTTATAATGCCCCATGCTGACTAGGATGACACGTGTCGAATAATGCTCCATGGTGGAGGCATTATTTTGATTTACCACTACATGGTCTAATAATAACCATTCACACTAGTTTTTTAGCTGTCTTGACTTTGGTGATAAAAAAATATATCGAAAGTATCATCTGTATAGGAAACTACTATTTGTTAGGTTAACTAGTTAGATGCCCCGCCCGCGTTGCGGGGCGGTGGACGAATAATGAGCGAGTGTTAGGCATCAGCTCATTGACACGAAAAACAACTAAATCGAGTCAACAAATAAAAAAACAAACTTTTATCTTAAAAAAAAAAAAAAAAAAAAAAAACAATGGCAACATTGTAATTTTTAACTGAGGGAAAGTTGTATTTTTTGACTGGGGTAAAATCGTAAATTGCCAAAACCTAAAGTGATGGCAGTACTGTAAATTTTAAGGGGGTGAAATTTTGAAATTTTAATAGGGACAAAGTCGTAATTTTGCACCTTGCTGGAGTCAAAAGCACAATTTTATTTTGAACCGAGGGCAAAATCGTAATTTTTAGTTTGGGGCAAAAGCATAATTTTATTTTGAAGGGGGGAAAAACGTCATTTTCAACTGAGGGCGAAATCGTAATTTTTTTAACGGGGAAAAATAACATTTTTTAACAGAGGGCAAATTCGTAATTTTTAGCTGGGGGAAAAACATATATTTATTTGGGAGAAAAGCGTAATATTATTTTGAGCTGGGGGTCAAAACCGTCATTTTAAAATGGATATAAAATAATAAATTGGTTGGTCCAATGGGAGAATGGCAGACGAAATCGTAATTTTGACCTGAGGGCAAAATCGTAATTTTGAGATGGAGACAAAAACGTAATTTTAGTTTGAGCTAGGGGGTAAGCATCTAAGCTTGTACCTTATGCCTAACATGTATTTGAATTGATAATGTTGAAAATATAAAAAATATATATCATTCTTTTCAGTTTTATATTACTAATATGTTTTTTTTTAATTTTTTACATGTTCTGAACTGCTCGTTGGGCTGGAGATCTTGGGCTTATGGACTGCAGACTGGGCTGCTCATTGGGCTGGAACTGTAACTGGACTGCTGCTAAAACAGAAGAAAAAAAAAATTAAATTTCAGCCGCCCATTTTGGCCAATGGGAGCCGGCTGCCGACACTTGCTTTTGTAGTGTATATAATAGGTTATATCTCAAAATTTCTATAATGTATAGAATGATCTCCCCTAAGCTTGAAAAAAAATTAGTTAGGGAAAACTTGAAACAAGATCTCAAAACGATGGAATTTAGCCTCACAGTCGACCCTTCTTACTGACCATAGTTTTGACCGAGTCGTTTTACATCCCATTGATTAAAAATCATAGATTCTTCTAACTAATAGTATTTTAATTTTTATGTAACTACAAAATTAATTGTTTCTTTTTTTTGTATAATATATGTTATAAGTTAGAAGCTAGTATCATATTTAAATAATTTTAATTTTTAATATATAATACATGATCACAATGATGAGCAAACATAATTTTGACAATTGAAATATAGTTTTCCAAGTAGCAATAAAAAAGCCGATGATTAATACAGGTTATCCACTAATTAATCATAATCATTTTCATATATAAATAAATAATTATATTGTGTGTATGTATATGTATGTTTATATATAATTTTTCAACTAATACAAAACAAAGTTTAATAATGCAACCAACAAGGAACATGCGTATATGACTAGTTGGACTTTTATTTTATATTAGATTTGAATATTTATATTAATGACACATCACTCATGTATAAAAGAATTATAATGATCGATGCGCGCTTCAGTTTTATGTAGATAAAACTAATCATCGGTAATTCGGTAGTGAAGTTCTATAGGGAAACCAGACGTGGGTAAAAACTTCAATAAGTTATATGTAAATAAAACTAAATCATCGGTATTTCGTTAGTGAAGTTCTATATGGAAACCAGACATAGGTAAAAACTTCAATCAGTTATATTAAGTAAATAAAACTAAATCATCGGTAATTCGTTAGTGAAGTTCTTTAGGAAAACCAGACGTGGGTAAACACTTACCGAAGAATCACCAATCCCCGCTAAAATAATAATTTTTTTTTTAATTTTTATTTGTCTATCAATAAAAGTGAATAGTCTAATTGACGTAAATCATTAGTAAAAAGTTCAAAAAAGAAAGCAATGTCATCATCATATAGATTGCCACTTCTCTATAAGACTTACAACATTATTTCACTTTCACTTGTACATATACATATTGTAGTCGATTAACATGATCAGTCAACTCGGTTGAACCGCTAGTTTGACCGGCAACGGCGAGTTACGACACACGGGACAAGTAGGATGAACCCTCAACCATTTGTCAATACACTTCCGATGAAACAAGTGACCACATTCGGGCAACAACCGAATAACATCCGCGGGCTTATAATCCGCCAAACAAATAGAACAACCGGACCCATTCGCGTCCACAAGAGAGTCACCCTTTCCAGCCATCATCACCTCAGAGTAAACAAACTCCGGAAAAGTCTTGAGAACATCGTCGTCAACGCCTCTAGAGACCGTCGTTGTCCTAAACCGATCATCACCTTCTGGAGGTGATGAAGAGCGTGTGTCGCGCCTACACTTGTAAGAAGCGTATGAGAGGGTGAACAAGAAGATGATGATGGCGAAGGCTAGCCCGAGGACGTAGGTGACGTTATTGTCGGGTTTTCCGGTGGTGTCAATGGTGTTTGAATCTCCGGTGACCGTTGTGGTGCTCATATTGTGTGTGAGGAATAGGAAATGTCAACTTGGAGGTTGTTTTATATATATGCGGAGATAAGGTCTATTGGCCTTTGGGTTTGATCAATAACCTTTAAAAATTCGTATTTGAAATGTATGCAAAACATTAAAAAGTAGTTGTTTAAAAAAAATCAATTTTAAGTTGCAACTACCGTAAGTGTATGTACAAACAGACAGACACATATATACACTCACACAAACTTGAATTGGATAAATTTTTCACCTTATACTAAGAAAACTTGGGGTCTGTTTGGTATGGAGTAATGGAATGGACGAAGGAATGGAATGAACGAGGTAATGGAATGGCTGAGGGAATGCAATGGATCATTACCATTACATGTCTTGTTTGGTTACCATGTATGAATGGAATGAATTATTATTGTGTATTGTTCGGTAGGCAAGAAAAACGGAGTAATAAAATAAGTGATGAGTGGTGGTGGTGGTCAGTGGTAGTAATTGTGGGTGGTTATAGGTGGCGGTGGTGGATGCCGGCGGCGGCGATGGGTGGTGGTGGTGGCGGCGAGTGGCGGTGCGGCGGTGATGACGAGTGGTGGTGGCGGAAAGGTGGTCGTTGGTGGTGGGTGGCAGCAGAGGTGGCGGTGGGTGGCGGCAACGGCGGTTGGTGGTGACGGTGGTGGTGGCGTCGATGATGGTGGTGGGCGGCGACGGCGAGTGGCGTTGGCGGTTGGTCGCGGTTGTGGGTGATAACGGTGGCGGGTGGGTGGCGGCGGCGATGGTGGATGTCGGGTGAGGTGGTGGCGGGTGGCGGCGATGGCGTCGGTGGTGGGTGGTGTTGGTTGTGGTGTTGTTGATGAATGGTGCAAGATGGGATTGAATGGAAAAAAAAACATGGGGGTGGAAGGAATGATTTTGAGGGAATGGGATGCCTTTTGGAATGAGTGATTCCATTCTATTGACCAACCAAACACCCTTTTCTTCATTCCCTCGTAATCATCCATTCCATTCCACCTCTAATTCCTGTATACCAAACACTACCTTGGCGTTTTCTAAACTAATCTTACACACACGCATATATATATATATATAACATTTTTTTTATTATTGAAAATTAGGATTGAGCTGTTAAAACTTAAACCGGATAGTTACTAATGGTTTTATTCCATGGTTAGAACTTGGGTTTTTATATTAAATGCATTGTCGTAACCCCCGCCTCCTTATCTGTCTCGGGAACGGGCGGCCGCGAACACCAGTGTCGGTGGTATCATTTTGTTTATTAATTTGGCAGCGGAAATTTCATCAGGACCGTAGTTAGGAAATGTTTATCAGAGTAAAACCACCATATTTTATATTAATAACCACATGGGTAAAACCCAAGTTTCTTATTACAACATAGGGATAAACCCTATTTTATTGAATTTAAAACATCGTCTTTTAGGTAACTTTTATAGCCACATTTTTCCAAGCCGTCAGTGCTCTCAAGCTGGCTTTCTTCTAATTTGGCTTTCACATTTTGTTACCTGAAACGCGTTTTAAAAACATTTTTCAGTGGGAAATACTGGTGAGTGAATCCCAGTTTAATCAAGAAGAGTTTTATCAATTAACACAGTATTGAGAACTATCACATTGTTTATTTCTACACAATTACTCATTCAGTATTGTCAATCCTGACTGGTGGGTCAGATTACCCATTGGCTAACTCGTTGTCCAATGGTAACGTGTTCCACATTTTGTATACAAAACCCCAACATACCGGCAGTAATTGAAGAACTACAAAGACTCAATCACTGCTTAATCATATTGTAAAGCATTTAAGGTTTTGTAAAACAGTTCACAAAAAGGTTTACAAAAAGAGGATAAACTCACTTTGTTGTCTTAGACTTCTTTTAGGGTTTCCTGATGATTTATCTATAATTTACACAAATGTACATATGTTAGTATAATAACCCTTTATTTATATTAATGATACCCTCCCCGAGAAGGCATTCCAACAACTACGTCGGGCAGAACCACGACAGTCGTTACGGAACCCTGGATCTATCGGGCAGCGTATCTAATACGTAATCGGGGTTATAATACTTACATCGGGGCAGAACTTCGTTAATTAGGGGGATATAATACCCGAGTATAGCTTATACTATGTAATATTTCGAGAGAGAAAAGAATTTTGAGCGAATTTTCTGAAGACCCGATGCCTGCTATTTATAGGGCCTGAAATCAGGTTTCTCGCGGCCCGCGTAAGTTTAGTTCTCGGGTTACGCGGCCCGCATAGTAGGCGGTCTAGGCGTAGGTGATCCGGGTCACGAATAGGTTCAACACGTGTCGGCACCGAGTGCGGCCTCGTTGTTACTCGCTCGCTACCCGCGCAGGCAGCAGCCAAAGGCCACGCGCCCCTCGACAGGCTTAATTTTTTTGTTTTTATTTTATTTTTATAAAAATAAAGGTATTCGGGGTTCGTTTTCGCGTACGGGGTGTCTTTTAAGACATATGGGAATATTTTAAAATATATTAGGGTGTCAGAAAAAATTTCAGGAGGGTTGTTATATCCTCCCCACCTTGTTTTAGAGCTCGTCCTCGAGGTCTACTGGAACAAGTGTGGATATTTCCTTTGTATTTCTGATTCAAGCTCCCATGTGTATTCTGGTCCTCTTTTGGAGTCCCACTTCACTTTGACCAGAACTAATCTCTTGTGCTTGAGGTTCTTAACTTTCTTATCTTCAATTTATAGAGGTCTTTCTACAAATTTTAACTGTTCATTTACCTCTATATCCTTAAGAGGTACTACGAGTGATTCATCAGCTAAGCATTTCTTGAGATTAGATACATGAAATACGTCATGTATTCCAGGCATTTCCTCTGGTAGTTGTAGCTGATAGGCTACAGGTCCTATTCTTTTAATAATCTCAAAAGGTCCAACATACCTGGGGCTTAGCTTTCCCCTCTTGATGAATCTTACCACTCCTTTCCAAGGAGAGACTTTTAATAATACTTTATCTCCTACTTGAAATTCCAACGGCTTTCGTCTGTTATCAGCATAACTCTTTTGTCTGTTGTTTCTTGTACTTTATCACGTGCTGCTTTCAGTCGTTCCTTGACTTGAATGATTTTGTCTGTTGTTTCTTGTACTATCTCATGTCCAGATAGTTGTTTTTCTCCAATTTCTGCCCAACAGACTGGAGTTCGGCACTTTCGTCCATAAAGTGTTTCGAATGGTGCAGCATTGATACTTGTATGATAACTATTATTATAAGAAAATTCTATCAATGGTAAGTGATCGTCCCAATTACCTCCGAAATCAATTACACAAGCTCTAAGCATCTCTTCCATGGTCTGAATTGTCCTTTCGCTTTGTCTGTCCGTTTGAGGATGATAAGCTGTGCTTAGATTTAACTTGGTTCCCATTGCTTTTTGGAAACTTGTCCAAAAATGAGAGGTAAAACGACTATCTCTGTCAGAAACAATTGATAGAGGAATTCCATGTAAAGAAACTACTTCATTTACATATAATTTAGCTAATTGTTCCATACTGAAAGTTTCCTTCATTGGTAGAAAATGAGCTGACTTGGTTAGCCTGTCTACAATCACCCAGATTGTATCATTACATTTTCTTGTTTTGGGTAATTTAGTAACAAAATCCATTGTTATTAATTCCCATTTCCAAACAGGCATTTCTAACTGTTGCAATAAACCTGAAGGTTTCTAATGTTCAGCTTTGACTTGTGAACAGGTTAAACACTTGGCAACATATGCTGTTATATCCTTTTTCATTCCTATCCACCAAAAATTCTTTCTTAAATCCTGATACATCTTATCACTTCTAGGATGCATCGTATACTTAGACCTATGGGCTTCTTCTAATATACGGTGACGTAGGTTTCCTAATTTAGGTATCCACATCCTTTTCTTATGGAATCTCCAAATTCCATCGGTTCCTCGTTCTAATTCCTTAATCAGTCCTTTTAACTTCTCAGTATCATCCTTGATTACTGATTCTTGTGCTTTTCTAATCTGTTCATTTAAATCTACTTGCGGATTTAATTTAAGTGAACGTACTCTTTTTGGCTTTTCATGATACTATCGGCTTAAAGCATCAGCAACTACATTTGCCTTTCCTGCATGATACTGGATATTACAATCATAATCACTAAGTAATTCCATCCAGCGTCTTTGTCTCATATTCAATTTCTTTTGCCCGAAGTCATACCTTAAACTCTTATGGTCTGTGAAAATGGTAAACTTACTACCATATAGGTAATGTCTCCAAATCTTAAGGGCGAAAACTATAGCTCCTAACTCTAGATCATGGGTTGAATAATTATCTTCATGATTCTTAAGCTGTCTAGAAGCGTAAGCTATAACCTTTTGACGTTGCATCAATACACATCCATAACCTAACTTAGAAGCGTCACAATAGATTACAAAATCTTCAGTTCCTTCTGGTAACGCTAGTATGGGTGCATGGGTTAATTTTTGCTTAAGGATTCTAAAGGCTTCTTCTTGTTTTGGTCCCCATTCAAACTTAACGGATTTACAGGTCAGCTTAGTTAAGGGAATGACTATTCTAGAAAAATCTCGAATAAATTTTCTATAATAACCGGTCAATCCTAAGAAACTTCTAACCTCGGTTGGTGATTCAGGGGTTTTCCAATTGGTTATTGCCTCGATCTTTGTGGGATCTACATGAATTCCTTCATGATCAACTAGATGTCTGAGAAATTGTACCTGTTCTAACCAAAACTCACACTTTGAAAACTTAGCATAAAGCTTCTCTTTTCTCAATAAACTTAGAAGTGCGTGCAAATGCTTTGCATGTTCCTCTTTACTCTTAGAGTAAATGAGAATATCAGCTATAAAGACAATTATGAATTTATCCAAATATGGTTTACATATTTGGTTCATCATGTCCATGAATGCAGCTGGGGCATTGGTTAAACCAAATGGCATGACAGTAAATTCATAATGGTCATACCTTGTTCTGAAAGCGGTCTTAGGAATGTCCTCTTCCTGTACCTTTAATTGATGATATCCTGACCTTAAATCGATTTTAGAGAAAAATCGTGCTCCTTGCAACTGATCAAACAGATCATCAATTCTTGGTAATGGATGCCGATTTTTAATTGTGACCTTGTTCAATTCACGGTAGTCAATGCACATACGCATTGATCCGTCCTTCTTTTTAACGAATAAGATCGGCGCCCCCCAGGGTGATGAACTTGGCTGTATGAATCCTTTCTCTAACAATTCATCTAATTGTTTCTTTAGTTCCTGCATTTCTGCGGGTGCCAAACGGTAAGGTGCTTTGGCAATTGGTGCTGTCCCTGGTATTAAATGGATTCTGAATTCAACTTCCCTAACTGGAGGTTGTCCGGGTAGCTCTTCTGGGAATATATCTGAAAACTGGGATACTACTGGAATATCCTTTAATTCTTTTTCATTAGTGTTAGTGATTATGGAAATCAAATACACTAATGACCCTTTTCTTATGTAACTTGATTTTTTCAACATAGAGATGAACTTTGTGGATTTAAGGGTTTTATTTCCTTTAATTGTGATTTTTTCACCCCTTGGTGAATTTACTTGAATTGACTTTTGATCACATAAAATACTGGTTTTATTGGCTATTAACCAATCCATTCCTAATACAATATCAAATCCTGCCAGATTCATTGGGTAAAGGTTTGCAATAAATTTCTGATTTAAAATTTCTATTCTTGCTCCCTACAAGATCTCAGAAATCTTAATGGTTTCCCCATTTACTGTCTCTACTAGACATTCTTGTGGAAGTTTAGTTAATGGTTGATTGAGTAATTTTCAAAATGAAGTATTAATAAAACTTTGGTTTGCACCAGAGTCAAATAATACTTTAGCAAAAACATCATTAACTAAAAACGTACCGGTGATAACATCCGGGATCATCTTTGCTTCTTCTGCAGTTAGAACAAATGCTCTAGTATTTTTAGTATTCTTGGTGTTTGTAGCTGGAGCTAGCTTTGGACAATTAGGCTTGATGTGGCCTTGTTCTTCGCAGTTGTAGCATATCCTGTTGCTAATCTTTTTCCTGCAATCTTCCTCCTTGTGTCCCGATATTTTGCAGAAATTACAGTATATGGAGCATCTTCTGGAATGCTTCCTTTTGCAATACTTACAGTAGGGTGCAGAGGTAGAACCTACATTTCTCCCACGGTTAGAATTTCCAGAACGGAATTCTTGTGTAAGCTTCTGGGTTAGGTTCCTCCTTTGATCATCTTCTCGTGTACGGACTAATTCATCTGTCAATGTATTGGCTAGTTCTACAGCTTCTTCTATAGTTTGGGGTCTAGCTGCCTTGACTACATGCCTTATCTCTCCAATTAATCCCCATATGTAATGGGAGATTAATACTGGTTCAGGTGAAGTAAGGGTTGGCACTATTCTAGCATATTCAAAGAATAACTTAGTGTACCCCTTACTATCCACACCAGTCATTCTAAGGTTTAAGAACTTGTTTGCTATCTGTTCTTTTTTATTGGGAGGGCATAATTTCCTTTCTACCATGTTTTCAAACTCCTCCAATTCCATATTGTAAGTTCTATCACTTCCTCTAGTCTGGAGAATAATATTCCACCATTCTAGTGCTGAATTCTTAAACAGATTGGAAGCAAACATTATCTTATCCTCTTCCGCACATTTACTTATTCTTAAGACTGCCTCAGTCTTTTCTATCCAGCGTAGAACTGCAACGGCCCCTTCATTGCCCGAGAATTCCATTGGTTTACAAGACCAGAATTCTTTGTAAGAACAACCGTAAGACACGGTTCTTCTTCTTTTGGGAATGGCCACTTGAAGTACAGGTCCATTGTTCACGCTGTGTTCAGGTTCAGTTGGTCTCTTACTACTATGCTGTAACACCCTCGCTAATAATTAACTTATTTCGTTTAATTTACGAAAACGAACATGTAATATTAGTTACATATACATGGAAAATACAGGTTAATTAAAACTTTTCTAGATTTAAAAATATTACATCATGACTAGTATAAATTTGCCGTTTAAAAATAACAACAACACTATGTGCGGAAGCTTGTAACTTGATCGTGTTCGGTCCTTCTTTGAGCTTGATCGTCCTCCGGTACTAGAACTTTACCTGCAACTCATAAAACATGAGTTAGATTAGTCATACGTAGCATAAAACGTATTTAAATGGGTTCGCAATGCATAAAAGATTAAAATAAACAATTTTCGCGCATCAGGCACCCCGTCGCGTCGCGCGACGGCCTAAGGCCTTCCTTGTCGCGTGGCGCGACGCCTTGATTTTTCCAGAATGTTGCAGCTTGTTGCTGCGTTTACCCAACTATACTTATTTACCAAAATTCTAACTTCAAAGTATCATAACTTTCAATCTACATGTTCGTTTTACACGATTCTTTTTCCTACGTGATCGTAATTTAATTCTCTATCATATGGAGTTATAACCCGATGTCTAAACTCATAAAATATTAGATTTCAAGCCCTCGGCTTGAAATTAATTTATAAGGAATTTTGACCCGTTCAAGTTAAAAACTACCAACTCGATTCTAAATAATAAAAGTGCATACACCAATGTATTTAACTCAAAATCTCTAGCTCGGGTTCATAACTTTTTGTGAATTATGAAACTAGTACACAAGCTATGCGCATGAGTCCGTTTTGACCCATTTAGAGTATTTTTATGCATTCAAGCATCTAACTCATTCTTTTCATTTCACACTTCGTATTCCCATATTTGATTAACTACTTATATTCCACCACAACTATTTTTTTGTGGCGTATTTAACAAAATGAACCCATTAACCCATTATCGTATTTTTTTTTACCATTCGGTTAATCATTTTACGCGAATGACCCATTCTTAGGAATTTGGCCCACGAAAGTTTATGCCCATACTCCTATACGTATCTAAAGGATTACATAATCATAATATAAGCTCCTAAACAACCTCTAAGGGTCGTTTGCCCAGTTTACCCATTAAAGGCTTTTTGGTCACTTTTAGTCCCTCATTTTACGACGAATGACTTTCACTAATTATTTAACCAAAATCGCATTTTTAACTATAACCTTATGTATGCGTACCTGTCTCGGGTCAACTTATAGACCCGTTTTATACCTTACTCTTTATTAACCGCTACTTATGGCGACGCAATTATCCACTTCCTGTTCACTCCTGTGAACATACGACTTGACAACCAAACGTTAGTCGATATTTGTCAAATGGTGTTATTACCACCATTTGACCCATTTGGCTTATACGACCAAACATTTATATTTATAAAAAAAAATAATGGTTTTTAATTACCCATTCACACATCCGACCCATTTCGGATTTTTTTTTTTTTTTTTTTTACCACAAGATCTTTTTTCCATTAACCATGGTTTTGATCGTTTTATTCGTTCTGACTCATATTGTTTCGTTTCGGAACCGATATTCGGATACAATCTGTTGTCATATTTATCACCTATAAAATAAATACGTACACTTAAATTGGGTGTAAGCTTTACTTACCTCGCGTCCGCGCAAACATTCTTCGCATCCATGATCCGTTTGACCCGTTCCTTTCCAAGCTCTCACCTAGCTTGTTTAGAGTCAACTATATCATAACATCCATAAGATGGTTAGATTGGTCATTCTATATAATGGCCATCACCCTATCGAACCCTTTTTTTACACACTTATCAATCAAAGCATGCCATATATTCAACAACTAGTTTCATACCATAATTCTTTTCATTCACTAACCGTTTGACCCGTTAGTGAAGTTACTTATATAACTAGTTAGTAAGTGATTTTAAACACTTTAAGCATGTCACATAAAGTGTTATTTGTTCCCGATAATCAATAATTCATGCCTAAAGCAAGTATATACAATCCTATGCCTTTTTCTTGGTTAATAAGAACATTATTTATGTGCAGCGATTTTCTATTCAGCTGCTGTAATTGACCATTTTGACCCGTTTAAAATCTGAATTAGATCAACATGTTCAAAGATGGATCGTAGAACGCTCCAATACCTTCGCAAGCATATAAGGTACACCTTCTAACGAATTTTCTATGATTTTATATGATTTTTATAAAATCAGCTCAGCAACTATATTTTCATTTGTCAACATCTTTCAAGTTCTGAACAGCAGTTTTAATTCGCCTATTTGGCCTATTTAACAACCACATTTGTTTCTTATGATTGAAAACAGTAAAAATTTACTTCATAAGCTTTCCGAAAAGATATAGAACACCCAAATCGGATAAACGGTTGATTTTATATGGTTTTTTTAAGATTAGTCAAAATACATATAAAAAGCTACGAAAATCATGTTTAGGGTCCTTTCAAATTCGACCCAAACCATCAATTGCAACCCATTTCCATGGCTATAACCCTTATTAAACTCTTGGTAATGGTTAGAAACCTATAGCACAGTGATTGTAGGCTAAGAGATGTCAAAACATCATCTATTTCAAGAAGTTATCATATGAATCCTAATTTTACCATCTTCTCAACTTCATCTTTGTCAAATTAAGAACTAGAACTAAAATTAACATATATTCAAGTTCTATTTGGTGATTCTCATACACCATCATGTTTAAAACCCGTACTATTACATATCACACGAAATTAGTCAAATTAGCCAATTACGTGTTTCTTTCATAATTTCAACATATAAATATTCGTTTAGGCATTTTAACAAACACCAAGCGGGCACGATTTCTATACCTCTTCTATTTTGTTCATGGCTAATCTTTTTAACCAAGTTTCAATCATTAAATCAAACCCTTATGTCTAGCACTCATGAACAATATCAATCTTGCATCATAATATCAATTTTTTTTCACAGCCTAGGATACAAATTCTTGTGTTCATCACTTTGTTCTAAAAACCCACTTAACACATATATGAGTGATTATCAATTTCATAGTTTTCATCACTAATTCGTCAAATTATCAACTAGGGTTTGTTCTTAGACATTGTTTCAACTCAATATCATTCATATATTCAACATTCATTCCAGAATTTCATTCATGCATGTTCATCAAAATTTCAAAATATCACCAAACTTCAAAATTCAACATACCTTGTGATCCCCTAAGCTGGGTGATCATGATTTTAGTTAAAGCCCCAATTTCCTAGCTTCATTTCCCTTGATTTGGCTGAATTTCTTGTGATTTAGGGTTTTGATCAAGAATCCCTTTTTGCTCCTGTGTAAATCACGACCAGAATGTGTGTTTGGGGTTTTTGTTTTAATAATAATTACTTTCACACTTAACCCTTTTAGTCCCCCTAGTTTCTAAAGGTTATAAAAAGGTTACATAATCAAGTTCCTTCATTATTTTAAAACACTTAACTAACTAGGTTGATATTCCTAGTTACTTAGTGGGTCCCGGGAGTTATAACCCGTTTTATTTTAAGTCCCGTTAACTCGGGCTTCTTATAAACTTACTTTTCTCAAAGCCTTTATTCTCCTTTTAATTAATATTAGGATTATTTGTTTAAATCCTAATATTCACCTGGTTAATTTTACCACTAACGGTATTTTACCCGTTCATTATTATTAGCGTGTTTTAATCACCAATCCTGTTTTCGGGGTGTTACATATGCTTACTTTTATTATCAGCTTCCCTAACCGTTTGAATAATATATGGCATTGCATCTATTATTCCTTGTGCCACTACGTGTTGGATGGCACTGTTATCCACTTGGTTTCCTTTGGGGCCTTCTTCGGTGATTACGTCTTGAACTTCCAATTCTTCAATTGATGGAGTTTTCAATACTTCTACCAACACCTTTTTAGTGAGGTGGGCAAAAGTGAGAGAAGCGAGTTTACTCAAAGCATCAGCTTTCTTGTTTTGGGACCTGGGGATTTGCTTGATGGTGCACGTTTGGAATGTGTTCATCAGCTCCTTGGACTTTTCCTTGTACCTCTTCATGTTGAGTTCCTTTGCAACATAACTGTCATTCACTTGGCTTGACACCAATAACGAGTCCGTGAAGACTTCAAGCTTTTGGACCTTCATTTCTTTGGCTAGCCTTAAACCAGCTATAAGTGCCTCGTATTCAGCTTCGTTATTGGTGGTCTGAAAATCAAATCGAAGAGCAAACGTGAATTCTAACCCTTCCGGGTTGATTAGGATGAGACCGGCTCCTGACCCTTCAACGCTTGAAGCCCCATTGGTAAAAAGCTTCCAGGCTTCAAGGCCTGAGGGTTCAGTGGCAGCCGTGTTTACTTCAGCACTTGTTTGTTTTGGGACTTCTACAATGAAATCAGCCAAGACCTGGGCTTTGATGGCTTTTCTAGGAACATAAGTGATGTTATGTTCACCGAGTTCAACAGCCCACTTGGCTAATCGCCCTGAGTTCTTCGGTTTTTCAAGCACACTTTTTATTGGTTGGTTGGTGACCACTTGTATGGGGTGTGCTTGGAAATACCTTCGAAGCCTCTTAGCCGTTTGGACTAGGGCTAAAGCAAGTTTTTCCAAAGGAGGATATTTGATTTCTGTCATTTTTAGAGTTTTGCTAAAGAAATAAATGGGTACCTGAACTTTGTCTCGTTCAATAGTGAGGACCGCACTTATTGCTTCTTCAGCAATTGAAAGGTACACCGAGATTAATTCTCTCATTTCCGGGGCTGCAATGTCAGGTAGAGAAGCTAGGTGTTTCTTCATCTGGTTGAAGGCTTCTTCAGCCTCATCAGTCTATTTGAAGTCCTTCTTGTCGGAGCATCCCTTGAGCGTTTTAAAGAAAGGTAAAGACCTTTCAGCCAGCTTTGAGGTGAAACGCTTAAGGGCTGTAAGTTTCCCATTTAGACTTTCTACCTCTTTTTTGCTTCTTGGTGGCTTGGTTTCAAGAACAGCTTTCACCTTGTTTGGATTGGCTTTTATACTTTGTTTTCCCACAATGTGTCCCAAAAACTTTCCTTCCTCGAACCCAAATGAACATTTTTCGGGGTTGAGCTTCATGTTGACCTTCCTTAGGTTCTTGAAGGTTTCTTGGATGTCATCAAGCATTTGGTATTTCGTTTTGCTTTTGATGACCAAATCATCAACATATGCTTCCATGTTCCTGCCGATTTGACAAGCAAAAGCCTTTTCAACTAGGCGTTGGTAGGTTGCACCCGCATTTTTGAGACCAAAAGGCATCTTTTGGTAGCAAAAGATTCCTTTATCCGTGTGAAAGGCGGTTTTCTCTTCATCTTCTTCCTTCATGAGAATTTGGTGGTAACCCTTGTAAGGATCAAGGAAACACTTGAAAGGGTAACCAATGATATAACAACCCTCCTGAATTTTTCCGACGCCCTAATATATTTTAAAATATCCCAATATGTCCTAAAATACACCCCATACGCGAAAACGGACCCCGAATACCTTTAATATTATTAAAAATAATAAAAAATCAAATTTTTAAGTTTGTCGCGGGGCGCGTGGACCCCTTAGGGATCTTACACGGGCCGCTAGAGATCGAAAACGCGGCGAACCCTTGAGCCGACACGTGTCATCAACGTGTTGAACCTACTAAGTGACCCGGATCACCTACAGCCCTATTACACTACTACGCGGGCCGCGTAGCTCCTTTGCTACATTTTACGCGGGCCGCGTAAAACCCGAAATGAGGCCCTATAAGTAGAGGGCATTGGCCTTCTGTCGAAAATCGCTCAGAAAACGTTTTCTTTCTCTAAATTCTGAAGTGTAGGCATAATACTCGGGTATAATACCCCCTAATTAACGAAGTTCTGCTCCGTTGTAAGTATCATAACCCCTGGATACGTATTAGATACGCTACCCGATTGATCTAGGGTTCCGTAACGGCTTTCGTGGTTCTGCCCGACGTAGTCGTTGGAATGCCGTCTCGGGGAGGGTATTACTAATGTTAAAATGGGTTATTATACTAACACGTGCGCATTTGTGTAAATTATAGATTTTCACCAGGAAACCTTAAAGGATAATCTAATACAGCAATGTGAGTAATCTCCTTTTTGCAAATTGTTTTTAAAAAACCTCACACAATTAATTATATATTAAGCAGTTATTGAGTATTTGTAAGAATACAATCATCGTCGGTATGTTGGGGTTTGTATACAAAATTTGTTACTGCCTTGCGAGGGGTAACATTTCCACAAGTCGGGTTTGACAGTACCGTGGGTGGTAATTGATATGACTTGGAAACAAATGTAATTGCGAGACCGCCCTCAATACTGTACAATGGTTTTTATTTAAACTTGATTAAACTGGGATTCACTCACCAGTATTTCCCACTAACAAAATGTTTTTTAAAACGCGTTTCAGGTAACAAAATGTGAAAGCCAAATAGAAGTCAGCTGGACAGCACTGAAGGCTTGGAAAAGTGACAATAAAGTTACCTAAAAATAAATAGATGTTTTATTAAATAAAATAGGGTTTTATCCCTATGAAAATGTGTGTATTTGAACTTGGAATTTTTCCCATATGTTTAATATATTAAAAGCGTGGTATTTTACTCTGATAAAATATTTCCTAACTACGGTCCTGATGTAAATTCCGCTGCCAAAATTGACTAAACACGCGATACCACCAAAACTGGCTTGCGGCCGCCCATTCCCGAGGTAATAGGGATCGGGGGTTGCGATAGAAGGTGGTATCAGAGCTAAGCCACTGATTCAGCCACAGAAGTGTTCTGCTGACACCAAAATTCAATCTGTTAGGAAATAAATTACGAAAATACGTGCATAATTGTATTTTATTGTTATGTGTTATTTGACTATTTGTTAGTTTACAGTATGAGCGACCAAGGACCATCTGACGCGTACCGTCAATTGTTTGGTTCACCTATAAGCGAAGGTGCCTCTTCTCAGCCTACCCTCTCAGGGTACTCTGCTGATACTGAAGAAGGAATATTCGTGTTTAAGGCTTTATCTGAAGAGCCATTCCCTCAGAAAAAGAGAGGATGGTTCAGTAGGGGAGCACATGAACGTAGAAAGCGTATGAAAAAGTTACAAGACCAGAGAGTACTAGCAGCAGCCAAAAGAGAAACCGATGCCTATGCCCAGGAAATGATTAATAGGGGTATAGGCAACATCCACATCCTAGTAACCACTGCAGCTGACCCTAACCTGGAACAAATGATAGCACCCCAACCACAACCACCGATTCCTGACCAACCAATGGAAATAGAAAACCCTGAAAATCAAGTAGAAATGCATGATTTCAACCCGGAGGAAATACCTAGGGTACCAGCACCAAATCCCTTAGACCCAAATTACGACCCCTGGTGGGACGACAATAGGGACTATGTGCAACGCTACCCGATACATGAAGACATGCCTATGCCGAACTTAGGAGCCTACCCAGGTTTGGACCCTCTAGATCCCTATTACTATAACGATGTATACATTAGGGAGATTTTAGAGAATCCTTACCAATTCCAGGCACCTACACCTCCATACCAGGAACCCGCACCCCAAATTCCGAACCCAGTCCTAGAACCTGCACCCCCAATGAGTGCAGAAAATGTACAAGAACTTAGGACATTTGGTGAGGAAATTTTAGAGAATAGTGAAAGAATGAGACAGGTGGGAGAGCGACTCGTCTGGAAGTACGATGAGCGCAATATGGATTTCTGGATGAATCTATATCCTTGAATGTGATGGTGGAAATGATAATAATAATAATAATAATAATAATAATAATAATAATATATGTGTGTATGAAAAAAAAAACTACGGATGCCTACTACTAGTAGTGTAGTTTTAAATTTCAGTTGGTATTGTAATTTTTAATTTCTAGTATTGGTTTGTAGTAGATGCATATTATATAAAAATAGAGTAAGTCGCAATGATCGACGCTTTTGACCAAAAATGCGTGTCATGTGATTGGCTATATTAAATATTATTTTGTGATATTAATACGTGGTAACGGTTAAAATTCAGATGGCCGACGAAGGAAATCAGGAAAATCTGAATAACGATAACCAGAGTGACATTAACTTGGTTAATGAAAATCCGAACAACAACAATAATAATGGAAACCAAGTGGATAACAGTGCCATCCAACACATAGTGGCACAAGGAATTATAGATGCAATGCCATATATTCTTCAAACTGTTAAGGATGTTAATAATAAAAGTAGACATGATAGCAAACGACCTTCTGAACCTGCAAACAGTGTGAACAATGGACCTGTACTTCAAGTGCCCATTCCCAAAAGAAGAAGAACCGTGTCTTACGGTTGTTCTTACAAAGAATTTTGGTCCTGTAAACCAATAGAATTCTCGGGCAATGAAGAACCCATTGCAGCTCTACGCTGGATAGAAAAGACTGAGGCAGTCTGTAACAACCAAAATTTTATTTAGCGATTTTAGTAAATAATCACAGACTACTGAGTATTTATATTTAAACATTCATGCTCAAATACGGGTTTATTAAAACTTTTCTAAACTTGAAAGCAAAACAAGGTAATATAATTTAATTCATCGTTTTAGGATAACAACGAAACAACTTGCGGAAGCTTCATTTAACGCGTGTTCGGTTCTTGCTCGACGCTTGATCTTCATCCGGGCTCTCGACCTACATCTGTGTTCAAAACCAACTTAAAAGTTAGTTTTGATAATTAAATATATATGGGTTGAATCTTAGAATTAAAGAAAAATCAGAAATCCCAATATTAATCCCTTGATCCTAGAAGCAAGGATTCAATTCCAGCCTCCACCGTAACTTACAGTGGTCACCGTAAGTTACGGTGGCCCCTGATTTAATAAGTTCCCACCGTAACTCAGTAGAAATCTGTCGTAATGATATCAGCTCCACCGTAACTTACGGTGGACACCGTAAGTTACGGTGGCCCCTGTACCAGCCAATTCCAATATTGTCGTTTTTGACACGAAAACTTTCGTATCTTTCAATCCGCTTGTCCGTTTGACCTACCATTTCTTCCTACGTGATTGTAATTTGATTCTCCACATTATGGAGTCAAAATCCAACATCCGGTTTAACAAAATTTCAGACTTTTAAGTCTTCGGCTTATTACCCTTTTTACTAAATTTTGACCCGCTCGATTTTTATCAAACAAACGTGTTTATTTGATCCTTAAACTCATGAAATTCATAATTTCCATATCTCCTATCATATTAATTTCAAATCACGGGATTCTTACATAATAAAAACCCGTTTATGCTCAAGTTCTTATTTTGACCCGTTTAGAGCGAATTATGTACATTTAAGCATCAAACTCTCTCTTCTCTTCCTACACTTCGTATTCTCACTTCTAAATAACCTCTTATATTCCACCACAACTATTTTTGTGGCGGAATTAACATAATGAACCACATTCCTAATTTTTACCCATAGGATAGTCATTTTACGTGATTTACCCGTTCGTAGGCTTTTAACCCCCAAAGTTGATGCTTACAACTCTTACATGTGTCTAAGAGTTACATGATGATAATGCTAATATCTAAACGACCTCTAAGGGTCGTTTGCCCGCGTTTCCTATTAAGGGCATTTTCGTCAACTTGTTTCCTCCTTTTACGACTTTGGTCTCTTTGCTAAGGTATTTGACCAACATTGCATTTTTAACCATAAATCTATATATATATATATATGCGTACCTCGCTCGAGTCCACATATAGACCCGTTTTTATACCTCGCGTTAATTAACCAACATTCTATGGCGTCGCAATTATCCAAATTGCTAATCACTCCTGTTAACGTGCGACTTGACAAATCACATTAGTCGATACTGTCAAATGGTGTTTCATCACCATTTGATCCGTTTGAACTATAAGACCAAACATTTACATAAATTAGAATAAAAGCATGATTTTAAATTTCCAAATTCACCCATTTGCCCCGTTTACCATAAACCATGGTTTTTATCATTTATACTTGTTCCGACTTGTATCGGTCGTGTCGGAACCCTTATTTTGGGTATTACATCTTTCGCATTTATAGTTTATAAAATAAACATGTGTCCTAGATAAGGGTGTAAGTTTTACTTACCTCGTATCCAAGCTACACTTTTCTTTTCCTTCTTGATTCGTTTAACCCGCTTTCTCCCCAAGCTTCACCTAGCTTGTTAAGCGCCAACTATTATTCATCATTCACAAGGTGGTTAGTTTAATCATGACTTAATACGATTATTCCACCTTACGCATTTCTATATCTAATTATCATTCATCACATTGTAAGTCAGTTTGACTTTTTAAAAGTCAAATGCCCATTAGTATACTAAATGCATATTCGAGTTCATCAACTAGTTTTTGCATTCTTTAATTACCCGGTAGGCGTTATCTTTAGGCCACTGTTTTAACCAAAGTTCTAACCACGTTTATCACATTTCAATCACTTTAATTAGTTCAAGCGATTATCAAAACTAATCTATTCATTCATTTCATAGGAACTAAGGATTCTCACCTATAAGTGAGACCCGTTCATCATATCTCTAGCATTCATCCCAACACCTTATATAATCAAGTTCTTCATATGAACTAATATACTACACGATTTCATACACCTATTTATATGAACGAAATTACCAATTTCACCATAACATACAAAAACCCACTTCTATTCATGCATAAGCTTTCACTCAAACTTATAATTTGTTCAAGTATCTAACTTCAACTATCAATTATGACGATTTTTAGAACAAATATATCATCATCTTCACTACATAATCAAAACCCACTTGTCTAAAAGTGGTAAATCATCAAATTACTCAAATCATAGCATGTTATGTATAATTTTCACTTAGGGTTTCGTTCCTAAGCAAGTATACATCACTAATCTAGCCATAGCTTCTCTAATCCATGCCTAAGTCGCGATTAGGATGATTATCAAATTCTTACAACTTCACCAAACATCAAGATTTTACATACCTTATGATCCCCATGACTTGGTGATCGTTTATTCGTGTTCATGCATTTGATTTGAGCTGGATTTGACCTTCAATTTGTTGATTCTTGTTGAAGTTAGGGTTTGGGCTCCAAAGAGCTCTTCCTGGTCGATCTCCACACACATCCTTAGTGTGTGTATTGTGTGTTATTACTTGTTTTAATTAAAACAAGTTTCCCACTTGGCAAGTATTAGTCCCTCATGTTTTATTTTGATCAATTGAAGCTACAACTTACCATTTATCACTTAGCCACATACTAGTAACTAGGTTAATTATCCCTAGTTAACTTAATAGGTTCAGGAAGTTATAACCCGTGATATTTTAAGTCCCGTTAACTCGGGCCTTTCATAACTTTATCTTTTCTCAAGCATTTATTTCCCCCTTTTAATTAATATTAGGTTTATTTATTTATTTAAGTCCTAATATTTACCGGGTTAAATTTTACCACTAACGGTATTTTACCCGTCCATCACTATTAACGAGGTTTAATTACTAAACCCGTTTTCGGGGTGTTACAAGTCTACCCCCCTTAAAGAGGTTTCGTCCCCGAAACCTTTCTTACGTACTTTACTAGTTTAGATCATCCGAACCTTAGCTTTGGTGATCTCTTGAGCCTTGCTCGCACGTAATACTCCTACCAGGAAAGTATGATAATGTTCTTTTGGTTTCAAAGCGTATACGCCTTTTATGTGTATGGCCTCGCAGGCCGATGCTTTCATTTTGTATTTCTTATTCTTGTCATTTATTTGACCGAGTTGTCATCTGTTCACTCAGTTATATTTATTTTCATTATGTTTACTTCAGGTTAGTCTTATTTCAATAGGCGCTTTATATAGGTGATAAGTCGTAACACTACTCCGACTTTGAAGGGTTTTACCGGCCAGTCTGATTAGTCGCCGTCATCATACTTCCCGTCCTTAGGGTATATCTTATTGCCAACCCGGCCTTTTATGATCTCTTCGCTTTTAACTCATTTACTTAACTTAGCGAAACCCATCGCTTTTATACAAACTTTATCTCCCGTTATTAATTTATGCCGGAAGTTACAACCAGTTTCCTCGTCTTTTACTATTGACCCGGAGGTTCTTTCACTTAGCCTCGTAGGTTATTTCTTTAGATTTTCACCTTTTTACCTTTTTAAGGTGAAACCCCGACAATTCGTTTCTTTCTATCGGTGACCCAAAGGTCATCTTGGTCCCGTAGACCTTATCACTACGTTTAATCCTGTAGGTTATGATGATCCCGTAGATCATCTTTTATTCGTATTCATTTTCAAATGTATATATATACCTATATAGCTTCAAGGCATCCCTTGTTATGTTTGGAATCATTTGTTTTCGCTTTTTGAACTTTAGTTGGTCTTGACTGTAGTCTAAGACTTCATTCGTTTACTTTTGGACTGACCTTCCGACTTATGACTTCTGACGTTGCTTACGCGTCAGTTTGTCCTACGCTCACCGTTTCCCCGATTTATAAATTTATTTCTTTTAAACCCTTTACATAGGTTCATTAGTATTTCGCACTCTTATTTATTCGATTCACACTTACTTACATTAGCAATCGTCATCATTTATTTAATTCTTTTGACTTGTTCGTATGAAATTTCATTGCTTATGAATGAAAATTTTCATTCTTTATTCAACCCGTTCAACTTTAAAATAGTTGAACATAATTTATCAAAATTTCAATTTACAGCTTCTTATCATCTTTTAGTCATGACCCGAAACCCGAGTCTTTTGAGTTTCCATCCGCGTTCCCGTTTCTCAGTCTCCGCATGTGTTTAAATCCTTACCCATCAATCGGGTATTTTACCGAAGCTGTTATTATTGCAACCTTCCCGGTATGCATTAAGACTTCGCTTCATTTTTGTTATTCCGACTTTGTCCTCAAGTTTGACGTTTTACAAAAACGACCCGTTAAGAGGCATATTTGCATTTTCCGGGTTCGAGTGCAAGTACACTCCCTCCCAAAGCATATCCTAATCATTTTACATGTTTGCATTCTCCGGGTTCGAGTGTAAGTACACCCCCTCCCAGTGCGTACCTTAATCACTTTACATGTGTCTTTGTCCCTTCTCTCGGGCTCATCATCCTAATATAATACACTTCCGTCACTCGGCTGTGCGTTTACATTATGATCAGCTATTCTGCTTATCTGATTCATTTGGGTACTTTTTAATTTGTCCCTCTCACCCCATCCTTACTACATTGGATGTAAATGTGTCCGCTATAAGAAACTCATGGTATCATATGCCATTACTTACTTGGCCAGAGTAAGCGATTAACACATGACATACACGACCTTTTTATAATTTTCACATCACGCCCTATGTAAGTAACGCCTCTATTTAGTTTTCTTGGAAATAATATCCTGGATATGTATTTCTATTCAGGTTTTCTCAAGTTTATAATTTACATATGCAACAATCATTTTCTACGTATTTGTTGCATATTTCTATTCATGCAAAAATTTAAGCATGCACCTGGTAAATGCTTGCCCTAACGGGCTTTCTTGCCATTACTTATTTGCAATCGTTGCGCGATTTAGGTCCTTGATGAGTATGCTCTTCTTATCCTATCTCGGACCGTTCCATCATCATATCTACAATTCGTTCCACTCTCGTCATCTTCAGATGCGAGTGTCCTTCAATTATAACATTCACAAGAGTTAGTAATGTCAACTTCAATAATCGCCCATATTATAATACAAGGCTTTTTCTACCATACGCGTCAACGCGCGTATTTTCATCAACCATACCAATCCTTTTAATTGGGGTAACGTGTATCACACGATAGCCCTATGTGTTGTTTACAACACTTTAGCATACTAAACTATTAACATACATGTACTTACCGGATTTGCGATCAAGCCTCGAACCGAACACCAATCTTTATTAAGAGCATAAGGTTTAAGTCCAAGCATAGTTTTCCCACCATACTTGAATCTCTTAAACCAAGGCTCTGATACCAACTTGTAACAACCAAAATTTTATTTAGCGATTTTAGTAAATAATCACAGACTACTGAGTATTTATATTTAAACATTCATGCTCAAATACGGGTTTATTAAAACTTTTCTAAACTTGAAAGCAAAACAACGTAATATAATTTAATTCATCGTTTTAGAATAACAACGAAACAACTTGCGGAAGCTTCATTTAACGCGTGTTCGGTTCTTGCTCGACGCTTGATCTTCATCCGGGCTCTCGACATACATCTGTGTTCAAAACCAACTTAAAAGTTAGTTTTTATAATTAAATATATATGGGTTGAATCTTAGAAATAAAGAAAAATCAGAAATCCCAATATTAATCCCTTGATCCTAGAAGCAAGGATTCAATTCCAGCCTCCACCGTAACTTACGGTGGTCACCGTAAGTTACGGTGGCCCCTGATTTAATAAGTTCCCACCGTAACTCAGTAGAAATCTGTCGTAATGATATCAGCTCCACCGTAACTTACGGTGGACACCATAAGTTACGGTGGCCCCTGTACCAGCCAATTCCAATATTGTCGTTTTTGACACGAAAACTTTCGTATCTTTCAATCCGCTTGTCCGTTTGACCTACCGTTTCTTCCTACGTGATTGTAATTTGATTCTCCACATTATGGAGTCAAAATCCAACATCCGGTTTAACAAAATTTCAAACTTTTAAGTCTTCCGCTTATTACCCTTTTTACCAAATTTTGACCCGCTCGATTTTTATCAAACAAACGTGTTTATTTGATCCTTAAACTCATGAAATTCATAATTTCCATATATCCTATCATATTAATTTCAAATCACGGGATTCTAACATAATAAAAACCCGTTTATGCTCAAGTTCTTATTTTGACCCGTTTAGAGCGAATTATGTACATTTAAGCATCAAACTCTCTCTTCTCTTTCTACACTTCGTATTCTCACTTCTAAATAGCCTCTTATATTCCACCACAACTATTTTTGTGGTGGAATTAACATAATGAACCACATTCCTAATTTTTACCCATAGGATAGTCATTTTACGTGATTTACCCGTTCGTAGGCTTTTAACCCCCAAAGTTGATGCTTACAACTCTTACATGTGTCTAAGAGTTACATGATGATAATGCTAATATCTAAACGACCTCTAAGGGTCGTTTGCCCGCGTTTCCTATCAAGGGCGTTTTCGTCAACTTGTTTCCTCCTTTTACAACTTTGGTCTCTTTGCTAAGGTATTTGACCAACATTGCATTTTTAACCATAAATCTATATATATATATATATATGCGTACCTGGCTCGAGTCCACATATAGACCCGTTTTTATACCTCGCGTTAATTAACCAACATACTATGGCGTCGCAATTATCCAAATTGCTAATCACTCCTGTTAACGTACGACTTGACAAATCACATTAGTCGATACTGTCAAATCGTGTTTCATCACCATTTGATCCGTTTGGACTATAAGACCAAACATTTACATAAATTAGAATAAAAGCATGATTTTAAATTTCCAAATTCACCCATTTGCCCCGTTTACCATAAACCATGGTTTTTATCATTTATACTTGTTCCGACTTGTATCGGTCGTGTCGGAACCCTTATTTTGGGTATTACATCTTTCGCATTTATAGTTTATAAAATAAACACGTGTCGTACATAAGGGTGTAAGTTTTACTTACCTCGTATCCAAGCTACACTTTTCTTTTCCTTCTTGATTCGTTAACCCGCTTTCTCCCCAAGCTTCACCTAGCTTGTTAAGCGCCAACTATTATTCATCATTCACAAGGTGGTTAGTTTAATCATGACTTAATACGATTATTCCACCTTACGTATTTCTATATCTAATTATCATTCATCACATTGTAGGTCAGTTTGACTTTTTAAAAGTCAAATGCCCATTAGTATACTAAATGCATATTCGAGTTCATCAACTAGTTTTTGCATTCTTTAATTACCCGGTAGGCGTTATCTTTAGGCCACCGTTTTAACCAAAGTTCTAACCACGTTTATCACATTTCAATCACTTTAATTAGTTCAAGCGATTATCAAAACTAATCTATTCATTCATTTCACAAGAACTAAGGATTCTCACCTATAAGTGAGACCCGTTGATCATATCTCTAGCATTCATCCCAACACCTTATATAATCAAGTTCTTCATATGAACTAATATACTACACGATTTCATACACCTATTTATATGAACGAAATTACCAATTTCACCATAACATACAAAAACCCACTTCGATTCATGCATAAGCTTTCACTCAAACTTATAATTTGTTCAAGTATCTAACTTCAACTATCAATTATGACGATTTTTAGAACAAATATATCATCATCTTCACTACATAATCAAAACCCACTTGTCTAAAAGTGGTAAATCATCAAATTACTCAAATCATAGCATGTTATGTATGATTTTCACTTAGGGTTTCGATCCTAAGCAAGTATACATCACTAATTTAGCCATAGCTTCTCTAATCCATGCCTAAGTCGCGATTAGGATGATTATCAAATTCTTACAACTTCACCAAACATCAAGATTTTACATACCTTATGATCCCCACGACTTGGTGATCGTTTATTCGTGTTCATGCATTTGATTTGAGCTGGATTTGACCTTTAATTTGTTGATTCTTGTTGAAGTTAGGGTTTGGGCTCCAAAGAGCTCTTCCTGGTCGATCTCCACACACATCCTTAGTGTGTGTATTGTGTGTTATTACTTGTTTTAATTAAAACTAGTTTCCCACTTGGCAAGTATTAGTCCCTCATGTTTTATTTTGATCAATTGAAGCTACAACTTACCATTTATCACTTAGCCACATACTAGTAACTAGGTTAATTATCCCTAGTTAACTTAATAGGTTCGGGAAGTTATAACCCGTGATATTTTAAGTCCCGTTAACTCGGGCTTTTCATAACTTTATCTTTTCTCAAGCATTTATTTCCCCCTTTTAATTAATATTAGGTTTATTTATTTATTTATTTAATTCCTAATATTTACCGGGTTAAATTTTACCACTAACGGTATTTTACCCGTCCATCACTATTAACGAGGTTTAATTACTAAACCCGTTTTCGGGGTGTTCCACAGTCTTAAAAATAAGCAAATGTGCGGAAGAGGACAAGATAATGTTTGCTTCCAATCTATTTAAGAATTCAGCCTTAGAATGGTGGAACACTATCCTCCAGTCTAGAGGAAGTGATAGGGTTTATAATATGGGATGGGAGGAATTTAAGAATATGGTAGAAAGGAAATTCTGCCCTCCTAATGAAAAAGAACAGATAGCAAACAAATTCCTAAACCTTAGGATGAATGGAGTGGATAGTAAGGGGTACACAAAGTTATTCTTTGAATATGCTAGAATAGTACCTACCCTTGCATCACCAGAGCCGGTATTAATCTCCCGTTACATCTGGGGATTGATTGGAGAAATTAGACATGTAGTCAAGGCAGCTAGACCTCAAACCATAGAAGAAACAGTGCAATTAACAAACACCTTGACTGATGAATTAGTCCGTACCAGAGAAGAAGACCAGAAGAGAAACCTAGCACAGAGGCTTACTCCGGAATTCCGCTATGGTAATTCCAACCGTAGGAATGTAGGTTCTACCTCTGCACCTTACTGTAAGACTTGCAAGGAGAATCATTCGGGAAAATGCTCCACTCACTGCAATTTCTGTAAGTTACCAGGACACAAGGAAGAAGATTGCAGAAGGAAATCTAGTAATGGATTGTGTTTCAACTGTGGAGAAAAAGGTCATATCAAGCCAAATTGTCCAAAATTGGCTCCAGCTCCGAACAACAAGAACACTAAAAATGCTAGAGCATTTGTTCTGACAGCAGATGAAGCCAAGATGATTCCGGACGTGATAGACGGTACGTTTTTAGTTAATGATATTTTTGCTAAAGTATTATTTGACTCTGGTGCAAACCAAAGTTTTATTAATACTTCGTTTTGCAAACTTCTTAATCAATCATTAACTAAATTTCCACAAGAATGTCTAGTAGAAACAGCTAATGGAGAAACTGTTAGGATTTCTGAAATCTTGCAGGGAGCAAGAATAGAAATATTAAATCAAAACTTTATTGCAAATCTTTACCCAATGAATCTGGCAAGATTCGATGTCGTTTTAGGAATGGATTTGTTGATAGCCAATAAAGCCAGTATTTTATGTGATCAAAAGTCAATTCAAGTAAATTCACCAAAAGGTGAAAAGATCACAATTAAAGGAGATAAACCATTTAGGTCCACAAAATTTATCTCTGTGATGAAAACTGCAAGCTATATAAGAAAAGGATCATTAGTGTATTTGATTTCCATAATCACTAACACTAAAGGAAAAGAACTAAAAGACATTCTAGTAGTGTCTCAGTTTTCAGATATATTCCCAGAAGAATTACTAGGACTACCGCCGGATAGGGAAGTTGAATTCAGAATTCACCTGTTGCCAGGAACGGCACCGATTGCCAAAGCACCTTACCGTTTGGCACCCGCAGAAATGCAGGAACTGAAGAAACAATTAGACGAATTGCTGGAAAAAGGATTTAAACAGCCAAGCTCATCGCCATGGGGAGTGCCGATTTTATTCGTTAAAAAGAAAGATGGATCAATGCGGATGTGCATTGATTACCGTTAATTGAACAAAGTCACGATTAAGAATTGGTATCCATTACCAAGAATCGATGACCTGTTCGATCAACTGCAAGGAGCTCGATTTTTCTCTAAAATCGATTTAAGGTCAGGATATCATCAATTAAAGGTACAGGAAGAGGATATTCCTAAAACCGCATTTAGAACAAGGTATGGCCATTATGAATTTACTGTCATGCCATTTGGTTTAACCAATGCCCCAGTTGCATTTATGGACATGATGAACCGAATATGTAAGCCATATTTGGATAAATTCATAATTGTCTTTATAGATGATATTCTTATCTATTCTAAAAATAAAGAGGATCACGCAAAGCATTTGCACGCACTTCTAAGCTTACTAAGAAAGGAAAAGCTTTATGCTAAATTTTCAAAATGCGAGTTTTGGTTAGAATAAGCACAGTTTCTTGGACACTTAGTTAATCATGAAGGAATTCATGTGGATCCCACAAAAATCGAGGCAATTACTAAATGGAAGACTCCTGAGACACCAACCGAGGTTAGAAGTTTCTTAGGATTGGCCGGTTATTATAGAAGATTTATTCGAGATTTTTCTAGAATAGTCATTCCTTTAAGTAAGTTAACCTGTAAATCCATTAAGTTTGAATGGGGACCAAAGCAAGAAGAAGCCTTTAGAATTCTTAATCAAAGATTAACCCATGCACCCATATTAGCATTACCAGAAGGAACTGAAGATTTTGTAATTTATTGCGACGCTTCTAAATTAGGTTATGGATGTGTGTTAATGCAACGTCAAAAGGTTATAGCTTATGCCTCTAGACAACTTAAGAATCATGAAGAGAATTATTCAACCCATGATTTGAATTAGGAGCAATAATTTTCGCCCTTAAGATTTGGAGACATTACCTTTATGGTAGTAAGTTTTCCATATTTACCGATCATAAGAGTTTAAGATATGTTTTTGGACAAAAAGAGTTGAATATGGGACAAAGACGCTGGATGGAGATGCTTAGTGATTATGATTGTGATATCCAGTATCATGCAGGAAAATCAAATGTAGTGGCAGATGCTTTAAGCCGAAAATATCACGAAAAGCCAAAAAGGGTACGTTCTCTTAATTTAAATCTAAAAGTAGATTTAAATGAACAAATTAAAAAGGCACAAGAATCAGTAATCAAGGATGATACTGAAAAGCTAAAAGGTATGATTAAGGAATTAGAACAAGGAACAGATGGAATTTGGAGATTCCATGAAAATAGAATGTGGATACCTAAATTAGGAAACCTATGTCATCGTATATTAGAAGAAGCCCATAAGTCTAAATATACGATGCATCCAGGAAATGATAAGATATATCAGGATTTAAGAAAGAATTTTTGGTGGATAGGAATGAAAAAGGACATAGCAACCTATGTTTCTAAATGTTTAACTTGCTCACAAGTTAAAGCTGAACATCAAAAACCCTCAGGCTTGTTACAACAGTTAGAAATGCCAGTATGGAAATGGGAATTGATAACAATGGATTTTGTTACTAAATTACCCAAAACAAAGAAAGGTAATGATACAATCTGGGTGATTGTGGATAGACTAACTAAATCAGCTCATTTCCTACCAATGAAGGAAACTTTCAGTATGGAACAGCTAGCTAAATTATATGTAAATGAAATTGTTTCTTTACATGGAATTCCTTTATCAATTGTTTCTGACAGGGATAGTCGTTTTACCTCTCATTTTTGGACAAGTTTCCAAAAATCCATGGGAACTAAGTTAAATCTAAGCACAGCTTATCATCCTCAAACGGACGGACAAAGCGAAAGGACAATCCAGACAATGGAAGACATGCTTAGAGCTTGTGTAATTGATTTCGGAGGTAATTGGGATGATCACTTATCATTGATAGAATTTTCTTATAATAATAGTTATCATACAAGTATCAATGCTGCACCATTCGAAGCACTTTATGGACGGAAGTGCCGAACCCCAGTCTGTTGGGCAGAAATTGGGGAAAAGCAACTATCTGGCCCTGAGATAATGCAGGAGACGACCGACAAAATCATTCAAGTCAAGGAACGACTGAAAGCAGCACGTGATCGACAAAAAAGCTATGCGGAAATCAGGAGAAAACCATTGGAATTTCAAGTAGGGGACCGAGTATTGTTGAAAGTCTCTCCTTGGAAAGGAGTGGTAAGATTCATCAAAAGAGGAAAGCTAAGTCCCAGGTATGTTGGACCTTTTAAGATTATTAGAAGAATAGGACCTGTAGCCTATCAGCTACAACTGCCAGAGGAAATGGCAGGAATGCATGATGTATTTCATATATCTAATCTCAAGAAATGCTTAGCCGATGAATCGCTTGTAGTACCTCTTAAGGATATAGAGGTAAATGAACAACTCAAGTTTATAGAAAGGCCTCTACAGATCGAAGACAGGAAAGTCAAGAACCTCAAGCACAAAAGATTAGTTCTGGTCAAAGTAAAATGGGACTCCAAAAGAGGACCAGAGTATACATGGGAGCTTGAATCAGAAATGCAAATGAAATATCCACACTAGTTCCAGTAGATCTCGAGGACGAGCTCTAAAACAAGGTGGGGAGGATATAACAACCCTCCTGAATTTTTCCGACGCCCTAATATATTTTAAAATATCCCAATACGTCCTAAAATACACCCCATACGCGAAAACGGACCCCGAATACCTTTAATATTATTAAAAATAATAAAAAAAATTAAAATTTTGGGATTATCGCGGGGCGCGTAGACCCCTTAGGGATCTTACGCGGGCCGCTAGAGATCGAAAACGCGGCGAACCCTTGAGCCGACACGTGTCATCAACGTGTTGAACCTACTAAGTAACCCGGATCACCTACAGCCCTATTACACTACTACGCGGGCCGTGTAGCTCCTTTGCTACGTTTTACGTGGGCCGTGTAAAACCCAAAATGAGGCCCTATAAGTAGAGGGCATTGGCCTTCAGTCGAAAATCGCTCAGAAAACGTTTTCTTTCTCTAAATTCTGAAGTGTAGGCTAATACTCGGGTATAATACCCCCCTAATTAACAAAGTTCTGCTCCGTTGTAAGTATTATAACCCCTGGATACGTATTAGATACGCTGCCTGATTGATCTAGGGTTCCGTAACGGCTGTCGTGGTTCTGCCCGACGTAGTCGTTGGAATGCCGTCTCGGGGAGGGTATTACTAATGTTAAAATGGGTTATTATACTAACACCTGCGCATTTGTGTAAATTATATATTTTCACCATGTAACACCTCGAAAATTTATGTCCAATAATATATCAACACGTATCATGGACTTTAAACGTGTAAAGAAGTGATTTAGAGGGACTAAAGTTGACAAACAAAGAAAGTATGTGAATATAAGGGTTCAAAGTGTCAACAATGGATAAATATATCTTGCAATAACCCTACACGATGTTTATAGCCTTAAACGAATGAATCATGGATCATACGAAGCTAATTGTGGAAGAAAGTGAGAGATTACAAATTACAAGGGTTAAATGTGTCAACATGTTTAAAGTATACCTCTGAGTGACCTTTTAGCGAACCCGAAGCTTTGTAACGATTAATTATGCTCACTAGAATAAGTGATAAAAACTTCACAAGGTTTCGATAAAGTATGAGAAAGTTATGACGATATTCGTATGCGAGGGGTTAAAAGCGTCAAAGTTGAAATTCATGACCTTACGGGTGATCACAAAGTTAACCAAGGACTTAACAAAGTTTGGTTAAGTCTTAAGGTCCTTAAAAATCAAGTTAGAGGGCTGAAAATGCAAATTTGGAACTTAAAACCACGTTTAAAAGGACCAGGGGCTGAATTGCAATTAATGAAACTTATTTGGCCTGTTATGACCACTCACACGGGCCGCGTAAGGTGTCATGGGATCCTTACACGGGCCGCCTCAGCCTGCCAGCGACAGAAACATTGCACAGGTGCCAGTTCAGGCTGTGTAACCGACTTAAGGGCCTGTAAAATGATACCAGGGGCTGTGCAAATGGATTTTCATGCACTAGGGACAGTTGTGATGATCTGAATCCATGCATATAGTTGCTTGGCATGATCTAGTTGAATCAAATACAATATATAAGGAGCTCCCTAGTTGCAACACTTCACACATTGACTTGCGAACTTTCACAAGCTTACTTCTGGAGCTCTCTGGTCAGCAACCAAGTTTACTTAGGCTTCCTAATCGAGCATAGGACCTTTGTAAGTGTCCCTAACCTTCCTTAATCCAGTCTTGCTTAGTTAATTAGCTTAAAGTCAAACCATCATAATTAAGGTTTGACTTTGTAATTAATCATAATTTGTCCAGTCAAATTTCAAATTGAAAGTACCTATGAGTGGGTAATAAACCCTTAAAAGGGCACTCTCTGATTCCCACTCTAACTAGGTCAATTGTCGGGTCAAACTTAATCTTAAAAAGTCAACAGAATGCTTATTTTCAAATTAATGCAAAATTAGCAATGTAGAAGCCATGCAACCTGTTTTATCATTAATATAACTTGGTAATTAATGTAAGAACATGTCTAAACATGTTCAACCCGACAATTTTCAGTTTAGGCTTGGTTCGGAACCGAAAGTCGCATAATTTGACTTTTGCTTAGACTTTCAGTTCTGACCCAATGTAGCATGTTTTAGAAATACCTTAGAGCTTTATTTGGACCAGGTTTCATGTTAGTATAACCCTCTGTGATTATACAACTTGGTTCATTAGTTATCCGATTCACATGCATGTTTCCATTTATTGCCTATATGTTGACTATTATGCCCATATGACCTTAAACGTGATTTTTGAAAATGTAAAAGAATAGAAACCTTAGTTACTGATTTATAAACTTATCCCTAAAATTTGACATTAGTTTGAGGTCTAGATTAGGAGTTATGCTCATTAGCGTAAATGAAAAGCTTTTTATTAATTAAACGGCGTAATTAGCATATAGCCTCTCTAAACCCAATTTTTGATACCAAACTTTTTACCCACTGATGTAATATAATATTTTGGAATTTTTGAATATTTTTATTTATTTTTAGGCTGAGCATAACATAGAGTTCTAAGCTTGATTCAGTAATTGCCGGTTTTACCCTTTTGGCCTATAAAATGAGTTTTACAAATTATGTTGATACCAAACCTTTTTCTACTGATCTAATATGATAAATAAAATATTTGAGCCTTCTGGAATAATAAAACTATCAGCTTTCTTTTAAAAACCCGGAAATAGCTCAAAATCGCCTTTTTAAGCGTTTTTAACGTATAATATGTATTAAAACTATTTTAAACATATAAGGTTTGATGCCTACTGATATTTTCAGTAAATTTTTATATTTTAACAGTAAGCAAAATTTTTAAATTCAGATTTCCAGTTTTGACATTTTAAGCCTATGTGAAATTACCAAAATGCCCTTAAGGTGCATAGTTTGGTTATAAATAATAAATTTCACATACATGTAATACCCTACTGTTATAACTTATTAAATTAAGTATTTTTACTGATTATATCAGACCTAAAACTCAGAATCATGTTAAATCTCTTTTATAACCTTTTAAATGACCAAAATACCCCTACGGGGGCATAGTTTGTGTTTATATCCATTTTCAGCATAATAGAAGATATCTTACTGATGTCACAACATATTTAAAGCATATTAACTTAGGAAACCTGTATATGACTCTTATGGTTACCCGTTACGCATGTTTCGCGTTCAGTTCGGTTTATGTAACTAGTTTGCATAAATTGACTGAAACGGGTCAAACCTTATCATTTTTGTCTCAAAATCCAGAATGTGTTTAGTTTACCCATATTACACAAGTCTCCAAACTTGTCGGGTCTAAATCACATTCTATTCCGGTCTTCGCTTAATCGTACGTTTGAACCGTATCTTCTTTTAAAACTAACCGGTCTAAGTTTAGGCTTAATTAAAGACCCGTTAGGAATCTAATAGGTTATTAAAAACCTTTGTTCCAGATTAGGAGACCCGATAAAAACTATTTGCACTTGCTGTTTGTGAATTATACTTGCTCAGGTAAATACTTTTAACTTATTTTCCCTATACGGGCTTGGGGTACGGTATATAAAATACCGCTTGGTCGGGCATTGAATTTTTAATCGTATGAAGGTTACTTTATTGAAATGACCCGTTTAAATTGTTTTGTTTGCTTAAAACCTTTGGGGGGTTAATAACCATGTCCCGGATATCCTTGGCATCATTCATGAAATGGCCACGACCTTAGCACGGGGTGTAGGTGTACACCCGCCAGTGCATATATAAATAATAAGGTATAACCGCCGGTTACGAGAATAACTCGCCGCGGGAATATACCATGTGGTGTGTCTATTAATCTTTAACCCGGTATTCAACCCGGGCTACTGAACGTATAACGAACATGTAATTCTTTTACAAGTTTATATATAAATAATTATCCCAAGTTATAAAATGTTTTGTGCCTTATGCATTCAAAATCAATTTTCTAAACCTTCTCAAAATGAGTCAGTTAATTGTATTTACCAGTGTAAACTGACGTATTTTCCCAAAAAGGCTAAGTGCAGGTACTACTCGAAATAGGCTGGCCTCTCCTTAGCATCAATAAGAGTCTCGCAAGCGTGGATGCATTTTAAATCTGATGAACTATGTTTCCTTTTTATTTGATCCGCCTATGGATCTTTTTCAACTATTTTGTGATACTTGATATTACAATTTATTCGGTTGAAAAAAAATCTATCTTTTGCTTCCGCTGTGCATTTAAAATTGTGTTGTTTGACTATGATGATATCAACTACGTCACAATACTCCCCACCAGGCCCACCGGTAATACGTGGAAATATCGGGGTGTGACAGGTTGGTATCAGAGCCAACACTGAGTGAATTAAACACTAGCCTTTTGTGTTTAATCTCAGTTACACAGTTGCACATTCCGATTCTCGAGTCTAGACAAAGAACCTAGGATTAATCCAAATTTGTTTTATTTCTAACTTTGTGTTTTATATTTTCTTGTTGTATCCTTTGTTTGTTTTGACAGGTTGAACAAGATGCCACCAAGAATGAGAGGGAGAGGAAGAGGCAAGGGGCCACTCGTCGCCCCGAATGATCATGAGGCCGGACCTTCGCACCGGCGAACACCGTCAGATTCCCTTAGCCGGAGTCCTCAAGATAACTGGAGGACCTATATTGAACCAGCAAGGCGCTCAGTTTCGCTGAGCTCCTCCCCTTCTTTCCAAAACTCCTTTGGGCCTCAGTCTGAAAACGAGCCCCATAATTCCCACCAATCTTATATACCTCTCCAGGGCCACAACTCACCTTTTGATGACCCAACGCCCTATTTCCAGAGCTGGTTCAACCCGGCAAACTACCTTGAAGAACCAGTGGGTTTTAACCCACTGGGACCTGAAGACCACTTCTTGGGCGACCATGCGATGGACATGGACGAGGACACTGATCCCGCAGAGCCACCGTCCGGAACCCCTAACCACCCCATCGAAATTTCGGATGGGTCACCTTTTGTGGGATCACCTTATAATGGTCCCGACAGCTATGCGGAAAGGTTCAGACAGATCGACTGGGTGTTTACTCCCAGTTACCACAACTCACCGCAGCAGCAGCAGCAGGATCCCTCCGAGGATTCTCGTTTTGTCGCGGTTACTCCGCCACCACCACCCGTTCAGCAACAGCCTCCGGAGCCACCAAGGCGTAGGAGAACAACCGCACAGATGTCTGTGCGAGGAGGAGTGCGTATCAGCACCCCTCAACCTTCAAGTGGCAGCCGCTACCCGCCACTACATGAAGACCCGCAGATGGGTGGGCCTTCAAACCCCGTCTCGGAAGTAAACTCTGCGCCTGTCGTGCCACCACCGTTGGGCTTTGGCGACCCTATACCTACATACACCGGTGCGGCAGCGTATAATCCCTTTGAGCAGCCGGCCCACACCAACTATAACTACGCTGAGGCTGACCCATACCTGGTAGCGGCAGCAAACTACCATGCTCTTCATCCCGAGGGAACCTTTGGAATCCCATATCAAGTGGGATATCCACACTATGGGTACCCACCTTATAGGTATCAACAACCGCCACCTCCTCAACCTACGCAGTATCAGCAGCCCCTGCAGCTGCCAGTAATATCACCACCGCAGCATCAGGAGATTCTTCAAAGGTTGAGTCAGGTGCAGCATGAGGTTCGGGAAGGGCGTAGGCAAAACCGAGGAATTTTCAAGGGTCTGGCGAACTTAATCAAGGGAAAGAGCAAGAAGGATCATTAAATCATTTATTTGTTTGTTTGTTTTTAGTGTTGTAATCATGTCCCTGCGTGGACATTTGTTTCTATATTATGCCCCTGCGTGGGCATGTCTTTCTGTATTCTGCCCCTGCGTGGGCATGTCTTTCTGTTAACCCCTGCGTGGGTATGTTGTTTCTGTTTAAGCCCCTGCGCGGGCATGTTATTTCTGTAGAAGTCCCGTTTAGGGCAAATCTGTACTTGTTAATTTTGGTAGTGGAATGGTTTAATTTAAATTTTCATTTTTGCTAAATTATATGCATAAACATAAAATATGAAATAAATGAAAATATAACATTCCTTTTATAAGACCTACCATTATAATAAAATAATAAAAATCTAAAAAGGACAAAACCTAGCCATGTGTCATTTTAAGACAGGGCCAATATGGTAGTTCCTCAAATTAGATTCAGGTCCTTATTAACCTCTCAATTTAGGATTGTTCTGCATTAAAAAAAAATTAAAAAGAATCTTAAAGGTAAAACCTAGCCACATGTCATTCTAAATATGGCCAAGACGGTAAAACCTATTCAAAAGGTTCAAATCCTTGTTAACATCTGAAAACATGTTAATACTCCTGGCAAAATGTGATTCGATAAAATCGCATAAGTCATCTTTGCATTGGATTATTCCAATTTCTTTTACTATATTAAACATCCAATAGGGATGTAATGTCTACGGGTTATATTCATTGTCATATAAGACAAAAGACAGTCGTGGTCTTCGACCCCCTGTTAAGAAGAGGTAATAAATTATAAGTAAAACCTCAATACCTTGATCCTATAAGATCATGATTTAAAAATTTTAAAACTGTCCATATGACTAGGCCTTTTTTCCATTGATATATTTTATTTATACCTAGGGATTTTTATAATGAAAAATCCTGAATATATATACCTAACAAATTAATCAAAGTGGTTTCTTAATACCATGATTAATAAATCATTTAGAATGATAAAACTGTTATAGACCTCTGAGTAAATTAAAATCATTATTTTATGTAGCAATCAAGCTACATGCCTGGGTCAGACGAAGTCAACAGTCACCCCAGAGATAATCATGACACCTCCAGAGTCAACGTAGCAGGAGCAGAATTACAGGCATTGATAGACAATGCTGTTACAAGAGCTTTGGATAGGCAATTCAATGAATCCAGTGGTACCCATGTAAGGACTCAATCTGTACCACATACGAAGCCACTCTCAAGAACTCATACTGCTCACAAAAGTGATTCTCATCACTCATCAAACCAGAGGAGTGTTCTATCTAAGAGAGTTGTATTAAATCAAGAACCACGTGCTAAAGGTTGCACCTATATATACTTTGTCTCCTGCAAACCCAGGGATTTCACCGGGGAAAAGGGAGCAGTTGATTGCATGTCATGGTTAGACGAGATGGACACTGTGGTAGATATCAGTGGATGCGCTAATAAGGATGTAGTAAAGTTTGTATCCCAGTCGTTCAAAGTTGAGGCACTATCCTGGTGGAGGTCTTTGATCCAAGCCACTAGGAAAATCCCATTGTACAATCTGTCTTGGGAACAGTTTGTGACATTGATTAAGGAGAATTACTGCCCTCAACATGAGGTTGAAAAGATTGAAGCTGATTTCTTGTCATTGGTTATGAAAAACCTAGATTGTCAAGCCTACCTTACGAGCTTCAACACTATGTCAAGACTGGTTCTGTATCTGGTAACTCCGGAACCCAAAAGGATAGCTCATTTCATTGGGGGTTTGGCCCCAGAAATCAAGGCCAGTGTGAAGGCCTCCAGACCAGCTACTTTTCGGTCTGCAGCTGATATATCATTGTCCCTTACTTTGGACGCGGTCAGGCAGAGATCACTGAGAAACACAGACGCTGAGAAGAGGAAGCGTAAGGATGACAACTCACGACGTTCAGACAAGAAGCGTAAGGGAAACAATGACCACAAGAAGAGTTCTGGAACTAAAAAGGATGGTCAACAGTCAGGGGATAAGCCCAAGTGTAAGATCTGTAAGAAGCACCATTTCGGGAGGTGCAGATATGAATCGAAATCCCAGTCACAGCCGAGAGCTTGTGGGATATGTAAATCTTCTGAGCACAAGACATTAGACTGTAAGAAAATCAAGGATGCAACGTGCTACAACTGCAACGAGAAAGGGCACATTAAGTCCAACTGCCCAAAGTTTGCAAAGAAGGCTGAAGATAGGAAAAAGACCAATGCTAGGGTCTTCCAGATGACCGCACAAGAGGCGATCCAGAATGATAATGTCATAACAGGTACCTTCCTTATTAATGATGTTTATGCAAGGGTGTTATTTGATTCTGGAGCAGATAACTCATTTGTTGATGATAAGTTTTGTAAGTTGTTAAACCTACCTGTTAGAACTCTAAGCATAAAATATGAGGTTGAATTAGCCGATGGCACCATAGAAACCGCATCAACCGTGTTAGATGGATGTTTCATATCCATTAGGAACCACTCTTTTCCATTGTCCTTACTTCCTTTGAAGTTAGCCGATTTTGATATAGTCATAGGCATGGACTGGTTATCTCATAACCAGGCCCAGATTGTTTGCAACAAGAAGCAAGTGGTGATCAAGACTCCGTCTGGTGAGTCACTTACCATTCAGGGAGATACCTAGTATGGACTGCCTGAGCAAGTGTCTATGCTCAAGGCATCTAGGTGTTTGAAGAAGGGTTGTGTCATTTATATGGCACAGGTAACTATTGATGAGCAGAAGCCTAAGATTGAAGATATTCCCATCATTTCTGAGTACCCAGAAGTATTCCCGAAAGAACTACCTGGTTTGCCACCAGATAGGCAAGTAGAATTCAGAATTGACATTATTCCAGGAGCAGCACCTGTTGCAAGGGCACCTTACATGTTGGCACCAACAGAGATGAAAGAGTTAAGGACTCAGTTAGATGATTTATTAGCAAAAGGTTTCATTCGTCCTAGTTCATCTCCTTAGGGAGCACCAATCTTGTTTGTGAAGAAGAAGGATGGATCGATGCGACTATGCATCGATTATCGCGAGCTTAACAAAGTCACTATCAAGAATAGATATCCATTGCCCAGGATCGACGATCTGTTCGATCAACTTCAAGGGGTGAGTTATTTCTCCAAGATCGATTTGAGGTCAGGCTACCATCAACTGAAGGTTAAAGATGAAGATGTACACAAGACTACATTTAGGACTCGTTATGGTCATTATGAGTTCTTAGTGATGCCTTTTGGGCTCACTAATGCACCAGCAGCATTCATGGATCTTATGAACCGCGTCTGCAAGCCATACTTAGACAAATTTGTTATCGTCTTCATTGACGACATTCTGATTTATTCAAAGAATCAGGCCGACCATGAGAAGCACCTTCGATGTATTATGGAACTACTTCAGCAGGAGAAGCTTTACGCCAAGTTTTCAAAGTGTGAATTTTGGCTTCGCGAAGTCCAGTTTCTTGGACATGTAGTTAGTGAGCGTGGTATCCAGGTGGATCCCGCTAAAGTTGAAGCTGTCATGAATTGGAAAGAGCCGAAGACGCCCACTGAGATTCGTAGTTTTCTAGGTTTGGCAGGGTATTATAGGCGTTTTATTGAAAACTTCTCAAGAATTGCAGCACCCCTGACTCTACTAACTCGAAAAAATAGCAAGTTTGACTGGGGGCCTAAGCAGCAAGAATCTTTCGATATTCTGAAGCAGAAGTTGAGCAACGCTCCAGTATTGACTTTGCCTGATGGAATTGATGAATTTGTGGTGTATTGTGATGCATCACACACCGGTACGGGGTGTGTGCTTATGCAGAAAGGCAAGGTCATTGCCTATGCTTCACGTCAGTTAAAGGTGCATGAAAAGAATTACACCACCCATGACTTGGAGTTGGGTGCCATGGTATTTGCACTAAAACTGTGGAGGCATTATTTGTATGGTACCAAATGTGTGATCTATTCTGATCACAAGAGCCTCCAACACTTGTTTAATCAGAAAGACTTAAACATGAGGCAGCGACGATGGATGGAAACTCTAAATGACTATGATTGTGAAATCCGATACCATCCAGGCAAGGCAAATGTAGTCGCAGATGCCTTAAGTAGAAAGGAACGAGTGAAGCCCGTAAGGATCAATGCCAAGAATAGTTTGAACGAAAGGTTGTTAGCTGCACTGAAGGAAGCTGTATTAGAAGCTAACTATCCTGATGAAAAGCTAGGAGTAACTGAAGAGCAGTTATCCTATGGCAAGGATGGAATCCTGAGATTAAATGGACGAATATGGGTTCCAGTGTATGGAGGACTTCGGGATGTCATCCTCCAAGAAGCCCATAGTTCTAAATACTCCGTTCATCCTGGAGCTGACAAGATGTACCAGGATCTGAAGGCAAATTATTGGTGGATAGGCTTGAAGAAGTCTATAGCTACCTATGTAGCCAAATGTTTGACGTGCGCTCAAGTCAAAGCTGAACATCAAAAGCCGTCAGGTTTGCTACAACAGCCTGAACTTCCCACCTGGAAGTGGGAAATGGTGACAATGGATTTTATCACCAAGTTACCAAAGACAAAGAAAGGGAATGATACTATATGGGTCATAGTAGATAGACAGACTAAGTCAGCACATTTCCTACCCATCAAAGAGACTCATAGCTCCGACATATTAGCCCATTTGTACGTGGATAAGATTGTATCTCTTCATGGCATACCAGTGTCTATTATCTGACAGGGATACTAGATACACATCATATTTTTGGAAAAGTTTCCAACAATCTTTGGGCACGCGTTTAAATTTCAGTACGGCTTACCATCCTCAGACGGACGGACAGAGTGAGCGTACAATCCAAACTTTGGAAGACATGCTTCGTGCATGTGTGATTGACTTAGGTGGTAGTTGGGATAACCACCTGCCATTGATCGAGTTCTCATATAACAATAGCTACCATACAAGCATTCAGGCTGCGCCTTTTGAGGCATTATATGGTAGGAAATGCAGGACGCCTATTTGTTGGGCAGAAGTAGGAGAAGCTCAGTTATCAGGACCTGATATAGTCCTTGAAACAACGGATAAGATTGTCCAAATTCATGACCGCCTGAAAGCTGCCAGAGATAGGCAGAAAAGCTACACAGACTTAAGGCGTAAACCTCTAAAGTTCGAGGTTGGTGACAAAGTATTACTTAAGGTTTCACCCTGGAAATGGGTGATGCGTTTTGGTAAGAAAGGCAAATTAAGCCCAAGGTACATAGGACCATTCGAGATCATCGAATGTGTTGGATCAGTGGCTTATAAGTTAAACTTGCCTGAAGAGCTCAGTGGCATCCATAATGTGTTCCACATCTGCAATCTGAAGAAATGTCTAGCTGATGAATCGCTAGTCATGTCACATAAAGATGTGCATATTGATGAGAGCTTGAAGTTTGTTGAAAAACCCTTGTCGATAAAGGATCGACAGGTCAAGAAGCTTCGAAGGAAGCATGTGCCTATTGTAAAGGTCAAATGGGATGCCCGCAGAGGTCCCGAGTACACGTGGGAGGTAGAGTCCACAATGAAAGAAAAATACCCTCATTTATTTCAGTAAATATCGAGGTCGATATTTCTTTTAAGGGGGTGAGGATGTAACACCTTGAAAATTTATGTCCAATAATATATCAACACGTATCATGGACTTTAAACGTGTAAAGAAGTGATTTAGAGGGACTAAAGTTGACAAATAAAGAAAGTATGTGATTATAAGGGTTCAAAGTGTCAAAAATGGATAAATATATCTTGCAATAACCCTACACGATGTTTATACCCTTAAACAAATGAATCATGGATCATACGAAGCTAATTGTGGAAGAAAGTGAGAGATTACAAATTACAAGGGTTAAATGTGTCAACATGTTTAAAGTATACCTCTGAGTGACCTTTTAGCGAACCCGAAGCTTTGTAACGATTAATTATGCTCACTAGAATAAGTGATAAAAATTTCACAAGGTTTCAATAAAGTATGAGAAAGTTATGACGATATTCGTATGCGAGGGGTTAAAAGCGTCAACGTTGAAATTCATGACCTTACGGGTCAACGTTAAAATAGGGTTTTATCCCTATGAAAATGTGTGTATTTGAACTTGGAATTTTTCCCATATGTTTAATATATTAAAAGCGTGGTATTTTACTCTGATAAAATATTTCCTAACTACGGTCCTGATGTAAATTCCGCTGCCAAAATTGACTAAACACGCGATACCACCAAAACTGGCTCGCAGCCGCCCGTTCCCGAGGTAATAGGGATCGGGGGTTGCGACAAGTGAGGGAGTCAACTTTGAGATTGATTTCTGGCAACGGGTAACAATCTTTAGGACAAGCCTTGTTCAAGTCCTTGAAGTCTATGCACATTCTCCAAGAGTTGTCGGGCTTTCGAACCATGACTGGATTTGCAACCCAGGATTGATACTTGACTTCTCGGAGAATGTCGGCTGACACAAGCTTTTCAACCTCTTGGCATGTTGCCAAGCTTCTTTCGGGTGCTAGACTTCGCTTCTTTTGGACAACAGGCTTGACATTAGGTGGTATTCTTAACTCATGCTCAGCAATGCTTCAGGGGATACCCGTCATGTCTTCCGGGCACCAGGCAAAGATATCACTATAGTGTACCAAGAGCTTTTCGAGATATGAGAGGGTTTCTTGTGAAAGGCTTGGATTTTCCCTTATCCTTTGCCCAAGATACTTGGGATTTATGACCAGCCTTTTCTTGTCTTCTTCACTCTTGGAGCTTTCACCTTCAACCATGTAAGCCTCTTGAGTAGGTTGAAGTGTTGCAATCCCCCTTTCGGTAGGAAACTTGACAGTGCTATGACCGATGGACACAGCCATGTAGAAGGCACATTGCCCTGGTCTTCCTATGATTACGTCATAGTTTGAAGGTATACTGATGACCACAAAAGTGAGGGGTTGAACTCTTTCCATCTTGCCTTCGCTGAAATGAACATTATGGGTTAGTTGCCCTAAAGGCTTGAGGGGTATGTCCGCAATACCTTTTATGGAGGTTCCAGAGGGTTGAAGCTTTGAACGTTCCTCATTGCTCAAACGGTTGAAGAACTTTTCAAACATGATCTAAAGGTTATTCAGTTCCTTTATAAAATCAATCAACAGTGAATATATCTATTGTTTTTCTTGTTTCAGTTTAGAATGGTATGATAGTTAAACGAGTGACTAAACAAACGAAATAAAATATAGAACGAAGTATACCGAACGATGAAATGGTTCCCGTTGCGAATTTAGGTTTTCTCCGACATGAACCAGCGCGAACAAAAGGAGAAGGTGATGTCCGAACAAAAGAAAAGAGTTCCGTCGGATTCCGTACGGCTCCGGCGAGCCTCAAGTTCTTCCGGCGATGACCCGACTTCTCCCGGCGAGTCGTGGTGCATTGTGGATGTGAATAGAGGTGGTGAAGGTGAACGGGTTGTGATGGTTGTGTAATGTTGGTCGCGGCAACCGGTCGTCTTCTCCGATTCTCCGGCGAAACTCCGGTGTATTGTGGTTAGCACGAGAGAGTGGTTAATTTGATGATGTTTCGATCTCAAATTGTAGCAAAGGTGGTTATATCAATGATTTGCTTTATAACCCGTTCATGAGTTTAGAAAGATCAAAGTTTCGGAAGCCGAAAAATGGTAAGGTTTTATGAGTATACGAAATTATGTCTAGGTTCAAGATGCGCACAAAATGGAAACGTGGTGACATTCAATATACCGAGAAATCAGGGTGAAGGTGAACTGGTTGTGATGGTCGCTGACTTTTGGTTTTGGCGGTAGTTTATAATTCAAAAGGGTGTTGTTAAATACACCCAAAAAGTCAAACTTTTTTTACTTTTACCCACAAGTCAAGCCATTTCATTTAATTTTTCAAACTTTTTTTCCATAAGCCAACTTTAATACTTTAATGGAACAAGTTTCAATAAAGCAACTTTCTTTAATAAAGGTTTTTTTTTTTAAACTAACTTTTTCTCACTCCTAATCTTATTGGGTAAAATAGTTTTCTTTTCAAAAATATGTTATTTAACATGAGTTAAAAGGAAAAAATTATAGTTCAACAAAAAATAGTTTGTAAAAAACACCCATTTTAATAAATATTTTTTAAAGTACCCATTTATATAAGTAAAATAATTTTTGCAACTACACTCATTTGAAAAAAAAAACTCGTTTTCTCTCTCCTAATCCCACTCAATAAAAAGTACTTTAGCAATTTCATTATTAATGTCCAACACTGTATTTTTATTTTTTAACCCAACTTACATTATCTTTTTATTTATTCCAGCAATCTATTCTACTTTTTTTATAACTCTTTCCTTATTTTTTATTCATCAATATAATATTATAGTATTTTCTTTTAGGAAAACGAACGATTCATCTCAAATATATTTAAAAGTGAAATAAAAAACATAAAAAAAAATTCATCTCAATAAAACATAATTATTACTTTTAACTTTATAATAAAATAATATAATAAAGTAGTTAATCATTACTAAATTTGACTTTTGGGTATATTAATCTTTATCTTGGGTATATTTATCACACCCCATTCAAAATGATTTTAGGTGGATTTTTGTTTTAGAGTTTGGGAAGTGTGTCAACTTAAGTCCCTGAGATTAGATGTTAGTTTAAAAAAAATAAAACAACTTAGGCTACTTGGTATGGGGTGCAGCCCCGCTCCGTCCTGCTTCGGCGACGGAGTGAACACCATGCCGCCCCCCCTGCGTCGCGTCTTCCCCGTCGAGCTGGTGCCGTTTGCGACGGTCCAAAAATAGTGGGGCCCAATCAATAAAGTTACTGTTTAATAAAAAAAAATCAATTTTTTTTCAAAAAACCAACGGTAATATTTAGAATATTTATAAATTTCAATTCCATTTTCACTTTCATTCACCAAATTAACCACAACATCTCATCCCTCTCTCACATAATTTTTATAAATCTTCTTCCACTTTTATAAACATTATACTTTAGCATGGATCCTTTCAACAACCCGAGCGACCCGAACAACCTGAACAATCCGTATAACCCGACGACTCCCATCAACCCGACCCAACCTAATGTTTTCTCGGGTCCGGGATATTATCCGACGCTAGAACCGAACCAATTCTCGCAATATTCATCAAATGCGTTTGCATCATTCCAACACTCGCCAAACCAATTCGCTCAATTTTCTCAAAATCAAGCCCTTCAACAAATGATGATGCGGGGTGCTTATAATTTCCCACCGAACCCGACACCACCCGTTCAACCCCAACCGACATCATGAATGGGAAATAATGATGATGAATGTCGAGGACGAACCCGAGCCGAAACGTTCGATGTTGAAAAAACTTCAAAACGACATCATGAAAAAGCATAATATTAGAGTTAATTACATAGTTAGTCCCTGTGGTTTGCACAAAGTAACACTCTAAGATATTAATAGTTTAAAATCACATTCTGGGGTATTAACTTTCAATTTTGTAACGTTTGAGGGTATTAACGTTAGTTGACTGTTAAACTTAACCCTGACACCCTCATGTTCAAAAAACATGAGGGTATTTTCGTCATTACAACCCCTTTGTTTAAATAATGATAATATACTGGATAATAACAAACAAGACTCCATTCTCTCTTCAGCATCTTTCAAACCTTTTTCAAAATCCCCAATTCAAACCCTAAACTTAACCATGGTGACGCATCACTGATTTAAGTGGGGTGCAACGGTGGTTTGGTTTTGACATCGATCACAACAAATGTGAAGTGCGGTGAGGTGCCCACCCACCATCAACGATTCCGACATCGATCACAACAAGGGGCTATGTTTGGTTCAACTCAGATCTGGGTCTGATCGCAGTTGTGGTGCAACAGTGGTTTGGTTTAGTTCAAAACCGGTTTTGATCTTGTTCATATCGCAGTGGTGGTGCCTCAATCGAAGTGGTGATGCAACGATGGCTTGGTTCGGTTCAAATCTTAAGTGATGATGGTGCAACGATCACTCTCCTTTCTCTCACTCTCTCTAAAACTCACCAGCAATCGCTCCACTTTTCATGGCCGATTCGCCACACTCTCATCCGGCATCGGCTAGAGTTTCACTCACCAGCAATCGCTCCACTTTACGTGTGTTAATTGTTATGGTTTTAAAAAGCTTTTGAGGAGATGCTAGCTTAGAAGTTCGTTGACAGATGTTCTGGTGGTTTCGATTGTCGGATTATTCATAATCACCTGTATGTATGCGATTCTTGTTAATTCGTTTTGGTTAAATTTGCTAACTACTGCAATTGTTTTGATTATTGGCTGAAGTTACAGTTATATTCATCGTAATTTACATGTTTGTATGTGTATTTGGTATTGTTTTTTGTTGTTTAATCAACTCTTCTTAATCAACTATGAAGTTCTGGATATTGTAAAATGAGGGGAAAACACTTGCAGCATGTAATGACGAAAATACCCTCATGTTTTTTGAACATGAGGGTGTCAGGGTTAAGTTTTAACAGTCAACTAACGTTAATACCCTCAAACGTTACAAAATGGAAAGTTAATACCCCAGAATGTGATTTTAAACTATTAATACCTTAGAGTGTTACTTTGTGCAAACCACAGGGACTAACTATGTAATTAACTCCATAATATTATTTAAGTCTATGTTTTTTTTAAGTCTTTGGTTTTTTTTTATTAAGTTTATGTTTTTTTTTATTAACTTTATGTTTTTTTTTATGTTTTTGTAATGTGGTTTTAATATTAATGAAAATATTTTGTTAGTATATTTGTTAAATGTTAAAAAAAAATAGAAGACTAAAAAAAATAAAAAAAACATAAAAAGTGGTGGAGGACTATGACTAGGACCATCCTCCCATGCCTTCTAGTTTTGGAGGATGGACCATCCTTGGGAGGATTATGACGTGGCGCCTACGTGGCGGACCATCCTCCAAGGATGGTCCATCACCATACCGAGTAGCCTTACACTCATAAATTACTTTCGGTAATGTCACGATTTCCTATTCTAGTTTTCTATTTTTTTATAAAGTTACTTTTTAACTTATATAAATGAATTGCTTTTATAACTTTTGTTTTTATGAGCTTAGAGATTTAGACTGTGTAAAACAAAATCATGTTTTTGGTACATCAAGTTATAAATTCAAAGCTTTATGGTTTTTTATAAGATTTAAAACACTAAAATAAATTTATATTTATAATTAACGATTAAAATCATTAATCGAAGGATCCCGTTACATATGGTTTTGATCCAATTTTCAAAATGTTATAACAAGCCCCTTCAACTCTACTAAACGAACTAAACTGGCTACTAACTCGTTTAATCCTCAACAAAACTAACTTGGTTAAGTTACAGAACTAATGGTTGAAATATTAATATTAACAAATAAAATAAATAAATAACTTAATCGATATTAGGATAGATTCTTAAATGGTTATTTATTTCGCGAAAATTTTCGAAGTTTCAAAGGTTATGATCCGAATTTCAAAACGGGTCGGATTTTGGGAGCTCATTTTGACGGATGTTACATATCATATCAAGCATGACCTGTTCAGACACAAACACGAAATAATTAAACACGAGCACAACACGAAAATCAACAAGTCCTATCGTGTCAACCTGTTTAAGACACGAAACTAGTTAAGGGTCAAACATAAATTTGTAAAGGTTGTGTCGTTTCGTGTCTGTGTTGGAAATTGCCAGCCTTAGTTATGGGTGTTCGACGGTGGAGGTGAGATGGTGGTGGTAGGTGTGTTGGTGGTGGTTTGAAGTAGAAGAAGTCAGGTGGGACCCACAAAGATATGTTGTTTTAATTAAAAAATTACTTTTGTTTTTTCATAATAAGTAAGGGTACTTTGGTCATTTAACAAGATTTAACTGGAAAACTTAATAGAGGTTAGTGATAAGAATCACCCAAGTGCAAAAATTACAAACACTAGGATCACATATGTAATTATTGAAATATAGAGACCAACTCTACAAAAAATTACAAACCACAATGACAAATGATGCATTTATCTCTTTCAAATATTTGCATGTAGTAATTGATGTATTGCAAAATACATCTCTTATTCGTGTAAAGTTTGTACATTTTTCGTATTCGTTAGTTTAATTTTATTTAGAATTGCGTTACTTTGATGAAATCTTTTGTTTCCAGGCCGTTTGTGCTAAAAACGTTGAAAAACCGAAGTGTTAAGGGCTGGGAAACAAGTTGAAAAGAGTTAGAATAAATTTTAGAGATTTTGGGATGATAAAGCTGGAAAAAGAACGAAGCATTCTGTGAAAAAAGGGGGCTCGTGTCGCGCCACCATGATCAAGCTTACCAGTCGCGTCCCGCCACCATTATAATATTATTTTCTGGCATTTGAAGGCGTCGCGCTGCGCGACTGCATCAAGGTTTACCCGTCGCGCGACGCGACGGGGTGTTATGACGGCAATTCTTCGTTGCAAATCAAGGGTTTGGTATAAAAAGCCAAGAAATCATAGGAATCATTGGGTACGAGTTCAGGAGGCGATTTTCATAGCATACTTTAAGCAAATCGAAGCGTTTTTTAGCATAGGAATCATTGGGTACGAGTTCAGGAGCATTCGGAGTGAAGCATTCGGGTTTAATCGTCCCGTCTTTTTCTCGTTTTGTTTAATTCCAACTTGTTTCATGGTGAATTCTGTTATGTTCATGATTTTTATGATGTTTGAAACAATGATTTTTGGCTAAACGTTTGAACCGCCTAGACTATAATGAATGGATTGAAATAAAGTTTGAACCTTTTTCGTTAATTGCATGTCTTTTATGGATTAATTGTGCTTTGTAAGAGATTTGGTTAATTAATTTGGTGTGTATGCGTACTTTAATTTGGTTAATTATTATCAATTGCTTCATGTGAATCTAGGTGGTTGTCTGCTACGGAATAGGTTCATGCTAGATCTTTGACCTTATGCCTTTGACCTTTAGGGAGAATTGGCCAATAAACCCTAGAAGTGATAGTTAGTATTTTGCTAGATTTCAGTATTCTACTAGTCCTAATGGCTGGAAAGTGCAGGGCTATTGGTAGGTCTTACCTGGCGAATTGCTTTAGAAAGTATTTGGTAATTTCTTAAAATCAATCCAGGATTCTAGTCTAGGTGGTCTTCTTCATCATATAAGAACACTCTTCACCTTAGTTCGTATTTGTTTAGTTCTAGTTTAATAATTAGTTCAATTATTAGTTTAATAGATTTCTTTAGATTTTCAGTACCCCCCCCCCCCAAAACAATTAAACAGTGGAGTCGTGTCTGTCATAGTTTATTAGAGCCTAGTTAACGTGATCAATAGAGTCTCGTGGTTCGATATCCGGACTTCCTTAGGTCATACTGCAGTGATCGGTACACTTGCTGATTGTGTGGTTTAGGTCGAGTCTAGATTTAAAACTTTTTAGTGTCTAGCTTAGAGAGTCTAAAGTAGTTAATTTTAATAGTCTGTTTAGCACACATCAAGTTTTTAGCGCCGTTGCCGGGGATTCTTGGCAATTGCGTTAATTAGCTTTGATAGACTTTATTGACATATACGTGCTACGTGTTTTGTTTTGTTTTGTGTCTTTTATTTTTATTTTGAGTCTTAGTGACTAGTGTCTGTTTTTCTCATATTTAGGTTTTTGTTTGTAGTGGATGCCACATCTGCGCTCGCACGGACCGCTGCCGAAGCCACCTGTCAAGGAGTCATCATCTCAATTGGGCCAAGGCCCACAGGTTAGTACTTCATCTTCATCTTTTACTACTTTTCCAGATTTTGATACCACACCGATACCCGTCCCACCCCCTTCACCACAACATTCACCTAAAGTTTCCCCACCCGATAGTCCCACTTCTAGCACCTCTAGCGCCGCAGATAACATAAACTTAGAACAAATGGCTAATCCAAGACAGACCGTCCATCAATAAGCCACCCAAGGCTTCACCGGTCTCGCCTCACCCATCACCGTTCCACCCATAGTTAACGAAAACTCATGGCAGATTCCATCATATGCCATGCAAACCATAACCAATACCATCCAGTTTCACGGCCGCGATGACGAGGACGCCCCCGCCCACGTGAACCATTTCTCTCGTATGCTTGCTACTTTTAGCCTTCATGGAGCCCCAAACGATGCTACCTACTTACAGCTTTTTCCCTTTTCACTAGCAGCCCGTGCGGCTACTTGGTTGGATTCTCAGCCAACCGGTACTTTCACCACCTGGGCGGGCCTCCGTCAAGCTTTTCAGAACAAATATTTCCCGCCCGCTAAAGCCTCACGTCTTCGCGATCAAATTCACTCATTCCGCATGGAGCTCGACGAGCCCTATTACCTTGCTTGGGAGCGTTTTCAAAACCTTTGCGCTCGATGCTCCCAGCATGGTCTTTCTGATTGGGCCCTTTGTGAAAAATTCTATAACGGTCTCACCCAAGAGACTCGTGATCGTTTTGATACTAATGCGGGAGGTCATATGATGGGTATTCTGACTGTAGCCGAGTGTTTAGAGCGTTTCGAGGCCTTTACCAAATCTCAATCTCAGTCGCGAGCTGATCAGCGTTATCAAAGTGGCAATTCAAATACCACTACTAGTCATCCCACTCGTGGGGTGAACCATATCACTATGGATCCTAGTATAGCCGTTGTATTAGAAAACGTCACTAGAGAGCTCAAGGAGATTAAGGCAAAGGTTGATAATTGTGAGTTTTGCCGAGGGGGTCACGATACGAGTGCATGTCCATTGTTAGTTGGTGTGGAGCAGGTCGATTTCGTGGGAGGAGGTCTGGGTAGAGGTCAACCTAGTGGGTTTGGTAGTAATTTTAATTCGGGTTAGTGTAATAATAATAATTTCAATAATAATAATAATTTTCGGTCCAATGGTAACCCCACTGGTTTCCAATTAGTTCAAAATCCAAATAGGGGTCAAGATTCAAATGGGCAGTTCAATAAGGGGTTCAATGGGCAGGTCAAGGATAGGGGTTCAAATAGTCAGGTTCAACCAGTTCAGGGTTTAAGTTATTATTTAGGTGGTAGCCTTGAGAGGATGGAGGCAATGATGAGCCAGTTAGTCGTTAAGGACCAAACCACCCAAAAGATCCTTACCAAGCCTCTTTCCAAGACCTTCAAAGAGTCGTAGGTGACATGTCTAGGAAGCTTGAGGAGAGATTACCCGGTCAGTTTGCGGGTAACACCCAACCGAACCCTAACGCCCATGCCAAAGCCATTACCACTCGTAGTGGCAAAACCGTAGGGAACCCGAGAGTTGAGGAGAGAGTAGTAGAGGAAGATGAGGAGATTGTAGATGAAGAAATCGAGATGGAGGCTCCCAGCAAAGTGCAATCGAGGCTAAGCCCAGCAAGTACCGCACAGCCCGGTGAGCCCCAAGGAGAGAAGAAAATAGAGAAACCACCCGTAGACATTATACCTTCTCCACTAGTAGACCATTCGCGTGTCCCATTTCCTACACGTCTTAGGAACCAAAAGTACTCAAAGGAATACGGGCAATTCTTAGATATCTTCAAGCAATTGAAGATTAATCTACCTTTTATCGAGACACTCCAATCTATGCCTAAATACGCGAAATTCCTAAAGGACCTTCTTAGGAACAAGGAGAGTTGGGAGAGTTGTCGAATGTTCCATTGAATGGAGGGTGCTCAGCAGTCGTTCTAAATAAGCTTCCGGAAAAGCTTACCGATCCCGGCATTTTTACTATTCCATGTCTTTTTGGTAGTAACACCAATACTCAAGCCTTAGTCGACCTAGGTGCTAGCATCAATTTGATGCCCTTTTCTCTCTACGAGAAGCTAGACTTAGGCGAGCTTTCGCCTACCCGTATGACATTATCTTTAGCCGATCGGTCCGTGAAATACCCGAGGGGTATTGTTGAAAATTTGCTTGTTAAGGTCGACAAGTTTGTTTTTCCCGCCGATTTCGTCATTCTTGATATGGAAGCGGATGAGAGGGTTCCTATCATACTTGGTCGTCCGTTTTTTGCGTACCGCTAAAGCCCTCATAGATGTTGTAACACCCGTCTAATTACTACTCGAATTTAACAATAATTCATAAGATTTATATAAAAGATGACCCATTTAAATAAATATTTTCTAAAAGTAAAGTTTTAAGGTAACAAACATTAGTCAACTACCGACTAATTCAAACATTCATAAGTTGTTTTGCAAACTAGTTACATCATAAACATTGTCTAAACAAAGTTAAGTTTAACGCGGAAGCTTCAAAAGTTCGTGTTCGGTTCTTCAATAGATGCTTGATCATCGTCCACCTACTAGTAATACCTGAAACTGGAGATTTTAAACAAATCTTAGCATTAGAATTCTTAGAAATATTTCTTAATCGAAACTACGCTTAAAACGGATTCGATTAGCTAGGATATAAAAGAATTAGACAAAAATGTTTAGGATCTACCGTAACTTACGGTACCACCGTAAGTTACGGTGATTGCTGGAAAACCCAGATCTGCCGTAAGGCAGTAAAGGACTGCCGTAAGCCTTTTTATGTCTACCGTAAGTTACGGTACCACCGTAACTTACGGTATTCCCTGTAAGTTCATGATTTGGTTGTTTTGTTTGTTTCGGCTAAACCAAATTCTCGGATATCTCGTTCTATCAAACCAACATGTTAATTTCTCGCATTCTATTATGTCCTTTGTCAACTATAACAAGGCCAATTAGCTATATTACGAAACATTTGCCACGCATAAATTGATTATTCGACCCGTCCTAACTTTACTCGTTTCACTATCATTTAACCAGGAAGCTTATGGCACTTTATACCCAACATCTGGGGCTTGTTATCACCCGCATTTCTTTACCAATCTCATGGCTTAATGCTCTTGTGATTGTTATCGCCTTTTCAACTCTCTAAAACACTAGTACAAGAATTTACACAACAAATCAACCCGTTTGGCTCATCTTGTGGAATCCTCCAATATGATGACTACCAAACGGTTTCTTGTCACGCTAAGCCTATTAATTCAAGTAACGATCATGGTTGCTACAATCAACACCATAACAACCCTACAATGAAACTTCGCATAATTTAACAACAATTCGTTTAATGTAACGGGTCAAGTTACATACCTTTAGCGCACGCTCTTCAAACGCGAATCACCACCGGCTTGTCCACTCGACGCTCCGGTATCTTTTCCTATAGAGTTCAATCACGACTTGTTTAGAACTCCTTTTCAACCATATATCGCATAATTTTGTCAAATCATCACAATCATGCGTCTAACTTTAAATTCCAATTTTGAGCCTTCTTTGGGGCATTTTTACAAACACTTAACGGGCAGAATTTTATATCATTCATATTCAAGTTCATAGCTTATTATTTAGCTAAACTTAACATCAATAAAGCTTTCATATAACATTTAAACATCATTATTTCAGAAATCACTTTCTACGACCCGTATTACACTAGAATAATCATTCTAAACCCTAGTGTTTACTAGTTTCCCATAAAACCCATGAATCACCTTAAATGTGTTCATGAGATTTTCAGGAATTAGCCATGATTTCGCATGTTATTGTCTAGGTTTTACTCCTAGACACTATATCAACCCTATTCTACCCAAATAGCAAACATGCAACATAAATTTTCAGATTTCCCAATTTCATGAGAATTTCAAACAGAGAATTAACACCAAATTTTACATACCTTGTAACCCCCTTGTGATGAGGATCACTAATCTATGCTCGATTTTCGATTCAGGACCGATCTTAGCCTTCAATTTGTGAGATTTAACTGAGCTAGGGTTCTTGGGGAAACCTGGGGTTCGCCGCCTCCTTCTGGTCGATATCAGTAACACACAAACAAGTGTGTTTTGATTTTTAATTTTCTTGTTTTATTAATATTAGTTTTCACTTTAACACTTTTGGTCCCTCAATTTTCACTCTTTATTTATTTTCACTTCTAAACTACTCACAACTCATTCTCTAACTAGGTTAACATTATTCCTAGTTAGTTTATAATTCTTATTTATTCGTAATGTTATTGTAATATAAGAATTCGTATTTTCGGGATGTTACAGATGTTTACGATGGTAAGATAATACTTAGGGTCGGTGAGGAGAGAGTCACCTTTGAGATAGATCGTTCCATGAACCACCCGAGTGGTTCCGATGACTATAATGGTCCTTGCCATTCCATATATTTCTTAAACTCCTTCATCCCATGTGTCGACCATTGTCTAGAGTACATTAGTGGAGCCGACTTAATAAGAGGAGAGAGAGTTGAGGAGGAGTCGTTGATGTTGGATGAAGTTGAAGATGAGGGGATTCCTTTGATTCCCGAAGCGTTAGCCGTTAGTGATGACACCACCCAACCCCCACCATTAGAGCTTAAGGTCCTTTCATCTCATTTAGAATATGCTTTCCTAGGGGAGGGTTCCGAGCTACCCGTTATCATCTCATCAAAGTTGGAGGATGGAGAGAAGTTGAGGTTGTTGTAAGTGTTGAAGGCCAACAAAGAGGCCATTGCATGGAGGTTGTCCGACATTAAGGGCATAAGCCCTTCTTATTGCACTCACCGGATACTCATGGAGGATGATTTCAAACCGGTGGTGCAACCCCAAAGGCGCCTCAACCCCAACATGCAAGACGTAGTGAAGAAGGAGGTTCTAAAACTCCTAGATGCCGGGATGATATATCCCATCTCAAATTCGCCATGGGTTAGTCCCACTCAGGTTGTCCCTAAGAAGGGAGGGATGACCGTTGTCATGAATTCCAAGAATGAGCTTATCCCTTCTCGTACGGTCACGGGTTGGAGTGTGTGCATCGACTATCGAAAGTTGAATGATGCCACCCGAAAGGACCACTTCCCATTGCCCTTTATCGATCAAATGTTAGAGCGTCTCGCGGGTCAACAATTTTATTGTTTTCTCAACGGTTGTTTTGGGTACTTCCAGATCCCCATCACCCCGGAGGATCAGGATAAGACCACCTTCACATGCACCTATGGCACCTATGCGTACCGACGCATGCCATTTGGGCTGTGTAACGCTCCAGCTACCTTTCAGCGGTGCATGGTTGCCATATTTCAGGATATGATTGAGAGTTCCATGGAGGTTTTCATGGATGATTTTTCGGTCTATGGTAACTCCTTCGATGAGTGTTTGAAGAATCTCGAGAGGATGTTAAAAAGGTGTGTCGAGACTAAGCTTATGCTGAATTGGGAGAAGTGTCACTTCATGGTGACCGAAGGTATTGTTTTAGGACACAAGATCTCGAGGGATGGTATCGAGGTGGATCATGCGAAAATAGATACCATTAGCAGGTTGCCTCCACCCACTAGCGTGAAGTTGATTCCGAGTTTTCTAGGTCATGCGGGCTTCTATAGATGCTTTATTAGGGATTTCTCTAAAATCACTCACCCCATGACCCGTCTTCTAGAGAAAGATGTTCCATTCGTCTTTGACGAGGAGTGTTTTAAGGCCTTCAACTTTTTAAAGGAACAGCTTGTGAGTGCACCTATTCTTATCTCGCCCGATTGGAGCTTACCGTTCGAGCTTATGTGTGATGCGAGTGACTACGCCGTTGGAGCGGTTTTAGGACAAAGAAAGGACAAGCACTTCCACCTCATCTACTACGCGAGCAAAACGCTAAATGATGCTCAAGAGAACTACACCACCACGGAGAAAGAACTCTTAGCCGTAGTTTTTGCTTTCGACAAATTCCGCTCGTACCTCGTGTTATCCAAGACCATAGTTTTCACCGACCATTCAGTGTTACGTTTTCTTTTCCAAAAGAAAGATGCCAAACCTCAACTTATACGGTGGATTCTATTGCTTTCCGAGTTTGATATCGAGATTAGAGATAAAAGAGGGGCCGAAAACGTAGCAGCCGATCATCTATCACGTTTAGAGGACCCTAGGAGAGAAGAAATTCGGGAGGAGGAGATTGGAGATACATTCCCTCACGAATCAATCGAGTTTGTAGAGGCTGAGAAGGAGGGATTGCCTTGGTTTTGTGATTTAGCAAATTATCTCTCAAGTGGTAATATTGTGAAGGGGATGACCACACAACAGAGAAGGAAGTTCCTTAGTGAGTCAAGGAAGTATGTGTGGGATGACCCGTTTCTCTTTAGAGTAGGGGGAGATAGGATACTTAGGCGGTGTGTTTCGCGAGAGGAGGGTTTGAACATCCTTAAACATGTGCATAAGGGCCTAACAGGAGGACACCATGGTGCATATGCCACCGCACAAAAGGTGCTTGATTATGGATTTTATTGGCCTAACGTACTTCGTGATGCCGTTGAGTTCGTGAAAACTTATGATGCTTGTCAACGAACCGGTAACATTTCAGTCAAAGATGAGATGCCTCAAAACCCAATGCAAGTATTGGAGGTTTTTGATGTTTGGGGCATAGATTTCATGGGACCCTTTCCCGTCTCAAAAGGGAATCGTTATATACTTGTGGCAATTGACTACGTGTCTAAGTGGGTTGAGGCTCAAGCTCTTCCTACGAATGAAGCCCGAGTAGTGTTGAGTTTCCTCAAGAAACTTTTTTCCCGTTTCGGTACACCTAAAGCTTTAATTAGTGACCGTGGTACTCAATTTTGCAACGCATTGATGGAAAAGTTGCTTGCACGCTACAGAGTCACTCATCGTTTATCCACCGCATACCATCCACAGACGAGTGGTCAAGTGGAAAACGCGAATCGTGGTATCAAACGTATTTTAGAGAAAACCGTTGGAAAGAATAGGAAGGATTGGTCCGACAAGCTTGACGATGCATTGTGGCCGTTTCGAACCTCTTACAAAACACCCTTAGGAACCACATCATTTATGATCGTCTATGGAAAAGCTTGTCATCTTCCCATAGAGCTAGAACACCGAGCACCTTGGGCGTTAAAAACTGTCAACCTTGATAAGACCGAAGCCGCTAGGAAACGTTTCTTTCAAATCCATAAGCTTGAGGAGCTTAGGGATGCGGCTTATGCTCGATCTCTGGGAATTAAGGAGAAAACGAAAGCTCTACATGATCGCAAGTTAAGGAAGATAAAAGAGTTTAGCAAGGGTGATAGAGTACTTCTCTATAATTCAAGATTGAAATTGTTTGCAGGGAAGTTGAAGTCGAAGTGGTCGGGACCGTATATGGTTCATTATATGTTTCCGTACGGAGCGGTTGAGATTATGGATGAGTCGGATGGCAGGAGTTGGAAGGTAAACGGCCACCGGTTGAAGCACTACATTGGAGGAGCGATAGACAAGAATGAGATGGAGGAAACTCCTCTCGAAATTCTATCAAAAGCCGCCACTTAGTGTTTTGGGGTGAAAACCCAAGTGTAGAGTATGTATTGCAAATTTCATTAATTTTCGTAATTTTTCATAGTTTTCCGTGTCTTTGTTTCATTTGTTTGAGTAATTTTGCAGGAATCGTACCATTGAGGAGCTGAATTTGCGAAGAAAATGACATTCCAGGTAAGTCCCAACACTTAGAAAAAATTTGGGATGGTTTTGGGAAAGATGGGTAACACTTAGAAATTTTTCTAAGGCATAGAACTCAAATTTTCACGCAACCTACTGTTAAAAATGGCCTGTCGCGTGCCGCCACACCAAACACAACACCGTGTGGCGTAGCGCGACCCTGCAGTCCAAAAAGCACTTTTGAACCACCTCGTCGCGACACACCACCACACATGAACTTACCTGTCGCGTACGCGACCCCTACCTTGAACCCCTTTTCTTTGAACCGACCCGTGGCATCACGCCACAACCCACCCAACCCCTCGTAGCGGCACGCGACCCCACCCCAGGTCATTTAAATTCATATTACCCTTTGTCTTCTTCCCCAAAACACCCAAAACCTTTTCCCCAACCCTCATCGCCGAAACCAAACCCTAAACACCTCCTTCCACCATATCTCACCCATTACCCCACCATTTTCTGCCATTTTAACACCCCCGTGAACGGAATCTGCCCGTGAACAAAACCCACCGCAAAATTTCATCATCTAGCCGCTGATTTATTTCCGATTCGGGATCTCCAAATTCATGATATTTTGCTTTTTCTTGCTAATTTCAAGCGACTCAGGTATGTATTCTGAAATTTTTCTCTTACACTCGTTGATCAGAGTTTTTTTAGAGGTGAGTTTGTTTAGGTCTTGTGATATTCTATGTTGGGTCAGTCAAGTTAGTTTTGTTTGTCCGTTCATTCGAGTCAGTTTTGTCGATTTCTTGTGAGTCGTTATTTGGTTTAGTTTGCTAATTACGTGGTATCGTTTGTCTAGTCAATTGTGGATCCTCTTATTTACTTTAGTAAAGTCAGTTTGGGTCACTTAAATCAGTTTTGTGTCGACTTAGTTTAGTGGTTTTTCTTGTCGGCTCTGGCATCTTAGTCGTGTGTAACTTTGGTTGTTTTTATGTTACTACAAGGGTGCGGTTGGTTTGGTTTGGGTTTATGCACATGATGTTCTCTTTTATGCTTAACTTAACATTGCCGTTTTGACATAAAAATTCGGTCTTTGTTTCAAGTTGTTACATGGGTGCGGATGGATGGTTTGGGATTTGCCATTGCTTTGCTAAATATTGGTGGGTATGTAGTACATTGACGCGTTAAGTTCACACCTTGCATAACGAATTGGAATTTTTTGCAAAGGAAAACCCTCCTTTAACTAGACGGACTTTTTCAATCGCTAAAAATTTTGTTTTTAAACTAAAAAAGCAACTAAATTTAAGCAAGGTTGGACTTCAATGTCTTGGCTAGGCACTCGAGTTTAATTGCGGACAATTAAAGTGCCAAGGGGGTAGTGTACATTGAGTCCAAGTTAGGTTCTTTTTGGTCATTTTTAGGCTAGAAAGAGTCTACTTGTGTCGGTCTTGGGTTTGCTTGCACGTACAAGTGATTTAGGCTCGCCCGTACTCAATCTACATTCGGGCGAGTTTAATTATTACTTAGTAATTGTAAAAAGGTAACCCGGTTTTTAAGTCAACTTTATTTTCAGAATAAGCCGTGGATGAAATGCTATACGGCTATTCTAATTTTTAGGAAAAGATTTTATAAAAATCCAAAAAAAATATAAAATTTTCAAAAATTCAAAAAAAATTAAAAATTAAAAATACCAAAAATAGTTTGTGATTACTAATTATCTGCTTGTTTGGTCTTGTTTAATGTTTGTTTTGCAGACATGGCAGCTGCAGGTAGCAGCTCTGGACGTGGTAGTAGGGCCCGGAAGAGGGGTGCAGATCAGATAACACAGGATCCGATTGTGCAGGAGGATCCGATTGTACAGGAGACTCCGATTCTACAAATAGGTGCTAATGATCCGAGATTGAGAAAAAATAAGTATCAGAGGTCTCATGAATGGATTCCAACAAGCAAAGTGAATAGACTGGACCACCCGATATTACAGTTTGAGCCAAGTACACCTGAATGGGATAAATACGATAAGTTGAAGGATATGGATCTATTTCAACATAGGGTAATAGACTGGACTTGGTTGGATGAGATAGGCTCTAGGCAGGAGGTGTTGGACCTCCTGGGTCCAAAGTTGAGAGCTATGCTAGATTGCACGTGGGATTAGTATGAAGAGCTAGTACTGGAGTTTCACAGCACATGGAGGCACAAAGAAGGGAAGTTTGATGATGACAAAGCTGTGTCTTTCAGTTTGGGAAGGCAAGTATTCGAGATGAATATGGCGAGGTTTGCTATTGTGTCTGGTTTTTATACGGAAGAAGAGGTGAGGCAGCCCGGGTTTGTGACTAGTTTGAGAGGGGCATATACCACTGATAGGGAGCACAGTGTTGGAGGAGCTGAGCTACGTCGTTTCTGGAGGACGGTTTCTGACCACCCATTTGCAGTTACGAACCTGATTACTTCGGTTCATAATCCAGTTTATCGGTATGTTTTGAAGATCTTGTCGACTACGTTGGTGGGGCGGAAATTGGGTGAAAATAAAGAGAATTGGATTGAGTTGCTTATTCTTATGTGTCGGGTGGAGAACCGGGAGATGAACTTAGCTACGGTGTTAGCGGATTCATTCAGCAGGGGACGTCGAGGTGGTCACAGAGCTGCATTGGTTATGGGCCCATATATTTCTCGTATTGCACAAAATTTGGGGGTGTTTGACAAGTATGTTCCCCAATTTCTACATGAGGGGCCGAAGACGATGATGTTTGGTTTGAGGGAGTTGCAGCAGGCAGGGATCGTCTCTTATACTGAGCCTGTCAGCTGGGATCCGATTAGGCAGGGACCGCAGGTGCAGCCGCCAGAGGGACATCCAGCTGAGGATGTGATGATACAGATTGACCCTACTCACCGACAGCGGCCACCACAACGACATGAGCTGCCGGCGCTGCAGTATCCGCGTAGGCAGCCGCCACCTAAGCCACTCACTTTGCAGTCATTCTCTGGCTATGTGGAGCAGAGATTCGACATATTGGAGCACCTCATTCAGACGAGACAGGAGGAGAGCAGTCAGGAGACTGCCAGCGAGCATGGTGAGGATTAGTGTGGGGATGATGAGGATGCAGCAGCAGCAGCACTGATGGACTATATCTTTTGTTTTATTTTTCTTTTATGTTGTTTTCATCCTCGTATTTTGGCTTGTACTTATACTTAAATATGTTGAACAGGTCGGGTTGGGCAGGGTGGTTTGGTTTGTGTTTGAAACTGATACTTTTGATGGTATATATATTATGATATTTTGGTAGTTTGTGATGATGTTGATAGGTTGATTTTAGTAGCCGCTTTTGTTCGCGTGTCCAAGATTGGGAGTTGTTTGCTGAGCGCGTTTCGAATTGGAAGGCTTATGTGGAAACGACTGGCACTTTGACAGTCTCACATATTCAGCTAAGTCGTTTCCCTTGTATTCTTGTATTCTTTTATTTATTTATTTAGTTCGTTCTTAGTTTAGTGGTAATTTAGGTAGTCTTGAGTCGTATTTCCGTTCTTGCATTAGGGACAATGCAATCTTTAAGTGTGGGGATGGGATATATGTAAATAATCGAGTCATAAATATGAAAAATACAAAAAAAAAATTAAAAAATTGAAAAAATTCAAAAGAAATTGAAAAATAAAAAAAATGTCTTTTGAATAAAGAAGTTTGCAAAATTAATACGGAAAATGATAGAAAAGATGAATTTTTGCTCGGGATCGAATAATAATAATATGAGATTAAAATAAATCGAGCTTGTGTCTAGTTAGGGATATGTGAATAGGCCCGGGTTTGGTTTTAGGTCCTTTGAGTTAATATACCTTAATTGTCGGTCTACTAGTCGGTTTTCATCTGGGAAATATGGGAAATTGAAACCGCCAATAAGAGTATAAAGAATGTCGTTATAAGTTAAAACCGTTAGAATTTTTAATCATGAAAAATGAAAAAAAAAATAGAAAAAAATGAGCTAGAAACTGAATGAAAGTAGCGTAGGCCAATGTAATATTGGTTGGGGATAGTGACTTCGACCCGGAATGCCTCTAGGATACGTGAAATCGAACTTGCAATAAAAAAAATTGCCGACGCCTATGTAATCCTAGTTGGGGATAGCGACTCTACAGCCGGACTGCCTCTGGGTTAGGTGAAGCAGCGTCTAAGCTCATAGAAAAGAAAAAAAATGATGAAAAATTGAAAAAAAAATTGGTTTTAAATTCTCTTGGTTTTGATATAAGACGGTTAGGAATTGGTCCAGTGATCGTTCCTTTTGTTCTATAAGCTTGAGGCAGGATTAGGTGGACCGTAGATTCTAGCGTGAGACCCTAGGTATATTTACCACACTTAAACTAAATTCACATGATAAGGGCTTAAGACCGAATTTGGGTTTAAAGGGACAATTATATTCGCAATCGTGGCTAACACAAGCTTTAATTTTAACAAAATATAAATAATTCTTGACCCGAGTATCTATTCATCTCTGATTCCATTGCATAATTCTTTTTCGAGGACGAAAAAAGAGTAAGTGTGGGGATATTTGATGTATTGCAAAATACATCTCTTATTCGTGTAAAGTTTGTACATTTTTCGTATTCGTTAGTTTAATTTTATTTAGAATTGAGTACTTTGATGAAATCTTTTGTTTCCAGGCCGTTTGTGCTAAAAACGTTGAAAAACCGAAGTGTTAAAGGCTGGGAAACAAGTTGAAAATAGTTAGAATAAATTTTAGAGAATTTGGGATGCTAAAGCTGGAAAAAGAACGAAGCATTCTGTGAAAAAAGGGGGCTCGCGTCGCGCCACCATGATCAAGCTTACCAGTCGCGTCCCGCCACCATTATAATATTATTTTGTGGCATTTGAAGGCGTCGCGTTGTGCGACTGCATCAAGGTTTACCCGTCGCGTGACGCGACGGGGTGTTATGACAACAATTCTTCGTTGTAAATCAAGGGTTTGGTATAAAAAGCCAAGAAATCATTAACAAACCCTAGTTACGAACCAAGGAGCTTGGAGGCGATTTTCATAGCATACTTTGAGCAAATCGGAGCGTTTTTTAGCATAGGAATCATTGGGTACGAGTTCAGGAGCATTCGGAGTGAAGCATTCGGGTTTAATCGTCCCTTCTTTTTCTCGTTTCGTTTAATTCCAACTTGTTTCATGATGAATTCTGTTATGTTCATGATTTTTATGATGTTTGAAACAATGATTTTTGGCTAAACGTTTGAACCGCCTAGACTATGATGAATGGATTGAAATAAAGTTTGAACCTTTTTCGTTAATTGCACGTCTTTTATGGATTAATTGTGCTTTGTAAGAGGTTTGGTTAATTAATTTGGTGTGTATGCGTACTTTAATTTGGTGTGTATGCGTACTTTAATTTGGTTAATTATTATCAATTGCTTCGTGTGAATCTAGGTGGTTGTCTGCTACGGAATAGGTTCATGATTTTTGACCTTGTGTCTTTGACCTTTAGGGAGAATTGGCCAATAAATCCTAGAAGTGATAGTTAGTATTTTGCTAGATTTCAGTATTCTACTAGTCCTAATAGCTGGAAAGTGCAGGGCTATTGGTAGGTCTTACCCGGCGAATTGCTTTAGACAGTCTTTGGAAAAAGTCGTGCCTTAGTTTCCCCATCGGTTTATTAGTCTATCAAGTCAAGTTAAGAAACTCAAACTACCCTAGATCTATAATTGGAAAAGAGTAGGTCAATATTATGGTACATACACAATAATTAGATAATCAAAAGGAAGTCTAATAACCAGTAGGATTAACGACCTAGGTAGTGCTATAAGTTTCACCTCGAGAAGGGTTGAGGGGCTTAGTTGGTGTTTTAATAGGTTTAGTATTACAAGATCCTGGTTCCATAAATCATGCAGTTAACGTATTTGGTAATTTCTTAAAATCAATCCCGGATTCTAGTCTAGGTGGTCTTCTTCATCATATAAGAACACTCTTCACCTTAGTTCGTATTAGTTTAGTTCTAGTTTAATAATTAGTTCAATTATTAGTTTAATAGATTTCTTTAGATTTTCAGTAACCCCCCCCCCCCCCCAAAACAATTAAACAGTGGAGTCGTGTCTGTCATAGTTTATTAGAGTCTAGTTAACGTGATCAATAGAGTCTCGTGGTTCGATATCCGGACTTCCTTAGGTCATACTACAGTGATCGGTACACTTGCCGATTGTGTGGTTTAGGTCGAGTCTAGATTTAAAGTTTTTTAGTGTCTAGCTTTGAGAGTCTAAAGTAGTTAATTTTAATAGTCTGTTTAGCACACATCAGTAATTATAATCGTCCACTATGGTTAAGAAATAACTTGCCTTTGTAAAGGAGGGTGTACGGTATCTTCCTCATATATCACAATGCAATAAATCAAAACATGCATTTGTTTTAATAATACTAACCGGAAAAGGCAATCTCTTATGTTTTGCTTTTGAACAAGAATCACAAACCAAGGTCTTAGAGTTCATTGAGACATTTTTGAGAAAATCAACACGAGATAGTTTGGAATGTGAAGAATGACCCAAACGCTTATGCCATACACCAACTGTAGCCATCATTCCTTGTCTCTTGCTTTCCACCGTCCATCCATCCATCTGATAAAGACCACCATTGCACTTACCCACTCCAATCAATGTCCTCGAACGCAACCCCTGCAACATAAAAATCAGGATAAAAAGTCAGGCACACTGAAGGTCTCTTGTCAGCTTGCCAACAAACATTAAGTTGTAATTAAAATTAGGAACGTATAAAACTCCTTTGATCTTGGTTCCGTTTGGTAAAGTGTGGTCTCCTCTTCCTTCAACAAAAACACACTCACCATTTGGAATAGTAACAGGAAGCTCATGAGATTTTTTAAAATGATTTTCAAGGATGTAAGCCTCACAAGTTATATGATTAGTGGCTCCCGAATCTATAACCCATTTATTATCTCTATAAGGTTTACCTTATGCTAGCTAGTGGTGGTGCGACATCATTTGATTCACTATTCTCTTTTGCAAACAATTTTATAAATTATTGGTACTGATGATTCGTAAGTCCTTGTATAGGGCTTTAATCGCTTTCGACACATGCCGCCTTAGGATTTGCCTTTTCACGTTTTCCTCCCTTTTGCTGGCCACCCATTCGGGTATTCAATTCGTTTAAAACACCCATCCTTATTAGGTCCATCTTTCCCACAAAAATCACAATGTTCCACCCGATCTACAACACCGCGTCTTTCTTCTTTTGGTCTGAATTTGTTGACTTGTTGACCCGAACTACCTGTTCGCTTGCTTGAGAAAATTGCCTGGAAGGCCGTGGCATTAATGGTGGGTCTGTTGGCAGCAACAATAATCCTTTGTTGCTCATATTCAGCAACGAGATGATATGCGGTGCCAAGGGATGGCGTTGGCTTCATGGAAAGGATTTGTGTTCTTATAGTTGCAAACTCACTGTCGAGTCAGAGCAAAAACTCGTAAAGTTTTTCTTTTTCTTATAGTTCTATCAATCGCTTACCAATATTACATGAGCACCTTGGAACCGGAATAACGGATTGGATCTCATCCCATAACACCCGTAGTTTGGTGTAGTAGGCTGAGATTGACGCTCCGCCTTGTCAAATGTTGGTGAGATTCTGTTTTAATTCATACGCTCGAGGAGCGCTTTCCTTCCCAAACCTCTCCTTCAAATCCGACCACATTTCTTCCGCGGTGCTCACATATTTTACGTTGTTTCAGATCTCTTTCTCCATGGATGTGTTCAGCCATCCTTTGATCATGGCATCACACCTCATCCACGGCATGCATTCGGTTGATGTTGGTTCTAGTTTCTTCATGCTCCATCGATGAATCCAGTTTTTTTTTTGTTTTTTTTTTTCAAACAAAAAATTCATCATCACTTGAGCCCAATCAATGTAGTTGTTATCGATGAGAGAGTCGTTAACGTGCATTTGCCTTGGATAATCGGAAGCGTGAATATGATAAGGCGAGTTATGATCTCGTGGTATTTTTTATTCGTCGCCGGCAATTGTGACGGATGTTTGATTTTGGTTCCGGTTCGTGCGGTTGGAGTTTTGTTTGAATGGTTTCTTATTTGTTCTAACATGGCTCTAGTACCATAAAAGTTCTTAGACCAAAGGGTATGGGGTCCGTCCCCAACCCGTCCCGCTCCATCCCCAGCGTCGCACACCGCCCCCCCGGCGGGTCGTCGCGTCTCTCACGGCTCCTCCAAGATGCTGGAGACGAGCAAAAATTGTGGGCCCCCCATCTGACTTCTCTCTCTCCTCTTTATTAATATTATATTATGGGTTGGGTAGTCTTCCACACCCTTGGGTAGTCTCCAAGGGGATGGTCCTCCACTCTTGGTGAGGTGGCGCCTACGTGGCGGGTAGTTTCTTTGGGGACTAACCAAACCATACCGGGTAGTCTTATGGATCGTGAGCATGTATTTGCATTAGAATGAATCTCATCTAACTACTTAATAAAATAAAGCAACTTTTGGACACGTGTCATTCATCGAAGGTATCCTCAAATTTATATTTATCTAAATAAATAAATAATAAATTACCATAATATAAATTAGCAACATAAAGTTGCTTTATGTTGTTGTACATTATGTATTGGGGGTCTTTCAAAAAATAATTGATTTTTTCATTTTCAACACAAATGTTTTTATCTTTTAAATTTAACCACTTTAATTTTTTAACTTTTTTTAAACGGTGTATGGATAGGATGTCGCTAATCGGGTTAGTAGTTAGTATCACGAAGTTAGTATTAAAATTCCCCAGTGTCGGGATTTGAACCCAAGACCTCCAAGAGAAGCAAAGCTTCTCACCTCCCCTTGACCACTAGCACAAGAGATCATTGGTATAATACGTTATGATTATACGGTATAAATTTGATTTACTTTATGTTTTGATCCAATCGCAATGCTTATATAGGTTACATTAAGTTCGATTGGATAGATCGAAACGCGCGTTTTCATATGGTTAACGCATCACGTAACGTTTGTACTAATCTATTCGATGTTTGCACTGTGGCCGCGACGCAACGCGCGCGGGTGTTTTTGCTAGTTAATATTAAATCTTATCATACTTTAATAAAATATTATCCTCAAATCTAAATTGTTAATTTAATATATTTTTAAAACAAATACATCTCTTATCTACTTATCTTATATTAAATATATAAATAATAAATTAATATTAAATGTTATCCTAATTTATTAAAAACATAACTTTTTTTATTATTTGGTATACAAAATTATGTTTATTCAACTCGAGTAAAACGCGAGGTTTTTAAGGATATAATTTTTTTTTATTATTTGGTAAATTTTTCAACCCGACTATACACGGGTTTTTTTTAAATATACGACGTTTTTAGTATTTAATATACAAAATTACATTTATTTAATCTGTGTAATACACATGGTTTTTAAAGATATAACTTTTTTTTTTATTATTTGATATATAAAATTATATTTATTTAACCCGTACAATATACAAGGTTCATAAAGATATAAGTTTTTATTATTTAATATAAAAATTACATTTATTCAACTCGTGTAATACACGGGGTTCTAACCTAGTGTGTATATTACACAAAAAGGGAAAAAACCTATATATGCAAAAAGAAAACAATTGGTCTGGCTGATTACAAGGAGCAGTATAAGGAGCCAATAATAATCGAAAGAGTTAATTGCCATTTTAGTCCCTGAGATTTGTCTAAATTTGCCATTTTAGTCCAAATAGTTTTTTTTTCGCCTCTGGGTCCCTGACTTTTCCCTTTAGTTGCCATTTTGATCACATACCCTAACTCCATCCAAAAACCTCATTTTTAACCAGGGGTATTTTGGGGATTTTCATTTTAAATCTTTTCTAAAAATCAAAAAAATTCTAAAAAATAAAAAAAAATCATAAAAATAAAAAAAATCTAAAAATAAAAAAAAATAAAAAAAATCATAAAAATAAAAAAAAAATTCTAAAATTAAAAAAAATCTAAAAATCTAAAAAATAAAAAAAATCAAAAAATTCTAAAAAAATTAAAAATTCTAAAAAATCATAAAACTTCTAAAAATCAAAAAAATTCTAAAAAATAAAAAAAATCATGAAAATTCTAAAAATCATAAAATTCTAAAAAATAAAAAAATTCTAAAAAATCAAAAAAAAAATAAAAAACAAGTCTAAAAAATAAAAAAAAATCTAAAAACTCAAACAAACATATTTTAAAGTTTCAAATTCAAAAAATGACGATATATTTCTCGTCCAGATGAATATATATTTTCAAGTTTTATCTATTTTGTTGAGTGAACAAGTGGTCATGATGAGATAGAACCATTTATCCATTTAAAAAAATAAATTTCATTTTAAGTTGACATCTTTCAGAAACATTCTTACATTTCCACATTAATTATCACCCTTTTGGCCTTTTTATATAAAAAAAATGTTTTCATTGCAAAATTATTTATTACAATAATATTTTCATATTTAGTTTTGTATCAATTATTATAATTTACTAAATATAAATATCATGAAATATAAATTTTATAAACTAAAACATAACGTTATGTTCGTTATTTAGTTGTTCTATCTCATGATGACCACTAATTCACTCAACAAAATAGATAAAACTTGAAAATATATTCGTCTGGACGAGGAATATATTGTCATTTTTTTAATTTGAAACTTTAAAATATGTTTGTTTGAGTTTTTAGATTTCTTTTATTTTTTAGATTTCTTTTATTTTTTAGAATATTTTTGATTTTTTTGAATTTTTATGAATTTCTTGAGTTTTTAGATTTTTTTTTGATATTTTAGAGTTTTCTTGATTGTTTAGAATGTTTTGATTTTTTAGATTTTTTATGATTTTTTAGAATTTTTTTGATTTTTTTTTATTTTTATGATTTTTTTATATTTTTTAGATATTTTTTTATTTTTTAGAAATTTTTGGATTTTTTAGAATTTTTTTGTTTTTTTAGAATTTTCTGGATTTTTTAGAATTTTTTTTTTTTATTTTTTAGAATTTTTTTTATTTTGATTTTTTTTTTTGATTTTTTATAATTTTTTGATTTTTTAGAATTTGATCAAAATGGCAATTGAAAAGGTTTAAAATGAAAATCCCCAAAATACCCCTGGTTAAAAATGAGATTTTTGGATAGAGTTAGGGTATGTGATCAAAATGGCAACAAAAGGGAAAAGTCAGGGAACCAGAGGCGAAAAAAAAACTATTTAGACTAAAATGACAAATTTGCACAAACCTCAGGGACTAAAATGGCAATTAACTCTAATCGAAATATGTGCCAAAATTAGAATATCTCTTTTATCTATTGTAATAAATAAAAAAAGCCTTGTGTCTCTTGTTTAATGATAGAATTAATCACAAAGTGAAAAATAAGCTCCATTTAAATTAATCAGACAAACAATAACAAACACCCTGCACCTCTACCTCCCTTGCATAACCTCCTGCCATGGTATCTTACGAGTGTCCAGATCTAAATACGCGATTTAAAAAAAATAAAACTCACCACATAGAGCAAAATCTAACAAAATTTTGAGATACAACCAAGCTATTTCTCTCCTCATAAGCAACAGTCGGTATCTTTTCCTCATCGATGTCGGGCAATTTGGGGTGATCGGTGGCGGAGAAGTGGAGTTGCGCGACGGTGGTTAGGCGGAACTTGATAGTGGCTTAGGCAGAACACGGTGGCTTACGGTGGTGGTAGGTTGTGGATTAGTGTATGGTCTGGTGGTTGAGGGTGGGGTATGGATTATATACTTGGGTTGGGATGCGAATTGACCATCTTACCCCTCACTTGGACTATCAAACTAGCAGTTGACTAACGTTGGGGGCAGGTGACAATGAAATAACTACGTTAGGGTCTCAGCGGGCAAAAAATGAAGTACATGGAGTCAGACGACAATTTGGGCCAAACCTCAGGGAGACAAATTGCACTTTACTCAAAACTAATAATATTAATGATCCAACGACACCTCTTGAAAATAGGGTTTGTTTTCTTCTTTTATTCTGAATCCTCACATGCAAAAACATCCCCAGGCGAAATCTAAACCATGCGAATCCTTTCGGATGTTGTAACCCCATGCGAAATCTATATCATGTGATAACTAGGTCATGCAAAAACTTCATCAAGTCAAGTCACGCATGAATTCCATTAGTTGACCATGCGAAAACTATCGGTGATGCGAGAACTTCATTAGAAAATAAGGTGTTCTCACTTGGCCGAGATAACCGCCACCAACCACTGTTGGCTATCTTGAGGGACCTATGATGGTGGCTCTCCTGTTACATTTGTCTGAAACATTAACTTTCACACGAAAGTGAGCTACTAGGTATAGCGGTGGCAATTGTAAAGGTGGCATAGTGTCGCGTTGTATGCAACGATGACTAGGGTTTCATTGCTGGTTGTTTTCACAAACCCCATCAGTAGTGGTGTGGAGATCAGGTGGCGGCTGCATGTGGTGACAACGGCGGATCCAAGGTTGAATCTAGGGTTAAGTGGCTATTGTGTGATAGGGACTAGTGGTTGTGACGATGGGAGGTACGTTAATGCACTAGATTAGGTTGAAAATAAATAAAAGGATACGAAAGCAGTAAAGAAATGAAAAGGATTGTTTAGGGTTGCTTTTTTGCAAAGTTCTTATTCTTGTGTTTATTTCTTAAAGAGTTAAATGCCCAGATAGTCCTTGTGGTTTGCCATTTTGTCACCTTTAGTCCCTAACTTTCTAAAATTACAGCTATAGTCCTCAACTTTTCAATTTTCATTCACGGATAGTCCCTCTGCCTAAAATCAGTTAGTTTTCTCAGTTAAGAGGGTGTGAAATGACAAAAATACCCTTTCCTTAAAAAAGGCAAACCACAGGGACTATTCGGGCATTTAACTCTATAAAGAGAAAAAAAGTTCAGAAATTATGTGAGTTCTTGAGAGAGAGAGAGAGAGACTTCTAGAGAGAGAAACAAGAAAAAGATAGGAAGATTCAGAGCATGATGCATTAGAATTGTGCTTTCAGAAGCCTAATACTGCAAAATTGTTGAATCCACAAACAATATTTCACCATTTTCTGCAAGTTTTTGTGACCGATTCGTATTTCCGATGATAAAGATCTGCAAATCGGTGATTGCGATGGTGATGGAAGGTAACGGGAGTTGTAGTAGTAGAAGCATGTCGTCGTCGCATACGGCGGCGAATAACAACAGCGGTCACTGGCATCAGATGAAGAAGCTTGAGGTTTATAATGAGGTGCTTAACCGACTCAAAGAGTCTAATAATGAAAAGGCTAATGAACCTGGATTTGACGATGAACTTCTCGCTCATTTCAATCGTTTAAGGATCTGAAGACTACAAAATCTAATCATGCTCTGAATCTTCCTATTTATTGTACATAATTTCTAAACTTCCTATCTTGTTTCTCTAGAAGTCTTTCTCTATCTCTATAGAACTATGCTAGCCTTTTAGGATAATGAAATCTGAAGATACAAAATCTCTTCATATTGTACATTGTGCATCTCATATTGCACCTTTCTTTGGCTTCTGAAAAATCAAACAGTAAAAGAGGCTAGGAAAAGCCCTCATCTTTAAACCCACAATATGGGTTCGGTATTCTGAAATGGTGGCTTTGAGGTGGGATTCTTGAAGCCACAAGCTTTCTCTGTTTTCAAAATGGCATCTTTACCTTCTTTTACTCAATTTTGCTCTTTGCCCAGGTTCTCTATCTCTCTTTCTCTATACAAATATATGTATATATATACACACACAGTTACATGTACATATCTGTAAATACCAACATATACATATGTTATTTTGTAACATTTTTTGTCATATAAGTTGAATTGCCAGTGTATTGCATCTATCTAGAAGTCTCTCTCTCTCTATAGAACTCACATAATTTCTGAACTTTCTCTCTTTATAGAGTTAAACTAGAAGAGTGACCCGCCGCGATGCGGCGGGGGGCTAGCTTTATATTTACATTAAGCTAGTTGTCATTGAGTTACATCCGTTAGGTTAGATAGATTAGCTACAACCAAGATAGATTATTACCCTCCGTGGGTTGTGGCGGCGCAGCGACGTAAAAATATAGATAATAATCGACCCATCTTGTTTCTGATTTGAAGTATTTACTTCACTAATTTTGAAGTATCTTACAAATGTACTAATCAGGTATATCTTATCTTGAAGAGAATTCAAGAGCAACTTATATATAAAACAATCTAAAATGAGCAACAAAGGCCATACCTGTTAGATAGAAGAGCATTGGAATGTAGCCTAATTCAAAGCTCAAGTTCCATACACAATGTTCTAAAGTCCAGTATACGGTTCAAGGATAACCAAGTCAGCATTTTCAAATGAAACTACATGTGAAAGGAATAGGCATGTATTAATATCTGAAAATTCATTTCATCACCAGATAACCAAGTCAGCATTTTCTAAAGTCCAACATACAGTTCAAGGATAACCAAAGTAAATACAATATCTTATCACATGTTGCTCTTCTTTTCGGAGTTATATTGTTGATGAACAAAGTTTTAACATTAATAGACCTTAAAGCAGTCAGTTTACCAAGTGGTGTATTTCTTGATTTGTAATGGAATCAATTATATAATATCTTATACCATGTTGCTCTTCTTTTCGCCTTTTATGCTTTGCTATGTATAATGAACATGCGCGACAATACCTTCGATAAACTGCGCTTCATGCATGTATATTTTGTCAAAACAAACTTAGTAAAAACATTGCAAATGAAAATGTATATAATTAAACTAAAGTGTTACCCATTTGCGATGTTTTGTAGATCTTATCCGGATAAATTCGCAACCTGGCCTAACTCGGCCGCTATCTTTCCACTTTCTTAATATCCACAACCAAACACTTCTCATACTTACCAAAACCACAACAAAAAATCATGGCCTATTGAAGAATTAGGAGCTGGTCAATTTGTAGTAAATCAGAAAGAACTACCTGTCCATTATACTCCTTATAAACCGTAAAAGCATGGACTTTTGAAAAAGTAATAATATAAACTCCCCTTTGCTTTTGGTATTTCCAAACATTTGCCAATGCCAATGACTGAATGTCGACCAACATTTTTTTTAAACAATCATCACAAATCGACTTACGAAACAAACTCCTCTTTGCTTATCAAAACATCCTGGAAGACTCAGACATGTAATCGAGAGATGAAAACAACTACGAACCGGGTAAAGCCATGGCTGCAAACACACGGTTGCATAGTGAGAACTATGCAACCTGGATATTGCCTCGCCAAGATGCTACTCGGATCTTCTATGTACCCTCAAAAGACAACAATCATCACAACCTAATAACTATCATCAAGTCAGGAAGATGTAAGTACCCTTCAAATGAACATACCATATGATAAAAACATTTCATCAAACACCTCATATACACAATTTCTAGCATCACAATAGCGGCTCATGGCAACCATCATAGCGTTTGAAGCTCAGCTTATGCATCACAGCCTCAACACTTTCAGTTCAGACAGATTATGAACACAAAATCTGGAGTACATAACTCCTTTGTCAAATGAATTCGACATGTAGTAAATGGTTAAAAAAACCATATAAACCAAATATAACAACAAAATACCCCCAAAAAATCACATTCTACAACACACGCAGTCCAAGTTAACCCACCCCTACACCCATCGCACTGCCAACCTTAATCAAAACAAAATGCATGTTTAAATCAGACCAGATCCGGAAGCGGCGGCGACCGTTGGTGCCGCTGGACATGACATGATTCACAGTGACCACCGGAGCTTAGGGTTTTTTGGTGTCAGCGTAAGAAAATGGGATTTAGGGGTTAGAAAATCAGAGTGCTTACCTTTCTCTCTCCAACGTGGTTATGTAGGGTTTTCATCCAACCCACAAATAGACGTATGAGACGAAGAAGAAGAAAAGCAGAGTAGGGCTTTCATCCAAATCATGAAATCGTCGCAACCATTCGAAATTGCGGTCATCTAAGGCCCAACACAGTTACTCTGTTTTAGAACTATTTCACATCTCAAGTGGAAAGGGGATGGAGAAGAAATCTGGTAGAGAGAGAAACAAAAGCACTGCCTAACAAAAGTAAAATGGAGACGTGGCTTATACAATACCACAAAACACTAACTATGCACATAGTACAACAACCATAAGCCTAAGAGTGTTGTAAATTAGAGTATATATAAATGCCCTGATAGTCCCGTGATTTGCCCTTTTTAAGGAAATGATATTTTTGTCATTTCACACCCTCTTAACTGAGAAAACTAACTGATGTTAGGCACATTGACTATCCAGGAACGAAAATTGAAAAATTAGGGACTATAACTGTAATTTTAAAAAGTTAGGGATTAAATGTGAAAAAAAGACAAACCACAGAAACTATCGAGGCATTTAACTCTTTCTTAAATAAGTTGATTTGTTCTCAAGACATAACAATGCACTCTTTGAATTATCATAGATTCATATGATTATGTTTTATAGTTATTAATTAACACCTTAAATATAAATAAATTGTCCCGATAGCGACATAATAATTCAAACAAACCAAAACTCAAAACAATAAACAATTTTGCCTTCTAGAGTCTTCTATATTATCGGTATCATCACAGATCAAATCAATCTGGACCGTCCATAGCTACCCCTTCAAACTATACCTCACCTTCCACCCCAAACAACCCCCCTCTCTCTCTCTCTTTCGCCGAACATACACCAGTCAAGTCTTCCTTTTCCGATCTGCTTCTTCGCAGGTAACTTTCTCTCTCTCTATATATCTATATCTATATCTATATATTTGCGTGATCAATTCGATCTGGTATTGATCTGAATTTGTATTTTTGTTAGATTTGTAATTGAATATTGAAGGTCGAAGAAGAAGGAAAGCAGGATGTTTGGAAGAGCACCGAAGAAGAGCGATAACACCAAGTATTATGAGATCCTCGGGGTTCCGAAAACCGCATCTCAGGATGATCTGAAAAAGGCGTATCGGAAAGCCGCTATTAAGAATCATCCTGATAAAGGTGGAGATCCTGAGAAGGTAGTCATGATGATGCTGTTTTAAGTTTTAACCTAATTTCTTTTATTTGTTTTGTTCTTTAGGTTTTTGCGTATGGATTAGGTTGATTAATTGATTGATTTTCATGTGTTTGTGTTGAGTTTTTGTGCCTGATTGTGTTAGGGAATAATTGATGTAGGTTCCTGTGAGTGTAATTATAGGTGAATTTAGGTTGAATTGATGCGATTTTTTATGGATGATAAGGTTTTGTTTTTAGCTAGTGGTTAGTTTATAATGCTTTTGTTAAGTCATCGCGTAAGGCGGTCTAGCCTACGAAGGATACTCGTCTTGAAAGATGTGGCGGGAAGTCGGAACACAACACATAATTAACAACACAGACACTGGTATAGCGCTTGAACAATTAATTGGTGTAGTACTGTAGTATCATACAGATTCGAATTTCGAAGGTTTAATAAAAGTTTATAAAATAAGCGAAGTATGAAATCTTATAAAATAAAAGTGATTTTGAGAATTTAGTTTAACAAGAAGTTGTAGCCTTAACTGATTTATGGTATTTATAATTGTGATTTATTTAGTTTTTGTTTTTTGTATTTAATCAATAATTAGCATGTGTTCTTAAAAAATAGTTAAGGTAGTCAAAATTATAAAAGACAGTTTTGCCTTTTAAATTCATAAATTTATGTACAAAGACAATTGTGTCCTCAAATGTATTATAATATAGTATAGATAGTTGTGAACATTGGTCTCTATGTTAATGGTGTCGGTTCACTGTTATCAGAAGAAGCTTGTTCAGCATATTACACTAGTCAATGTAACACTTTGTTTCTCACAGCTTTGTTATATTTGCAACATTTGTCGTCTACTCGTATCGGCAGTGCTGCTTTGTACCAGTAATATTCATGTTCAAAATTTGATCATGATGTGATGATGACATTCTGTTAAGGTTAAGTTGCTGAAAGCTGTTAATGGAGATATGTTTTGCTAATGTGTAGCATGTCAGTGTATGTGGTGGGAACATTTGATCTATGAATGTTGAAGTCGTTGATGTTTATATATTTGGAGTATTGAATTGGCCAAAATCTTCACTTAAAATGCCACCTTGTTTAGCATCTACAATCGCATTCAAAACAATTATTTTAACAGTTTACTTATGGTTGAAGTTTTAAAGTTTAATCTGATAAAGTTATGTTTCTTCCCTGTTCAATTAAAAAAAATGCTTATTTGAGAAAAGTAGGAATTTGACTAGTTTATATAGGATGGAGGGTGCATATTTTTCAGATTATATGAAATATATGCTTTTCCTCATTTTAGACAGTGTACTTATTTTTGTTTATTTTAGACAACTTGTCTTTATTTCTTTTTAAGTGATGAAATTTAAAGCTTGTTTTCATATACTTGGTATGATTTTTGTGCTTATATTTGTGTTTTGGCGTGTGTATTATAGTTTAAAGAGCTTGCTCAAGCATATGAGGTACTGAGTGACCCAGAGAAGCGTGAGATATATGATCAGTATGGTGAGGATGCCTTGAAGGAAGGAATGGGCGGTGGAGGCGGTGGTCATGACCCCTTTGACATCTTCCAGTCTTTCTTTGGTGGTAGTCCTTTCGGTGGTAAGCAACGTTCTTGATCTTTTTATGGCTCTCTACTTCATATTCGAAGTTACTGCAGTTGAGTTTACTGTTGAATTCACTTGAAATCTTTTTGTATGCAGGAGGCGGTGGTGGTAGCAGCAGGGGACGAAGGCAACGAAGGGGAGAAGATGTTGTTCATCCTCTCAAAGTTTCTCTCGAGGATCTTTATAACGGAACTTCCAAGAAACTATCCCTTTCACGCAATGTAATCTGCTCCAAGTGTAAAGGGTGAGTCTAGTAGTACACAACTTCTTTTATATGTATCCGGCAACTGATTTCATTTCAAGAATTCACTTACTCAAGTTGCGTATTTGCAGAAAGGGTTCAAAGTCCGGTGCTTCAATGAAATGTGCTGGCTGTCAAGGTTCCGGAATGAAGGTTTCCATCAGACATCTTGGACCATCTATGATCCAGCAAATGCAGCATCCTTGTAATGAATGCAAGGGTACCGGTGAAACCATCAACGACAAGGATCGATGCGCACAGTGCAAGGGTGAGAAAGTTGTCCAGGAGAAGAAGGTGCTCGAAGTACACGTCGAGAAGGGCATGCAGAACGGACAAAAGATTACATTCCCTGGAGAGGCTGATGAAGCAGTAAGCATCGCATCATCTCTTTACTATTTTTATTTGTTTATAAAGATTTTTCAACGGTGTCTGACTTGGTTTGTGCTATGTAGCCTGACACGGTTACCGGTGATATTGTGTTCGTGTTGCAACAAAAGGAGCACCCTAAGTTTAAGCGAAAGGGTGATGACATATTTGTCGAGCACACGTTGAGTTTGACAGAGGCCCTGTGTGGGTTCCAGTTTATCTTAACTCATTTGGATAACCGGCAGCTTCTTATCAAGTCTCAACCCGGAGAGGTTGTCAAGCCAGGTATTTATTTCTTCTGCTTCCTGATCTTTATGCTAAATGGTTTATGTTTTGCTTTCTTATCTTTATGCTAAAAGGTTTATGTTTAACTAGTATTTTGACCTGCCGCGCGTTGCGGCGGCGTCTAAACTAAAAGTAACTCAAACTTGCATCGTCAAATATTTGACCCGACTTTTTTCGAACAAAATTCACGTCCAAACGTAGACCAACTGAAAACACACATGAAAATAAGCATGAAGACATATTATATTTGATTTGACTCATTATCGAGAAATTACGTTGAAACATAATCCTACTTGGATTTATAATAATAAGCACGTAAGAAAATAGTGTTTTTTACGTTAAAGAATGGTAACACGTGTTGCGGCGGAGTCGAAAGGTAAAGTAACTCAATTTATACCCCGCTTTGTGAAAACGCGTTATGTTTGACCTGACTCGTTTCCGAGCAAAATGTAGACCAACAAAAAACGTACATAAAAATGACATTTTACAAAGATTTTAGAAAGCTGAAGGGATGTAAGTGGCAATGCTAAAAGCTGAATGGTTGAATGCACAAAGAAAAAGAAACCATGGGTTGGATGGCATTGTTGTAAATTTGATGAAGAAAAATAATAAAGAAATACTCTTTCGTTATATATAATGATTTATAAGCAATGGTGATTGATTGGTTGAACTGAAATGTAGATTCATTCAAGGCAATAAACGATGAAGGAATGCCGATGTACCAGAGGCCGTTTATGAGGGGGAAGCTGTACATCCACTTCACGGTGGAATTCCCAGAGTCATTGTCGCCGGAGCAGTGCAAGGCATTGGAGGCGGTGCTGCCACCGAAGCCTTCGATGCAGATGACAGACATGGAGCTCGACGAATGTGAGGAGACGACTCTTCACGATGTCAACATAGAAGAGGAGATGAGAAGGAAGCAGCAACAAGCGGCTCAGGAAGCTTATGATGAAGATGAAGACATGCATGGTGGAGCCCAAAGAGTACAATGTGCACAACAGTAACTCCAATAATGGTCTAGGTTTGGTCATCTGATAGACAATAATGTCAGTTGTGATTTTGTTTCTTTTTTTGTTTTTTTGTTTTAAGATATGATGATACCATTAAGTGTTTAAAGATAGTGTGAATGATTTGAAAGACTGGTTGGTTTGGTCACTATTACTTATAAAGTTCTGCATTTGATGAGCTATATCTATCTGTGGTATGATTTGTTGCAAGTTTTTAACGTATTATTTGAAAACTATAAAAAATGTTTTAATAAAATTTTGACAACAGAAAGGAAAAACCAACTTGTTGAGCGAGGAGATTGTTTAACACTAGATAACTAATGATGTAAATCTTATCTTTATATAAATGAAAATATTTGGGCTAATGTGGCGCAATATTAGAGCTTCTCAATATGAGTTTTGGCTCCAAAAATTCGGGTCCGCCTTTTTGTTTAGTGAAGGCCCGAATGCCCACTTTGTGACCTGGATATACTCAATGTTGTAGAAGACGCTAGGCGCTAGTCGGGCGGTGAGGTACCGCCTAGGGATTAATCAGGATTAATAGGGATTAATCAGGATTAATAGAGATTAATCGGATTGGACTTTTAAAGTATAATTTTACAAATTTATATATATATATATAGATAACTTTATACTTTTTAGAGAAAAATGCCCGGATAGTCTCTGTGGTTTCGCCTTTTTTCACCTATAGTCCACAACTATCTAAAACTACCTGAATAGTCCCCAAGTTTTCATTTTTTGTTCCCGGATAGTCCCTGGGTCTAACTTCAGTTTGTTTTCTCTGTTAAGAGGGTGTGAAATGACAAAAATACCCTTTCCTTAAAAGGCCAAACCACAGGGACTATCCGGGCATCTTCATTTTTATTTATAAAACCCCACCACCACACTTCATCTTTAACCTCCACCCACCATCACCCTCCTCCACCCTCCACCATCACCGCCACAGTGAACCGAACCTTGACCGGTGTCGACTGAACCGAACCTGAATCTGAAGTGAACCGTACCTTGGACCGAGTATACCCGAACTTAACATGACCCGAACCAACCCGACTCAAACCATCACCACCACTGCAATCGCAGTTGTCGTCGGTGCCGGTAAAACAGCTAGCCACCGTCGGCCATCAAAGCACCACCGTCACCATCAACATCCTCAGTTATCATCATCAATAATCAGAGAAAAAAAAATAATAAACGTAAGATGTGATCCGAAAGAAAAGAAATTAGAAAGAGAGGATGTTGTTGAAGATTTACCCGATCACCACTGTCGGAGCTGCCGATTTCTGCCGCCACCACTTCCAGCGGCGCCGCCGCCGGGGGGGGGGGGGTCGCCGGTGATCGGCCGGCTCCCTTCTTCTTCTTCGGTCGCTCTCCCTCTCTCTCTCTCTCTCTCTTTCTCGTCTGTTTCTGTCTTTCCACCGGTCGCTCTCTCTCCTCTCTGCCATCTCGGGTCCGATGTCAACCACCACAGCGCCATCGGCTATGGTGGTTCTTGTGTTCGTTGTCGTCCGCCGCCACTTAGCAGATGGTGGTTGGCGGTTTGTTTGTGAGGAGAGAGAGGAGTAGATGATGGAGGAGATGAGTGTGGGTGTGAGGTTATCATCGAAGAAGGAGAGGGCACAAGGGTTTTGTCTGGTGTGCGGGTTATGATTCACAGGGTGGTGGGGGAGGGTGGAGGAGGGTGATGGTGGCGGTGATGGTGAAGGGTGGAGGAGGGTGATGGTGGGTGGAGGTTGAAGATGAAGCGTGGTGGTGGGGTTTTATAAATAAAAATGAAGAAGATGCCCGGATAGTCCCTGTGGTTTGGCCTTTTAAGGAAAGGGTAATTTTGTCATTTCACACCCTCTTAACAGAGAAAACAAGCTGAAGTTAGACTCAGGGACTATCCGGGAACAAAAAATGAAAACTTGGGGACTATTCAGGTAGTTTTAGAAAGTTGGGGACTATAGGTGAAAAAAGGCGAAACCACAGGGACTATCCAGACATTTTTCTCTACTTTTTATTAATAAATTTACAAGTTTAGGAACCATATGTAAACTAATAAAAGATAGAGGGAGTTAAATGTTAAAATAATTAAACTTAAATGTTAAAATAGGTTTATAACTAAAATTTGGGCTTTAAACCATGGGCAGGTTTCAAAAATTGAGTTTTTTGGGTCAAAAACATGTTTTTTGGGTCAAAAAAACATTGGTCCGATCAGTCCGATTTTGTCCGACTTTGACCAATTTTGACCATAACCGATTTTTCGACCAACTAGCTTAAATTTAGGCAGTAACCCACCGACTAGTGCCTAGGCGCCGATTACTCGGCCGCATAGGCCGATTTCTGCAACATTGGATATACTAACCTTCTAAACTCGCTTCTTTTCTAATCCCCACCATACAAACCCTAATTTCATTCTTCAATCTGCCGTCATATCCCTTGATCTTCCGACTAAATTCGTGGATCAGGTGAGCAATCCTTCACTGCTAATTTTTATTTTTTTCGATTCAATTTTCTACCTTCTGATTCAATTCGATTCATGGCAGTTTGATGGTTATGATGACGGATTTGACTTCATCGCCACTGAAGACGAGCCTCACAACACTCATTGTTACGTTTGATTTGGAACTCGGAGACGATTTTCGGAGACGAGCCTCTCAAGACCCATTGTTACGATCATGATTGTAAAAGTCCTGACTAGGCTCCGAGTACTCGCTACAAGGTAGGCTGCCGATGCACGAGTACTGTTCTCCTAGGCCAATTACTCCCCGAGTAATCTCCGCCTAAGCCGAGTACTTCCCGAGTACTCCCGAATCTGACTAGAGAGCGCCTAGCGACTTTTGCAACCATGGTTACGATTATCGGTAAAGTGTGTTAATCAAGTTTATCGAATATGAGATTTTTTTTTAATATAAAAAATGCCCAATTCCTCCAATCGTGGTTGATACTTTTCATTCTTTTGTTGTTATTTTGGCCTTAAAAATCAGTTAAAAATCTTATAGTGATTTGGTTAGTGATTGGAATCTTTTAAAATGACCAGCAATTATGTACATGGAATTTGTATTTTTGTTGTATAGTGAATCATAAAGTCAATATTTTTTTGCCTTTCAAAAAATTGTTTTTTTTATTTTTTATTTTAGCCTCAATGCTTTCACTTCAATGAACAGTAATTTTGTATATTTCTATTCTTATTGATGAAATAGTATGAGTTTGCTAAGTAAAGTGTAAGAGCTTCATAGGCCACTTATTTCATGATTTCTAATGTTCATGAGTTTTGATTCGGTTCATTTGATGTTTTTTTTATTTACAAGAGTTTTAATTGCTTTTAATTGAATTAGGAGACCTATTAAAGAATTACAGCTATCCAGTATATTTATATTTGATTATCTTAGCATTTACCAACTTTTGATTTATTTGCAGTCTTTGAATTCTCAATCATAACTGATTGGCCGCCCATGGCTTTATAGCTAGTGGCATTTGGGGGTGGGATAAAGTTTTGGGACCAATAGGTCCTGGGTTCAATTCCCACAAGGGGGTTTTCCCATATTTATTGGGTTTCCTCCTGAATTGGTGTATAGGCATTATGCCTAGTGGAGATGGATATGATCGGGTGGTTCCGCTGGTGGTACGATGATACTCCAGTGGTCCGTCAGTGATCCAAATTTGCCGTTCAAAAAAAAAAAAAAAACTGATTGGCCAGAAACTTGCTTTCATCATAACTGTTTCTGAATTTAACATTCAGTATCAAGTGGAGAATTATGGAATTTCAATGGTCACATCAGATCCAGAGATTATTTCTACACTATACACTAAATTCATAATTCATCAAGTATAACCTTTTATCAATACGATATGTCATTTTATTTATAAACTTATTATTTTTTATTATAAGTATTTTTAATTATTCTTGGTTTTGTTTTAGCACGAGTAGTCTGAATCATCCGTTTCAACTGTCCAAAATTCAATCAAATCCATGTGATGTTACAAAGGTTTTTTTAATGACTTTTTATGTTTAAATTTTATAAAGGTTACATTTATTGACTTATATGAGATTTATATATTTATCAACTATTTTTTTTGTAAGATAAGGTTTCTTACACCGAAGATAATAAAACGCCTATTTCAAATGTCATGCAAAGTAATCAGAAGACATCTTCTACTGGCGAAGTTAAACGTAATCTTCATGAGGTGTATGATGTTGACGACACACTGGGATGTTCTTCAACCAAACGTCGTGTTAGTGATGAAAAAGATGAAGTGCAAGATTCTGAATCTCCCAAACTTCTCATTCCAAAAATGGATTAGATTTATGTTTGGTCGTGTTGTTTTTAAGACAATTAGCTTATATTTTCTTTCCCGTTTATTTATGTTTGGTGGTGTGGTTTTGAATAATATGGTTTATTTTATAATAATTGTGATTGTTGTTTATATCACTGTTATTGTTAACGTTGTATGTGAAAACCCTTTCTTAAATGTAACTAATTTTAAATTTTATAAAATTAATTGATAGGGAAGTTAATTTTATCATTTTAATATGTAATAATACGATTTAACATGATATAATTATCATGTCTTATATACTTCAGTTGTATTTAAATAACTTATCTATAACCCAATAATTAAAGATGATTGAAATATTTATTCTTTTCGTAACATCTATATCTATACTATATATCTATACTATATAATAAAAGAAACCACTTTAGGAACACTTGTCATTATCTCATTCAATTCATTAAAATTAATAATAATAATAATAATAATAATTAATCTAATCTAATACATATTCTTATTCTTATTATTAATAATATTTAATCAAATCTAATAAGCGTAAAATTGACATTTACGTTATTAATAAGCATAAAATATATGAGCTATTTTTTTTTCATAAACTTTACTAATATGCATAGTTTAACTTTTTGTTTTTGCTCTTTAGCATAACCATATGTGTTATTTCAAGGTTAACAGAGATAAACCAGTAAAGAAGGTTTTAATGGCGTATTACGAGCAAGTAAATGTCGGTATTAGAAACGTTGACTTTCTACTCAACGGGTCTCGATTTGATACTAATCTAACCCTTAATAAGGCAGTTTAATAAATGGTTGGGTTTTGATGTCAGCGAGTTTAATAAATGTTTGGAATTCTTGATGAACAATTTATTATATTGAGTTCTTATTATAATCATGAGTGGATAGAACCTACTATATGCATGTCATTTCTTATGTTGGACGTTCAAAAAAAACTACATGCATGTCATTTATTTTGCTGCCAATGCGGGAGTCGTTGCGACAGGTAGTGAGGAAGCGGAAGCTGTAAAATGTAGATGAACTCGAACTTTTAACGACACGTATTAGAAATTCGAGGGGGGTCAAAGAGATATTGTATCAAATTTTTAAAAAGCATGTGCCAAAAGTAACAACTTTGAAACTAATTGTTAGTTGCCTGTGTAAACATGTGTCAATAGAAAATTTGTGGTCAATTTATAAAAATAAAAACTAATGTGTACATATAAATAAGGGTTATTGGATTTTGTCACCCCCAACTATCGGCCTTTGGCCGTTGCCACCCGCAACTAACACTTTGACACCCGGCACCCCCAACTTGACTTTTTGTTTGTAATGGCACCACCCAGTTAAATCACCACTAACTGAGTTTGTTTTTTGTGTGACGTGGCACAAGTTAGCTAAGTTGGAGATGATTATGTGGCGTGTATGTAAACCTCATCTCCTTCTTTATAAAACACAGACAAGTCCAAAACACACACACCATCATCATCATTCTCTTCAATGGCGATCCTGCAAACCCTCCGCACCTCCGAGCTTCGTCTTCTCCATTGCACACTTTCACCCAATCAAACCCCACCTCTTTCCACACCCCTTCAAACCTCAAACCAAACCCTCCTCCAATCACCGTCGTACGCCGACGCCGACGACAATTAAATCTGTGTAATGATTTCGCCGGATATGACTTTTCCGTCCGCCGTTCGTAGATGCCGTTCTCACCTAACCTAAAACCCAGTGAAATCGAACAAAATTAGCAGAAATTAGATGTTATTTCATCAATTGTCACACAAATTGATGTTAAATGAACACAAAGAGTATGTTAATACTGCTAATTCGAAGACAAATACATAATTTTTCAGGGTTTTTTTGATTTTATCAGAGTTTTAGAATCAAAACAACTTACGGTTACAGGATTGCAAGATTATTTCATTTGTGGGGCGGCGCGTAGCGGTAGTGAGGCTGCGCGTGGGGAAGTGAAGGCGTCGGAGAAGAAGGAGCGGTGGCTGGAGGAGAAGGCGGAGATGGTGGTGGTGAGTAGAGGGTCGGCGGTGGAGGGCCATGTGGCGTGGCAGATATCCGATAATAGCTGTTGGTCGAAACAGAGGGATTGGAGTTTGGAAGAAGTTTAATGGTAGATATCGATTCAATGTCGTCCACAGAAACCAGGGACTGGAGTTTGGGAGCTTTTTGCAGGGGAAATGGGGGAAATTGTGTTTGCAAGTGTGTATATATACATATAATGCCACACAGGTTTTTATATACACATATAGTGCCACATATTCGCCATGTCATGCTGTCCATTCTGTCCACATAAGCTTGGTTGTGCCACGTCAGACAAAAAACAAACTCAGTTAGTGGAGATTTAACTGGGTGGTGCCATTGCAAACAAAAAGTCAAGTTGGGGGTGTCAGGTGTCAAAGTGTTAGTTGCGGGTGGCAACGGCCAAAGGCCGATAGTTGGGGGTGATAAAATCCAATAACCCTATAAATAAAAGCAAAAGGTAACTTACATTTATGTAATTTGTGTAATACACATGGTTTTTAAAGATATAACTTTTTTTATTATTTGATATATAAAATTACATTTATTTACCCATACAATATACAAGGTTCATAAAGATATAACTTTTTATTATTTAATATATAAAATTACATTTATTTAACCCGTGTAATACACGGGGTTCTAACCTAGTAATATATAAAAGAAACTTGTTTTGGGACACTTGTCATTCTCTCATTTAATTGATTAAAATTATTAAGGCCAATTGGATTTTAACACCTTTAACTTTGAAGAGTTGGCCGATAACACCCGCAACTAACACTTTGATCTGTGACACCCCAAACTTTTAATTTTGTTTGTCATTTCACCACTCAGTTAAAAAATTACTAACTGGGTTTGTTTCTTATCCTACATGGCGCTGACTTGATGAGGTGGACATGATTATGTGGCGAATGATGTGTCACTAACCTTCATCTCTTCTTTATAACACTATGGAACCCTAATTTCCTCATAAGTTCAATAACTCAGTGATAACCCTATCTACGGTGGCGCACTTGACGGAATCAAGCAGCGACAACAACCGCATATTCTCACCGTGCACCGATGCAACCGTAGAAAAGTCCGGAGGTTTCACTCTCGAAATCGCTTTTGGGTCGAGATCTGCGTTTTTCTTCAACAAATCTGTTCAGTTATCACCGTGTGATCGGAGGCTCTCTCCGTCTTCTGCGAACTCACAGCTCTCGGTTTTCCGCCGGTAATTCCAGTAGCTCTTCTGCGAAATCTGTTCAGGTAGATGAGATCTCTCCCCTCACCGTCAATTCCAGTAGCTTTTCGCCGGTAATTTCTCATCAGTAGTTAGTATTTGTGCGTTTAATGATGAGATTCCGGTGGTGTGAAGACACGGTAAACCTAACGAGAACGGATAACTCGTTTTCGGTTGTTTAGATTTGTCATATGGACACTTGCTATGTGAAATAGTTTAATCGAGTAGATAGTCATAGGAGTTCATTATGATAGATTGGAAGTTATTGAACATCACTCATGTCTCTCATTGAAGTCTCGTTAGATCTGTTTTTCGATATATGATCTCTGGTGCTATAAAGAGGAGATGAAGGTTTGGGACACGGAGTTTAGAACGGTGGCGTTTGGTGATGGTTTAGTGTCGATTAGAAGGTTTAATTTGCAGTTGATGCTGAGGTCGATTCAGGAGTTCAAATGAAGTTAACTTGGTGAATAACATGAATTTGTGAGTTAATTAGGTTGTTAAGAGGTGGTTTTGTAACTTAGGGTTTGTAAGTTAGTATAGGATTGGGATGTATGTTTGTTGGATGAATTGGGAGATGAGTTTTATACCCATGAATGTGCCACATCTGCAAAAATAGTCCACGTAGGATGCCACCTAGGATTGAAAACAAACCCATGCAAAAATAGTCCACGTAGGATGCCACCTAGGATTGAAAACAAACCCAGTTAGTAATTTTTTAACTGAGTGGTGAAATGACAAACAAAATTAAAAGTTTGGGGTGTCACAGATCAAAGTGTTAGTTGCGGGTGTTATCGGCCAACTCTTCAAAGTTAAAGGTGTTAAAATCCAATTGGCCAATTATTAATAATACTAATAATAATATTTAATCTAAATTAATACAAATTTTTATTATTAATAATATTTAATCAAATCTAAAATCTAATCTAATACAAAATTTTATTATCAATAATATTTAAAAAGGTGTATACGAGTCTGACTTATTTTCATAGTTAAAATTCATTATATTTAATTCGTGTATTTTTATAGTCTCCAAACTCAGATTTCACAATTCAACTTGGTTCTAATTCTGATTTAAGCAAATTCATATTTTTGATATTTTATTATCCTTTTTTTACAAGACTGAATTATAATTTATAGACATTAGGCTATCACAGATAAAGAAATGTTACACATATAAAGTTCTAAAATAGTTGGGATATCATTTAATTAAACAAAGAGATTGTAAATAAAAAACCTTATAATCGTAACATTATTATTATTATTAGAGTAAGGCTATTGTAAAAATGAGCTTAACATACTAAACATGAGAAAAGAAGTGAAGGCTATTGTCAAGCACGTATTTTAGTTCCAGAATCTAAATATACATGGGAGGCTTTGATGGTGTGCGGGGAGGATCTCTGCACAAGGCCCGCGATTTCGAAAGACATGTGATTTAAAAAAAAAATCCGATATGTATATGTTATTTTTTTAAATATTAAACACATACCACTTCCAATATAGGCCCATTTACAAAAAAAAATTATGGTTTAGAATTTAGCTCACTTGGAATTAGGTTTATTTAACCCAATACTAATTTGATTTTTTTAAATAATAACAAAACTTAACGGAAGGGCACATTTTTTCAAGCTCGAACAGGGTATGTGAATTCTCAGAGACGCATCTGTAAATATAAATCCGTTAGTTTTTTTAAATATTTTTTTATTATTTGGTATATAAAATCATATTTATTCAACCCATATAATACACGAGGGTTTTTAAAAATATAATTTTTTTTATTATTTGCTAAACAATATTACATTTATTCAACCCGTGTAATACAATGGTTTTAAAGATATAATTTTTTTATTATTTGGTATATAATATTACATTTATTCAACCCGTACAATACATATGGTTCTTATAGGTATAAATTATTTTATTATTTAATATATAAAATTACATTTCTTCAACCCGTGCAATAAATGAGGCTTTTAAAAAGATAATGTTTTATTATTTGGTATATAAAATTTATTTATTCAACCCGTGTAATACACGAGGTTATAACCTAGTTCATATTTAAACAAAATACTTATTTTCACTTAAATAAAATCATAGATTTTTTTTATCTAATATTTCAATCCACGTTTATTCGCATTTAGGACAATTATAATAATCATAAAATCTATCATATGATATGTAATCATACAACATTCTAGATATGATATCAACGACAACCTTTTTTATACTATGAATAATATATTTTTACGCAATAACAATATATTGTTCTGGATGTGGTTATTATAATTGTTCTGGTCTTATACTAAATAATTATATGTTAACAAAAATATATTATGGTTAGTATAATTGTTCTGGTCTTATACTAAATAATCATATGTTAACAAAAAGATGTTTTCGAAAAACTTATGTAGTTACCGAAAATTAGGGTTCTGATCTCTATAAAATTGTTTCAATAATTTTTATTAATACAAGTTTTCAAATACATATTTTCACGGTATCTAAAAATACATAAGTATTTTCAAATAAATATCAATCAAAGATTATTTATTTTAAAATCAAAGATTATATCCTCAAACAGTAAACCAATAATCTTATCTCATAATTTATATGGGATTATCAATGCATGTCCTCACAAATTTTTAAAAAATAATCCGTTATACTTAAAAAATATACATGATTAATAACTAATAAAATAAAACAACCCGTGGGTATAACGGGTGATAACCTAGTGTATAATATATAGTACATAAGCGATATACCTAAATCACTTTCAATTCTGTCACTAAATCACATGCAAGCCTACCTAGGTTTTCGTCTCATCGTGTGTTACGCCAGAGAGTGTTCAGCTATTGTGGCGGCACAACGTCTGTCAGCTCCCGGGGGAACACCCAAGCCAAATTTTGAAGTCAGAGTGGGTCCGGTTAAGACAACATAGTCTGGCCGGCGTGAGGCAACGAGACTCTCCAATTTGGGAAGTGCGGTGGTCTAACAGAAAAAATTCGCCATTTAAGAAAAAACAATAATAATTTGAGCTAAACAACACACACATGACTTAAGTTGTAAAATATAAAGAACATATTAAAGGTTGAAAACGATATACAACACACCCATCAACATAAGAGAAAATAGTGTGTTTTTGATGTTGTGATGTACACGTTGTTTGTTGTTTACTCTTTTTATCGACTTTTCAAATGGAAGGTAATGCGTTGGAGTCTAGGACAAATTGTGTTCCGGATTGAAGCAAGAGGTTTTCTTAGTTGTGGATTTCCCCTAGGAGAGTAGGCTAGGTCATCACGTTATGTTCTTTGGGCAGAAAGTTTATTCCGGGTGTCCAAACTTTAATGTTCTAAAAAAGTATATATTACGTAACAAATGGGAAGAAAGTTGATTCTCGGTGTCCCGGCTTTGATGTTCCAAAATAGCATATATTATGTAATAAAATGAGATATTGGATTTAAATAACCCTAATTTTCACCAATTAGCTAATAACATTTTCAACTTTCGATTTGTACAATACCACTCCCAACTTTTAACAATGTGAGAAGCCTCCTTTTTCACATATCTTCATCTCTTCTTTAAAAACCAGTACGTGGTGATTGGTGAAAGATTTAAATACTATAAATAAGCAACATGTTTTGGCTTAGACTGGTTGTACTCTTTGCTTTGCGTGTTTTCCAAAAAAAAAAAATTTACCTCTGCTTCACGCACGTGCCGAACACGAACATTGCATCATCCTTCTTCTTCCCAAAAAAACCGCATCATCTCTTCTTCCTCCCCAACACCCTTTCTATTCTCTCTGTCAACACTCAACAGTCAGTTGTTTCTTAGCCTTCCCAAATCGAAAATCGTCTGAGTTTGCTCCACGATTTCACCGACTTCGCACTCTACTCTTCAACCGTTGACCGATGTGCACCGTCGCCGCTACAATTCGTCATTGCAATCGAGTAATCCGTCAAGGTTTGTACATATTTCGTACTGTTGTTTGATTAATTCAACATTTTTCTGTATAGTGTGTTTATTTAGGTTGAAATGTTGCTTAAATCTGGAAAAGTAGAGAACGAGATCTGGAAGTTGAATTTGCTTTTGAATGATTTTGTTTGTTGCTGATAACCATTTGATTTGATAAAGTTCATCTCAGTAGTACTTAGATTAGGTATTTTACTTTTGACTTACATTCTTGGCTTGACTTGATTTAGTTGATGAATAATTGAATATTATGAACTTATTGTTGTTTGTGATGAGTGAAATAGCTTAATGTTGTTTATTTTAGTGTATTCTCATAACAGGTTTTATCACTCACACTTTGGGGAGAACTGAAACCTAAGCACCTCACGCTTGAAAGTTTATCGCAAGTGCAAGGGAAACTTCTGATGGAGTGTAAGAATTTGATATTGGCTCAACAAAATGGGCTCCTTCTCAAGGTCTAAAAATTGTTACAGAATCTCAGGTATTAACCTCCATAACTTGCAAGAATCACACACCTTTGTAATGGTACTCCTAGATATATTTGTTGAAATACTTAGATTATCGTTGTAATAATATTGTTTTTTTGATCTTAACTAATGGTTTAATTATCTATAGGAAGTTTAAAATTTGATAATTAAGGTGTTAGTGGCTAAACCTGGTCCGTCTTATCCGGTTTAACTCGCTACCTAATCGCCCATCTAACCACCTGTACTTGCAGTAATTAAATTGATAAATGGAGTGATCTACCTTCAGTTTGCAAGTGTAAATAGATGTGATAAGTTGATTAAAAAAATCACATACCACAGAGTCACTGAAGTTCATGGTAGATAGGGAGAAAGGGAGACTAAACCTTCTGGTGGTGGTTAGCCACCGTACGCGGCGGTGATGCCACCCACTCCGGCGAGGGCCGTTGGTTGTGATTGGGCTGGAGAAAAACTACAATACGTTTCCTTCTTTGATCTCTGCTCTTGGCTTTGGTTTCCGTTTTCCAGTTGATGAAGTTCGCCTTTTAAGATTGACTTGAAGATGGTCTTGAATAGGGAGGGTGATGGTACATGAAACGGCAGTTACGAGACTACTGTCATCGGTAGCCTAGCCTGTATTGCTCTATTATACACAACTTCTCAGACAAGAAATCTATTATTACCCTTTTGTTATTTTAATTTACAAATCATGAAATGCAAAATACATTGTTGATTTCTTACTTTTTATTTGTTTTTTCTTCCGTTTAATTTACTTATGCTGTGAATGTGGATACCTGGGTGTAGAAAAAGATAATTAGAAACTGTAGATAGGGTGTTCGATGTTTTGTCTGTGTGAGAAAGTTGATTTTTTTTACGATTTTGGAAGTAATATGTTTGATCTGATGAGTAGTTGCATACTAGCTGAACAAATCGATGATTTTTAATAATTTTATTAACCAGAAAACGACTTTGATGGAATCAGATGTAGTTTAGGACAATTACATATGCTTTATAGAAATCTCTTTTTAAACTTATTTCCCATTGTTTTGTTATTCTAATCAAAATTCGTTTTGTTGTTCTAATCAAAAGTGGCAATCTCAAGTTCAGGTTGCATGGGCTAATCACTTGAACCAAACTTGTGTAAAAAAGGAAAGGAAACACTGAATTGGAATGGAAAAACAACAAGTTTTATATTATTTGTATTTTGATGGTAGTTTTAATGTTTTTCTTTCTTGAAATAATCCGGCTTTTTTTCCTTCTTTGATAGTTGCAGTGCGCAAATCCCAAATCCCAAATCTCAAGCTGCTGATTCATTGTTAAGAAGATCACCGCTTGATTCCATATCACCAAGGAAGCGATTAGCTCTTACAATAACACAGGTACACTTAGTTTATATGTTTTGATTTAAGTTTCAGAAAATGGGTTTATATTAAAGTTTTATCACCTAAATTCCTGAATTGTCTAAGTTTGAATTAGACACATCAAAGTACAAGGGTTTTGCCCATATGGAAGAAAAGTTAAGAGACTTAAAAGCAGTTGGCCAAGAAAATGTCTATACTTAATTCATAGGGACTTCAGTAAAAACGGGTTGAAAGAATATAAAGCCAAAATAATGTGTACTTATTGTAACGAAGTTTTGTGCAGTTTGAAGCTAGACGACCATTGGTGGGTGCAAATGTAGATGGATGAACATGTCCAGTTCAAGAGAAAGGATTATTATCAAGGGATGATCCGAACAAGATTTATAAAAGTATGTAAAAGGTTAATGGTATTTGTATTGTCATAGGTTTTACATGGTTAATGTTTAATGTTATTTAACCTTCCCGCCGCAACACAGATGGACTTTCATCTATCGTTTATATACGTTACGCCTTAATTTGTAAGCCCCGGCCGCAACGCGGCGGGGGTTCCATCTAGTTAAAACTCATTTTCACATATGTAGTCTTTTTCATAAGTCAAGTATTGCATAATAGCATAGTAGGTTTGAATGAGTACTAATTCTCTATGTTTAATCTTTATCTAAATGACATTATAATATTATAATATTTATTCTGTATGATCTATATGAGGGAACTAAGGCCGTGGGGTATGGTGGGGCGGGAGTTGGGCTTGGGTTGGGGCAAATGGTGACACGTGGAAGGGGAGCCCCCCACCGCCTGGTTACGTGTAAGCGGGGTATGGCTGGGCGTGGGTTGGGCTTGGGTTGGGTGCACCGCGTGGCAGAGGTTTAATTAAAAAAAAATACCAAAAAATTTATAAAAATTCACACAACAATTTATAAAAAAAACCTACAACTTCATTAAAATTTAAAACATTACATAGTCCTAAAAATTACAAAATAACAAACCTAAAGCGTTAAAAAATTTTCAAAAAGGTCGATCTTGTCGAACGCCTTTTTTTCCTTGCCTCGAAACTCTATGTTAGCCACCGCCATCCGGTCCTCGTGGCTTAACTCGCCACCGGGAACGGCTTCGTAGTAAGCCTTGAAACGCTCGAGCTTGGGCCGTAGATCGCGCCATTTATGTTGGCACGCGTTGAGGTTGTGGCGGTCGTTACCGACGTTAAGTCGGTAGGCTTCGAACGCTTCCACCCAATATTTTGTTTGGCCGGGTGGCCGACCCTTCATAGCGTCAACGACGCTTGTGACGAGAGCAATTTCCTCTTCACGAGTCCAAGATGCCATAGCGGGGTTGGGTTCGTGGGATGGGGTGGACCAGTGGGGTAGCGGGTTCGAGAGAAGTGGTAGCCGGTGGGGTTGTTGGTGGGGCTGTTGGGTTCGTGGGATGGGGGGACCAGTGGGTTGGGGTTTCAATATATAGGCCCTTTGGGTGACCGCTTGGCGGTTCGGGAAGATGGGGGGACCGTTTGGGGGGATGGTTTGAATTTTAAAATTCAAAATTCAAAAACCCAACCGCCTGACGTGGCGGGTGACCAATGAAATTCAGCCAACTAGCATGGCCTATACGCCCCACGCCCGGCTTGAAAGCCAAGCCCCAAGGGCCACGCCCAAACCCAAGCCCACCCGGAGTGGTGGCTTGGGCGTTTTCCCCCAACCCACGCCCAAACTCCCGCCCCATACCCCATGGCCTAAGAGTGGTTCGTGGGTGTGGGAGTGAAGTGATAATGTAATCATTTACTGAATGGACGAAGTTGTGGGCTGCACTCCCTGCTGACCTGTTTTTATATAAAAACATTTAAATTAAACTTAACTAAATAAAATATAAAATAATAATACAGATTAGGACAATATATATTTTTAAACCGAATTGTAATAATGGCATGCTTATATTTAAGGTAATAATAGTTAAAACAAAAGCCATGGTAGAGGGAAAACCCTCTGCTGTTTGTTTTTTCAGAGGTAAAACGTCTGCAGTCTGCGGACCACATCTGCAGACATCTGTAGCTGAAGAGGTGGACCAAACCTTTGCAGTCTGCAAGAAAAAGACTGTTTGTTTTTTTTTTAATTTTTGAAAGCTGCTGAAATAAACTGATTTTTTTAACTTAAAAGAGTATTACATGTGAATCACTTGTAAATAAGTTTTCATAAAGCTACTTTAAGCTCGGCTCGTTTACACCCCTATTTAAAACTGATCATCAAACCCATAAATAACATACAATAATTGTCACAATATCCCTGTACCCAAACATCAAAACTAATGATCAAATACCCACTTTCCCAAAACAATGCCAAACACCCCCTAATTGCACACTCCATCTAAACCCTAATCAAGATTCAATCTTTCCTTCATATAAACCAAAATCCATCTGCAAATCAACCTAATTACCAAATCCCATCAAAACAAACCGATAAAATCAACCAAAAAGATACAAAATTTCGAAACTTTAATCACTTAAACCTCACGGCCAGCGTGATAAGAGAAAGAAGATGAAGGTTTTGGAGATGATTGTTCGTCATTGGTGGGATTGGAAACTGGTAGAAGCAGTTCTCGATCTCTGTCTCTGATGATTGATGATTTTTTATCAACCATTTGTGATTATTCTTCAAGATTTTGTTGAAAATCTTTGAACTTTGAGTTGTAAATTTCGGTATTGAATTTGAGTTATGTTCGTTAGAAACTTCTTTGGGGAATTGGGGTTGCGTTGCGTGTCAGGGGAGGAACCAGGTTTTTTTTTTTGGGATGAGTGTGTTTGTCGCTAGGCAAAAAGAAATAATGAGAAGAGGTTTGAAGACATGAGTCCACATCTGTACGAAGAAGAAGACGCGTAAACCTTTTTTTTAATGAAAGGTCTTCGAGAAAACAAACAGTCTCCAGACCTAAAGGTCTACGCGGCGCAGACATAAGAGGTCAGGAAGCTCTTCTTGAAAAAACAAACAGCCCCTAAGTGTTTAAAAAGGAGAAGGTTATGGGTTCCATACGCGGAGAGTGGAGAGTGTAATATTTAGCCGTAAAAAAAATAAAAATTAAAACAAAAATAAAAAGTTTATCAAATTTTTCAACAACAAAAATTATGAACTTTGTTGAAACTTTGAATACTTTAATAAGTCTTTAACTTTATATATATATATATATATGCCAGTTAACGTACATTACGGCTTAACGTACGACCGGTACGTCATGAAATTACACACATTCAATGGAAAATCACGCACGTTATAAATCTCAGAAAAACTAATCACGCATGTTGGACATATGAAATCACGCACATTAGTCGGCATTCGCTACTCCCAGTTCAAAAAACGCAACCGCTTTTCTACGATCTGAAACCACTGTTACTGCCCTCTGACTCCAATTGAATCAAAGTTTGGTCATGTTCCTGCATCATCTGTTCTACGGTCTGAATCAAAAGCTTTGCCGTGTTCATCCTCTGTTCTACTGTTTTTTTTATTTCATGTCGACGTTATTGCAGAAACTTTTCTAAATCAACGATGAATTTGACCACATTTCGATGAAATTGACCGAACAATGGCCAATTTGTACTGAAACGAAAAGAAACTTGAACCGAATTGGAACCCAGATTGAGTCGTTAATTGCCTGGAAACTCTGTGTAAAATCACGCATGTTATAGTGTAAAATTACGCACGTTGTCGTACGTGATGTACGTTAAGCCGTAATGTACATTACACTTTCTCTCTCTCTCTCTCTCTATATATATATATATATATAGGGAGCCGCTAAAATGAAAACCACCCCCAGTTGTAAGAACCGTGAGAACCACTCTCCACCAATCATATTATGCCAACAAAAAGGGTAATTTGGTCATTTACCCCAATTGTCATATCCTACCTCTCTCCACATTAAATACCACCAGCTTTTTTAAAATGTCATATTGTATTTAAACCCATCTTTTGTCTCTCTCTCCTCATTCTCATTTGAAACTCATCCATCTCTGATGAAGTTTTTGAAGACCTTTATTTTCATCCTCTACAAAAGCAAACATCCCTGCTCCCTCTCTCTCTCGATGACATGCCCCAACCTCACACCCACCACCACATCGCAACCACAACCCCCCATCCCCCGTTACACGCTGAAGAATCACCACCACCACCGTCTGGTGGTGGTGCGACGACGGAATGTGGCGGTGGTGGGTTTTTGATGGCGAGCTCCGACGACGGTCCGGTTTACCAATAAGTTGACCCTCTCCGATTTACCAGTACGATGGTGGTGGGTTTGACGACGGCGGTGGTGGTGTTTGAGGATTGACGGAGACGGTGGTTGTGGTGGTGTTGGAGGCGATGGCTGTGTGAGCGGTGGTGTCGTCGATGTCAGAGGTTCCTTGAATATGTGGGTATTTGATTCTCCGGCGGACCTCCGGCCGGTCAACCTTTCGTGAGTCAAAAGGTTCGATTTGTTTCTGTTGTGTTACAATTACAGAAATTTGGTTATTATTGTTTGTGGGTTTTCCTTTGATTTGATTTTGGGTATATAAAGCTTGTTTGGTTGTTATTGTTGGTGGGTTTTCCTTTGATTTTGGGTATTCTTTATTCTTTGGTGGGTGTGGTGGTGTGGCGGCAGTGGTTGATGTCGAAGGCTCCGATGTTGGGTTTATTGATTTGTATTCTTGAATCTGATGGTTTTTTGATATGTTGGGGGTTTTGATTTGTGTTCTTTGAATCTGTGGGTTTTGATACGATCGATTGGATGGCGATGATGCAAAAAAAAAACCCATAGATTTTAATGACGATGGCACGGCAAGGACGGCGTATGGTAGGTTTTTTGAACTTGCAACCCCACTTTTGCAGTCTTTTGATTATCGGATTATCTGAGCCAAACCCTGTTGTTTTTTTCGAGATACACTTTGTTTTGATGTTGTTGGTTTTTTATTTTCCCCCCTAGTCGATGATGATAACAATATATCTGAGACACCTCCCAAGTTTGCGATATCTGGGTGCGTTCGTTTTTGCGTAAAAAAGTTTTTGTAAAAAAAAAAGTTAAACCGTAAACTTTTTAACGTAAACCATAAACTTTTTAACGTAAAACGTAAAATGTAAATTTTTTTACGTAAAACGTAAAAAGTTTAACGTAAAACTTAAAACGTAAAACGTAAAACGTAAAAAGTGTAAAAACGGCGCGTTAAAAAAATGTAAAAAAAACGGCCCGTTAAAACGACGTGTAAAAAAACTTGCAAAAAAACGTGTAAAAAACGACGTGTAAAAAAACGTATAAAAAACGGCGCGTTAAAAAACGTGTAAAAAAACGACGCTTGAAAATACGACGCGTTCAAAAAATGAGGCTTTGAAAAAGCCCGGTGTAAAAACGGCGCGTTAAAAAAAACGACGCTTGAAAAAGCCCGGCAAACAAAAACCGGCGCGCAAAAAAAATTGCCTTGTTAGAAAAATTTGAATTTAAAAATTCTTTTAATAGAAAATTTCTTTTTAAAAAATAAAAAAGTAATATAAGACATATTAAAGACAAAAAGACAAAATAGAGTAATTTTACTAAACTATCCTTTAGGATTAAAATATTAAAGACATAATAAGACAAAATGTATTTATTATTCATTTTAGTTACTTTTAGTCTCATCCATCCATCTTGTTGACCTAATGGGTAGGAACTGGTTCTCGCGATTCTTACAACTGGAGGTGGTTTTCATTTTAGCGGCACACACACACACACACACACACACACACACACACACACACACACACACACATATATATATATATATATAGGGAGGAGATCATGCGAGAACCACCCTTATTGCGAGAACCGCGAGAACCAATGAGAACACAACCTAAAATAGCTAAAAAACCTAACCCCCCCCCCCCCAAAAAAAACCTAACCCCCCCCCCCCCCCAAGCTAAATGCAAAAAACTAAAACCCCCAAAAAACCTAACCCCCCCCCCCCCCAAGCTAAAATTCTAAAAACTAAATCCCCAAAAAACCTAAAAAAATCTAAAAAAAATCTAATTTTTTTTAATATTTTTTATGCTTAAATCGCAACTTTTAGTGGCAAATTTTTTTTTTTAATTCTTTTGCTTCGAAAAGTAGCGATTTTTATATAAAAAATATAAAAAAAAAATTGTGTGATTTTTAGTTATTTTTAAGCATTTTTTGTTGTGTTCACATTGGTTCTCGCGGTTCTCGCAATAAGAGGTGGTTCTCGCATGATCTTCTCCCTATATATATATATATAGGGACAAAGAGAACCACCTCTTATTGCGAGAACCAATGTGAACACAACAAAAAATGCCTAAAAAATAGCTAAAAATCACACAAATTTTTTTTAATATTTTTATCAAAAATTCGCTACTTTTCGAAGCAAAAAAAAATTTAAATTTAAAAAAAAAAATTTGGATACTAAAAGTAGCGATTTTAACAAAAAAATATTAAAAAAAATTATAGATTTTTTTTTATTTTTTAAGATTTTTATTTTAAGATTTTTTTAGGCTTTTTGGTGGTTTAGTTTTTAGCATTTTAGCTGGTAGTGGGGGGGGGGGGGGGGGTTAGGTTTTTTGGGGGTTTTAGTTTTTAGCATTTAGCTTAGGGGGGGGGGGGGTTAGGTTTTTTTTTGGGGTGGGGGGGGGGGTGGGGGTTAGGTTTTTTTAGCTATTTTAGGTTGTATTCACATTGGTTCTCGCGGTTCTCACAATAAAGGTGGTTCTCGCATGAACCTTACCCTATATATATATAGGGGAACGCTAAAATGAGAACCACCTCGAGTTGTAAGAACCGCGAGAACTACACCGTAGGGGGCGCGGTAGACCAATTTTTTTTTTCATAAACGTAGATGCATGTATAAAAACAACATTTGTAAAAAAAAAATTCAGAAAAAAAAATGTCGTGTGTGTAGTTTTGAGCGCCAAAAGTTTGTGTTTACGGGACCCGTAAATCTGGCCGGAAAATTTACGGTACCCGTAAATGCACACTTGAGGTGCTCAAAAACTTTTTTTTTCGAATTTCTTTTTTTATAAATGTTGTTTTTATACATGTATCTACGTTTATGAAAAAAAAATTGGTCCACCTCGTCCCGTACGGTGTAGTTCTCGCGGTTCTTACAACTCGAGGTGGTTCTCATTTTAGCGTGATCCTATATATATATATATATATATATATATATAGGGTAAGGTTCATGCGAGAACCACCCTTATTGCGAGAACCGCGAGAACCAATGTGAACACAAAATAAAATCTAAAAAAAATCAAAAAAGCACTCAAAATTTTTTTTTAATTTTTTTTAATATTTTTTAATAAAAAATCGCTATATTTCGTTACCATAAAAAAAAAAAAAACTTTTTTTTTCGAGTAACAGTTATCCATGCACATGTGCATATGTATCATTACTTCAACAAATTCGGTAATACGTTATCAGGAATAGACAATTGCACTTTAATTTAGAATACCATTAATAATACACTACTTTTTATATTACCAATATTCAAAATGCACATGTGCATAATTAGGTATAACCATGATATAACGTGTTTTGGTACAAAAAGTTTGTGATTTTGAATGGAGAAGTAGGACCCATATACATGTTTTTTGGTTAGTTATATCTAGTGGTTGATGGTTTGGTTATAGTTGTCAATTTTTTATGTAATATGTTGATTAGATGGTATAAATGGTGTTTACATACATGTAATACAGTGAAAATATTGTTAATGGTATTGTATTATGGATGGTAGGAGATAATGGTATTGTATTATGGATGGTAGGAGGTAATGGTAGTGTATTATGGATGGTATGATAGATGAAAGGGAAAGTGTATTCAAAGTGGTGTACCAAAACACCTTATTTCATGTTGATACATATAAATGCACATGTGCATTTCTAATATTGGTAATGTAAAAAGTAGTGTATTACATATGGTAGTGTAAATGAAAGTGCAATTGTCTAATATATGTAATGAATTACGGAATTTGTCAAAGAAATGACAAAAATGCACATGTGCATGCTTGTGTATTATGGATGGAATGATAGATGAAAGAGAAAGTAGTGTACCAAAACACCTTATTTCCTGTTGATACATATAGATGCACATGTGCATTTCTAACATTGTTAACGTAAAAAGTAATGTATTACACGTGGTAGTGTAAATGAAAGTGCAATTGACTATTATTTGTAATGAATTACGGAATTTGACAAAGAAACGATACATATGCACATGTGCATGGATAACTGTTACTCGAAATTTTTTTTTTATTAACAAAATATTGCGAATTTTTCAAAAAAAATAGTAAAAAAATAAAAAAAAAGTTTTTTGGGTGTTTTTTAGATTTTTTTAGGAATTACTGTTTGTGTTCACACTGGTTCTCGCGGTTCTCGCAATAAAGGGTGGTTCCTAACGGATCTTTGTCCTATATATATATATATATATATAGGGAGGGGCTCATGCGAGAACCACCCTTATTGTGAGAACCTTGAGAACCAATGTGAACACAACCTAAAATAGCTAAAAAAACCTAAAAAAAACTAACCCCCACCCCCAAAAAACCTAAACCCCCCCCCCACCCCCCCCCCCCCCAAAAAAAAAACCTAACCTCCCCCCCCCCCAACCGCGAGAACTACACCGTAGGGGGCGCGGTGGACCAATTTTTTTTTTTCATAAACGTAGATGCATTTATAAAAACAACATTTGTAAAAAAAAAATTCAGAAAAAAAATGTCGTGTGTGTAGTTTTGAGCGCCAAAAGTTTGTGTTTACGGGACCCGTAAATCTGGCCGGAAAATTTACGGTACCCGTAAATGCACACTTGAGGTGCTCAAAAACTTTTTTTTTCGAATTTCTTTTTTTATAAATGTTGTTTTTATACATGTATCTACGTTTATGAAAAAAAAAATTGGTCCACCTCGTCCCGTACGGTGTAGTTCTCGCGGTTCTTACAACTCGAGGTGGTTCTCATTTTAGCGTGATCCTATATATATATAGGGAGGGGCTCATGCGAGAACCACCCTTATTGTGAGAACCTTGAGAACCAATGTGAACACAACCTAAAATAGCTAAAAAAAACCTAACCCCCACCCCCAAAAAACCTAAACCCCCCCCACCCCCCCCCCCCCCCCAAAAAAAAAACCTAACCCCCCCCCCCCCCCCCCCCAAAACCTAAACCCCCACCCCCCCCCCCCCAAGCTAAATGCTAAAAAAAAACCTAACCCCCCCAAGCTAAAATGCTAAAAACTAAACCCCCAAAAAACCTAAAAAAATCTAAAAAAAATCACCCCTCCCCCCAAGCTAAAATGCTAAAAAACTAAACCCCAAAAAAACCTAAAAAAATCAAAAAAAAATCTAAATTTTTTTTTTGAATTTTTTAATATTTTTTATGTTAAAATCGCTACTTTTCGAAGCAAAATTTTTTTTTTATAAAAAACTTAAAAAAAAAATTTTTTTTTTGGCTTCGAAAAGTAACGATTTTTTTATAAAAAATTCAAAAAAAAAATTTTTGTGTGATTTTTAGCTATTTTAGGCATTTTTGGTGTGTTCACATTGGTTCTCGCGGTTCTCACAATAAGAGGTGGTTCTCGTATGATCTTCTCCCTATATATATATATATATATATAGGGGACCGCTAAAATGAAAACCATCTCTAGTTGTAAGAATCGAGAGAACCACTTTTCAACCACTAGATCTTTAAGATGGATGGTTGAGATTAAAATTAGTTAAAATTAATATTAAATACTTCTTTTCTTATTATGTTTTTAATATTTTAATTCAAAAGAGCAATTTAATAAAATTATTCTTTTTTGTCTTTTTATCTTTATTGTTTTTCATTACTTTTTTGGTATTATCATATTACTTATTTTTTTAATAGATTTTTTTTTATTAAAAACCATTTTAAATTCAAATTTTTTAACAAAACAATTTTTTTAGCGCGCCGGTTTTTGCACGCCGTTTTTACGCCCGGCTTTTACACGCGTCGTTTTTTAACTCGCCGTTTTTACGCCTGACTTTTCCACGATTCATTTTTTTAACGGGCCGTTTTTACGCCCCGTTTTAACACACCGTTTTTTAAGTCCCGTTTTTTTACGCGACGTTTTTATGCCCCCTATTCACGCCCTTGTTTAGGCACCGTTTTATCACACGGTTTTTTACGTTTTACAATTTACGTAAAATAAGTTTACGTTTTACGTTAAAAAGTTTACGTTTTACATTTTATGTTACAAAAATTTACGCTTTACGTTAAAAAATTTACGGTTTTAACTTTTTTTTTACAAAAACTTTTTAGGGTTTTAAACCTTTTTACAAAAAACAAAAAAAAAGTACGCCCCGTTTCCCCATTTTTACGCCCCCGTTAAACGAAAAACGGACAGAGTTTCCCCTGTTTTTGAACGAATCCGACAACTAAAGTGTCGATATCTTTTCAAAACACAAACAATAACTTTTCAATAATACAAAACAAAACAATATATATAAAATTTTCATTAAAATGCCAAGCGTAACAAGTCACTAAAGTATCGGTTCGATCTCGGTTCGCGTTAACTATAAAAATATATAAGCTATGTAATAAAAATCCGCGTCTTTAAAATGTTACCGGGTCTCGTGTTGACTGATTTTGACCGCAGTTGACCTGGCTTGACCGTTTGAACGGTGTCTTACCACCATTTGGTCGCACAGTTGCATTCGTGGTGGAAGGTAAACTTGAGACCTTCTTTTGATGACCCGTTTCTTCTGAATATGATACGTTTGGATATGAAGTTTTTGAATGAACCTGTTGAGACGATTCCTGACCCGGAGCCTTGTTTTGTGTTCCTAAATCTGGAGATATGACTTCATTCCGTCGCCGTCCCATATCTAAACATCTCCGCCGTATTCGACTTACCACCTCCGTCGCCGTCCCATATCTAAACATGTCCGCCGCATTCGACTTATCATAACTCATAACCTCAGTTGAAACTACAGTATTTACAACACTTTCAATTCAAACCGTACGACTACTTTCATAACCCTATGTTATCTTCATCCTCCAAATTCAAAACAGATTCAATCTCATGCTCAAAAATTATTATATAACAACAAATAAAACCAAACTATTTGTAACAACTCATAAGATGTAACATCTAAACGATTTATAACAACATATATAAGTAAACCTTAACACAATTTACAAACAATAGGATCGTCTGAAAGCCGGAAACAGATAGAATTAAGTTATCAATTGATTGTGAGAGAATGAGTAATGTACCTTTTGTGTAACCTGTCGTTCTGTAGCGATTGCCATGAGAGAAACATAAAACATCTTCGTCAATAGAAAAACATTTTGGGGTCAGTCAAGAAATTATTCAAACACTTGGTGCGCAACTATTAAGAAACCGTGTAAACTGCAAACAACTATTCTGTAAGACCCTAATTCGTACATGACAAAAGTCGCAGCGGAAAATCGTACCATGAAAATTTCTTTCGTTACAAACACCTTGACGCACTTAAATTCATTTTTAAGATAAATTCTTTCACAATAAACACATTTATTATACTTATTTTCATTAAGAAACCATAAACTAGCTTCACTTAAATACGTACTCAACACCTCCGTACAATCTATCTTGTGACTCAATCCTCGATCTCCAATCATTGGATATCCTCATGACTGGTACCACCTGCGCTCACCACATAAAATTCACACATTAGTACGCATTATAAACATACAAGGTTTGTTCACGTTTACTTCTCGTTTCATTAACTCTTTACATCCCAGCTTTTCCATCCTGTCATACCATCCGTGGTGAGACTTCTTTGCCATTCCTGCATTTCACTTATAACTCCAGGTACACGAATAAACAACGTAAACACTTGATCGTACCAAAAGACTTACATACATACCTAAACTTCATACACACTATCTCCATACATACACACGTACACACATATATGTCAACCTACATGCAAACTTACATATAAATACATATCAATCATTCTTTATGTATCTACATATATACATACCTACATCGTCACGTACGATCATGTCATCCCACATATATACATTCACACATACATACATACATACATACATACATACATACATACATACATACATACATACATACATACATACATACATACATACATACATACATACATACATACATACATACATACATACATACATACATACACCTTATTACATGCCTTCACACAAACCTACATACGTGCATACGTTCGTACATACTCACTTGCGTACATATACATACTACCTACATACACCCCTACATACTTACACTTAGGGTTATAAAACATACATACGTACATGCCTACATACTTACTTATACACACATCTACATCATTATATACGTATCTATATGTACACATACCAACATCATTAAGTACACACATGACATTATACATATTTACATACATACAACCCTACGTGCATCATGCCAAACTCATACATGCCTACTCTCATACTTACCATCACATATCCGCTTATTTCACGCTCACATACTTATAAACATACTCACGTGGGTACATACATGCTTTCATACATTTCTACATGCGTATATAGAGATATACAAACATGCATACATACCTATCTACATGTGTGTTTACCTTAATGGTCATAAAACATAAGTTAAATTAGTCATACGCAACTTAAAACGCGTTTAACGGGTTCCCAAGCCAAAACAGAGCAACCGAACACTTTTCGCCGAACAGACACCCCGTCTCGCGACGCGACGGGCCGTCGCGCCACGCGACGCCCTCAAATAAGCAGAATGTTGCTGATGCTGTGCTTCAGATTCCCAGCACGACCGCATTTCACGGAAACGGTCATAACTTCTTCGTTATTGGTCCGTTTTACCCGATTCTTTTTCCTACGCATCCGTAATTTAATTCTCCATCTAATGGAACTAAAATCCCATATCCGACTTAATAAGATTCCAGACTTTTAACTCATCAGCTTATCACCCTTTTACCAAATTTCGACCCGTTCATGCATACATCAACATAACTTGTTCGTTTTACCATAACCTCTTATAAACATAATAATATCAGTGACGTCTATCCTAAATTACTAAATTCTTGGATGTCTTGCATCCTCTTAACACCTTATCGTTCATATGCTTATTTTTGACCCGTTAAGGGTATTCGCGCATTAATTGGTCTACGACTAACCAAACCATAATCCCCACTTCCATACTTGTCCAAAACATTATACTAATTGAATAACTTGTTTCTAATCTCCTTTTAAGATCGTTTGCCCCAAAATACCCATCAAGGGCATTTTGGTCAACTTTAATCCCATCATTTACGACGAAGGACTTTAACACATAATTGACCTCAAACATCATGTTTACTTAATTAAAACACTTTATTACTTAATCGAACTAAGAAGTGATTACAGAAATCACTTCCCTTATGCGTCCGTGCTCATATCCGATTCCTTGCCTCTTCTTGACCCGTTAACATCTCATGCTGGAGCCCGTCTCGACATGATTCCTATACTTTCATTTCATCAAAGTCACGCTCTTATTAGCATACTCATTTGTACATGTTAACAATCATATCAATCGCATATTTCACACTTAACTTTCATTAGTCATTCTTAACAAACATAACTCATATAATCATATCCATATACGCTTAAATTCATGTAACACATCATGTCATTACATTTAACGCGGATTGCTATAACATGTATCATACGACTTCTTATAATCCTACCTTTACGACAACGAGTCAAATCATGTTTCTTATACTTAGTTGACTTTCAAAATTCAACTATTAACCATATTTAACTATCGATTTATCAACATATACCCGTAACATCGTAATCGACCATACGGACGACACTATATTCATTTTATCATACACTTGATGTAAGTACTAACTTTTAAGCATAACTTACAACTACTTCAAGCATGAATCCTCTAAACTCATACATAACTCATCAAATCCTTATACTAATCATCATATATCATTCCAAATGAACATTAAACATAACATCATCATATTCCTATACTTTTATCTAACAATAATTCGTCATACCCACATAATACATCAATCATTCAACAAGACTTGAACATAGGAGGTGATTCTAGTCATCATCTTCACCCTAGCTAACGGGTGTCACCTCTAATCATCAAATTAACGCAAGCCATTCATAACCCATGTTCTACACGAGGATTCTAACCCTTGTACATGATTAATTTCATAATAACTCACGGATTTAAACATAACCCACTTCACCCATGATCACAAATCTTAGATTTAAGACATACCTTATGACCCCCTCGTGATGGTGATCATTAATCCATGCTCGGTTATGGATTTACGCTTCATCTGCCTTTCAATTTGAGTGAAAGGATGAAATTAGGGTTTGAGGCTCCATGGGAGCCTCCTGCTCCTTCTCGAACACACGCATGTGTGTGTTTGTGTGTGTTTAGTTAATTTATAACTTAACTTTCATTTGTTCCATTTTAGCCCCTCGGGTTTACCTTTAAAACATAACTGACACTACCCTCATCGTTTAATACTTTTGACCATACCTTTAACTAGGTTAAATAGCCTAGTTATTTATTTCATGACGTGTCACGTAAGAACATACGACAAATATTAACATTCAGATTTTGGGGCGTTACATATTCAATCAGTAAAAAAATACACGAAACAAAGCTCTCGGCTGAGATCAAAATTACCTAAAATCTCATGAACGTCTCCAGAGTTTCCGTCGATCTCCGCCATTTGCATCACCGCAACTCCGCCGTAGAGTAGGTTTGGGCAATATAGGGCTTCTTTTTGGTCAGGCCAAATGCAATTGGACAAAATAACCCTTCATCTACAGCAGATCAAGCATAACCTTTCCATAGAATCCAACAAACGATCTGAGATGGTCGTGGTGGTGACCCGTCGGCCGGGGAAGTGGCCGGAGAGGACTGAACCATCTAACATATCCGCCGCATTCGACTTACCACCTCCGTCTCCGTCCCATCTCGAAACATCATGTCCATTGCTACAATTCAAATAGCAATAAATATAATATCTAGAATTATACACTTCATGTCTTTTGTATGTATAGAAACTTACCCAACACATGGACGACCATCACTGGCATCTAAACATTTCACTGTCTCTGCTGTCATACACTCCTCTGTTTGGCAGAAAAAGTTACCGGAAATAGTAAGAAACCAATTTGTTCTCGTTCACCTATGAAACTTGCTTGTTCTCTTGTGTGTATTGCGATTCTATGATGTATACCATTTGAATTTGGATCAAAAGCTAGATGCGATGGAGAGGGGCTGTGGGTGTGGGGTGTGGTTGCAGGAGAAACGAGGGGCCGCAGGAGAAGGAGGGGCGTCGCCGGAGTAAGAAGGGGATCACCAGAGTAGGAGGTGTTCGCCGGAAAAAGGAGGGGTCACCCTATACTCTGATGAAGATGATGAAGAGTTTCTTCATCAGGGATGGGTTTTCAAAAGTGAGGAGAGAGACAAAGATCTGACATTTTAAAAGGTAGGGAGAAATATGTGACATTTTAAATGTGGAGAGAGGTGGGGATTTGACATTTGGGGTAAATGACCAAACTACCCTTTAGGGTGGCAGAATCTAATTGGTTGAGAGTGTTTCTCACGGTTCTTATAACTGGGGATGGTTTTCATTTTAGTGGCTCCCTATATATATAGGGTGGGGTTCTAGAGTGAACACTAATGTATTTGCGAACTGAGTGAACAAATATTGGCCACTGATTTACACACGTGGATGGCTAGGATTTCATCATCAAATCGTAAAATACACAGGTGTATTTCATCATTAAATCATGGCCATTGATCTACACACATGTATGGCCAGGATTAGTTCGATCAGTTGGCAAACTACACTAGTGTTCACTCTTGAACCTAATCCTATATATATATATAATATATATATATATATAGGGGAGGGTTTAAATGAGAACGCTAAATATCGTGAGAACCGTGAGAACGAATGAAAAAACTGCAAAAACTTGGTCAAAAAAATTTCAAATTCAAAATTTCGTTTTTACACTTATCATTATTATTCGAATACAACGTTAAAAATTTAATTAACACGTTTAAATTTACATGTATTCGTAAATATTGAAAATTTACACATGTGTAAGTTTTCTCATTTACACATGTGTAAATTTGTTGTATTTAACAGATTTACACATGTGTAAAAAAATCTAATAAGATTGATTTTGAGAGAATAAATGAATTATTTGATGTTTTAAATTCTTTTTTTTAATGTTGTATCTTAATTACAATGAGGTTTTATAAAAGAAAATTTGTTTTGATTGGTTTTCTCATTGTTCTCACAGTTCTCGTAATATTTAGTGCTCTCAAGATAACCCTCCTCTCTCTCTCTCTATATATATATATGGGGGAAGGATATATAGAAAACCCACTTATGGTGAGAAAACCTAGGAAACTTAAAGCTCACGATTTTTTTTTGGAACAAAATTACACATGTAATATACATTTTTAAGGGTTTTAGGCAAAAAAAATTCAAAAAATCGCAGAGTGGATATTTAAAAAAAAATAAACAAGTTTTGGTGTAACATATGTTACACATATGTTACATTTATGTCACATGTTACCCAGGAAGCTTGTTTTTTTTTTAAATATCCACTCGGAAATTCTTTGATTTTTTTTGTCCAAAACCCTTAAAAAATGTATATTACATGTGTAATTTTTTTCAAAAAAAAAATCGGGAGATTAGAGTTTCCTAGGTTTTCTCATTTGTAGGGGTTTTCTCCATATACTTACATTATATATATATATATAGGACAAAGATCCGTTAGGAACCACCCCTTATTGCGAGAACCGCGAAAACCAATGTGAACACAACCAAAAATACCTAAAAATAGCTAAAAAACACACAATTTTTTTTATAAAAAAATCGCTACTTTTAGTAGCAATTTTTTTTTTTGTAGCTTCTAAAAGTAACGATTTTAACTTAAAAAATAGTAAAAAAAAAATTTTTTTTAGATTTTTTTTAGGTTTTTTGGGGGTTTAGTTTTTAGCTTTTTAGCTAGGGGGGGGGGGGGGGGTTTAGGTTTGGGGGGGGGGGGTGGGGGAGGGGGGTTTAGGTTTTTGGGGTGGGGGGGTGGGGTGGGGGGGGGTTAGGTTTTTTGGGGGGGTTTAGTTTTTAGCATTTAGCTTGGGGGGGGGGGGGGGGTTAGGTTTTTTTTGGGGGGGGGGGGTGGGGGTTAGGTTTTTTAGTTATTTTAGGTTGTGTTCACATTGGTTCTCGCGGTTCTCGCAATAAAGGTGGTTCTCGCATGAACCTTACCCTATATATATATATATATATATAGATATGATCACGCTAAAATGAGAACCACCTCGAGTTGTAAGAACCGCGAGAACTACACCGTACGGGACGATGTGGACCAAATTTTTTTTTTCAGAAACGTAGATACATGTACAAAAACAACATTTGTAAAAAAAAATTTCAAAAAAAAAGTTTTTGAGCACCTCAAGTGTGCATTTACGGGTACCGTAAATTTTCCGACCAGATTTACGGGTCCCGTAAACACAAACTTGTGGCGCTCAAAACTACACACACGACATTTTTTTTTGATTTTTTTTTACAAATGTTGTTTTTATACATGCATCTACGTTTATGAAAAAAAAATTTGGTCCACCGCGCCCCCTACGGTGTAGTTCTCGCGGTTCTTACAACTCGAGGTGGTTCTCATTTTAGCGTTCCCATATATATATATATATATATATATAGAGAGAGAGAGAGAGAGATATATATATAGAGAGAGAGAGAGAAAGTGTAAAATACATTATGGCTTAACATACATCACGTACGCGATCAAATTACGCACGTTATTATGAAAATCACGCACGTTATTAACTCAACAAAACCTAATCACGCATGTTGAAACAAATAATCACGCATGTTATCACGCATGCCATACCTCCTAGTTAAAAAATCGCATCCCCTGTTCTACGATCTGAAACCACTGTTACCGCAATCTGACTCTAGTCGAATCAAAGCTTGGTCATGTTCATGCATCCTCTGTTCTACGGTCTAAATCAAAGCTTGGTCATGTTTTTTCATCCTCTATTCTACGGTCTGAATCAAAGATTTGTCATGTTTTCTTCATCCTCTGTTCTACGGTTTGATTTCGAGGGTCGATATTTTGATGAAACTTTTCAAAATCAATGATGAATTTGAACCCAATTCGATGAAATTGACCAAACAATAGCGAATTTGAAGTGAAACGAAAAGAAATTTGAACCCAATTCGATGAAATTGATCAAACCCAGGCTAAATGAAAATTTGATATAATCACGCATGTTATATGAAATAATCACGCATGTTGGTTTTTTGAGTTTATAACATGCCTGATTTTCAAATGAACGTGCGTAATTTGGTCGCTCACGTGATGTACGTTAAGCCGTAATGTACGTTAACCTTCCTCTCTGTCACACCCCGATATTTCCACGTATTACCGGTTGGCCCGGTGGGGAGTATCGTGACGTAGTTGATATCATCATAGTCAAACAACACAATATATAAATGCACAGCGGAATAAAAAGATAAATATATTACAATCCGAATATAAAGTAATATCAAAGTATTACAAAGGAAGTAAAGGATCCACAGGCGGATCAAATAAAAGAAAGACTGTTCAACAGACTTCAGGCATCTAGAACTTGCAAGATTCCTTATTAACGCCCTGAGCTTCCAGCCAATTACGTTCAGTACCTATCACTTAACCTTTTTGGAAAATACGTCAGTTTACACTGGTAAATACAATTAACCGACTCATTTTGGAAAAGAGTTTGAAAATTGATTTGAATGCACGAGGCACAAAATATCTTTTATAACTTGGGACAATCTTATTAATAAAAATCTTGTATCCGATTTACATGGTTGTCCAACTTTTAGGGCCGGTGATTATACAATACAAGCCGGTCAAGATTAATCGACACACCATAAATATAACTCACAAGAAGACACCTTACGAGTGAGTATATCTTTTACATACGCAACAGGAGGTGTTATGCCTACACCTTGTGCTTAAGTTATGGCCATTCACTTTTTAAATGAGCCAAGGATATCCAGGACACGGTCATTAACCCCTAAAGTTATTTGTTATCAATCAATACAGATTAAAACGGGATTATGCAATTTAATCATCTCCGATTAAAAGGTTTCTACACCCGACCAAGCGGTATTTTTATAATACCGTATCCCAAGCCCGTATAAGGGAAAATAAGTTAAAAGTATTTACCTGAGCTAGCTCCTGTCTTAAATAGCAAGAATTATAATAACTCAGCCGTATTCACTTAAGTAAGCGTAGGTACAATTTACCGGAAGGCTCTAGTCTGGAATGATGGTATAAATAACCTATTAGAATACTAACGGGTCTTTAATTAAGCCTAAACTTAAACCGGCTAGTTTTAAGGAAAAGTTTACGGTTCAAAACGCATGATTAAGCGAAGACCGGAATAGGATGTGATTTAGACCCGACAAGTTTGGAGACTTGTATAATATGGGTAAACTAAACACATTCTGGATTTTGAGATAAAAACGATAACGTTTGACCCGTTTCGGCTAATTTATGCAAACTAGTTACATAAACCGAGCCGAACGCGAATAACGCATGATGGGTACTCATAAGAGTCATATACAGGTTTCCTAAGTTTATATGTCTTAAATATGTTGTGATATCAGTAGGATATTTTCCATTATGCCCAAAACGAGTTTAAACTCAAAATAAGCCCCGTAGGGGTATTTTGGTCATTTTAAAGGTTATAAAATAGATTTAATGACCTTCTGAGGTTCGGGTCTGAATACATCAGTAAAATGACTTATTTTAACAGGGTATATCAATTGGTAATAAGTCTTATGTGACAAAATGGTTTTAAACCCAAACTATGCGTTTAATACGCGTAAAAAGCTATTTTAAGCGATTTTCGGGTTATACAGGAAATCTGAGTTTTCTGATCAGGTTATAAAGTTCAAAATACTTTATTTATTATATAAAATTAGTAGCAATTGGATTGGTATCAAAAGGCTTGTAAAACTCATTTTATGGCCTAAAAGGGCATAATCGGTATTTACCGAATTAAGGCGATAACCCTAGGTTTTTGATCAGTTTAAAAATAATTAAAAATCTTTAAAAATCTCAAAATATTATATTACATCAGTGGGTAAAAGGTTTGGTATCAAAAATTGGGTTTAGATAGGCTTTATGCTAATTGCGCTGTTTAGTTACTAAAAGGCGTTATAATTTCGCTAATGAGCATAACTCCTAATCTAGACCTCCAACTGATGTGAAATTTTTAGGGACATGTTTATAGATCAGTAGTAAAGATTATTGTCCTTTCATATTTCCAAAATTCTCGTTTTATGGTCAAAAGGGCATTATGGTCAACATTAAGCATTTAACGGAAACGTGTAAACGAATCGGACAATCAACGATCCAACCACCGAGGGTTATACTATCATGTAACCTGGTTCTAAGGAAGCTCTAAGGCATTTCCAAACCATACTAAATCGGGTCAGAACTGAAGTCAAAGCAAAAGTCAAAGTTTTGCGACTTTCGGTTCCGAACCGGGTCTAAACAGAAAATTGTCGGATCAAACAAGCTTAGATCAGTTCTTATACTTATTACCAAGTTATATGAGTGATAAAATAGGTTACATGGCTTCTACATTGCTAATTACATGTTAATTTGCAAATTAAGCTTCTGTTGACTTTTTCTAAACATCTTTGACCCGACATTTGATCTAGTTAGAGTAGGAATCTGAGGGTGCCCTTTTAAGGGTTTATTTCCCACATAATTACCAACTTATAACTACCTTCAATTCGACTAATCACTGGACCATTAGTGATTAATCGATAAGTCAAACCTTAATTACGACGGTTTGACTTCTAAGCTAATAACTAAGCAAAACAAGATTAGGGAAGGTTAAGTAGACTTACCAAGGTCCTATGCACTATTAGGGAAGCTTAGAAGGAGGTCTTGAGTTCCAGAAATGATCAGGAGATGAAGGAATGAATGAGTAATCAAGTCTTGCAACAATGGGGCTATTTATAGTGTTCTTGATCCATTTTGATGATGACAACTAAGTCTAAGAGTGATCCCTGGTCATTAACACATGTCCCTAAGCCCTAAAATTAGTAGGGGACGCGCATGGAAGTGAAATCGTTTGAATGGGCTGAACAGACAACATTTTCGAGTTGCTGCATCTGGGCACTGCTTGCGCACCGTAAGGATTAAGCCTTACGGTGCGCAAGGACCTGGTCAGCACTCTGAAATTTTCACTTGTTGACAGATTTAGCCCCTACACTTCTAAATGCTATTTCCGACACATCTAAGGCCCGTTAAACCATTTTTAAGGCTCTATAATGATGCCTAAGCATAGAGAACATGAAATATGCTCAAAAACATGCCGGATGTCGGTTCATTTGGTCGTACGGTCACGTTGTTCGGTTAATTACGACGAAACACGGACGGACGCGAAAAACGAACCAATTGACGCGACGAGTGGAATTTTATCAAGCCAAACACTAAAATAACATATTTTAGTGTTTACATAAATTTTTGGGTGTCCGGGGATATTCAGAATGTGAGATATACGCGTAAACGCAAACTTGTGCGCTTTTTGACACTTTTAGTCCCTGCATGACTTAAAAGCTTATTTTTTGCGCACCAAACACCTCTAAGCCTATATCTAAGCTATATTAGGGATAATTATGGTATGTTTATCTCATAGTCATATTCCAGAAGGTTCGATAACATACGAATCTGTATACTTTAGCAGTTTGACGCTTTAGGTCCTTCTAATGCGCAAACTTGCGTAACTTATCATTTAATAGCCTTGAAGCCTCATCTAATTCATATTAGGCATTATTGAAAGTATTATTAAACATAATAATGCTTCAGGCTCGATAAAAGGTCATTCAGATGTATAATTAAACATATTGACACTTTTAGTCCCTTATACTTGCAAAGTTGCGCGTAACTTCACTTTTGGGCATAAAAGCCTTGGGTGGCCAATGATTGGCAATCCCGAGAGTATAATCAAATATCATGAGTCTCTCGGTTTGTTAAAAGGTCACTCAGAGGTAAGAATTTAACATGTTGACGCTTTTAACCCTTTTCTGCGTAAACTTTCAATTAATTACATAAACGGCTACACTTGATTAACAAGTGGCTCATTTGTGAATATAAAAACCATAAAAGGTTATTTAGAAACTTATTTTAGGTATGATAATACTTCCAGTTCTTTCATAATCAAAGTTTTTCGATTTTTTTAAAAATTAGTCCCTTAAATTCAACGTTTGACTTCATTAGGGTTTATTACACGTGTCAATACTTCATTGGACGTGATTTTTCGAGGTGTTACATCCTCACCCCCTTAAAAGAAATATCGACCTTGAGATTTGCTTAAAGTAAAGGAAGTACTTTCTGTCGTATCATGGATTTAACTTCCATAGTATAATTGGGCCTCCAAGGGTATCCCAGTTGACCTATACAATAGGTGCATACTTTCTTTTGGAGCTCCTTTACCTGTCAGTTTTCAATCAACATAGGTTGCTCATACTATCATAGATCTGCATATCATTATGGGATAGTGCTTTTCAACTTATTGGTGACACGTCGCTAAATCGTTAGTGTGGGTCACATTGCGCGTTCCACCAAGCTCCTAAATTAGGTCTTAGCTCGTAAGCTATTTAGTCTTGATACATTCGAATCCTCCGAATGACTTTGTATATTCCGAGCTTAACTAACCTGAAAATTACAATTCAGCACACCCTTCTAGGGTGTTATCTTTTGTTGAACCTTATCTTTTAACCAGAACTTAGGAGGGTTGCTATTTTCATAAATCCTTGATTTCCTGCCGTATACTGGCAATTTACAATCGATTATGGATTTGTATGATCTTATTTGTTGTTTCCTAGGCAACTTTCAGATCCCGATAATTGGACTTACCAATTCTCTATCTAACAATAGATGTTTAACATTCCATCTACACAAGGTCTCCAAAGGAGCAGCCTTAACACTTACATATCAATTATTATAGAAAAGCTTATCTTAAGGTGGGTTGGTTATCCCAACCATTGCTTAAAACTAATCTTAAGGAGTAGCTAATCCTTATGGCTAGTTGAATAAATCAACGATCCTGGGTAGTTGATGCTGATTCTTAATCGTTGTTAAAATAGGGTTGCGGTAATGAATGCATAAGCAAAATGAACCGTCTTTCTTATCAAACTCTCGGAATATCGAGTTAGGCTATAAGAATCTCTTATTTTAAAGTTTACTTAATCAGGGTTTCGATTATTCTATGATCAACACGGAGTTCTTACAACACTCCAACCCTAAGCGGGATGTTAATCTTAACTCTACTTGTCTCTCGAGAGGTAAACAGGGTAGTCTTAGGAGAAGATAATCAAGATACAAGGAGGTTACAGAGATTTTCCAAATCTCAGGCACCAGTTCATCCATCCTTGCTGGTGTCAAATGAGTGACACATTCAAGATACGAGTACACGGATTTCTTAATCAGAGACACTTACTTAGACAATTCCATTCTGGATATCATCTTTGAATACCATCAGTTGACTTTAATACCGTATGACCATTGGAATATCTTTGTGGTTCCATGCATTAAACCTCCATACTGATCAGGCATGGACGTAATCTATGGAACATATTAAGATACACCAATCCTCATATGGCACTTTTGTCATACCATCTGGTATTCGTAATCGATGGAGATCAAAGAGATATCAATTTCATTTGAATGCATTTATCTGGAGAGAGAGTACATTAGAATTTTATGACTGAAGATTTCTGACAGGAACAGAAGAAATGGTTCCTATTACCAAATGAATCATTTACTTAGTTGCAATCCAACAACTGCTATTCATCACCCTGATGGCCTTAACATATACTAACCATGGTTTCATTAAACTATACAGGCCAATATAGCACTAACATTCTCAATGAACGTCATAAAAATATCAATATCACTTAGCCTAGGTCACAAAAGACCATCAATGGCACTTAAGGGTTGGACTTAGCCCATCACCTTTTTTACAGGGGATTAGAAAGTCACATCTGTCTTTATTATATTGATGAATTCGGAAAGCTTGAAAGCTTTCCATAAGGATATCAGAAAAAAGTGATTCCTAATAGATATAAAGTATCGATCTAAGGTTTGTTGGAGTATTCTCTAACGTATCATCGGCCAATTTCTATCTCGCGTTAAATGACCGGAGTCCTAGTCAGGCGGAGACAACAGTTCTCAACAGTTATCGTTCATTATAGAATCATATGTGCCATCATCAAATAAATTTCTGCATAAATTGCTTGATAAGGAAAGGTACCTGCTATATAATTATTCTGCATCATCTCCTGGGTGTTCCTCTGGGAGTCTCATGCATTTGTTCCCTTGGCCTCTCCAGGCTTCCTTATAAGTTTTGGGCAGTTGGTTTTGATGTGCCCTTCCTCGTTACAATTGTAACATGTCACGTTCTTCAACTCCTTGCAATCTAAAGTTTTGTGACCCTTGGTCTTGCAAATTCCACACAATTTAGCACTTGGGTCAATCGTACATTTTCCAGAATGTGGTTTTCTGCAGTTACTGCATTTGGGCTTGTTATTGAACTGACTCGAGCTTTTCCTAAACTCGGAATCTTTCTTATGCTCAGAACTTCCCTTCTTTTTCTTCTTGTCAGATCGATGAGAGTTCTCCTCCTCTCTTTCACGCTTTCCATCTTCAGAGGCTTTCGCAGCCTTGTTTCTGACCACATCGAGTGTGAGAGATAGCGACAAATCTGCCGTTGACCTGAAAGTAGTAGGTCTCGATGCTTTCACACTTGCCTTTATTTCTGGGGCTAGACCCCTAATAAAGCGAGCTATTCGCTTTGGTTCTGGCGTGATCAAGTAAGGAACCAACCGAGACATGGTATTGAAACTTGTAAGATATGTCTGACAATCTAGGTTCTTCATGACCAATGTCAAGAAATCAGTCTCGATTTTCTCAACTTCATGTTGAGGACAATAATTTTCTTTGATAAGAGTAGCAAACTGATCCCATGTCAGATTATATAATGGGACCTTCCCAGTAGCTTGGATTAGTGACCTCCACCAAGCTAGAGCTTCTCCTTTAAAAGATTGTGAAACAAACTTCACAATGTCTTGCTCTGCACATCCACTAATATCAACAACAGTGTCCATCTCATCGAGCCATGTCATGCAGTCGATGGCTCCTTTTTCTCCTGTGAAGTCTCTGGGCTTGCAGGAGACAAAATATTTATATGAACAGGTTTTAACATGTGGCTCTTCGTTAAGCACAACCTGTCTAGACGGAACACTCCTCTGATTTGACGAGTTATGAACATCGTCTTCCTTTGACTCATGTGATTTAGGAGGGGGCTTACTACGAGCCACAGATAGAGTCTTAGAGCGGGTATCATATGATTCATTATACTGTCTGTCAAGAGCTCGAGTAACAGCATCATCTATTAATGCATGCAGTTCCGCTCCAGTTATATTAATCTTGGTAGTATCATTGTTCACCTTCAAGTGGCTGTTAACTTCATCTGATCCAGCCATGTAGCTTGATTGCTACATAAATATTGACAATGATTTACTCAAAGGTTATTATGAAATTATCATTTTTGATGATTTATTAACCATGGTAATATAAACCATATGGGTTAATTTGTTAATTTTATTAGTATTTTCATTATAATTTATCCTAGTATAAAAGACATTAAGGATATTAAAGTGGCACAGCGGCCTTGTCACGAGGACAGATTTGAATTTATAAGCCATGATCGTTTGGGATCGAGGCATTTAAGGTTTTAGCATAGTTGGTTACTTTTCTTGACAGAGAGTCGAAGACTACAATAGTAAGGGGTTTTCCCCAACTATTTATAGTAAGGGGTTTTCCCCAAAACCCTAGGCCCATATTCCCTAAGCCTACTCTAATACTCCACCTTCTAGAAGCCTTGGTCCATTTAGTAATAACTCCTACTAATCCATAAACCTATAGGGCCTAACAATCTCCCCCTAGGTTTACTGGATTAGTTGCTGAATCCGTCAGGAGGACCACCAGGAAATGGAGCTGGATCAGCAAACACACGATTCTTGAACTTCTGCTTCAGCCTAACTTTCAATAGATATCAGCATACCCGCATCACTTTGTAGTTGTACGATCGCCTGATCTTTGCTTGATATTTGAGCTTGCAAAGATGAGATCTGAACTTCATTCAGGGCAGCGTCTTGTTCCAACACAAACACTCCTCTTTGCAGCTTCGCTACATCAACAGCCGTATTATCATCACTATCTCTTTCTTCAACAAATTTCATCTTGCTGGTGGCGAAACGCATGGCTGCTTCATCATGCTCAGAGAAAACGGCACCACTGGAACTTCCTACATTGAACCTAATGCTGCTTGAGCTTTCTGGTTCCAAATGAGTTGTTTCAGGCAGATCGAGATCTTGTGTGCTTGTTTCTTGAGTAGCAGCAGTGACTTATGGATCGGTGGGCATAGTAGGCTATGGTTCTGAGCTTGGGCCAGTAGAATGAAAATCAGGAGCTGTTTCGGTTCTTCGTTTCTTGTTGGATGCTTCTTCAGCATCATCTATCTCATTATCTTCAATCTCAGGAATAGATACGGAAGGAGGGTTTCCGACACTATTCTTCAAGAACTCAATCAGGGCTTATAGATTTTCTACAGTCATTAACGTTGATTTTCAAACAGGTTCGTCAGCTTTCTCAGAGACAATCACTTCCACATCACTGATGTCGTCAGATTCTTCTTCATTCATCTCTAACACTTTAGCTTCTATCTCAGCTTTAGCAGCAGCACTCATGAGTTGCTCGTCATGTTCTTTGGCAACTGTGGCATTCAAAGGCTTTGGTTTGAAAAGTATGAGAACCTGAAAAACCTTGTAATTCGAATAAGTGATCCGCGAAGATGATGAGAGGTTCCGAAATAATTAGGAGATAAGATTAGTACGAAACGTGACTCGAAGGAGAAAATGATTGCCAGCTAATAGTGTTTCGGATTTGGGCCTGAGATCAACGAGCCAGCCCCAATTCAGAACAGTGTTTCGGATTTGGGCCTGAGATCAACGAGCCAGCCCCAATTCAGAACAGTGTTCCGAATTACATTCGAGAGCAATGGGCCGGATCTGATTTGCTTTATCTACGACAGTGGGCCCTAATCCGAAACAGTGGGCCAGACTATTACTTTAATGATTTGCTTGATTTTTAGGACATAAAACATCTTTCTCAAAGTCAACGATCCAACCAACCGAGAAACCCTTTTTTTTGGAAAAGAGATAATCAAATCAAAACAAAACAAATTAATAATAGAAAACAAATGGTGGAGTAATACAGGGAGAACCTGCCACAGGATCAAAATCGTTCTCGAACTGATTAAGGGACACTTTTCAGCTCTTCGTTTACTTAGGCTGGTCCACGCAATTGTTGATATGTTTGTCCTCTTAAATCCACCGCTCAAACTTCAACTTTTTGCTTTGTGATACGCTTTTAGGTAGTTTTATACTGTGACATCTGTGTGTCCCATTCCAAGGCATACCCCCGTGATCAAGGTAAGCACAACGGTTCATCGTAGCAGGTGAGTATACTGAGATCATCCTTTTATTATATTTTTGATTTTTTGATTTTTTTTTAAAGCCAGACTTCCTGGTGAACAGGTCAGTACTTCCGTACAGCAGAGAGACCAAGGAAGATCTGACGAGAGCCCTTTTATTCTAATTTTTTATATATATTTATATTTTTTACAATGCCAGACTTCCTGGTGAACAGGTCAGTACTTCCGTACAGTAGAGAGACCAAGGAAGATCTGACAAGGGCTCTTTTAGCAAGATATCCTGACTGTGTCCAGGTCAGTACTTCCGTACAGCAGAGGGATAACCCTGATATCTTGGATGAATCATCAGTATAAAGACCCGAAACCTCAGATGTTGGCTATCTATCAACGCAGGATTTAAGACCATGAAATCATACACCGTTGGTCTGTTACCCACGAGATGTCCAGTCCATTATGTTTGTATCACTTTTGCTTCTTTTTGCTTTTCGAGCGGCAGACCTGTCAACACATCGCAGTGGAGCCTAACCTGTTCAGCATTGAAACCTTACATGTGTTAATCAAGTTCTTTAGCACGAAAATTCATTTCATTTCCCAGGCAACTATTTCTCCCCCTCAAACGATACGTATGTACATATATGTTTTTTTTTTCCTCAAACAAAGCATATGTACATATTTGTCCTTCTTCCCCCCTAAATTTGTGCATCACACTTTATGCGCAAATTTACTTACTTATTTATTTACATAAGTAAAGAAGACCTAATTTTTTTGTGGTCACTCAGTCGGTGATACGTATCATTTTCAAAAGATCTACAAGCACATTGAATCTCGAGTTGCTGACAGGTTTTGTAAAAAGATCTGCTGAATTAGCATCAGTGTGGATCTGTTTAAGTTTAAACAATCCTCTGTCATAGCAATCTCGAATAAAACGCACCTTGATATCAATGTGCTTGGTTTTAGAGTGAAAAACAGGGTTTTTGATAATTTGGATAACGGCATCATTATCAAAATAAGTAGTAGAGTTTAGATAAGTCAAACCGTAATCCTTGAGCTGGTGTTGTATCCAAAGAACCTGAGAGAAGTAGGCAGCAGATGCTGTAACGCACTTTGCTTCCGCTGCAAAAGTGAGCTGTTGCTTCTTGTACTACCGTGAGATGAGACTGTCTCCCAAGAATTGGCATCCAGCTGATGTACACTTTATATCCCTGTTTTGATGAACTTGTATGCCCAGAAACATTTTCACTTCTCCCAACGAGCTCATTTCGAACTTATTTTTCATCACCAATGCATGTTCCTCATCATGATCCGGACCTTGCTCGAAGCAACTTTCTCATACCCGATTCGTTGTGGGATTGTGCACCAGCAACTTCCTTATGCTATATCAGATTGCTCCCCCTCATTTGATGCAGTAGAGTTGTTGATCACCGGTGGATCTACAGTGCAGTCCGAGAGAATTGCTCCCAGAAACAGAGAAGTTCCTTGAATGTTTGAGAGTCCTGAGGAGACTTCAGTGTTACGTACTGTACCATCAGGGATAGCTATAGCAGGTTCAGAAATCGGCTTCTGAACAGTCGAAGAATGAAGTTGCGAGCCACTCTTGGTGAAGAGAACCTCCATTCGTTTGTCGCACATCAGAGATACGCTCAAAAGGTTGTGCTACAGATCAGGGACATAATTGACGTCTGAGAAGGTGAGAACCCCGTTTCTGACAGTGCCCTTCATAGTAATTCTTCCAGTTTCCTCTCCCGCGAAGTTGACAAATCCACCGTCGAATACCTTTTTTTTGTTATTCAACTGGGATAAGTCTTCTGTCACGTGTCTGGAACAACTACAATCGATAAACCAAGGTCTAACGATCGCCCTCCATAGCCGTTCCCGCACACTTAGCGGGATCAATTAGAAACTGGAACCCAGGCCATTGTTGACCTAAGTTGACCATTGTTATCAGTGTATGAAACCAAACGAAAAATCATATGACTCTTAACATCGCCGGTGGTTTTTCGCGATGGAGTGGATGTTGATGGTTGCGAACACGGAGACTGGGATCCAACAGGAGTTTTAGGTTTCCAATTCCTAGTGTCTGAAGCACTTTCATTTGATGGAAAAACTTCTGTTTTTCTTTGAAACCTGTTAATGTTTGAAAATTTTAGATTCTCCTGTTTCGCAAGATTCCAGTCTCTGTCAGAAGGCCTTGCTTTGGGAGGACCATTAATGGTAAAGTGAGAGTGCATAGCCTTCTGATGGTACATGTTCCTAGAGTAGTAGGGACGATGGACACAATTTCTTGCAATGTGTCCCGGAATTCCACAATTAAAACATGTCTGCCTTTTTGAGAAAAAGACATCTAGTTCGGCTTGCGTTATTCTTGAGAACTGATCACGTCTTTTCCATTCATTTGACACTGAGTGCTTTGGAGTGTGCTTATTCTTGGAGGAACCCGGCTCACAGCTATCAGCACAAGAGTAAATATCCTCGACCTTACCCTTGAGCTTGGGTTCTGTTTGCTTGAGATTTAAGTTTTCCCTTTTTGCATTCTTTCTTTTCGGCCTTCTGTTTCTACGTGACCGCTTTCTTTTAGGGGGAACAGATTCAGTTGACTCTGGTTTGTTAAGGTTACTTTTGGGATCAATAGATGAACTGTCTGTGGAAGTGACTTTCACATCTTCCTTTTCTTTAGAGACCATGTCCTCAGGAGAATCTGTAGAGAAGGTTTCCACAATAATTTCTTCTACAGTTTCATCATCTGATTCGACTGTGGAATTGATTTCTATGGATTCCTTCTCCATAGTTTCCATGTTTCCATGGGTTTCTACAGAATTGGACTCTATGGATGTCTCTTCTTCGGTCAGATCAGCTTTTGAGCTCTCGAAATTAGATGATTCTGGTAACTCAGATGATGAGTAGTCTGTGTCTAAGACAGTTTGATTGTCTTCTTTCGCAATGCTGCTAGATTCTGATTGATCATCACAATCGGAAACGTTTGAAGATTTGAGCTCATTATCTGAGATTCCTGAATCCTCAGTTTGATTGCCAAGATCGTCAGATGATCCCTGCTCAACAATAAATTCTTCATTATCACAATCAATCACGTCAAAATCATCATTACTGCAGGGAGCATCTGATGTGTCATTCAATGCTTCAGACATACAGGTGTAGTATTCCGAATTATCAGAATTGTTTTCTGAGTTATTTAAAACGGATGTCTCAAATTCCTCAGATGATACATCAGGCTCTCCTGCCACATCATTCTCAACATTTTCAACATTTTTAGCATCTTCAACACAGTCATTTTTATCACATGCATAATCTAAAATAATAGCACCAGACTCATCAGTCTTAGTGGGAACACCCCAAGTCTCAGCAAACCAAGATAAAACACAGTTCCAAGCATAAAGGCCATTTTTATCAGAAAAAACATTATCAGCAGCACTTCGATGTGATTCATCATCCTCTTTAGAATTCTCTTCAGTTCTTACTGACTCTGCACACAAACTAGAACAATTAGTATTTTTAACAGAATCAGAATTTGGATAACTTTCCTTCATCTCCTCTGCGGGTTTGTTAACTGGTTCCGTTTTCGTTTCAGTTTCGGCTTCTGTATTTATTACGGTTTCATTTATCTGATCGAACTTATCTGCTGAGTTATTTTGAACATTTTCATTCTTGACAAAACTCATTGGTTTTCTAAAATCAGCATGTGGATTCTTTTTAAACTTAGATGGATCATATTCAACATAATCACTAGGTTTGCCATACATCATAGTGTCATAATTTTCCATTTCATGCTCAGTGATTGGCAATCTGGAATAATTATGATTGTATGGTGGCGGAACCTGTTTATACCCCAAACCCTTTCCCTTGTTTTCTTGATAAGCAAGTTGCCCATTACACAGATTTTGAACTGTGGCACTGGAAGTGTCAAACTTTTTGATGTTTAACTCGTTCTGTTTGTACTTTCCAGTGAGGAGCTCTAGCTCACCCTTCACAGAGTCACATTCAAGAGTTTTAACTGTGAGTCTATGTTTGTAGTCGTGAACCCAACATTGCTGTTGATTCACGTCTCTGTGAAGTTGAGCTATGTCCTTCTTAAGTGCCTCAATCTTTTCATAGAGAATTTTATTATTCTCTCGAAGACTGATGTACTTTCCCATCACAGTGTTGTAGTCAGTGATCAACGCTGAGTTTTGAGATCTTAGAAATGCAACTTTCTTTCTACAGTGCTCGGAACATAAGAGAGTTTAGCGTGTCAGAAAGTGATCTCGGTTCTTCAGTCTGGGCCACTTTATCGGGATGAGAGCCTGTTGAATGTGGGGTCTTCTCATCAGATGATGCAGTAGTCACAGTCGAAGATGAGGGAATCTGAGCAGTGCTGAGATCAGTAACAAGTGGCGAATTAGCAACGGCCTTCCCACAGTTGGACATAGAAGACGATGTGTTTTCGAGATTCTGATTCCTCTGCTTGTCCTCCTGAACATATTCACTGACAAAGGAAATCACATCTCTCGTTTCTGTTGTGCAATGATTGCATTTTCCCATAATAATAGCAACACGATAGTCCCATGTCTTGCTTCGAGGCAATCCGTACAAAAAGGCTCTGTTAACCCTACCAAGTGTCACATACAATCCGCTCTTCTCGATTTCAGAAAGCAGCAGTGTAAACCTTCTGATTACGTCTTCTACGCTTTCACCCTCAATGAAACAGAAACTATCAAGTTGTTCCGAGAGCAATTGACGTTGAGAATCAATACTTGGAGAATTCATTGTCGAACCAAGTTACGTCAAACACGAGCAAGGGCAAGAAACAATGAACACTAATTCGAGCACGTCGCCGATGTACGAACCGGTTTCCTTTACCGCTCCTCAAAAACCTGTCAAGACTTGTAAGTCCCGAAAAACCCGTGATATCACTCAACGGTTCGATCGAACACGGAATATAAGATCAAACCGGCAAGAACAAAAAGAAATATTTTATTAAAGAACTTAGTGCCGCTGCTTAGATCGCACACGGTTTCAACGAACCGTCTGGTACGATCTTCGAGAACCTTGCACACAATCTCTAGGATTGTCGGGTACAAGGTTCTCTATTGGGGCTACATCATTACAATGGAGAGCTCTATTACAATAATCTAATTATGACTATATATAGGAGCCTCTACCCCATTGGCCCACATGGCCTAGCCCAAGCCCAAGCCCAAATGCTAATCTAAACCATAAAAATATAAATAAACGTAATAAAGATAAGCGTAAAACTTTTGGATCTAACAATCTCCCCCTAGTTTTATGCTCTCTTTATTACGGTTTAGACGATCTCCAACCTTGGGTCTTCTCTTTTAGTGGCCCAGCAGTGAACGAGCCCGTCAATGTATCTCGGAGTTGTTTCGGATGATAAATGATAGACGGAAATGCGTTTCGGATGATGTTTTAAATCCAAGAGGAAATACTGATTCACTAACAAGAACACACGGATTCAAAGTGATCCGTCTGGTATTCAAGTTGCGCAAAAACACAATTCTGCACTGGAACCAATAAGAACTCAATAGAAATTTAACGCAATATAATTGCTGAGCCTTGCCCTTTAATATTCAAAATCCAGCCCATCGAAAATGATGATCCAAAGTTCCTCGTTCCAAAATCGTACCAAAAATTTGATCAAATTCAAGCCATTTGGTCCAAATTTTAAGTTTGGATCACAAAAAAAAATTGAAAAGTGGGCCTCTTCAACTTATGAGTCAACAGACCCGAACCGTAAACTATCCAGGCCTGTTACCTCCTTTTCTGAATTGGATGTCTTATCTGGGTCCATATTAGTAGGCCCAACAACATTCTCATTCGGCCAACCCAAAACAAAGAAGCAGATTTTAGTGAGGCCCAAAATTCCCTTTTTGAATTAAACTTCCATACCTTAATCATGACCCAGTCATATGAAGTTCTCGGTTGGCCCCACAGAATGTAGCATAAGAATTTAAAATATGTTCCAACAATCTGACCATTGATCATCCCCATCATCCAATGGCTCCCATTTATTAGGGTTTTTTAATTCTTGAAGTGACATCCTATGACAGCCGCCATGAATAGAATGTTCCTGCTGACGTCATCAATCGTCATCCGTCATCTTTCATCTCCGATGAGCACCGTAAACCAGACATCATTTGATCCGAGACATATTTCGTTTTCATTTCGAGTATCACCTTCGGTCCTCCGTTCATCATCATCAATTGCCTATCACTCGAAACATATCCGGTCCTCCGTTTCGAACAACCATTCCCAAACACATATCTGAAACACACTCATTCGAAACAGTATCTTCTTCATCAAACAACATCACAGTTCGAATCACTATTCATCCGAAACCATTTCGAATCATTATCATCATCATCGGCGTTTGATAACATCGGTTCATATTCTCATTCTTCTCCGGCGACCGAAACAAAAACCTGCAACATCAGAACTTCATCTCCGATTGAACTGAATTCCGACTACCTTTATCATCTCCAATCACCACACACTTAATCATCTTCTTTTCAGCGACGTACACTGCCCTTCACCGTCTTCGACCGACCTGCATATCACCGTCGTCATCTCTTACACCACCACTCCGACCACCAGACGCACATGTCCGTTCCGATAACCTCCTTTGAACGAACCTCTGCCACCGCACTGTTCTCTTCTTCCGCCATCTCTTCCTACTGTTTGAAACCGTCAAGAGAAAGTGAAATAGTGGGTTGTAGCAGTAACGCTCCAATTGATCCATCAACAGAACCTGCTGCGATGGAGATGGAGGTTTTCGGCTGCTGAACCTTTTTGTTTCTGTTTATAACTTTAACCAAAACCCTCTATTTCCTGACCATAGATCACTCATCTTCATCTAATGGTTGACAATGATTAGGGTTTTGAAACCCATGAGGAGACATCATGTGCGGCCGATAAAGAATGTTCCAAAATTCTTGCTGATGTCATCATCGTTCATCATCAGCTCATCATCTCGTTCACCATTATCAAATCTGCAACTCGGAATATCATCACTGTTACCTTCTTCGTTCGCCGGAAATTATAATCTTCATCAGACATCCGATATCATGGGACCTCCACCGTCTTCATCTTTCATCGTCGTCCGTCATCACTTACCTCTCACCGGTGACGACCTGCAACTGTCCTCTCCGTTCACCTTCATCACATAACTTTGCACTATCATCAACCCTCTCCTTCATCATCATCTTCGCCGCCAATCACCGTCATTCTCCATCTCTGGCGACCATCTTCACCGTGAACTATCTTTATCATAACTTCCGACGTCAACCTCCGTCTCCAACTTCTGTTCATCTTTTCGTGTAGCATACGTCACTGCTGTCAGTTGTCGGAGTCTCACAGACGCACGAACCAGCCGTCACAATTCTTTCAATCCAACCTTTAACCACCGTGCATTTCACCGGAACCACCATGTGTACTAGCCGCTATCTTTTTCATACCGATAAACATTTCCGGCGACCACCTTCTTCATCGACAAAAATCATAGTCCGAGACCATCATCATATCCCATCATTATCTCCTATGTCGAACAAAATTCCCCAAACACTGTGTAAAACTTCTCGTTCTTCGAGTGATATCAAAACCGAGCCTTTGAAAGACTTCAATGGCTCTGATACCACTTGTAAGTCCCGAAAATATGGATCAAACAACGATATCAAACAATCACCAAGGATGGGCGGAATCCAAACTTGATGATCTTCAAGAAATAATCAAGAACAATATGAAGATTTGAATATTCAAAGGATTAAACTTGCATACAATGGGAATTGTCTAATACAAGTTTCTAAAACCAATGAACCCACCTTAACTCCTAATTTCCATTAACTATTTATAGTAAGGGGTTTCCCACAAAACCCTAGGCCCATATTCCCTAAGCCCACTCTAATACTCCACCTTCTAGAAGCCTTGGTCCATTTAGTAATAACTCCTACTAATCCATAAACCTATAGGGCCTAACAGCTCCTAATCTGGAACGAAGGTTTATAATAACCTATTAGATTTCTAACGGGTCTTTATTTAAGCTTATGCTTAGACCGGCTAGTTTAAAGGACGATACAGTTCAAACGCACGATTAAGCGAAGACCGGATAGAATGTGATTTAGACCCGAAAAGTTTGAATACTTGTATAATATGGGTATACTAAATACATTCTGGATTTTGAGACAAAAATGATGATGTTTGACCCGTCTCGGTCAATTTATGCAAACTAGTTACATAAACCGAACCGAACGCGAAAAGAGCGCTACGGGTAACCGTAAGAGTCGTATGCAAGTTCCCTGATATAATATGCTCTAAATATGTTATAATATCAGTAAGTTATCTTCTATTTTGCCCAAAACGGATTTAAACACAATTTATGCCCCATAAGGGCATTTTGGTCATTTAAAAGATTATAAAAGAGTTTATTTGCAAATCTGAGTTACAGGTCTGGTTCATACAGTAAATATACTTAATTTAACATATTATAACAGTAGGGTATGATCCATAAGTGAAAATCATCATTTAAAACCAAACTATGCACCTTAAGGGTATTTTGGTAATTTCACAAGGGCTAAAAATGTCAAAACTGGAAACCTGAGTTTATAAACTTGTACTTACTGTTATTTTATAAAAATATACTAAAAACTTCAGTAGGTATCAACCTTATATGTTTAATATGGTTATAGTACATACTATGCGTTAAAAACGCTTAAAAAGACGATTTGGAGCCGTTTCCGGGTTTGTAAAAGAAATCTGATATTTTTATAATTCCAGAATGCTCAAAATCTTTTATTTATCAAATAAGATCAGTAGAAAAAGGTTTGGGGTCAAAAGGATTTATAAAACTCATTTTATGGCCAAAAAGGGCAAAATCGGTATTTACCGAATCTAACTTAGAGACCTATGTTATGATCAGCCAAAAATTAAATAAAAATCTTTAAAAATCCCAAAATATTATATAACATCAGTGGGTAAAAAGTTTGGTATTAAAAAGTGGGTTTAAATGGGTTATATGCTAATTACGCCATTTAAGTGATATAAAGCTTTCAAATTACGATATTGAGCATAACTCTTATTCTGGACCTCAAACTGATATCAAATTTTCGGTGCAAGTTTATAATTCAGTAGCAAATGTTTCTACTCTTTCACTTTTTCAAAAATCACGTTTTATAGTAAAAAGGGCAAAATAGTCAACTTTAAGCATAAATCGGAAACATGCATATGAATCGGTTAAGCATTGAACCAAGTTGTAAAATCTCAGAGAATTAAACTTATATGAAAATTGGTCCAAAATATGCTCTAATGCAGATCTCAACATGCATGAACGGACCAGAACTGAAAGTCAATTTATGTGACTTTCGGTTCCGATTCGGGTTTAAACTGAAAACTGTCGAGTTGATCATGATGAAACATGTTCTTACATTAATTACAAAGTTATTTTGATGATCAAACAGGTTGCATGTAGCCTACATTGCTAATTATTCTTAATTTTGAAAAAACACATTCTGTTGACTTTTTAAGAAAAGCTTTGACTCGACAATCAACATGTTTAGAGTGGGAATCTGAAAATACCCTTTTGAGGGTTTGTTACCCACATAAATACCAACTTGTAGGTACTTTCAATTTGAGAAATGACTGAGCCATTTTCGTTTAATCACAAAGTCAAACAGAAATTACGATGGATTGACTTTCGGTTGAATAACTAAGCTAGAACGAATTTGAAAGAGTTATGAACACTTACAATGGTCCTAAATAAGCTTAGAGATCACTAGGAAGATGCCTTGTCGTCCAGGGAGCTCCAGAAAAGTTCTTGTGAATTTTTGAAATGTAAGAAATGAAGGTTTGTTACTACAAGTTCCTTTTTATCACACTTTAGATCTGATTAAAGGGTGATACAGGTGTTTGTAAGTGTTGTAGGAAGAGTACAAGTGTCCCTCATTGCATGTATGTTCATTGGTGAGCTCCCTGAATCGAAAACAGCTGGAAACAACCCGTAATCAGACCTGTAACTGGCATATGTCGATTTTCTGATGCTGGGCAGGTAATGCGGCCCGCTTTGGGACCCCAGGCGGGTCGCCTGGCTTCTTCTGATCCACAAAAACTTTTTAAACATTTGCATTTTGGCCCTTGGTACTTTGTTACGTGATTTTTCTTGCTTTTCTTGCACATTAGACCTTAACACTTGATTTTTAAGGGCCTTGGGACTTTTCCAAACATGGTAAAGTCCTTGAACAACTTTGTGCATACCCGAAAAATCACGAATTCAACGTTAACGCAATTAACCCTTCGTGCACGGTTTTGATCATAATTTTCTCATACGATTACGAAACTTGATGAAATTTTTACCACATATTCTAGTGAGTATATTTTATCATTACAATGCTTCGGGTTTGCCAAAAGATCACTCAGAGGTATACTTTCAACATGTTGACACGTTTAGCCCCTGTAGTTTGTAATTCCTCACTTTCTTTCTTTTTCCGCTTCGTATGATCCATGATTTATCCGTTTAAGCTTATAAACATCATGTAGGGTTATTGTAGAGCCTATTTATCATTTGTTGACACTTTGGACCCTTATATTCACATAGTTTCACTGTTTGTCAACTTTAGTCCCTCTAAAGTATGTTTTCACATATTCAACGCCCATGACACGTGTCAGTACATTATTGGACGTAATTTTTCGAGGTGTTACATCCTCACCCCCTTAAAAGAAATCTCGACCCCGAGATTTACTGAAACAAATGAGGGTATTTTTCTTTCATCGTGGATTCTACCTCCCAAGTGTATTCGGGACCTCTACGGGCATCCCATTTGACCTTAACAATAGGTACATGCTTCCTTCGAAGCTTCTTTACCTGTCGATCCTCAATCGACAATGGTTTCTCCACAAATTTCAAGCTCTCATCTATATGTATATACGTATGCGGTATAACCAGTGATTCATCAGCGAAACACTTCTTCAAATTACAGATGTGGAACACGTTATGGATAGCGCTAAGTTCTTCAGGAAAGTTTAATTTATACGCAACTGACCCGACACGTTCGATAACCTCGAAAGGTCCTATGTATCTCGGGCTTAGCTTGCCCTTCTTACCAAATCGCATCACCCCTTTCCAAGGTGATACTTTAAGCAACACTTTATCACCTACTTCGAAGTGAAAAGCCTTACGTTTTGGATCCGCATAACTTTTCTGCCTATCCCTGGCAGCTTTCAAACGGTCGCGAATCTGGACAATCTTGTCCGTCGTCTCAAAAACTATCTCTGGTCCTGATAGTTGGACATCTCCAACTTCCGCCCAACAAATGGGCGATCTACACTTTCTACCGTATAAGGCCTCAAAAGGCGCAGCTTTTATGCTGGTGTGGTAGCTATTGTTGTAGGAGAATTCAATTAATGGTAAGTTCTTATCCCAATTTCCACCTAAGTCGATCGCACATGCACGTAGCATGTCTTCCAATGTTTGAATAGTACGCTCACTCTGACCGTCAGTCTGAGGATGATAAGCCGTACTAAAATTCAAACGAGTACCCAACGATTGTTGGAAACTTTTCCAAAAATGTGACGTGTATCTTGTATCTCTATCAGAGATAATAGACACGGGTATTCCATGCAAAGCTACAATCTTATCAACGTATAACTGGGCTAACATATCGGAGCTATAAGTCTCCTTGATGGGTAGAAAATGTGCTGACTTCGTCAGTCTATCTACTATGACCCATATAGTATCATTTCCCTTTCTCGTCTTTGGTAATTTGGTGATGAAATCCATTGTCACCATCTCCCACTTCCATGTGGCAATTTCAGGTTGTTGTAATAAACCTGACGGCTTCTGGTGTTCTGCTTTGACTTGCGCACAAGTCAAACACTTAGCTACATAAGCAGCTACAGACTTTTTCAAACCAATCCACCAGTAGTTGGCCTTGAGATCCTGGTACATCTTATCAGCTCTAGGATGAACGGAATAATTGGAACTGTGGGCTTCCTGGAGGATAACATCCCGAAGTCCTCCAAAAACTGGAACCCATATTCGTCCATTCAATCTAAGCATTCCGTCTTTGTCATGGGATAACTGCTCCTCAGTTACTCCTAACTTTTCTTCAGGATAATTAGCTTCTAACACAGCTTCCTTCTGTGCAGCTAGTATCCTTTCATTCAAATCATTCTTGATTTCAATGCGCTTAGCATTGATTCTTATCGGCTTAACTCTTTCCTTCCTACTCAAGGCGTCAGCAACTACATTTGCCTTGCCTGGATGGTACTTTATCTCACAATCATAATCATTTAGAGTTTCCATCCATAGTCTTTGTCGCATGTTCAAGTCCTTCTGATTGAACAAATGTTGAAGGCTCTTGTGATCTGAATAGATCACACACTTGGTACCATATAAGTAATGTCTCCAAAGTTTTAATGCAAATACAACGACACCCAGCTCCAAGTCGTGGGTGGTGTAGTTCTTTTCGTGCACCTTTAACTGTCGCGAAGCATAGGTAATAACCTTGCCTTTCTGCATAAGTACACAGCCCATACCAGTGTGTGATGCATCACAATACACCACAAATTCTTCTATACCATCGGGCAATGTTAACACCGGTGCATTGCTTAACTTTTTCTTCAGAATGTCAAAGGATTCCTGCTGCTTAGGGCCCCAATCAAACTTAACTTTCTTACGTGTCAACGAGGTTAGGGGCGCAGCAATCCTAGAAAAGTTTTCGATGAAACGCCTATAATATCCTCCTAAACCCAGGAAGCTACGGATTTCAGTGGGCGTCTTTGGCTCTTGCCAATTCATAACTGCTTCTACCTTAGCGGGATCCACTTGGATACCGCGCTCACTTACCACATGTCCAAGGAATTGGACTTCTCGAAGCCAAAATTCGCACTTCGAAAATTTGGTGTAGAGTTTCTCCTGATGTAGAAGTTTGAGAATACAACGAAGGTGTTTCTCGTGGTCAGCTTGGTTCTTCGAATAAATAAGAATGTCATCAATAAAGACGATGACAAATTTGTCTAAGTAAGGCTTGCAGACGCGATTCATGAGATCCATGAATGCGGCCGGTGCATTAGTGAGCCCAAAAGGCATCACTAGGAACTCGTAATGTCCATAACGAGTCCTAAAGGCTGTCTTGTGTACATCTTCATCCTTGACCTTCAACTGATGATAGCCTGACCTCAAGTCGATCTTAGAGAAGTAGCTTGCCCCTTGTAACTGATCGAACGGATCGTCGATCCTGGGTAAAGGATACCTATTCTTGATAGTGACTTTATTAAGCTCACGGTAATCGATGCACAGACGCATCGATCCATCCTTCTTCTTGACAAACAAGATCGGCGCTCCCCAAGGAGACGAACTAGGTCTAATAAAACCTTTAGCTAACAGATCATCCAACTGCATCCTTAACTCCTTCATCTTCGTTGGTGCTAACCTATAAGGTGCTCTCGCTACTGGTGCCGCACCCGGGATGATGTCAATTCGGAATTCGACTTGCCTATCTGGTGGTAAACCAGGTAGTTCTTCGGGAAAAACTTCAGGATATTCCGAAATGATAGGGATGTCTTCAATCTTGGGCTTTGGCTCATCGATAGTAATTTGTGCCATATAAATGACACAACCCTTTCCCAAGCATCTAGATGCCTTGAGCATGGACACTTGCTCAGGCAATCCATGCTGAGTATCCCCTTGAATGGTAAGTGACTCCCCAGACAGGGTTTTGACTATCACTTGCTTCCTGTTGCATACAATCTGGGCTTGGTTATGCGATAACCAATCCATGCCTATAACTACATCAAAGCCGGCGAGCTTAAAGGGAAGTAGGGACAAAGGAAAAGAATGATTCCTAATGGATATAACACATCCATCTAAAACAGTTGAGGCTGTTTCTATGGTTCCATCAGCTAATTCCACCTCGTATTTTACGCTTAAGGTTCTAACAGGTAGGTTTAATAACTTACAGAACTTATCATCAACAAAAGACTTATCTGCTCCAGAATCAAACAATACTCTAGCAAAGACATCATTTACAAGAAAAGTACCTGTAATAACGTTGTCATCTTGAACAGCTTCCTTAGCGTCCATTTTGAAGACTCTCGCATTGGTCTTCTTCCCATCTTCGGCTTTCTTGGCGTACTTTGGGCAATTAGACTTAATATTTACTTTTTCGTTGCAACCATAACATGTTGCATCCTTCAACTTCTTACACTCCAAAGTCTTATGATCTGTGGATTTGCAAATCCCACAGGATCTCACGTGAGACTGGGATCTCAACTCCAAACGACACTTCCCAAAGTGGTTCTTCTTACAAGTTTTACATTTGGGCTTATCCCCCATCTGATGCCCATCTCTCTTAGATCCCGACCCTTTCCTGTGGTCGTTATTTCCTCGGTGTCTCTTTTCTGATCTTCGTGAGGTATCGTCCTCACGCTTTCTCTTATTCTCTTCTGAGTTCCTGAGTGCTCTCAATCTGACTACGTCCATGGTGAGAGATAGAGACAGATCAGCTACTGATCTGAAAGTTGTAGGCCTCGATGCCTTAACACTTGCTTTAATTTCAGGGGCTAAACCCCCGATGAAACGGGCAATCATTTTCAGTTCTGGGGTTACCAAGTACGGAACCAACCGAGATAGAGTATTGAAAGTGGTGAGATATGCCTGGCAGTCTAAATTTTTCATCACCAAAGATAAGAAATCAGATTCGATCCTTTCAACTTCATGCTGCGGGCAAAAATTTTCCTTGATAAGGGCAACGAACTGATCCCATGTCATACTGTAGAGTGGGATCTTTCCGGCAGCTTGTATTAGAGACTTCCACCATGCCAGCGCGTCTCCTTTGAATGATTGGGATACGTATTTCACTACATCTCTTTCAGCACACCCGCTGATATCTACTACTGTATCCATTTCGTCCAACCAGGTCATGCAGTCGACCGCTCCTTTCTCCCCAGTAAAGTCTCTGGGTTTACATGAGACGAAGTATTTATACGTACAGGACTTACTATGCGGTTCCTGCTTCTGCTTGATCTTCTTTATCGGGACACTGTTTTGGCTAGAGGAGTGATGATCCTCATCATCCTTCTTTGGCTTATCTTTCTTAGGTCCATCTCTCTTAGAGGGTGGCTTGCTATGAGCCTCCGAGTGTACTTTCGGTTTAGAATGTGGTGCAGATCGGGTCCTACTCCGGGTCCCGCTCGATTCACTATACTGTCTATTTAGCGCTTCGATAACAGCATCATTCACTAATGCTTTCAACTCCGCACCCGTTACTAATATTTTAGTATTATCAGGGTTTTCTGCTAGACGACTGTTTAACTCTTCTAACTTAGCCATGTAGTCTTAAATTGCTACATAAAAATAAGGACAAGGTCTATTTAGAAGTCTAAACAGTATTATCGTTCTTGACGATTTATTAACCATGGTAAACAAAAGCCATATTAGTTAATTTAATAATTTCATTCAGGATTTTTACTAATAATCTTTTTAGAACGAAATATAATATTGGCATAATAAGCCTAGTCACGTAGACAAATTTCCAAATTACAAATCTAGATCTTATAGGATTAAAGCTTGTATAAAAAAACAAGAAATCCTTTTCTTGGCAGGGAGTTTATAAACTACAGCTGCCTTTTTGTTTTATATGACATTAATTACACCCGTAGGCATTATGTCACAACCAAATACATATATAAAAATATGATCTTGGATAATTTATTAAAAGGGTGGCGTGTGTGATTTTATGGTTCACACTAGCCAAAAATGTTAACATGTTTACAGATGTTAACAGAGATTTGAATCTTTTAAACAGGTTCTACCATATTGGCTAGATTTATGACAACATAACAGCTAGGTTTTACCTTTTTAAGATCCTTATTATTTATTAAAATGGTACATCAAAATAATAATTGTTATTTTCATTTATTTATACACTATGTTTATGCACATAATTAAAAATGAAAACCTTAAATTAACCATTCAAATAAAAACTAAACCAATACGAGTTTTGCCCTAAACGGGACTTTTACCAAATTCATGCCCACGCAAGGGCCAACTAACAAAACAACAAACCCACGCAGGGGTCAAATAAAAAGATATGCCCTCGCAGGGGCAGAACAGAAAGAAATACCCTCGCAGGGGTAGAGTACTGAAATAAATAAATGTCCATGCAGGGACTTGAGTACCACACTAAAATAACCAACAAACAAAGGATTCAACGATCCTTCTTGTTCTTCCCCTTAATCAGATCCGCTATCTTCTTAAACATCCCCCGATTACGCCTCCGTTCATGCTGCAACCCATCTCGCATCTCTTGACGCACCCCTTGAATCTCATGAAGGATTTCTTGCATTTGGGGTGGTGACATCGCCGGTGCCTGAGGTGGTTGTTGATAATGCGGAGGTTGAGGAGGCTGTTGTTGATAATGGGGAGGTTGAGGAGGCTGCGGTTGCTGGTACCCATACGGTGGGTATCCATATGTCGATTGTCCCGTAGCCCAAGTACCTCCGTAGGGACCTTCTTGATGGAACATGTTGGAGTTTGCTGCTATCCAATAGGGGTCCTCCATAAAGTTGTACCCTGTGTGAATCTGCTGCTCGAAGGGGTTGAATGCTGCAGCACTAGTGTAAGCGGGGATTGGGTCTCCAAATCCCAATGGTGGCTGAGGCGCGACAGGCGCAGTGTTCACTTCTGAGATGGGTTGCGAAGATTCTCCCGTCTCCGGTTCTTCGTGAAGTGGCGAGAACCGGCTGCCACTTGAGTGTGGAGGGGTGCTGATGCGTATTCCCCCTCGTGCGGATATTCGCACGGTAGTTCTCCTTCGCCTCGGGGGCGAGGGAGGCTGAAGCAAAGGTGGTGCTGCTAGCGGAGTGACCGCTACAAGTCGGGAATCCTCAGAAGGATTCTGCTGCTGCTGCTGTGGCTGCTCCTGCTGGTGTAGGGGAGAGTGATGTGGCTGGTGCAGGGGAGAGCTATGGTAAGACTGGTGAAGAGGAGAGTTATGGTATGACTGGTGCAAGGGAGAGTGATGTGGCTGGTGTAGGGGAGATTTATGATAGCTGGGGGTGAACACCCAGTCGTACTGCTTGAAGTTCTCCTCAAAGCTGTCGGGACCATTGTATGGTGATCCCATGAAAGGTGACCCATCAGAAATCTCGATGGGGTGGTTCGATGTTCCTGATGGCGGCATAGAAGGATCAGTATCCTCATCGATGTCCATTGGGTTGCCACCAGAGAAGTGGTCTTCGGGCCCAAGTGGGTTAACACCCATAGGCACATCCAGGTAGTCATCAGGGTTGAACAAACCCTGGTAAACAGGTGATGGTTGGTTAAAAGGTGACTGGTGTCCTAAAGGAATATAGGACTGGTGAGAGTTATGGGGCTCATTCTCAGAATGAGGCCCAAAGGAATGTGGGATTGAAGGTGAGGTACTCAGTGAAACTGAGCGCCTAGTAGGTTCAGTAAAGGATCTCCAAAAATTCTGAGCATCCGTGTTGTGAGGGTCCGATGGTGTTCGCCGGTGTGATGGTCCGGCCTCGTGGTCATTTGGAGCTACATGTGCTCCTTGTCCTCGGCCTCTACCTCTCATTCGTGGCGGCATTCTGGTGATCCTGTCAAAAACAACAAGTGATACAACAAAATATATGTAAGACAAAGTTAGAAAATAAAACAAAAATTTGGAAATTTCCTAAGTTCTTTGTCTAGACTCGAGAATCGAGGATTGTGCAATTGTGTAACTGAGATTAAACACAAAAGACTAGTGTTTAATTCACTCAGAGTTGGCTCTGATACCAACCTGTCACACCCCTATTTTCCACGTGTCACCGGTGGGCCCGGTGGGGAGTATCGTGACGTAGTTGGTATCATCATAGACAAACAACACAATATTTAAATGCACAACGGAAGCAAAGATAGATTCATTTCAACTTTAACAAAGTGTAATATTAAATATCACGAGTAGTTGAAACGGATCCACAGGCGGATCAAAATAAAATAAGATATTGTTCAACAGTTTATTGTCGTCCAAGCTTGCGAGACTTATTGTGGACGCTCTAGAAGACAGCCAGCCTATTACGTGTAGTGCCTGCACTTAACCTTTTGGGAAAAATACGTCAGTTTACACTGGTAAATACAATTTAACTGACTCTTTTTGAAAATGATTGAAAATTGATTTGAATGCACGTGGCACAAAACATTTTTATAACTTGGGTTAATTATACAATATAATCATGTGAACGAATTACATGTTGCTATGCGTTCAGTAGCCCGGATCTTGTCCGGGTTAAAGATCAATAGACCCTACACATTAGAGTTATACACTGACAGGTGTACGCCTACACCCCGTGCTCAGGTCGTGGCCATCTCGTAAGATGATGCTGAGGATATCCGGGACATGGTCATTAACCCCCCAAAGGCTTTTAAGTAAACAAGACTGTTTAAACGAGCCGATCAAATTATTCAATTAACCATTCAGAGATGTAAGATTTGATGCTCGATCAAGCGGTATTCTATATACCGTAACCCAAACCCGTATAGGGAAAATAAGTTAAACGTATTTACCTGAGTATAGTATAATTCTCAACTTGCAAAATGCAAGTAGCTTTTACCGGTGCTCCTACTCTGGAACGAAGGTTTATAATAACCTATTAGATTTCTAACGGGTCTTTATTTAAGCTTATGCTTAGACCGGCTAGTTTAAAGGACGATACAGTTCAAACGCACGATTAAGCGAAGACCGGATAGAATGTGATTTAGACCCGACAAGTTTGAATACTTGTATAATATGGGTATACTAAATACATTCTGGATTTTGAGACAAAAATGATGATGTTTTACCCGTCTCGGTCAATTTATGCAAACTAGTTACATAAACCGAACCGAACGCGAAAAGAGCGCTACGGGTAACCGTAAGATTCGTATGCAAGTTCCCTGATATAATATGCTCTAAATATGTTATAATATCAGTAAGTTATCTTCTATTTTGCCCAAAACGGATTTAAACACAATTTATGCCCCATAAGGGCATTTTGGTCATTTAAAAGATTATAAAAGAGTTTATTTGCAAATCTGAGTTACAGGTCTGGTTCATACAGTAAATATACTTAATTTAACATATTATAACAGTAGGGTATGATCCATAAGTAAAAATCATCATTTAAAACCAAACTATGCACCTTAAGGGTATTTTGGTAATTTCACAAGGGCTAAAAATGTCAAAACTGGAAACCTGAGTTTATAAACTTGTACTTACTGTTATTTTATAAAAATATACTAAAAACTTCAGTAGGTATCAACCTTATATGTTTAATATGGTTATAGTACATACTATGCGTTAAAAACGCTTAAAAAGACGATTTGGAGCCGTTTCCGGGTTTGTAAAAGAAATCTGATATTTTTATAATTCCAGAATCCTCAAAATATTTTATTTATCAAATAAGATCAGTAGAAAAAAGGTTTGGGGTCAAAAGGATTTATAAAACTCATTTTATGGCCAAAAAGGGCAAAATCGGTATTTACCGAATCTAACTTAGAGACCTATGTTATGATCAGCCAAAAATTAAATAAAAAACTTTAAAAATCCCAAAATATTATATAACATCAGTGGGTAAAAAGTTTGGTATCAAAAAGTGGGTTTAAATGGGTTATATGCTAATTACGCCATTTAAGTGATATAAAGCTCTCAAATTACGATATTGAGCATAACTCTTATTCTGGACCTCAAACTGATATCAAATTTTTGGTGCAAGTTTATAATTCAGTAGCAAATGTTTCTACTCTTTCAATTTTTCAAAAATCACGTTTTATAGTAAAAAGGGCAAAATAGTCAACTTTAAGCATAAATCGGAAACATGCATATGAATCGGTTAAGCATTGAACCAAGTTGTAAAATCTCAGAGAATTAAACTTATATGAAAATTGGTCCAAAATATGCTCTAATGCAGATCTCAACATGCATGAACGGACCAGAACTGAAAGTCAAAGAAAAAGTCAATTTATGTGACTTTCGGTTCCGATTCGGGTTTAAACTGAAAACAGTCGAGTTGATCATGATGAAACATGTTCTTACATTAATTACAAAGTTATTTTGATGATCAAACAGGTTGCATGTAGCCTACATTGCTAATTATGCTTAATTTTGCAAAAACACATTCTGTTGACTTTTTAAGAAAAGCTTTGACTCGACAATCAACATGTTTAGAGTGGGAATCTGAAAATACCCTTTTGAGGGTTTGTTACCCACATAAATACCAACTTGTAGGTACTTTCAATTTGAGAAATGACTGAGCCATTTTCGTTTAATCACAAAGTCAAACAGAAATTACGATGGATTGACTTTCGGTTGAATAACTAAGCTAGAACGAATTTGAAAGAGTTATGAACACTTACAATGGTCCTAAATAAGCTTAGAGATCACTAGGAAGATGCCTTGTCGTCCAGGGAGCTCCAGAAAAGTTCTTGTGAATTTTTGAAATGTAAGAAATGAAGGTTTGTTACTACAAGTTCCTTTTTATCACACTTTAGATCAGATTAAAGGGTGATACAGGTGTTTGTAAGTGTTGTAGGAAGAGTACAAGTGTCCCTCATTGCATGTATGTTCATTGGTGAGCTCCCTGAATCGAAAACAGCTGGAAACAACCCGTAATCAGACCTGTAACTGGCATATGTCGATTTTCTGATGCTGGGCAGGTAATGCGGCCCGCTTTGGGACCCCAGGCGGGTCGCCTGGCTTCTTCTGATCCACAAAAACTTTTTAAACATTTGCATTTTGGCCCTTGGTACTTTGTTACGTGATTTTTCTTGCTTTTCTTGCACATTAGACCTTAACACTTGATTTTTAAGGGCCTTGGGACTTTTCCAAACATGGTAAAGTCCTTGAACAACTTTGTGCATACCCGAAAAATCACGAATTCAACGTTAACGCAATTAACCCTTCGTGCACGGTTTTGATCATAATTTTCTCATACGATTAAAAAATTTGATGAAATTTTTACCACATATTCTAGTGAGTATATTTTATCATTACAATGCTTCGGGTTTGCCAAAAGATCACTCAGAGGTATACTTTCAACATGTTGACACGTTTAGCCCCTGTAGTTTGTAATTCCTCACTTTCTTTCATTTTCCGCTTCGTATGATCCATGATTTATCCGTTTAAGCTTATAAACATCATGTAGGGTTATTTTAGAGCCTATTTATCATTTGTTGACACTTTGGACCCTTATATTCACATAGTTTAACTGTTTGTCAACTTTAGTCCCTCTAAAGTATGTTTTCACATATTCAACGCCCATGACACGTGTCAGTACATTATTGGACGTAAATTTTCGAGGTGTTACATATTCCTATGTTAAGTCTAGACTCAGAAGGTCAAGGAATGTGCTACTGTGCCATTGAGATTAAACACGAAAGACTAGTGTTTAATTCACTCAATGTTGGCTCTGATACCAACCTGTCACACCCCGATATTTCCACGTATTACCGGTGGGCCCGGTGGGGAGTATCGTGACGTAGTTGATATCATCATAGTCAAACAACACAATATATAAATGCACAGCGGAAGCAAAAGATAAATATATTACAATCCGAATATAAAGTAATATCAAAGTATTACAACGGAAGTAAAGGATCCACAGGCGGATCAAATAAAAGAAAGACTGTTCAACAGACTTCAAGCATCTAGAACTTGCAAGATTCCTTATTAACGCCCTGAGCTTCCAGCCAATTACGTTCAGTACCTGTCACTTAACCTTTTTGGAAAATATGTCAGTTTACACTGGTAAATACAATTAACTGACTCATTTTGGAAAAGAGTTTGAAAATTGATTTGAATGCACGAGGCACAAAATATCTTTTATAACTTAGGACAATCTTATTAATAAAAATCTTGTATCCGATTTACATGGTTGTCCAATATTTAGGGCCGGTGATTATACAATACAAGCCGGTCAAGATTAATCGACACACCATAAATATAACTCACAAGAAGACACCTTACGAGTGAGTATATCTTTTACATACGCAACAGGAGGTGTTATGCCTACACCTTGTGCTTAAGTTATGGCCATTCACTTTTTAAATGAGCCAAGGATATCCAGGACACGGTCATTAACCCCTAAAGTTATTTGTTATCAATCAATACAGATTAAAACGGGATTATGCAATTTAATCATCTCCGATTAAAAGGTTTCTACACCCGACCAAGCGGTATTTTTATAATACCGTATCCCAAGCCCGTATAAGGGAAAATAAGTTAAAAGTATTTACCTGAGCTAGCTCCTGTCTTAAATAGCAAGAATTATAATAACTCAGCCGTATTCACTTAAGTAAGCGTAGGTACAATTTACCGGAAGGATCTAGTCTGGAATGATGGTATAAATAACCAATTAGAATACTAACGGGTCTTTAATTAAGCCTAAACTTAGACCGGCTAGTTTTAAGGAAAATTTTATGGTTCAAAACGCATGATTAAGCGAAGACCGGAATAGGATGTGATTTAGACCCGAAAAGTTTGGAGACTTGTATAATATGGGTAAACTAAACACATTCTAGATTTTGAGATAAAAACGATAACGTTTGACCCGTTTCGGCTAATTTATGCAAACTAGTTACATAAACCGAACCGAACGCGAATAACGCATGACGGGTACTCATAAGAGTCATATACAGGTTTCCTAAGTTAATATGCCTTAAATATGTTGTGATATCAGTAGGATATTTTCCATTATGCCCAAAACGAGTTTAAACTCAAAATAAGCCCCGTAGGGGTATTTTGGTCATTTTAAAGGTTATAAAATAGATTTAATGAACTTCTGAGGTTCGGGTCTGAATACATCAGTAAAATGACTTATTTTAACAGGGTATATCAATTGGTAATAAGTCTTATGTGACAAAATGGTTTTAAACCCAAACTATGTGTTTAATACGCGTAAAAAGCTATTTTAAGCGATTTCCGGGTTATACAGGAAATCTGAGTTTTCTGATCAGGTTATAAATTTCAAAATACTTTATTTATTATATAAAATCAGTAGCAATTGGATTGGTATCAAAAGGCTTGTAAAACTCATTTTATGGCCTAAAAGGGCATAATCGGTATTAACCGAATTAAGGCGATAACCCTAGGTTTTTGATCAGTTTAAAAATAATTAAAAATCTCAAAATATTATATTACATCGGTGGGTAAAAGGTTTGGTGTCAAAAATTGGGTTTAGATAGGCTTTATGCTAATTGTGTCGTTTAGTTACTAAAAGGCGTTATAATTTCGCTAATGAGCATAACTCCTAATCTAGACCTCCAACCGATGTGAAATTTTTAGGGACATGTTTATAGATCAGTAGTAAAGATTATTGTCCTTTCATATTTCCAAAATTCTCGTTTTATGGACAAAAGGGCATTATGGTCAACATTAAGCATTTAACGGAAACGTGTAAACGAATCGGACAATCAATGATCCAACCACCGAGGGTTATACTATCATGTAACCTAGTTCTAAGGAAGCTCCAAGGCATTTCCAAACCATACTAAATCGGGCCAGAACTGAAGTCAAAGCAAAAGTCAAAGTTTTGCGACTTTCGGTTCCGAACCGGGTCTAAATAGAAAATTGTCGGATCAAACAAGCTTAGATCAGTTCTTATACTTATTACCAAGTTATATGAGTGATAAAATAGGTTACATGCCTTCTACATTGCTAATTACATGTTAATTTGCAAATTAAGCTTCTGTTGACTTTTTCTAAACATTTTTGATCCGACATTTGATCTAGTTAGAGTAGGAATCTGAGAGTGCCCTTTTAAGGGTTTATTGCCCACATAATTACCAACTTATAACTACCTTCAATTCGACTAATCACTGGACCATTAGTGATTAATCGATAAGTCAAACCTTAATTACGATGGTTTAACTTTTAAGCTAATAACTAAGCAAAACAAGATTAGGGAAGGTTAAGTAGACTTACCAAGGTCCTATGCACTATTAGGGAAGCTTAGAAGGAGGTCTTGAGTTCCAGAATTGATCAGGATATGAAGGAATGAATGAGTGATCAAGTCTTGCAACAATGGGGCTATTTATAGTGTTCTTGATCCATTTTGATGATGACAACTAAGTCTAAGAGTGATCCCTGATCATTAACACATGTCCCTAAGCCCTAAAATTAGTAGGGGACGTACATGGAAGTGAAATCGTTTGAATGGGCTGAACAGACAACATTTTCGAGTTGCTGCATCTGGGCACTGCTTGCGCACCGTAAGGATTAAGCCTTACGGTGCGCAAGGACCTGGTCAGCACTCTGAAATTTTCACTTGTTGACAGATTTAGCCCCTGCACTTCTAAATGCTATTTTCGACACATCTAAGGCCCGTTAAACCATTTTTAAGGCTCTATAATGATGCCTAAGCATAGAGAACATGAAATATGCTCAAAAACATGCCGGATGTCGGTGCATTTGGTCGTACGGTCACGTTGTTCGGTTAATTACGACGAAACACGGACGGACGCGAAAAATGAACCAATTTACGCGACGAGTGGAATTTTATCAAGACAAACACTAAAATAACATATTTTAGTGTTTACATAAATTTTTGGGTGTCCGGGGATATTCAGAATGTGAGATATGCGCGTAAACGCAAACTTGTGCGCTTTTTGACACTTTTAGTCCCTGCATGACTTAAAAGCTTATTTTTTGCGCACCAAACACCTCTAAGCCTATATCTAAGCTATATTAGGGATAATTATGGTATGTTTATCTCATGGTCATATTCCGGAAGGTCCGATAACATACGAATCGGTATACTTTAGCAGTTTGACGCTTTAGGTCCTTCTAATGCGCAAACTTGCGTAACTTATCATTTAATAGAATTGAAGCCTCATCTAATTCATATTAGGCATTCTTGAAAGTATTATTAAACATCATAATGCTTTGGGCTCGATAAAAGGTCATTCAGAGGTATAATTAAACATATTGACACTTTTAGTCCCTTATACTTGCAAAGTTGCGCGTAACTTCACTTTTGGGCATAAAAGCCTTGGGTGGCCAATGATTGGCAATCCCGAGAGTATAATTAAATATCACGAGGCTCTCGGTTTGTTAAAAGGTCACTCAGAGGTAAGAATTTAACATGTTGACGCTTTTAACCCTTTTATGCGCAAACTTTCAATTAATTACATAAACGGCTACACTTGATTAACAAGTGGCTCATTTGTGAATATAAAAACCATAAAAGGTTATTTAGAAACTTATTTTAGGTATGATAATACTTCTAGTTCTTTCATATTCAAATTTATTCGATTTTTCGAAAAATTAGTCCCTTAAATTCAACGTTTGACTTCATTAGGGTTTATTACACGTGTCAATATTTCATTGGACGTGATTTTTCGAGGTGTTACACTCTCTCTCTCTATATATATAGGGGAAGGTTCAAGTGAAAACTTCTTTTATCGTGAAAGCTAACTAAAAAAGCCTAAAAACATACAATTTTTTTTTATTAAAATTCGTTATTTTTTATAAATAGAAAAACTTATTTTCAAAAAAAAAAAAAAATTGTAGTGCACATGTGCAATAGTACACATGTGTGGTACACATATGCAGTTCAAGTTTTTTTTTTTTTTGAAAAAAAGTTTTTTTTAGATATAAAAAGTAGCAAAAATTGGTTAAAAAAATGTTTGGTATGTTTTTTTAGGCATTTTTAGTTAGTTTTCGAGTTTTCACGATAAAATAAATTTTCACTTGAACCCTCCCATATATATATATACTAGGTTTTTACCCGGGATTGCTTCCCGGGCTCAGGAAAGTTATTTAGATTAATTAATTACTATTTGTTTGTAATACAACCACATTACATCAACCATCTCATTCAATTCAACAACAATGACTTCAAATCACCGGATTAGATCATGAACTCATATTAGAGGACAAACAAAACCACAACAGGACCATATGAATAATATAATTTCCACTTTTACATCAATGCACTTGTCTTACATGATAGGGTGATTTGGGATTTTCAAAAAAATCTTTGTTTTTGTACCTCTTTTACAAAATAAGATGTTGACCAAATTTGAAACAGATGTTAACCAAAAGTCAATAAGATATTGACAAATAGTCAAACAGATGTTGAGCTTAAACAGATGTTTGGTTTAAGGCCAAACATCTGTTTATGGCCAAACATCTGTTTAAGGTCAAACATCTGTTTAAGTCCAAATATCTGATATAGAATAAGAACATCTGTTTAAGGCAAAACATCTGTTTAAGGTCAAACATGTGTTTAAGATCAAACAACTGTTTAAGTCGAAACATCTGATACAAAAGGCCAAACATCTGTTTAAGCCTTAACAGATGTTTAACTTGTTAACATCTGTTTAAGGCAAAACAGTTTAAGCCTTAAAAGACCAAACAGTTTTAACCCAACAGTGGTTTTAAACCACCATTTTAACCAAACAGCGGTTTCGACCACAGTTTTCTGAACAGTAGTTCCAAACATCTGTGGACATCAATCTGTTGACCAAAGTCAACAGATTTATCAACCACTGTTTTATTTTCAAACATCTGTTCCCAATAACAGAGCTTTGATCATTTAAACATACATTTGCCAATATTACAAGCTTTTACACTCTCAAACCTAAATATTTATAAAAAGTACAAGTGTTAAACAGCATACAAAGTACATCCATCTGTTGACCCAATTCAACAGATGTATCAACCACTGTTTAATTTTGAAACACCTGTTCTCAATAACAAAGCTTTGATCATTTAAACCGACCTTTGCCAATATTACAAGAATTTACACTCTCAAACATCGATATTCATTTACTTAATTTTAATAACAAACATTATTAATAATTTTAACACAACTAATTATATAAAAGATACAATTGTCAAAACAGATAATAGCATTCAATAAAATACAGGATCCTAATTCCTAATCTATTGGTGAAACAGTAGTTTCGATAAGTAAAGCTCCTTTCGGACCATTGTAGTTGTCAACATGTTGGAGGTATTTCAGAAGTTCGTTGGTGAGATCAACTTCAATCATATCCCCCCAGATGCTTGTTATCAACCACTTGTTGTCTTCAATTATATTAGTACTTCGGTGTGCATCTACGTAATCAACTACATGAGGATTATTGAAAACAAACATCTTCTTCCAGCCTTCTTCTTCATAACTGAGCAAATTCGCATTTAGCTCAGCAGACTTTCCAATAACAATCAAATGCAACCTCTTTGCAATGGTCAAAAAATGCCCTTGGCAAGGATTGACTACAATACTCTCAGGAAAGTGAAGCATTCTGAAAGTCTCACTAACAACATCAAAACAAACGATGTTCCTCTCACCTAGTGGATACCAATAATTTGAAACCATAAAATATATGGTTTTATCAGCATAAACTCCTGTAGACCATGAATAACGACTTGAACTATAATTGTTTACGATACTGAAATTTATTGTTGTCCATGACTCACGACGTCGTGAGTAAACACAAGCAGCAGTTACATTACGGTAACATCTGATGTTCAGCACTTTGAGATCATTGAACTGATCAAAATAAATTCCACCGGTATCAGAGTTTCGATGATGATTGTAATTAAAGTAGTCATCACACAAAACCTTATACTGCCTGATAGTTGGATTCCAAAGAATCAACTGACAGCAAATCCCTTCATTGGAAACTAACAACAACCCATTAAATAAAGATAGAATACGTAAGAAGCTAGAGTGGACATTGTTAGGAAAACTTAAGGTTTTACTACTAACAACATCCAACTTACCACCAACTATGTTGTCAATGACAATTGACGTGTCTTTAAAGGATAATAGTTTCTTTTGTACTGAATCTCCACTTCGGAGAGCATGCATCATCTGAAATGCATGACTTGACAATTCCCTATAAAAATTCTTGGAAAGACACTTGAAACGGCAAATATCTTCTGCAGAAAGCCTTGTGAAAATCTCGTCAACAATCACTTGAAACCCAAATTTTTCCATCCTGCAAAGAGCCTTGTGAAAATCTCGTCAACAAAATTTTTGAAGATGATTGAGTAGATAGATGAAAATGGTAATGATCAAAACCTCTGCCAAATCTATTTTATATACCCAATGAAGAAGGCTATGACTAAATACATCGTCAGACGAAAGAATATCATGCGACACTTATTAGGTTTTTAATGCATTTACATGGGAAAAATATAAAATTAAACACGTTATTATAATTACAATTAACCTATTCATTTACCTATAAGACGCCTTTAGCATAAGACAGAAGTGATTTCTTAACGTGCATTAATTGCAAAGTATATATCCCAAGGCATTTTGAATTTGAAACTACCGGCAATTTCAAAACCACTGCTATGGTATATGTTTGCCAAAGGAAATATCTGATAAGTTATACTTTCTTGGCTATGGGCAGTAGTTTGCTGATCTGATTTGAAAGCAATTGTCATGATGAGTTTTCTAATAGAAACAGAGTATGAGTTAAAAATTTTCTGCAAATAATAATTATTTTAACATGTTCTCAACAGATAATTCAAACACATAAGTAAACCCTTCTTGAATGTATAGCAATAAACATTTAAAATCGTATTAGTAGCAAGATAGGATTTAACTTAACATAGATTAAACAATATAAAGTTCATCAATAGGAATGTACATACCAGTTGCTGAAGAAAAAATAATAAAACCTCAGGTGATTGAAGTGTAGAAGATGGAGGAAAAGAAAATTGAAACCCTAGAAAATGACTGGGGAGAAGTGATTTTTGAAAGAAGAGATGATAGATGTTTGATGTGTAATGATGATGAAGAAATACTGACGGTTGTGCTTTTAACAAAAGTAGTTTGACTTTGGTCAAACAGACTTTGGTCAAACAGCGTTTTAACATTCCTCAAACAGTGCTTTATCTATTATAATTAGCTTTTAACATAAGTAGCTTGACTTCGGTCAAACAGGGTTTTAACATTGCTCACAATGATTACAACCTAGTAAAAACTTCTTTGTAAACAACATTACTTATTTGTTGGTTTTCCAACAGCGTCGAATATTAGTATTTTAACACCTTCTCTGGTCTTGACCCTTGATAATGCAACATACAACTGACCATGAGTGAAGACAGGATCTTTCAAATAAAGACCAACCTTTGATAACGTTTGTCCTTGACACTTGTTAATTGTCATAGCAAAACAAACTGATAAAGGAAATTGTCTTTGTTGAAATTGAAAAGGTATTTTTTTGTCAAACGGGATCATATTAATCCTTAGAATAAAAACTCTCGTGCCAATGTTCCTACCAGATATAACTTGTGCTTCTATAACTCGTTTACCAAGAAAAGTAATTTGAAGCCATGAATTTAGAATTAATAACGCAAACTACAGTTAAGTCAAACAGCTGATGGAAAACTTTTAAGCACTGCTAGTGATTAAAACACTGATGGTACTTAACCAATAATAGTGAACTACAGATTTTTAACAACTGCTGCTGCAGTAAACAGTAGATACAGAAGCAGGGATTAAGGATTAAGTGTTAAGGAAGAGCAGTGGTTAACATCTGCTGATATCACCCCAAAACTTATAAAATATGTTGAAAAAAAGTAATATTTATGTTTAGAGAAAAATGCAATTTGCGTCCCTGTGATATGTGTGAAACATCAACTTGAGCCCCTAAATTCATTTTTTGGTTTTTTGAGCCCTTGATCTTATAAATTCATAACAGTTTGAGTCCCTCCCTCACACTTCCCTATGTTGACTGTTTGACAATTGTGAAATATCCTTTAATAATCCCTAAAATTCCCTAAAGACCGATCACACTTCTCAAAAATATCTGAAAATCTCTACTCCGAACACCAATCATCATCTTCATCTTCATTGAATCTCCTCACCAACCATTTGTTGTTATAACAATCCAAGGTAAAATCACATACCTAAAACATGATCGACATTATGGTTTACCCTCTGTTCTTGTTAGATGCTTGTGTAACCCTATGTAAGTTGATGTTTGATGATATCTCATTTTCACCACTGTATGAAAGTAACAGCTTTTGTGTGAAAATATTGTTTGATTATTGTGGGAAATATTGTTTGATTATTGTGGGTTTTTGGCTCGGGTATCAAAACAGAGGTTTGGGTTTTGGTTATTATAAAGGTTTGTTTGTGATGTTTTTGGTTTTATCTGTTTATTAATACTGGTTTTTTGGTTTTTGGCGTTAATCTAAGATTGTTTTTGTGTTATAGTTTGTTTGAAATGTTTAAAATATACAATCGATTAAAACAGGGACATGTTTCTTAAGTATCTGCTGTTAATGTTGAAATCTGAGTTTCTTAAGTCTCTGCTGTTCATGTTGAAATTTGGGTATGGTTGTTGTTTTGTTTCTCATATAAAGTTGGTTAAAGACTATATGTTTTGGGTTCATCGTATTGGTCATTTGAATGTGTTTTCTTCATTTCAGATCAACTGTGTTTTGGGTTCCTCATCTTGGGTTCATCATATATGTATACTTATATGCATTATGAAAGTACTGTATCGGCCGTCTTACTATGGATATTTTTATTGTACAGAATGGCTGAGGATGTAAAGATACGCAAAACACCAACTACGAAAACATTGGTGAGAATACTTGACAACCTCCTAGAAGTTAGTGCGATGCACATAAGGAAGTGATTAATCAGAACGATCAATTGCTAAAACATAAGCTGTTTGGTGCATATGAATGAATATAACCCCAGTGGCAGATATGAAAATACCAAGCTTGGGAATTTCAAGGAAAATCGAAGAGCTACACCAAAAAGGGGGTTATCAGCTACATTCCGAAGTGCACCATTCACTCCTTGAGTTTTCATTATAAAGAAATTTGAAAACTCGTTGTATGTTACAATCTTTTGTTTTCGAGTCTGTAAGTTCTGTCAAGTCTACCAAGTTGGATATCCTTCTATGTTTCTAGGTATGACGTTTTGTGTCCGTTATGTATGTTTAACATAATGCAAGTGTGCATTTATGTTAGCTTTAATTGTAATAATGAATTTAACATGAATTTAAAATGAATAAAGCAAAATACTGTTAAGTGAAACTACTGTTAAGCGAAACTACTGTTATGTGAAACTACTGTTAAGTGAAACAGCTGATGAAAAACTTGTAAGCACTGCTAGTGATTAAAACACTAAGGGTACTTAACAACTGATAGTGAACTACTAATGGTTAACAACTGCTGATGTAGTAGTCAGTGGATAGAGAATCGTGATTAAGGATTAAGTGATGCTACTTAACAACTGATACATGAGTTAAGGATTAAGTGATGCTACTTAACAACTGATACATGAGTTAAGAAGTTATAATTTCACTTACTATGTAAATTTCGTTGAGATGAATTAGCTGCCGTAGAAGATGAACGTGAATTCTTTGACATCTCAATATTTATTTAACAATATAGATAATAATATGCAAAGAAAGATCATAGTCATTATAATATTAGAACATAACAGTATAATAAGCAGATAAGTTTTCAGGAATTCAAAACCACACAATGAGTCCAAAACATAACCCACCAAACACCCAAAAGCAATAAAACGAAAACCATAAGTTCAACATGGCAATAGCATATGAAATCAACATGTAAATGTATCTGAAAATACTGAAAAAACTATTTTTCAATCTTTGGAATCAAAAGCGTCGAAACACCAGCATCTTCATCCTGACACAGTTCATCACTGATGCGGCGCTTTGTCGAGGAGCAACCTAATGCATCATCCACATCGAACACTTTAAGAATATTACATTTTGTTTCATCTGAAGAGGGATTCTTAGTGCCTACCAGTGGTTGGGATAAAGGGGTAACATTGTCACCACAGCATGACATCTCATCCTGATATAAAAAGACAATAAGTACTAACGTTTCAAAAAATCTAGTACAAATAAACAAATTCTCATATTACCTTCATAAGGTCAACAGGAGTAGACAAACTGCAGGAATCTGGAACATCCAACGATTCGGACTGCTCATGCTTTAAGTACATAATACACAATAACATAAAATACACACAATGGTATAAATCTATTTCAAAAAGATATAACTATAAAATTAAAAGATTCACATAATGAAGATTTAAACCTGGTTAAGAGTGAATTTGGCGGAAAGCGCAGCAAGGATCTCATCATTGTTAGTGGCCATTGAAATACCATAATTTTCAACCTGATGCTCAATGTTATAGTCTTTAACACTTATGATGAAAGCATACCTCTTTTCAATCAATGTGTCAAAGATCTCAGGATATGAGTTCGGTATGTCTCCAGAATTAACAACCTATGATTTTATCAAAATTAATATAAATTACAATAAGCAGAATGATTCCATAATTGAGAACATAGAATTTTATAAAAATTAATTTTAAGTTATATTAACTACATGGCCAAACAACTGAATGCATGTATTTGTTACCTGATCTTGGATTGAAAATAACTCTTTTGCAGATTTGTCAATAAAAAGTCTGCTCAGCTTAAACCCATTTGCAACTCCACGCTTGCCTGAATTTAAAAATAAAAACAAATGTAGATCAATATAAATACTGTCAAATTTAAAATACATAAATAAATACAACGTTTAAATTACTAAAGATAAAAAAATTAAACTAATTAAGTTTAAATTGTACCTTTGTAAGGTTGACCATACCAAAATGACAAAGGATAACAACATATTTCTCTCTTTTCTTATCATTCATGTAAGCAAACATGTCAATAGCAAAACCATCCCACAAAGTAACCGGACACTTTTGGCCTCTAAAAATATTAACATAAAACATAATAACATCAAGCAACCTTATAATGCTTTAAACGTCAAAATGCAACAACTTAATAAAAAGAACGCACTCAAGATCTTCAAGTCTAAGATTAAGTCTCTTGCCTCCCATCCTTCTTTGACGTATCCTCTAGATTGAAACATACATCCACATAACCAATCCAATCTATAAACAAAAATATATTGTTAAAAGAAAACAACATTAAGAAGTGATAACAATAAAAAAAAAACAATAAGACAAAACAATAGATATATATCAGGTAGTGATTTACATACCAATAACTGTATTTACTTCAATTTTATTTTTAACAACATCCTTGAGGTTAACGAAATTAAAACAGTATTTCGGTCCAGACCAGTCAAAGCATTTCTCAACAGAAGTATAGAAATAAAGTGATATTTTGTCATTTCTCTTGGTATACTTAGCAGAGGACTTATTAGTAGCAAGAGAAGGTTTGGTGATAAGAAGACATTCATCCAACTGAAGGAAGTCTTTGAATTTTCCAAGCATTTTATGCAAACAACTGGCTTGTATCATAGTTCCCTAAGAATATGAAACATCTGATTAAATAAAAAAGGTGTTATACTAATTTGGATATTCATATGCCCAAAAAAATGATAAGACAACTATATACGGTACCATCTCATCCATGAAGATCATATCAAGACGATATATTTCATTTTTGTTATCATTCATCATCTTCTTCGAAATGCTAACAATCTTAACTCTAATCGAATAGTTGTTTGAGAATGTATTAAGATCGTTAAGCATGGTAACCTTTGCAACCTCCATTTGAAGACTGTACATAAAAAAAAAGAATCTTGTAAATAATAAGTATTGCTAAACGTAATATGCTAATAATACAATAAGCATGGATGTTCTTAAAAAAAATATCAAGGTTGGAATTCAAGGTTACCGATTATCCAATAAAAATTTTAACTGAATGCAGTGGCAAATGTAATTTCAAAGGTAGGGAGTGTATATCCCTATATGCTGCTTTATTAAAATAATAAAATATTAGAAATGATATGCAAAATAGAAAAAAAAAAGAGAAAGAACGTCAATTTTAAATTACCATTTTGTATATTTATCATTTCAAAATTACTGACTTGATTTCAAAGCAATTGTTATAATGACTTTTCTATATTTTATTTTAAATTTAATTAAGAAATAATAACCATCAATTTGAAATGATGTGATAAATACTGTTACATCAAAGTGTATAGGAATTTTATTAGTATAAACATGAAACAACTGTTCAATTAATAGTACAGATCAAACCACTGAAGTGAGGACTGTTCCGAAACACTGTTACATAGTAAAAAACAACTGTTCCGAAACACTGTTACATATAAACACTGATGCCATAAAAATGGTTACATATAAAATACTGAGGTGATGACATCTAACAACCTAACAGTCTATAAAAAATTGATGCGGAAAACACTGTTACATATAAACACTGTTAACATAAACAAATAAACAAACGTTGATGTTGAACCACTATTGTAGTTTGACACTGTTGTTGGACGTCATAAATTTCAGATTTAATTTCAAAGGTATGCAAAGTAATTAAATATTAGAAAGGCCATGCAAAGTAGAAAAAAAAAAGAGAGAGAGAACCAAAATTTTAAATTACCATTTTGCAAATTTTAAATTTCAAAATTACTGACATTATCAGTAACTACTGACTTGATTTGAAAGCAAATGCCATAATGAGTTTTTTAAATTCTATTTTAACTTTAATCAAGATATAATAACCGTCAATTTGAAATTCAAAATTTGCTTAATCAAATGTCCAAAGCTCAAGAAATCAGCATTAATTACTGATTTGATTTGAAACAAATAGTCATCAAGAAATTTTTTTATTTTTTATTTTAAATTTAAATTTTATCATGAAAATAATGTTGGTGGAACTCTTGTAGGTAATTGGAATGTAAAGATTAGGTACAATGGTAAGTTGATTGTAATTCTAGTTTTCATTTGATAATTTGATTGTAATACTATACCCAAACAATCAACATCAGGAGCTTACTATTAATCAAAGTGTATATGAATTTTATTAGTATAAAGATGAAACAACTGTTCAATTAATAGTACAGATCAAACCACTTAATTGATGTGATAAATAGAGTTACGTATAAACAACAGTCCTAAACACTGTTAAATATAAATTAAATATAAACACTGATGCCATAAAAATGGTCACATATAAAACACTGAGGTGATGACATCTAACAACCTATCAGTCTTTACAACATTGATGCGGAAAACACTGTTACATATAAACATTGCTAACATAAACAAATAAACAATAGAAAAACTAAAGTTGATGCTGAACCACTGTTGTAGTTATCCACTGTTGTTGTACGTCATAAATTTCAGATTTAATTTCAAACGTAAGTAGTGTACATTCTTATATGCTGCTTTATTAAAGTAATTAAATATTAGAAATGATATGCAAAGTAGGAAAAAAAAGAGAGAACGAAAATTTTAAATTACCATTTTGAATATTTTGAATTTCAAAATTACTGATATTATCAATAACTACTGACTTGATTTGAAAACAAATGTCATCATGACTTTTTTAAATTTTATTTAAACTTTAATCAAGATATAATAACCGTCAATTTGAAACTCAAAATTTGCTTAATAAAATGTCCAAAGCTCAAGAAATTAGCATTAATTACTGATTTGATTTGGAACAAATAGTCATCAAGATTATTTTTTATTTTTTAATTTAACTTTAAATTTTATCATGAAAATAATTTTGGTGGAACTCTTATGTCATTGGAATGTAAAGATCAGGTAAAATGGTAATTTGATTGCAATTCTAGTTTTCATTTAATAATTTCAATCTATTTCTAATTAACAACATCAATAATAAAAATGTGAGCAGTTACTATTTTTTAGGGAAACCGCTGATGGTCCATATCAGTGGATGTAAAAAATGTAAAAGTGACCAGTGGCTATTTTTTCCGATCAGTGGAAACGGAGGTTGTCTCTCAGCATAAAGAAACGGAGGTTGTCTCTCAGCAGTGGATAACATTTAACAATCAGAAGTTTGAACCAAAACAGTGGTTCCAACAGACTTTAACAATCAGATGTTTGAACCAAAACAGTGGTTCCAACAGACTTTAACAATCAGATGTTTGAACCAAAACAGTGGTTCCAACAGACTTTTAAGGATTAATGAAAACTATCATTTTTTACTATTTTAAATATCTTTGACCTTAAACAAATATTTCACCTTCAATATCAGTTGTTTGGAGATAAACAGATATTTGACCTTAAACAGATGTTTGAACATAAAAACATATTTCCTGTTAAACAAATGTTTGACGATAAATAGAGGTTTGCCCATAAACATCTCTTTGTAAAAAAAAAAGACGAATTTCAAAAACATTATATCCAAATAATCATAATGAGGAACTTATTTAACATCCAAGTGTACTACATTTTTATTTAATAGTATAAAAATTAAACAACTGTTGTATTTATAATATAGATCAAACAAATAACGAGTTGTGATAAATACTGTTACATATAAACACCTCATAAGAAACACTGATAATTAAATACTAAACTTACATAAGAACCACTGATAATTAAATACTAAATTTAAATCCGTTGTAGATACCGAACCACTACTGATACTAAACAGTCGTTTTCCTTTGGTTAATCAAACTCTAGGTACATAAAGTCAATCATTGTATATCTCCAACAATCGACATGAACTCCATGGAAGGACTCAATGCATTAACATCAGGATTTATAGAAAGCTGATCTCTAGTGAACAGACCAAGATGCAGTACATGAAAACACTTCTTCAGCTGCTGAAGAGTAGCCCTGTCCTCATATACTTAATCCTTAACTTTGTTTATAAAGAACTGTGGTTTAAACCAAACTTTATGCTTCTTTTAATACAAAAAAGGCAGGAAAGACCATTGCTCTAGTAAGATAAAATCTTATCTTACAACAGTAGCAGATCCTTTCTTGGACAAGTCATCATCATCTGCTGCACAAGTCAATTATAATCATCATTTACTCATAAGAAAAAAATATTTTAACTGTAAATTTAATAATCTTTCTTTGTGTTTAATTAAACTTTAAACTTCTTTGATTACAAACCTATAATAACCCGCAACATATTGTATGAATTTCAAACAAATGTGATTAGACTGAAATATAAAGCGACAATTAGAGTATATCACTTGATAATTAAAAACTCAAAATTTGGAAATCGGAGTAGCAAAAAACACATACTTTAAACGATGTTGGAACAATGATACTAGAAAGGACAGTAGAACAATCATCATCATTATCATCTGCAACAGATCATTGAAAATAATCATTTAGTAACAACTCAGATAACAAAACTTAAGTAAAAATAAAAAACAAAAACACATACCATGATTATGGAGAACCATTAGCCGGCGACACATCTCTTGATCTAACTCTCGAACGAAACCCTAACAATGGTTACATGAAAAGACACAAAACACAAAGGATTAGTATAAATAACAGGAAATCATGAAACTATTTCAACTAAAAAAAAGAAGAACAAACCTTTTGATGAAGTAATCGATGAACAAAAGATGATTTTATGGTGGCGTCTGGAAGAAGATTAAGGTTTGTGAAATTTGAATTTGAATCGCCTGAATATAGAGAGAGAAAGAACCCTAGGCGTTTGTAAACAAAGATCAGAAGTGAGAAGAGAGGTTATATAAGGAAAAGGGGATGGCACTGTTGGGCGGGAAAAGAGAACTAAGGATGCCCTAATCAAGTGACACGTGACCCAAAAAACTTTCATTTATTATATGTAATAGATTTTCAGAAAAAACTTTAAGTTTAGGTTTTTATCTAGTAAATGTATATTTATAGTCTAATTAAGAGTATCCGAGATCATATATGATAGTTTGGTTTTCTAAAACTTTTTTTTTCTATTAGATAAGTTCATCTATAATATAGGTTCTTAAAAATACTTGCACGTCACTCCTATCTGGATTTTGCCCATCTCCTGGCCAAAAATAGCGTTATAAATGTCCAAAAACGCTTCACCTCTCTCTCTCGTTTCATATATATACCGTTTTGGCGTTTTCTAGCAAAACTCTCTCCTCCATCTATCATCTACGGAAACTTAAAATCCCATAGACAAGTGCTACAAGGATGCTCTCACAAATTGATTAAGATTTGACTTTACTATTTATAGATGGCCACAAACAACACCAAAAGGGAAAATTCTAACAAACGACCTTCTGAAAGGTCACTTCCGGACCACAAAACATTTGGAGGCTATATAAAATACACACAAATACTTTTTAAACCGACGCATTGGTTGGACCACAATAACTTAATTTAATAAAAGAAAGAAAAACATTTGTTTAGTAGGTTTGTTCAATACAACAATATAAAGATCTTGAAGAGTAAATTATTTTTTAGTCCTTTGTTTTAGTGTTTTTAACTAGCTGAGTCTAAAATACAAAAGTTTAACGTCATGAGTACTTAATCGATCATTTTATAACGTTTTGAGTCCCTGCGTTTTAGTGCTTTTAACCACCTAAGATCAAAATAAGAAGTACAGGTGTTATAAATTGGACTCAAAGCGTTATAAAATGAGTGGTTATGGATTCAGGGCGTTAAACTTTTTGATGTTGAACTCAAGTGGTTAAAATGACTAAAATACAAGGACTCAAAAAGTAATTATTTAAATTGTTCTATTGTATTTTGAAGTGAGAAAATTAAAAAGAAAAAAAATGAACCATACGCCTAAACGAGAAGCCAATGTAAACTACAACGACATGATTGGTCCCAACTCGTAAACAAAACTTTACTAACGGTAAAGTCTTTGACCATGACCGGAATTTCAACATTATATTACCGGTTGATTAGCAACAAACTTTGCCATCAATGAAGTTGTTTGATTTATGCTAGGCTTGGTCTATTCGCACACACTCTGTCTTTTTCACACTCAAAGCGCCCCGCTTTGGCCATAGCGGGGCGCTTTAAGTGTGCAAAAAGACAAAGAGTGTCCGTCTTTGTCTGTTGACATTGGCCAAAGCGCCCTGCTATGGCCAAAGCGGGACGCTTTGAGTGTGCAAAAAGACAAAGAGCGTGGACAGAAGTTTGTGTTGTTTTTTTTTTTTGAAATAGGTGGGATGTGGGTTAGTTTGGTAGTGTTTTTTGGAGGAAAAAAATTGTATTTGAGTTTTATTATTATTATAAAATATTGGTTACATATAATTCATAGTTGTTTTATAATTATGTTTTTTACGTCATTATTTTTATAGAACGTATATAATATAAGTTCGTCTTTATAAACTGTTAACCTAGTTTATTTTGTTAAATTAAACGAACACGTTAAATAAAATGTACAGAAAGCCATAAGAATTAAACGTAAACAATCCAAAACCAACGTGATGTAAATAGAAGATTAACTGCAATATATATATATATATATATATATATATATATATATATATATCAGTTTGTACATACAAAACAAAAAGGTACAAGTGAGTACATAATACATAACAAAACACTATACAAACAAACTAAGGTACTAATCCTCGTGCGGTGGGGACGGTGGGAGGGGAAGTGGAGGCAACCCAGCGAGCTCTCGTAGAGAAACGAGCGTCTCGACGATCTAGTCAATGCGTGCGCCCTGGCGTCTGAGGCGCCGGTCGAAGTCCCGAGCCACCTCACGCGCTACTGGAGGCAGGTCAGCGTAAACGTGCTGCGGGTACTGTGGCGGCTCAGGAGCTGGCTGAACTGGTGGTACCGGGATCTCCTCGACATGCTCCTCCTAAGCCGGATCCTCGAATACAGGCTGAGCCTGAGCCTGATCCTGAGGCTGGCCCGAGTACTGATCGAGGCCCAGAGCCTGTAGCTGAGCCTGCCGAGCGGCCTCCTGAACATCAGGAGGGGCTAACACTCCAGGCCTCAACTCAATAACAACCGGGATGACCTCCGGCACCACCTCTGGATGCCAAATCAGCCCGTCACGGCCCTTAAACCTCAGACCAACATCAAAGGTACGGGTGATCTGCATGGCAGATACTGACGCGAGGCCCAACGTAGTCGACGGGATCGGGTCGGACAGCTCCGGATCACTCTCGGGCACGATCCCTAGCGAGCGTGCAATGGCGGTGATGTATGAGCCAGTGTGCAGGTACCCGCAGAGCTGCCGGTGGTATGTTGTGGCAAAGTAATCTGCCAGGCAGGCTGCTAGATCGCAGGGCTGGCGGCGAAGTAGGCAGTATAGAAAGAAAAGGTCACTGAGGTTGACCTTCTCCCTGCCGGTACCCCGCGGCACGATAGATGACGCGATAACATGTTGCAGGTATCGGTACAAGGGGTCTCTAATGGTGGTGGCCTTTTGCCAGGATTTCCCAAAGGGAACCATGGAAATGGCCCTCCAGAAACTGATAAGCGTCTGCCTGTCCATCACCGTAACCGCCTGCGTATATAAATCAGTATCAAGCTCGGGCTCTGTGTACAAACTTGTATGGACAGCAAACTCCCGCACACTCATCTGAAACTGCTGACCGGCGAGAGGGAATGTAACCTCGTGGACTGGAAAATCCGGGTCCTCCACGTAATCCGCCGGATGCGGCGCGTATGTAAACGTAGAAAGAAACTCGACCGTAAGCTCAGGGTACGAGTCCTCCATCGCTATCTGAAATAGGCGCGACCAAGGAGTATCTAGTCCAACTATATCACGCGCCCGCGCGGCCTCTCCCACGGTCTCCAGCAGGTCCCAGTCTATCCCCACATGCCCCCCAATCTCTATGGTGCGCAACCTAGCGCATCTCCCCCTCGCCCGTGACCCCTGCGGAAACTGCAGGTACGGACATGCCGGCTCTCCCTCCTCTCCCACCTCTCCCTCAGCCTCCATATGCTCAATCTCGTCATCGGAGGAATCCATCCCTGCACGTTGAAAAGATAATAAATAAATTATATTTTTTAAACAATTTAAATAAAAGATAATAAACAAATAATATTAAATATAAAATAATAAACAAATAATATTATTAAACAATTTAAATAATAAACAAATAATATTAAATATAAAATATAAAATAATAAATAATATTATTAAACAATTTAAATAATAAACAAATAATATTAAATATAAAATAATAAACAAATAATATTATTAAACAATTTAAATAATAAACAAATAATATTATTAAACAATTTAAATAATAAACAAAAAAAAAACATGAACCAAAGCACCCCGCTTTGGCCTCGGCGCGGCGCTTTGGTTCTTCATTCTGAAGAACAGAACCCAGCAAATCATCAATACCCGCCCCAATCAACACAAATTTCAACATGTACATTAAACGAAATCGATTAAGGGTGTTCGATCTTACCTTTTAGCGGTTGAAAGCTTGAAAACGAAGATCTCCGGCTCAAGTGTGTGAAATCGCACCTTTGTGTGTGTTTTTGTGTTTATGGTTGAAATGGGGGAGAAGTTGCCCCGCTTTGGCTTAAACGAGGGACCGAAGCGCCCCGCTATGGCCATAGCGTGGCGCTTTGAGGTCCAAAGCGCCTCGCTTAGGTCAAAGTGGGGCGTTTAGGGCCTTTTTTTATTTTTTTTAAATTGTTTTTAATTCACAAACGCGTCGATAATAGTCTAAATTTTACGATTTTTCCGTTATACATCATTTTTTAATATATATGGATTATACTGCAAATTCCGGATCAAATCGGTTACGTGTGATGTCATATTCCATTATATCGTATCATTTTGGTTTGAAAGCACAAGGATTCCTATGAGTAGTGTTATGTGTATCAGCCGCCTACCGTACATGAACATGACGTATTTTTTCATTAATTGTAGTATTATGACGTATATTGTCATTTTGGGTCGTACAAGTGCGTATTGAATCTGATTGGGTCGTGTCGTGTCGGTGACATTCGGTTTTTAACGTGATGTAACACATATATTGAACAAACACAAACGTGATTATTATTAAACACATTTAACATACATCGTGAACATATGGGGTTACATTAAGGTCAGGGGCACGATACGTAAGCATTTCGTACGCATTGATCTGATCCCTGTATAATGTATGCCAGGCTGTTGCGCGCTCTGTTCTGTTCGCTGTCCAGAGTAGGTTTAGGGGAGGCATTGGATAACAACCTCCAAGCTCTACATGTATGAAATGCCCATCGTCGACGAACACAACCGCAACCACCAGGTGAGGTTCCTCAGCTTCGTTTGGCCCGCCCAACAGAGGGAAAATTGTATCGCTCCCACGAGTGTCGAAGGTGTGAACAATAACACCGTATCGTTGGGCAATAAGAAACCCCGTCTCAGGCATCGACATGTAATTTTCGATACCTGCTCGTCCCACCCCCTTGAAATCGATCCGTCTAACCAGCGCATCATAATGTCCTATGTTTTCCGGATCGAAAACCTGCCTCCAAAGCGATTCGTTCATACGTAACTCCTTTATAAGTTGTTTTCGGATCATCAAATATGAATTTTGTTTCACTCCTAACCCAACAGCCACCGATCGAAACCTACAATGACCATTTGGTTTCACGTCCTTTATTCTAACGATGTATGGATGGATCACTTTGGGAATCTGAGATGCGTAGTTGCGGATCGCTATATCCGTCTTAGGACCGAGCTTGATCATCGAGAAATCAGGGTGTAGGTTGAGCGGTTTGGTATTCTTTTGTCTTCTAGAATCTTCGGGTGATATGTACGAGCTGTGACGGGGAAGATCGTCTGAGGCCTCGACCCAAGTTTCTTCTGACGGAATGTACGAGCTTTTTCTAGCGGCTTCAACCTTTCTTTCTTCCTGCGTTTTCAATGTTGGGCGACCAAGAGTTTTCTTCAGAACAGCAGGAGGTTTTTTGTTATTGTTCCCTGGATTGAGGATTTGCTGAAACTTTTCAAAGAAGCTCCTTTTTCAATTGAGGGGGTGTTGGATCGATCTGTTTTTTCAATTTTTCAAATTCCGCGTCTACATCGATATCCTCTATCTTAGTCCTTGCAGGCTTGAAGTCAAGCTTCTTCCAGAACACGTCTATATGTGTGATACGGATTTGCTGACCTGTGGACGAAAACAAATTAGGTGGCAAAATCATAATGAGAAAGGTCAAAGATATTAATTACCGTGATTTTCCAACTTTTCCAAACGACAGGCACATGGCAAACCACAGCTGGTAAAAAGTTGGCAACCACAGCTTGCACCGTAGGCTCTCAACCCGTCTTCCTTACGTTTTAGTTCCATACTCAAAAGCTCAATCGCATATATTGAAACCTTTCTGAGAATATATGCAAGCATGGGCTGATTCTTGTGGTGCGTCATCACTTTTCGGAGGCTTGTTTCAAAGCTAGTACTAGTCTCGGCGTATTGTCTATCAACAACATGATCAACATACAGTACAAGTTTATCCAATGTGTTGCGATGACTTGGAAAGTGACTTTTTAGTGTTGCATGCATGCCCTCAACCCTGTTAGTCGTAGTTTGGTGAAAGTTAATAGTTTTGTTAATCCAGCAAGATACAAATTTTTCACGGTACGGATCCAACCAGGATTTCATCAAATAATCAAAAAGCTATGAAATTAAAAAACGTAAATAGTCAGTTTTTGTTATTATATAAAATTTGAACATAATTATGTAAGAAATACCCACGTTCACGGTCATCTTCTTTCAGCTGTGCTTCAAGGTTTTCCAAGTTATACCTGTATATTTCCTCGGTCGTAGACTCGCACAATGTCCAAAATGTACGTACGAATTCTTTCCACTCCTTGTCAGAGAATTTCTTCTTGCTGTTCTTATTAATATTTTGTTGAATATGGAACCGACAAAGATACTTATGCGCTTTTGGAAAAACTTGTTCACACGCGTTCATTAGCGCAAAATCCCTGTCTGTTAAAATCACGCGCGGTTCCATACATCCTACCAGCATAGACTTGATCCTCTGCAACACCCATAGGTAGTTCTCTGACTTCTCAGCGGAAATTACCGCACAAGCAGCCGTAAACGATTTGTTTGTCGACGTCATGCCTACGACCTGAACAAATGGCAGGTTGTACATGTTCCTTTTGTAGGTGGCGTCAATCATTAGCACATGCGGGAAGGCACACCACATAGTGAATGATTTTTTCGTGAACAAAGAAGACATCTTCAACTTCGTTCGATATCTCATTCGTGCGCATGTAATAAGTGTAATTTTTTTCGAGAAGAATGTTTTCAAGTTTTTGCATCGGAGACTTACCGACAGTTTTTTCGGCGTTGATCTTCTGAACAGCGTTGTGTATATCTTTCGGAATAAGCTTTCTAGCCGGATTGTTTTTTGTCAGCGTTCGCCAGATACTTTGGTTGGGAATATCTTGCTCTGCCAGCTCCTTAACCAGTTTTTTATCCTCCGAAGAAAGCCTTCTCGCATACGCGTGACCCTCTAAGTTTTCAATAGGAGTGTGGTTATGCTTCGCCTTCGTCACCTCGATCCGCCAAACACTTCCGGATGATTCCGAAAACCCGATCATCTCGAACAGGCAGCCTATTTTCTTGCTACCCGTTTTCCTCTGTGTAGCTACACTCTTATGCTCCCCACCAAAAGTACATTGAAACCAAATCTTGTAATTCTCTCCTCTTTTATTCGACCTCTTAATCACAATGAGGTAACCATTGTCTTTTTCCGTGTCTTGTACCCAACGCACCAACTCTTTACGTGACGAAAAGGTCTGCGTTGTATCAAACGAAAATGTAACCGGGTAACAGCCTTCCTCGTCAACAGACACATCCTCCGGCTCACCATCGTCACCGAGGTTCGAATAGACTTGATGTTCAAAGCTCTGTTCACAACCGTAACTGTGGTTTGGATAACACTCCTGCTGTACAAAGCTTTGCTCGCCACCGTAACCGAAATTCGAATAACCTTGTAAGCTCTGTTGACAACCGTAACTGTCGTTTGGATAACACTCCTGCTGTACAAAGTTGTACTCGCCACCGTAACCGAAATTCGAATAACCTTGTTGTGCGTAAGGGTCCTCCACAGGGGTATTCAAATCCAGCTTCACCGTGTTATCACGATAACGAATGCCAGATACAACCTCTGCCTCCCTCAAGTTGGACGAGACCGGTTTCTCATACGAGTCAGAAATAGCGGTCCCCTCGTAAGAATCAGGAACAACTGACTCGTTAGAATTTTGACCGAAAAGATAGTTGCTTAACCACGACATCGTTTTTTCAAGACACGTAACTAATACATCAAAGAAATCAACAAACAACAAGACACTCGAATACCCTCGAATGCTAAATGTTCTGTCTATGCAGGTTAAATAATGAAAATTTGGGGTCGAAGCGCCGCGCTTTGGCCATAGCGCGGCGCTTAGGGTTCACGGGACACTGCAACCTCGTATCACCTTTATGTCTCTGCAACTTATGTCAGTCAAACCATCAACTCACCTTTTGTCGACCTAAGCGCCCCGCTATGGCCATAGCGCGACGCTTCGGCGTGTGAAAATAATTTTCTGCGTGTGGGAATAGCATGACCCTTATGCTATGTGTTTTGGAGGCGCCTTAAAAGGTTTTAATGGGAAAAAGTGCAACCACGTCATGTGCCATGGGGGCGTGATCAATGTGGTGGTGAATATTAGTTTAGTTGCGGACCTAGAAATTATTTACAGAGGGTACAGATGAGTGGTTCAAGCATATTTTCAGGGGGTGTGGTTGGGTTTTTTTTTGCCTAAAACAATACACTAATTTTTTTAAGGGGTGCTCCCGCCCACTCTGGGCTTCACCTAGGTCCGCCCCTGATGAACATCACATTGATCCGAATCTACTAGATCCGATTCTGGCCGAGGTTGGCCGCGTTTGATTGATTCCGAGCAATTAGGCGAAGTTGAAGAAAGTCAAATCGACAACCTACCTTATAGCGAGAAATCGGGAAGTACTCGGCCTTATAGACCTTGATTTAGCATGTCTATATCTAGGGATGAGCTTGGTACCGACCGGTACTAAACCGGAACCGAAAGTAACGGTACCAAAAATCCCCAAAAGTGGGTACCGATACCGAATATACCCGGTACGGTATGGTACCTGTACCGGTTCGGTAACGGTATGATACCGGTATTTTAGGGTAAATACCGGTACCGTATCGGACCGGTACCGAAAATGTCAAAAGTTGGTACCGAAAATATACACGGTTCGGTAAATTCGGTACCAGTACCGGGTCCAATTTCCTCATCCCTACCTATATCCACAATAACATAATGTATATATGTATGGAAAATTATTAAAGCTTGATGCAACTCAAACATAAAGCACTGTCATGGCTTCCCCACTTTCCCCTCACCCACTAAACATGAAAACCACAATACTCGCCGGCGAACCATCCTCCTTCTCCGGCGAAACCGGCAACACCGAAAGACGCGTAGCATACGACGTCGGATTCGCTCTTATCGTCCTCCTCTTCATCATCATCGTCACCTACACTTCTTACATGTGCAACCGCATCACCCGCTCCCGTTCACCACCACCACTTCCCACCACCTCCTTCCACACCACTGCAGACTCCGACACCGACGACTTCCACTCCTTTTCGCTCTCCACCGGCCTCGAAGACGATATTTTATCGAGTTTTCCAACGGGTGTCTATTCTGAGTTCTTAAACCCTCATAAAGTTGTAGAGACTGATCATGATCATGATCATGTTGTTAACATTATTGACACCGAGTGTTCTATTTGTTTGTCGGATTATGGTACCTCGGATGTTGTCCGGTTGTTGCCGGAATGTGGACACTTGTTTCATGTTAGTTGTATAGATATGTGGCTAAAGGTTCATCCTACGTGTCCGGTGTGCCGGAAGTCGCCATTGCCGACATCTACGGAGTTGACTTGATTCAGATTTGATTCCGTACGTTTGAGTGAATGTGGAACTAGGGCTGTAAACGAACCGAACGTTCAGCGAACAGTTCGTGAACCGTTCGGCGGGAAGTTCGTTTATGTTCGTTCGTTTAATAAACGAACGAACATGAACAAGAAATTTCGTTCGATTAGTTAAATGAACGAACATGAACAGAGGTCTCGTTCGTTCGATTGTGTTCGTGAACGTTCGGTAAGGTGTTCGTGAACGTGTTCGTGAACATTCGTTGATTTGCGTTCGTTTATGTTTGTATGTTTGTGTTTTAATTAAAGAACTTTGTACTTTTTTATATTATTAAACTTTTATTACCCTAACAATTAAACTAAGAAACCCACTTTCACCTTGTTTATGTATCATTTTCCTTTCATTTCTTATTATTTACATCGGCGAATACAATCGACATCCGTTCCACAATAAGGGATTCAAGTTCGAGTGCTACTCTCTGGGCCATCTATCTTAATCCTTCCTCGCGTTCGCCAAATTTATTTGTGTTTGTTTGTGTTCGTGAACCGTTCGCGAACACGCTCATTTCCTTAATGAACGAACACGAACATAAAATCTCGTTCGGTAAGTGTTCATGAACCGTTCGTGAACACATTTATTTCCTTAATGAACGAACACGAACAAGGCCTTGTTCGTGTTCGTTCGGTTCGTTTACAGCCCTATGTGGAACTTAACTTGAAGCTTATTCGTTTAGGACTTTAGGTTAGGTACACTGCTTTTTTAATATATATATATTTTAAATTTTTATGTAGCAAAACAGTTCCACTACTTTATGGTAGTGGACAAGTTGCACCAAGTTAATCTTTCTGCGGGTAATCTGTCACCACTATTTTTTTTTATATATCATTTTAGTAACTAACATATATATTTAAAATCCAAAATTTTCATATCTAGTTTTTTTTTTTAATTGGAGTGTTATATTAGTTAAATATGTATATACAAAAAGTCAAACTGTTATACTTGACTTTCTATTTTGTACCACATATACATTTTAGATCTCTAGTTTCTATTTTGGACTACAATATTCATTTTAAATAATATAGCAATATAATCAAGTAGTTTATGTTCTTAACCATTTAACCATTGAAAGTCATGTGACGCCACTTGTTGATATCACGTCGTTAGTGGCGGATCTAGAAAATAATTACAAGGGCAACGTTTCAATTTTTCTTTTCTATAGGGGCAGCAAAGTCGAAAAACGTCATTTTCTTTCCAAAATTTACACTACCGCCGGAGCGTTAAGGGGAAGCGAGGGCTACCCCTCTGCTTAAGGTATATCCGCCCCTGGCCGTATGGAGCTTGGACCGATAAGAAACCAAACCTAAAACACTTGAAAGTATTTGGTTGTGCGGGATATGTTAAGGTTTCAGGTTCATACTCAAGAAGTTGGATGATAGGAGCGATAAGATGGTATATCTTGGTGTGTAAGAAAATACAAAAGGATATCGGCTCTATGATCCTCGCAAAGGGAAGCTTTGAAGCACCTTTTTACCTACAAAAAGAAGCACCTTTCTAAGAAATTCCACTAAAGCACATTAATACTCACAAACATAAGCACATTTAGCACCTTCCAATAAGTAGGTGAAGCACTTTCTCCCAACCACAGCTTCTTGCAATCTTCATTCCAATAAGAGGGCACCATCAGATGTAATTATGAAAAGTACCATACCTATTTAACTGGGGGAATTGTTTTTTTATGAATCTGTACCAGTATCAAGTATCATTATTTATTTTTATGGTTTTCTCTTTCAGATACTATATTGAGAGTTACTATCGTATCGAAACAAACTGACATCGACCAAAATCGAGGTCCGCCTTAACCCGTCACTTAGTTAATTAGGTTAATGTTAGTACTTAGAGCATTAGTAATTATTATTTTTTACTTTAACTATGCCATTCCAAGAATCCAAGTTAGTGTTATATTGTTATGTTTATATACGCCAACACCTTTTTTGTATGTGGCTATTGTTATTTTTATTAATCAAAATTAGTTTGTGGGCTAAACCTTTAGTTAATAAAAGTTTTATACACATGAAACATAAAACATAATACATAAAACATAAAAAAAAGCCGAATATATAAGTGCTTGCAGTCACTAATGAAAAATTGACAAGCCTCAAGTTTTTCTTCATGAAAATGTAACAAAACTAGGAAATTAACCAATGCGCGAGACAATAATGTAGGAAACCGGGTAGAGAAAGGATACCCTACCATCCGAATTTCTGGAAGAACGACGTGGCACAAATGACGACAACAGAATAGATGCACGAATCCATGAACAAAGCACCTAAACCGGCTTTGAACAACATACCCCACTCGAATGGCGAACCCATATTATCTGGCAAATCCGCCTCCTCGCTTGGGTGGTTCAGCTCCTGCTGGATCAACATCATAGCATCCAAAAGAAGAGGTCCAATAGTAATGCTAACATTGATGAATAAAAGTAGAACAAGTGGCCTGGATAGTATGATGCTTCTTATAATGTAGCTTCCTAGAATAGGGAACCCGAGATATGATAGCATTGCCACGATCCCAACGAAAAAGGAACACTTGCGTCGCGTGTCCTGTGAGGCTAAAATGGCAGGTTGTAACTGACTCGGGCTCACAGTTTTGTACAGATAGATTTTCATTTTTGAACTTGTATCATGTTTTGATTTTGGGGGAGATGATCGGTTCTCACTAGGAGCTTCCATTTTAGTTGATTCGGGTTTGCGCGAAACCGGTTGAGCCTTGCTTCCTCCAATTTCAGATAAGTTTTCATCTGCAATGTATATGAAATAGTTTCTTTATATTGGTATAAGACTATAAGGCATCTCAAACATTTAATAGTAGCACAATGTGATGTAATTATTAAGGGGCTTTTAGGCGCAACCTTTTTCGGGCTTAAAGTGGATTCTACAGTCAGACCTCTTTCGGAAAATAATAATAATAATAACAGCAACAACAACACCATTGTTTTAAGCTTAGGAACCTAACACGTGAGAATACAATGATACACATTATTTGTATATGAGTGAGTTTTATTGAAAACAAAACCCTTACAAGTACATTATACTGATTATGTGTTTTCCTTATCAAAATCTAAAAATTACAAAGTTAAAACGCTAAATCACCTATTCATATCCAATTTGTGAAAACGCTAAATTACCTATTCACATCCAATTTGTGAGAACGCAAAAAAAGCAATTCCAATTAAAAATTCTAGATATAAATCACTAAAGAAATTGGGGTGGGGGGTCTCAGTAGTAGCGGATCTAGAAAAAAGTTTCAGGGGTATTCTAAGAGTTTTTTAGGATCTAGAGATATCCTAATATTTGTTCAGGGGTAGGGTATACACGATACACAAAACATAGAAGAATTTTTTTTCACTAATATTGTACTTGGTCAACAAAGTTGAGGGGTGGCTACCCCTAATTATACGCTAGATCCGCGTGTGACTCTAAGGGTCCTAAGTTTTAGCTTAAATTTTTTATAGTCGAGCCGCTCCTCATGGATATAAGGAACCTTTACAATTTGAAATGAACAACTTGGAGAATAATCAAAATGGTAATTCAAACTCAGTATTTTAATGGACCAAATACTATCCTGCTACAGGAAACCAAATACTATCCTGCTACACGAAAAGAAACACTCCAAATGCAGTTGCACGTCAGTTAACCGGTAACAAGAACATGTATTTGGATTCTCTTAAGGTGTCAATGATCTCATCTAATATGTAATTCGTAAGATTGGTTAATTTTATTCTATAACTGTTTTGAAGTCATAATATATGTTTAGTGGTAAATGTTTTAGGCAATGTTTTTAGATCGGACCGAACCTCGAACAGGTCTCTTTAGTGAACCGGTCTGAGCCGATGTGAGAACGAGATGACATGCTAAATAACATAAAAATAAATAAGGTAAAGTTTGATTTTTTAAACCAAAATCTGGCCTTAAAATCCCGGTTCTCGTCCATCCGGTCCAATAGCCTAAACCAGACCGGCCAAGGTCCTGGTTCCCAGTCCAACCGACCGGTCCGATCCGGGTCTGAAAAGAATGGTTTTAGCATTCTCATCAGCAAAATCCACAACACGTTTTTTGGTTATAAAACAACCTTTGATGTCAACCCGAAACAAGATCTAGAATAATTAACATCTAATTACAGGTAATCTGGTTTTAAGCATGTTGGATTGTACCTGTTGAGACTCACTTAATAACACTACTTTTTAAGAAGTGTGGTTACATCTTCTCTAAAAAAATGATTAATCATTTTAAATAACAAGACATGTTGCTTTTATTATATATATTCCTTGGTCCTGATTAGTGATTAGGGTTCCAACTTCCAAGACACATGCACATACACAATATCTATAGGTTTATGAGAGGACACATCATTTCAAAAATGTTAAAGAAATGTAACAACTACATGATATATCTATATCTATACATATGTACGACTACCTACAAATACAAGTTCTCAACATATTCTAATGCCCCTCTACATGTAGAAGATCATCTGGTGTGTATATTTATTGCATACAATATCCCGATCCAATGCAACAAAAACTAAAAGGTTCGAAGATTATCTAAAACAAATAAAAAACATGACCACATCAACCAAAATTGATTTTTTTCATGACATCATAAGAATTCAATTATAGTTTCCAATTAGGAAAGAACCAAAAGCAAATCTATATACAGACGGATTACACGAAGCATACCGGTAAGAGAGGCATTAGAAGAGGTAGGAGGGTTTGAGGTCCGCCCAGCGGTGATCAAAGCCAAACGGTCAGATCCCTTCTCAGCGATTCTTCGGCGTCGAGCGGTTGCGTCATTGGTGTGGCCACCCTCACTCGCCATCTCCCACAGAATTCTTGTTTCTTGCAATATTATTTCTTTCACCTAAATATTTAAGATGCATAATTTAATGATAATATTTAACTAACAACATAATTATTAATTTAAATTAGAATTTAGAACCTACAAACAGAATAAATATATTATATACATTACCGACATTATGAGACTAACTTGCATTGTAAATTAGAAGGGAGACATGATTATAAAAACTGTTAGATAATATTAATCCTAGTATAATATCATAGCTTTTTATATAATTGTGTTAGCGGGTCTCTGTTATTGGAAATATGGTGAATGAATTATGGGTGTGGACTTGGTCATATGACACTTGGCGTGAAAAGCTTAGGCAAGGTTGTTTTAATCTAGTCCATTTTTTGCCCAGTAATGAAATAAGATTGTTTATACCAATTTATATAATATTAAAGATTAAAGATTAAATATAAAGGTCGGTGCTCAATGCATGAGCCCGACTTTTGTTGAAAAAATAGGTGAAAATAGCATTTTTCACAAATATTGGAAAATGATTTTTTCCTATTTTGGACTAGAAATAAATATAATAAAATGAGTGGGTTTGTGTTCTATGTCGGAAGAGCTTCGCAATGAACTAAACCACGTCCAAAACGGAGCTAAGATAAATGAGATATCGATGCTCAAAGTTGGGTGTTTGAAACATTGAATGCTGAAACAAAAGGGAAAGTAGCACCTTGTTCCACATCGGAGGAGAGATGGAACTTAAATGGGTATTTAAGTGGGAACTCTCCATCTTTATTGTTTCATGGAAGCACACACTAAGTGTCCTTGCGAAAGGGTGAGCACTGTCGGAAAGAAGAAAATAAATAGTATAGGGGGCTAATATGTAACTTGGTGTTCTATATAAGCACCATTTCTTTGTAACCCTAAATGATGAACTTCAACATAATTTCAATACAATTCAAAACTCAATCATAGTAAGAACAGTGCTTGGATTTTCGATTCTGGTGCCACTGACACCATGACGTTTGAACCATTAGACATACGGTCAATGACCCAACCTCAAAAATCTCAAATACATACAGCAAACAACGGAACGATGCAAGTGAAAGGAGGAGGAGTAATTGAAATTTCACCAACTATGAAATTGTCAAATTGCCTCTATGTTCCGTCCATATCACACAAATTACTGTCAATCAGTCATATTACCAAAGAATTAAATTGCACGGTACTAATGCACCCTACTTTCTGTCTCCTACAGGATATCAGGACGGGTGTGATTATTGGACGTGGTACTGAGCGCCAAGGATTGTACTATGTGGATGAAGTGGCTCACCAGGGTACTGTGATGTTGGCTCATGGAACTGATAACCGGGAAGCCTGGCTATGGCATCGACGTTTGGGACATCCATCCCATGGTTATTCGCACCTTTTGTTTCCAAAACTCTTCCCTTCAAATGGGAGAATAGATTGTGAAACCTGCCTTCGCGCCAAAAGCCATCGACACCCGTTCAAACCTAGCAATACGAAAGTTGCTTCACCTTTCTCATTAATCCATTCTGATGTGTGGGGTCCTGCTCCTGTGATGGGGGGCAGGGTCTTCGGTACTTTATATTATTCGTGGATGATTGCACTCGCATGACATGGGTATATTTTTTTAAAAATAAAGCCGAAGTTTACGAAAAATTTGTTATGTTTTATGCTATGATTCAAACTCAATTTCAAACTCAAATCCAAATCATTCGATCTGACAATGGGGGGGAATTTGTCAATACATCTATGAAACAATTCTTTATAACCAAAGGATTAATTCATCAAACCTCTTGTGCCCATACCCCAGAACAAAATGGTGTTTCCGAACGGAAAAACCGTATTATCCTTGAAATGACTCGAGCCCTTTTGATCGAATCTCAAGTCCCTAAATCTTTCTGGCCGGAGGCAGTTGCAACCTCCGTGTATCTGCTGAATCGGCTTCCCACAAAAGCTCTTAAATTCAAGACTCCCCTAGATTGTCTGTCTAAATCTGCCAGTATTCCCCATCCTCTTACACTTGAACCTCGAATCTTTGGGTGTACCGCCTTTGTCCATATACCCAAAACCAACCGAAACAAACTTGGCCCATGTGCTGAGAAATGTGTATTTGTCGGCTATGGGATCGATCAAATAGGTTACCGGTGTTATAATCCAACAACTCGTCAAATGTTCACCACAATGAATGTTGATTTTCTTGAAACAAAATACTTTTATAACACCCAACTCAACGGTCAAGGGGAGAATGAATGTATAGACCCTCTGAGTTGGCTAACCCAACTTCCCTCGTATGAAGAAGTAACAACAGAACTTCCTCACAGTACTGCGAGTCCTTCAAACTCAGACACACAATATGCGGAGCACAGTACCATTGAAGAAAATCCATCCAACGTGATGTCTGAGGTAAGAAATACTGAGAACCCTGAATGTTCTACGTCTTTTAACTATGGGACAACAGGGGAACATATAGAACCGACAACTACAGAACATGTTGATCCAGTTGTTGAACATGTTGATCCAGTTATTGAACATGTTGATCCAGTTGTTGAACAGGTTGATCCAGTGGTTGAACATGTTGAACCAGGTGCAGTAGAAACAACCGGAAGATACTCTCTTCCACCTAGAGCCAATAGAGGATTTCCTCCAAAACGGTACTCCCCAGAGAGGGAAACCAGAAATTCAAGATATCCTGTAGCTAATATGGTCAACGGGAACTTATCTAACAGTGCAAAAGCATTTGTTGCTTCGCTATACACTGAACAGATACCTAATTCCGTAAAGGAAGCTCAAGGTAAGAAGAACTGGGAAGAAGCAATGGAAGTGGAGATGCATGCTCTTATGAAAAACAATACATGGGAGAAGTGCATTCTTCCTAAAGGAAAGAAAACTGTTGGATGCCGGTGGGTGTATTCGATTAAATATAAACCAGATGGTTCCATTGGAAGATACAAAGCCCGGCTTGTAGCCAAAGGGTACACTCAGACGTATGGGATCGATTACTCTGAGACATTTTCTCCGGTTGCAAAAATGGATACCATCAGAGTCCTCTTTTCCGTTGCAGCTAATAAGGATTGGCCCCTTCATCAATTTGATGTTACAAATGCATTTCTTCATGGAGACCTAACTGAAGAAGTTTACATGGAAGCACCTCCAGGTTTTTCAGGGGGTTTAAAGATGGGGAAGTTTGTAGGTTGAAGAAATCTCTATACGGGCTAAAACAGTCTCCTCGGGCATGGTTTGGAAAGTTCACCTTGGCCATGAAAGAATACGGGTTCCGCCAAAGTAACGCTGATCATACCTTATTCCTCAAAAGGAGGAACGGCCTCGTAACTTGCTTGATCATATATGTGGATGACATGATTATCACCGGAGATGATGTAGAAGAAATAGCACAACTGAAAAGGAATTTGTTTTCAAAGTTTGAAATGAAAGACCTTGGGAATCTCAAGTATTTCCTTGGAATTGAAGTTCTCAGATCTAAACGGGGGATATTCATCTGCCAAAAGAAGTATGTTCTTGATCTCCTGGCAGAAACTGGGTTGATTGATTGTAAACCAGCTGATACGCCAATGGCGGTGAACCACAATCTTCACATGGAACTCGATGGAAAGCTCGCAGACAAAGAAAGATACCAATGACTAGTGGGCAAGTTAATTTATCTTTCCCATACTCGCCCTGATATAGCTTACGCCGTTGGAGTGGTAAGTTAGTTTATGCACCAACCACAAGTTGCCCACATGGAAGCTGCTCAGAGAATTCTAAGGTATCTCAAGGGAACTGCAGGCCATGGTGTGTTGTTCAAAACAAATGGGCATTTAACTGTTGAGCTCTACACTGACGCAGACTGGGCAGGAGATAAGGGAAACCGAAGGTCTACATCAGGGTACTTCTCCTTGGTTGGCGGAAACCTAGTTACCTGGAGAAGTAAGAAACAGAAGGTGGTTGCTCTGTCAAGTGCAGAAGCAGAGTTCAGAGGTATAGCTCGAGGGTTAAGCGAAGTTCTTTGGATCAGGAAGCTGCTAGAAGACATTGGTTTTTCACAAAAGGCTCCTAGTAAAGTTATGTGTGACAATACCGCTGCAATACAAATCTCAGAAAACCCAGTTCAACATGATCGAACAAAACACGTGGAGGTAGATCGACATTTCATCAAAGAAAAGTTGGAAGGAGGAATCATAGAGCTCCCGTATGTAGCATCAAAAGATCAACTTGCAGATATCCTCACAAAGGCAGTCAACGGAAATGCGTTTAATAGCTGTTTGAGCAAGTTGAGCATTGGTAACCCCACTACTCAACTTGAGGGGGAGTGTCGGAAAGAAGAAAATAAATAGTATAGGGGGCTAATATGTAACTTGGTGTTCTATATATGCACCATTTCTTTGTAACCCTAAATGATGAACTTCAACATAATTTCAATACAATTCAAAACTCAATCATAGTGTTTATTCTCTATACCAGACAATAAGCACCCTAACACGCACGTGCGCACGTGGCGTGTGCAATGAGGCGCAATGTGGCGCACGCTCGCATCGCCGCGAGCCGCTTGAGAGCCGCCTTTGTATTTTTGACCACGTGCGCATGGTGGATCACAGAGGCTGCAAGGACCAAGTGGTGTGCAGGTTCGAGGCGCGTGAAGTGGCAGTCCGCGCGCGAGTACACATGGCATGAAGGCGCGCGGGTGCGCATGGTGCATGGGGCCTGATGTGACGTGCGCGGCGCACCAGAGTGAGCCAATACGGCGCGATTGTGTGGCATGCTCGTAGAGGTCCACAGGTAACGTGGCGCACGTGCGCATGGAACTGAGTCAGTGTGGCGCATGCGCGCATGGCAGTGAGCCAAACGGACGCAGCGCGCATGAGCGTGCTGACCTGCGCGCGAACCAGTGTGTCTTGCGCGCGCGCAGAAGCTTCCAGCATTTAATGACGAAGCAGTTTCAATTCCGCAGTCGAAACTAACGAGTCAAACGGTTTCAACAGCGAATTAAATGATGTATTAAATTGCATTGAAGACGTTTAATGCAATTTAAGCCTCTCCTTAATTCCTTTTGACTGTTTCGACTTAGGAGCTGTATAAATACAGCTCCATACCCAGCTGCAGGAGACACCAGCTACACAACAGCAACACATACTTTCTCTCCACAGCTTTCAGATCTTCCACTTGCTCTTTTCAAGGTAGCCTTCGGGTTGTAGGCCATCTTCGGCAGTACGTTGCTTCGGCTGTTGTACCCTGGGAAGCAAAACGAGTACTCCTGGGAGACTCGGAATTTGTTTTAAGGGAAGCGTGTTGAACACGTGCCTCAGTCATTCTGTTTCTTCCCCTTCTTGTATTTGTTTATTTCAGTTGTAAAAGTATACTGTAATTCTGCTTTCTTCTTTTTCTGTATTGTAATCGTTGTATAAAATTTGTTTATTTTATTTTAATTACGCGAACGGTTCCTACAATCTTAAAACAAATTTTTAAAACCGTTCGTGTAATCAAAACCATTCTGTTTGTGACTCAAACCAGTTTTGATTCACTCAGTTTGTGTTTTAAAAACAGATTTTTTTTGTTGTTTTCTTCTTCAAATGAGCGACTTTGGTTGAAAACAATTTGGTTACTTCAGATTTTTGTCCTACATTTGCTAATAACTTTCTGCCTTGGTCTTCAAAGTTGGACTTAGAAGCCAAACAGTAAGTTCTAAAAATTATAAAATTTTTGTTTTTGGTCTTCAAAGTTGGACTTAGAAGCCGAAACAGTAATTTTGTGGTAAAATTAAAATTTACTAGTTTACTTCTGGTTTTTGCGTAAATCAGACCTTTTGACTAAAACCTTAAATTTTAATTTTCCAGAATGTCGAACGAAAATGTCAACGTTAACAACACCACAAATGTTGTGACGGGAACCCCCCTGAACGCCACCACTGTGGGAGCGTCCACAGTGGCTAATCACGCTGAACGACCCGAGAAGTTCCCGGGTCTACACTTCAAAAGGTGGCAGCAGAAGATGTTCTTCTACTTGACCACCATGAACCTTGCGAGGTTCTTAACTGAAACCGCTCCCCAACCTACGGAAGGGGAGACCAACGCTCAGGCTCTGAGCGCGGTAGAGGCTTGGAAGCAATCGGATTTCATTTGTCGAGGCTATGTGTTAAACGGGCTTTCGGATGCATTGTATAATGTGTACTACAATGTTAAGACTTCCAAAGATTTATGGGATGCCTTGGACAAGAAGTACAAAACAGAGGATGCTGGCACAAAGAAATTTGTGGTAGCCCGTTTCTTGGATTTCAAAATGGTTGATTCTAAAACAGTTATGAATCAAGTCCAAGAATTGCAAATTATATTACATGACATCCTTGCGGAAGGCATGACACTTAGCGAGAAATTCCAAGTGGCAGCGATAATTGAGAAGTTACCTCCTGGTTGGGTGGATTTTAAGAATTATCTTAAACACAAACGAAAGGAGATGACTATAGAGGATCTTATTGTTCGTCTTCGGATTGAAGAGGCCAATAGAATTGCCCTAAAAGGCAGCCATGCGTAAACTTCTGCTAGCGCAAATTTGGTTGAGCATGGGCAATCCTCTAAGGGCGCGAAGGGTAAATGGAAAAAGGACAAAGAGAAAGCAAAGGCTAGCAAACTTGGACCGAAGAAAGGGGTTGTGAAAAAGAAACCTCAAACGTTCCAAGGTACTTGTTACAACTGTGACGAGCCGGGGCATCGGGCTAACCAATGCAAGAAACCAAAGCGTGAGCATGCGCACATGGTGGATGAAGACGGAATGCCTTTGGTGGCAATGATTTCCGACAAAACCGCAATGTTGGATGAGTTTAATGCTGTGACCAACACTCCAAAAGGATGGTGGGTTGATACGGGAGCGACCCGTCATGTGTGCCCAGACAGGAGCCTCTTTACCACCTTCAAGGAGCTTGCGGGAGATGAGAAGTTGTACATGGGAAATGCAGCCACCGCCGACATCAAGGGTGAAGGAACGGTGATTTTGAAGTGGACTTCAGGGAAGGAGCTCACTTTAAGCATCGTGTTGTACGTTCCAGACTGGCGCAAGAGCCTAGTCTCGGGATGGTTGCTTAATAAGTTTGGATTTCGTTTAGTATTTGAGAGCGATCAATTTGTACTTACTAAACGAGGAATGTATGTTGGTAAGGGCTATGCCCAAAATGGTATGTTCAAATTGAATGTAATGGCAGTCAAGAAGAATATGAATAAAATTGCTACTACTTCTACTTATATGCTTGAGTTTTCTGATTCGAATAAATGGCATGGTAGATTAGGTCACGTTAATTTTAATTCAATACGCCGTTTAATCAATTTAAATTGTATACCAACATTCCATATTGATTCACATCATAAATGTGAAACTTGCGTAGAATCCAAACTTACAAGATCATCATCGAAATTGGTTGAACGAATAACCGAACCCCTTGATTTAATTCACACCGATATTTGTGATTTAAAAGCGGTACCCACAAGAGGTGGAAATAAGTACTTCATCACGTTTATTGATGATAGTACTAAATATTGCTATGTATATTTACTAAAAAGTAAAGATGAAGCAATAAGTAAATTTATCTTGTACAAAAATGAAGTTGAGAATCAACTTCAAAAGAAGATAAAAGCTTTGCGAAGCGACCGAGGAGGCGAATATGTTGCACCTTTTGCCGATTTATACGCAAAAAGTGGCATTGTACATGACTGTACACCTCCTTATTCTCCACAATCAAATGGCGTGGCGGAACGAAAGAACCGTACATTGAAAGAAATGATGAATGCCATGTTGATAATTTCTAGGGTGAGCCAGGAAATGTGGGGGGGGGGGGGGGAAGCCATTCTCTCGGCTAATTATCTTTTGAACAAGATACCACTCAAAAAGATAGACGAAACTCCATATGAGTTATGGAAAAGGAAGAAACCTTCATACAAATACTTGAAAGTGTGGGGGTGCCTAGCAAACGTGATCGTACCACCTCCTAAGGCTCTTAGGATAGGACCCAAAACTATTGATTGCATATTCATTGGGTATGCGCATCAAAGTAGTGCACATCGCTTTCTTGTACATGAGTCCAAGAATCCAGATGTACACGTAAACACTATCCGGAGGTGAATCCTAACGTTGTGTCTTACTTTGAAAATGTGTTTCCTTTGAGAAGACAAACACATGCAACGTCATCAACACATACTCTTGAAGTAGGTGAAAGCTCATCTACACCAGTTGATGAGGTAGTTCATGATAAGATACATGAATGACCTGAGGTTGAAGAAGGTGATCGTAGGCGAAGCAAAAGGCCAAGGGTTGAAAAATCCTTCGGTCCATACTTCGTTAGCTATATGGTTGAGGGCGAGCCCAATACATATCGCGAAGCGGTTTCCTCTTCAGAAGGACCTCAATGGAAAGAGGCAATAAGGAATGAAATTGATTCTATATTGCAAAATCATACTTGGGAGTTAGTAGATCTTCCACCTGGTTGCAAACCACTTGGATATCGTTGGATATTCAAAAGGAAGATGAAAACTGATGGAAGTATTGATAAGTACAAGACTAGGTTGGTGATTAAAGGATTTAGACAAAAGGAAGGTCTAGATTACTTTGATACCTACTCGCCTGTGACGCGCATAACATCGATTAGATTGGTTCTTGCAATAGCGGCTTTAAGAAATTTGGAAGTTCACCAAATGGATGTTAAAACCGCATTTCTAAATGGCGATTTAGAAAAAGAGATTTACATGGAGCAACCTGAAGGTTTCTCTGCCCCAGGTCAATAGGGTAAAGTATGTAAACTCGTCAAGTCTTTGTATGGCTTGAAGCAAGCACCAAAACAATGGCACCAAAAGTTTGATCATGTCATGATTGACAATGGTTTCAAAATAAATGAGTGCGACAAATGTGTTTATTTCAAAGAAACAAATGAAGGTTATGTGATCTTATGCCTTTACGTAGACGATATACTTATCATTAGGAGTAATGATAAAATTATCAAAGCTACTAAAAGCATGTTGAAAGCGATTTGACATGAAAGACATCGGTTTAGCTGATGTGATTCTTGGAGTAAAGATCATAAGAACCCAAGATGGTCTTGTGTTAAGTCAATCTCACTATGTGGATAAAATTCTTGAAAAATTCAACTCGGGAGATACGAGTGTAGCTCGAACTCCAGTTGATACCTCCCAACATCTCAAGAAAAATAAAGGAGATGGAGTACTCAGTTAGAGTATTCAAGAATTATTGGCAGTTTAATGTATCTAATGACATGTACTAGACCCGACTTGGCTTACGCGGTGAGTAGGCTAAGTAGATACACCAGCAATCCGTGCGTGGAGCATTGGAAAGCTATCACGAGGGTGCTTAGATACATAAGATACACAAGAGATCATGGACTGCATTATAACCGACAACCAGCAGTGATCGAAGAATACACTGATGGAAGTCTTCTAAGCAAACAATCATAGCGAGATCCACAATGGAGTCTGAATTTATTGCCTTGGATAAGTCAGGTGAGGAGGAGGAATGGCTACGTCAATTCGTGGAATATATTCCAAGATGGCCAAAGCCTTTGCCAGCCATTTGTATACATTGTGATAGCCAATCAGCGATTGGTAGAGCTCAAAACTTGATGTACAATGGCATATCAAGGCATATGCGACGTAGACATAACACGGTACGATAACTACTCTCAACGGGTGTTATCACAATTGATTATGTGAGATCAAAGGATAACATTGCAGACCCGTTTACAAAAGGCTTAAAAAGATAGTTAGTAGAAACGTCGTCAAGAGGAATGGGACTAAAGCCCGTGATAAATGGGAATATGAGGGAAACCTAACTTAGTTGACTGGAGATCCCAAGATCTAAGTTCAATAGGAAAACTTAATCATATTACCAAAACGGAGTCACTGTGGGGGAGTACTCCAAACTAAATAAAAGGGATTTATATATACTTCCTAGTCCATTCCAATCAGTGACATTAAAGTGGGGTCGCTTCGAATGGATTTGTGGGGTGCGCATATCCTAGAGCTCTGACAGAACCAGGCTATTGTTCCAGGACCATAATAGGACACGACAATGAGGGTTTGGCCAAACCAGGGAGAGTATTGTGTGAAGTGTATTGTCGTTTACACAAATGGGGGTATGTTCAAGGACATCGCGTCTACAAACCGCTAGTAAGCTAAGTATGCTTCACAAAAGAAGGTTCAAAGGTAACAACCTACCTATCTTTCAATACTCAATTGTCGAAGTTTATTGTTGAAAAGTGTAAGTGTAACACCTCGAAAATTCATGTCCAATAATATAGCGACACGTGTCACGGACTTTAAACATGTAAAGAATTGACTTTGAGGGACTAAAGTTGATGAACAAGGAATCTGTGTGTATAAAAGGATTCAGAGTGTCAACAATGAATAAATATACTTCACGATAGCCCCACATGATGTTTATACCCTTAAACGGATAAATCATGGATCATACGAAGCTAATTGTGAAAGAAAGTAAGGAATTACAAACTACAGGGGTTAAATGCCTCAACATGTTTAAAGTATACCTCTGAGTGACCTTTTTCAAACCCGAAGCTTTGTAATGATTAATTATGCTCACTAGAATAAGTGATTAAAATTTCACAAGGTTCCGATAACGTATGAGAAAGTTATGACAATATTCGTATACGAGGGGTTAAAAGCGTCAACGTTGAAATTTAAGACTTTTCGGTGATCGTATGAATAACCGAGGACTTAACAAAGTTGGTTTATGACTTGGAGTCCTTAAAAGTCAAGTTTGGGGGTTATAAGTGCAAGAAACCATGTTAAAATCAAGTTTGGGAGGACCAGGGGCCAAATATGTCAACTTTTAAAAGTTTTGGTGAGCTGGTCTGGTCCTTACGGACCGTATGGCTGGACCCTTACGGTCCGTAAGCCATGCCGAGTAATAGAAAAACTTCGCAGCTGCCGGTTTTAGCCTGTTACACCGCCTCAATTCACCATTTGTTGGATCGTGTACGTGACCCTGAAAGTCAGTTAAGGACGTTCATCTTCATGTGTAAAGGCGGAATCAATGCACATAAAGTCCAAAACAGCTCTAATCCTTTTAACTTTTCTTTTCTGATTAATAAACGTGCTTGTACAATGTTTTCTGATGAAAAACCGGCAGCACCTCCCTACTTGTTCCAACCGTTCCGTTTGAAATATGACACTACACACCCTATTTATAGACTTTGAACCCTTCCGTTTGAACATAAACATAAAGGTTCAAACGGAACCCTAATTCAAACTACCAAGTTCAAACGGAACCCTCATATAACCTATGTTTTCAAACGGAACCCTTTAAAATACTATTTAAAATCAAAACTAAAACCCTAATTTTACATATAAGCTCCAATTATGACTTTCTTGATCTAAGACTTGATGAGGATGTAGTCAACAGACATTCTCGTGCATCAACAGACTCCCCCTTGGATGTTGACGTAGTCTTCAGCTCCTGAGTCTTCAGTCTTAGACTTTCTCTAACTCTGACTTTTCATCATAAGCACTTTATCTTCACACTCCCATATACTGTTGATCCAGATTCCCCCTTTCACATCCTCCCCCTCTCGATATGCTAGAATTTGAGATGTCTGGTTCAAGCTTTGACATTTAGCTTCCGTTGGGAATAATGAAAACCAAACCTGCATATTCTCTACCACAACATAAGTTTCACAAATTTATAACCATTGAATTTAAAAACTTACTGGTAGACAATATTCATCCATCAAACATACTGGTTACATCAAGTTCAAACAAATGACCTTGATTAACTAACCACTCAAACTTTCAAAAACATTTGTATATAACATTCAAAGTTTTCAACAAACTCTCCCGACCCAATTCATCAAGTTTAGCACTTGGAATTTTGAAAATCAGCTCTTCAACATCAGTTGTCGAAAATCTTTTTGAATTTTCAAAATTTTATGCTAAAACACTCCGAAAATCTTTTTTGGATTTTTGATCTTGACAGAAATGCAGAAAAGAAATAAATACAAACAATATTTTTGTGAGTTTGTGTAAGAGGATCATATCAGTTTTTGAGACCAATCACAAGCACCGTTAAGCTTTAAACATTTTAAGCTCTAAACGATTCACCTCGATTGACGATATAGTTGTCCTCTTAAGCTCAATCTAAAAACTTTCAATCTGCTTACCGATACTTTAAAGTATATTAAGATAGCACTAAGTTCTTATGGACCCCACAATCTCAGCATATCCCCTCATCATGCAATACACTGACTCAAGTAATGCCTTTAAACTTTTATCGACTGTGATTTGTGCGAAAATAAAGCAGAATGTTTAAACATTAACAATCAGGTCGATACTTCCGTATACGCAGAGAAAGTCCAATGTTTAAACAAAATAAGAAAATAAAAATAAGTTGAAGTTGTTTAGGCTTTAACCACCAGGTCGATACTCCCGTATACGCAGAGGTGATCCAAAGCTTAAACGAAACACCAAAGAAAATAAAGCAGAACGTTTAGGCAACAACATCCAGGTCGATACTCACGTATACGCAGAGGATGTCCGATGCTTAAACAAAATAAAGAAATAAAACAAGTTTAAGTCTTTGCAAAATAAAATGCACAATCACAGCGACTTTTCAGCAAAGTTGTGAAAGTTCACAAACTTAACCAGTTTTATGTCTTTCGACAATCAGCAATTTATGAGTAGGTACACAGTCAAGAAGGACAAAACCAAGTACTATGCTTTTGACCATGTTTCCCACTAGAACTAGGCTTTTTCATTTATGTTTGTATCGTTATCGCAAATCTACTAGTCTAGCTGAGCCTACCGTCACATCTTTAGTGAGACCGCTTATCACATTTGACATTACAATTCTTTAGCATGCTGTGATAGTTCACTGATTTTCTATCATTTCCTCTTGTTTAACACAAAACTCATTTTTGATTTTCAATGTTTTTGAAATTTTCTAATTTTCTAATTTTTTTAAATTTTTCTCCCCCTAAAATCAAAATATGTTTCAATTTTGATTTTCTGGAAAATTTGAAAACAAACTATACAAGAAACTTGACAAACTGATATCAAATCGCTTCAATTCGCCATTCTCTTGGCTTAACAATCAGAACTCCCCCTGACAACAAACTATTTTCCCATTTAGATTTCAAAACACTTAAGTTTGTTTTAATCAAATGGTTTTTCCGAAAAATTAATTTTGTTTGTCTTTTCACAAACTCGGGGTTTCATCACATTGTTTACCTTTAACCATTTAAAAGATTTAACAGTTAAGACCCTTGACAATAACAAACACTAGTAGAAAATCAAGTACAACTTAATGTCCCTGATTTACCACTTGTAAATCGAAATATCACAGTTACCATCCTGTGAATTTCTCAAGAATGATGTCGATACCTGCTTCACGCTTACCAACCTGGAAGCTCCGGCAAGTCAGGTTTTTCTATTTGAAAAGATTCACCCAAGCCTGACCAGCCTTGGGTTTGACAGTTTTTACCTCAACAGATGGCTCTTCTGGTTTTGACAAACCAGAATCATTGCCTGAACATGGCTTGTCTGACTTTGACCTGTCAGATTCATTGCCTGATGGTGGCTTGTCTGACTTTGAGACGTCAGATTCATCGCCAACCATTTTCTTCTTCTCCTTTTTCTCTTTTGTCCTCAGATTTGCATCTGAAGAATTCAATTTACTTGGCTTTGCAATCGAGTGAATTGATTCATCAGAACTCTTATTCAATCTGTCCGGTGAACCCGAAGACAAAATTTTCTCGAGATACTCTCTCGCCTTCTTCCTTTTCTTTCGCAGTCTGTCTTTCTGCCCCTGTGAAAGTTTAACTTTCTTTTCTGAAATTGTCTGATCCTGAACTTTAGGTTTTAGAACCTTCTGTTCATGGGGCTTGACATTGACTGGTTTCTTTGCCATTCTTTGAGATTCAACCCTCGATCTTCCCATCGATCTCCTTGGGCAATCTTTGGCAATATGTCCTCTGATTTGGCAATTATAGCATCTTCTTGACTCATAAATCCAATTCTGGCAGTTAACAACAATGTGTCCTCTCACACCACAAGTGTAGCACACTCTGTTATCGTACCATTCACCACTTTCACACCATATGCTTAGATCATAACATTGTCTGGCTCTGTGGTGATCATCACTCTTCTTGAAAACTGATTTTGGCTTTTGAGCACTGTGGTCAAACCTGTACCACTTATTACCAACATTTTGTAAGTTTTCATTTTTAGATTTTTGTGATTTTTCAAAATGATTGGATGACTTAACTGATGAGCTTTTATTTTCATTTTTAGGATTTTTCAAATTTTTATCTTTTTGTTTCTGTTCTACACTCTTCATAACAGGTTTTTGTTTAGAACATTCACCTGTTTCAGTAGATTGCAAAACAGTATTTTTAAATTTTTCTTGTAAATCTAAAAATATTTTTCTTTTCTTTTTCATCATCAGATATTTCATCACAATCTTCAATTTTGACTTTGACTTTGTCAAAATTTGTGACATTGTCACTTATTGGAACAGAATTGATCGGTTTTGGACAAACATGTGAAGTAGAATTCACAAAACCTTTCAATTTATTCTTAAGCTCGTTAATTTTGTTTCGAGCAATTTCAGCTTCCTTTTCAAACCGAATGATTTTCTGAAGATGAGAATTTATTTCAATCTGTTTTTCAAGATTATTGTTAAAAATAGCCGATTTTTCATCTTCTAAAATCTTCATTTGACTTTGAAAATCTTTTTCTTTTTCTTTAAAATTTTTGTTTTCTAATGACAAACTCTCAACATTCTCCAAAAGTTTGTCATTTTCAGATTTTAGTTTTTCGCAGTTCAAGCGCAAATCCAAAATCTGTTCATCAACAGCTTTCTTCTCGTCTTTCAAAGCTTTGTTTTCCAATGTCAAATTCTCCACATCTTTCAAGAATTTCACAATGTCTGTTTCTGATTTTTCACAATTCGAACATTTTCCATTTATCTCTTCATTATCAGCTTCCTTCTTTGAAATTACTTCTTCAAAAACCTGCTGTTTTTCTGTAACAGCTTCTTTCTTAATTTCTTTAATTTCTTCAACATCTGCTACCTTTTGATTCATCTTTCTCGCAGCAAGTTTATACTTGAGCTCGTCAATTTGTTCTGCAAAAGAATCATTAACCGTTTCAGATGAAAATAACTGTTTATAAAACTCAAGTTTCTCAAGTTCTTTGCTATCATCATCACACTCTTCATCAGATGAGTATGAATGATCAAAAACTGGAACTTTTTCTGAAATAACTTCTGAAACTTTTTCATCTTTTTTAGAACTAACTTCAAAACTCTTTTCTATTTTATCCACAACAATTTTTGAATCAACAATTTTTGAATTATTGTTTATTGAAAATGATCTTCTAGGCTTTGGTTTTCCAGCAAGAATATCAATAATATCCATTGAATTATTGTTAAAAATATCATCTGCAAATGAACAACCATATTCATCATCACTATCCATATTTTGATAATAGTTTTCACAATGTCAATCACTTTCAAATGATATTATCCAGCTCAAATAAAATCGCCTTGAATCACCTGCAAACAAACAAACAATTAAAATTGATTAGGATCGGGTGGCAACTCGTTTGGATTACCACTCGATTTGTTTCACTTTAAATCTTTGAACAAATACAATATCCTTTGAAACAAATTTTGATTTTTGAAAATATAAGAAACTGTTCAAACGGAATAGTTTGCTTCGTTTGAAATACCAACAGTTTCAAACGACAACAATTTTCAAACGACAATAAGTTTTCAAACGACACAGAATTTCAAACGGTGGTACTGTTCCGTTTGAAACTATATTTTCAAACGATAAACTTTTTCAAACGGCCAACTTGTTTTCAAACGATAAAGATTTTTCAAACGGCCAACTTGTTTCAAACGATAAAGATTTTTCAAACGGCCAACTTGTTTCAAACGAGGGACAAGTTTCAAACGATAAAGGTTTCAAACGGTGGACTGTTCCGTTTGAAACCAAACTTTTCAAACGATATACTTTCAAACGAGGGACATGTACTTTCAAACGACAAACTCAAACGACAGACATTTCTCAAACGGAAGTGTCTGATTTCAAACGATAGAGTCCAATTTTCAAATGGGAGGGTCTAATTTTTCAAACGACAGATCTGTTTTCAAACGACAGATCTGGTGACGTCAGCAATTTTGCAAAAAATTCAAACGGTACGAACGATTTAGATCAGTTTTAGGTCGAATTTCGTTATCAAACTTTCAAGGATTGATTATTAGTGAATTTCGTTTGATATATGATCGATTCAGTCCATTTTAACCGTGAGAACTCGTTAAAAACAGAAAAGAAAGGTAGAAGTGAGATAATCCGATGATTTTCAGCTGTATTCGGTATGAACTCCTCGTCCTGAGCTCTGATACCACTTGTTGGATCGTGTACGTGACCCTGAAAGTCAGTTAAGGACGTTCATCTTCATGTGTAAAGGCGGAATCAATGCACATAAAGTCCAAAACAGCTCTAATCCTTTTAACTTTTCTTTTCTGATTAATAAACGTGCTTGTACAATGTTTTCTGATGAAAAACCGGCAGCACCTCCCTACTTGTTCCAACCGTTCCGTTTGAAATATGACACTACACACCCTATTTATAGACTTTGAACCCTTCCGTTTGAACATAAACATAAAGGTTCAAACGGAACCCTAATTCAAACTACCAAGTTCAAACGGAACCCTCATATAACCTATGTTTTCAAACGGAACCCTTTAAAATACTATTTAAAATCAAAACTAAAACCCTAATTTTACATATAAGCTCCAATTATGACTTTCTTGATCTAAGACTTGATGAGGATGTAGTCAACAGACATTCTCGTGCATCAACACCATTTTTCGATTCAAGGGGCTTGTTTGATAGTTTTTAGGGGCCTAGGGACACTTGGGATGATCAGGAATCATCCCATAGACTATTGTGGCATGATCTTGGTGAATCTAAACTCATATATAAGAAGCCACATGTTACACCATTTGATCACATTCACTTGCAACTTCACAACTTCACTTCTAGAGTATTTTGGAGCTCAAGACTCATTCCTAGTGATCATTAGTCGTGCTTAGGACCATGGTAAGTATTCTTAACATTCCTTAATTTAGTTTTGCTTAGTTTATTAGCTTAAAGTCAAACCTTCATAATTAAGGTTTGACTTCGTCATTAATCTTAATTTGTCTAGTCAAATTACAAATTGAAAGTACCTATGAGTTGGTAATTATGTGGGCAATAAACCCTTAAAAGGGCACCCTCTGATTCTCACTCTAAGTAGGTCAATTGCCGGGTCAAACTTGATCTTAAAAAGTCAACAGGAAGCAATTTTGCAAATAAACACATAATTAGCAATGTAGAAGCGACGCAACCTCTTTTATCATTAATATAACATGGTAATTAATGTAAGAACATGTCTAAACATGTTCAACTCGACAATTTTCAGTTTAGGACCGGTTCGGAACCGAAAGTCGCATAAATTGACCACTGCTTTGACTTTCAGTTTTGACACATATTAGCATGATTTAGAAATGCCTTAGAGCTTCATTAGGACCAGCTTGTATGATAGTATAACCCTCTACGATTATACTACTTGACTCGTTGATTGTCCGATGTTTCCGTTAAATGCCTAATGTTGACCAATATGCCCATTTGAACTTAAAACGAGAATTTTGGTAATGTGAGAGGACAATAATCTTTGTTACTGATTTATAAGCATGTCCTTCAAATTTCACATCAGTTGGAGGTCTAGATTAGGAGTTATGCTCAATAGCGTAATTAGAAGGCCTTTTATTAATTAAACGGCATAATTAGCGTGAAGCCTATCTAAACCAATTTTTTGACACCAGACCTTTTACTCACTGATGTAATATAATACTTTGGGATTTTTGAAGATTTTTATTTATTTTTAGGCTGAGCATAACATAGAGTTCTAAGCGTGATTCGGTTATTGCCGGTTTTGCCCTTTTGGGCTATAAAATGAGTTTTACAAATCCTTTTGATATTTTTCTACTGATCTAATATGATAAATAAAATGTTTTGAGCCTTCTGGGATAATAAAAATAGCATTTTTCCTTTGGAACCCCGGAAATGGCTCCAAACCGCCTTTTTAAGCGTTTTTAACACATAGTATGTATCAAATCTATTTTAAACATATAAGGGTCGATGCCTACTAATGTATTCAGTAAATTTTTAACAGTAAGGAAAAGTTTTAAACTCAGGTTTCCGGTTTTGACCTTTTAAGCTTATGTGAAATTACCAAAATGCCCCTACGGTGCATAGAATGGTTATAATTAATAAATTTCACATATATATGATACCCTACTATTATAACTTATCAAACTAAGTATTTTTACTGATTATATCAGACCTATAACTCAGATTACTAATTAAACTCTTTTATAACCTTTTAAATGACCAAAATGCCCTTACAGGGCATAATTTGAGTTTAAATCCGTTTTGGGCATAATAGAAGATATCTTACTGATGTCACAACATATTTAAGGCATATTAACTTAGGAAACATGTATATGACACTTATGGTTACCCGTTACGCATATTTCGCGTTCGGATCGGTTTATGTAACTAGTTTGCATAAATTGACCAAAACGGGTCAAACCTTATCATTTTTGCCTCAAAATACGGAATGTGTTTAGTTTACCCATATTATACAAGTCTCCAAACTTGTCGGGACTAAATCACATTCTATTCTGGTCTTCTCTTAATCATGCGTTTTGAACCGTGAACCTTTCCTTAAAACTAACCGGTCTAAGTTTCAACTTAAATAAGACCCGTTAGGAATCTAATAGGTTAATAAAACCTTCGTTCCAGATTAAGAGCCCCAGTAGAAGTACTTGTGCTTGCTGATTAGAATATATGGCTGAGTATAAATTGCATTGCTAGCTCAGGTAAATACTCTTAACTTATTTTCCCTATACGGGCTTGGGATACGGTATTATAATAATACCGCTTGGTCGGGTATTGAATGTTTAATCGTATTGTGATTAAATTATTGAGGTAACCCGTTTTAATCTGTATTGTTTGAAATAAAAGCCTTTAGGGGTTAATGACCATGTCCCGGATATCCTTGGCATCATTATAATAAAATGGCCACGTCTTAAGCACGGGGTGTAGGCATACACCTGACAGTTGCATAAGGGAAACGGTATCTCACTCTCGTGTGGGCCTAAACTTGTGGCGTGTCTGTTAATCTTGACTCGGTTTCTACATCGGGCCCTGAATGTATAACGAACATGTAAATCTGTATACAAGATTATTTTTATATAATTGTTCCAAGTTATAAAAGATATTTTGTGCCTTGTGCATTCAAATCAATTTTATAAATGTTTTCAAAATGAGTCAGTTAATTGTATTTACCAGTGTAAAATGACGTATTTTGCAAAAAAGATTAAGTGACAGGTACTGTACGAAATTGGCTGGGAGCTCAGGGCGTTAATAGGGAATCTCGCAAGTTCTAGATGCCTAAAGTCTGTTGAACAGTTTTCTTTTATTTGATCCGCCTGTGGATCCATCTTACATTCCGTTGTAATATTTGATATTACTTTTGAATCGGGTTGTAATATATTTATCTTTTGCTTCCCCTGTGCATTGAAATTGTGTTGTTTGACTATGATGATATCAACTACGTCACGATACTCCCCACCGGGCCCACCGGTAATACGTGGAAATATCGGGGTGTGACAGGTTGGTATCAGAGCCAACATTGAGTGAATTAAACACTAGCCTTTTGTGTTTAATCTCAATGACACAGTAGCACATTCCCTGACCTTCTGAGTCTAGACTTAACATAGGAATACTCTCAACCCTAATCTGAAAAAATATTGCTTCCGAATTTATATATTTTGAATATGTCTCCAATCAAAGAAGCCGTAATGGAAATTCTCCACATCCGGAGCCTTGAATTGCCGAGCTTCGTACCGCGGCTAGGGTACAATGTGCAACCAAGGAGAAAGCATTCAGAAGTAAAGTAAAGAAGAAAACTCATTTTGTTGAAGTTTGTTTCCTTAGTAGTCCTTATAAGGACATATTTATCTTTTAGTCCCTTCATGGACAACGCCATTCCTTTCAAGTCCCGCTTAGGGCAATTATACTCCTTTTAAAATCATTTGAATATTTTATCTAAAATCCATTTTTTCATTTTATATGAATATAACATATGAAGTAAATCAAAATATAATTCCTTTTCGTAATTGATCTGTCAATATATATAATGAAAAGAATCTTAAAGGGCATAACCTAGCTTGTATGTCATTAAGGACCTAGCTATGATGGTAAAACCTGTTTAAAAGAGATTCAGATCCTTGTTAACATCTAAAAACATGTTAACACTCCTGACAACAGTGATGCGATAAAAATCACGCTTGTCATCTTTATAATGGGAATTTCCAACCCCTTATCTAGCCTAGTGATTTAGAAATCATGGCTTAAATCATCAAATTAAGATGATCATTTTTACAAAATTAGTAATGAAACGCATACGGGCTATATCTACTGTCCTAAAAGACAAAAGACAGTTGTAGTCTTTGACTCTCTGTCAAGAAAGGTAATGAACTGCGTTCAAACCTTAATGCCTCGATCCTATAAGATCATGGCTTATAAATTCAAAAATGTCCTTGTGATTAGGCCTGTTGTGCCACTTTAATATCCTTAATGTTTTATATACTAGGATAAATTATAATGAAAATACTAATATAACTAACAAATTAACCAATATGGTTTATAATACCATGGTTGATGAATCGTCAAAAAATGATGATTCCATAATAACCTCTGAATAAATCATTACTAATATTTATGTAGCAATCAAGCTACATGGCTGCATCAGGGGAGGTTAACAGCCACCCGAGGGAGAATAATGATGCTACCAGAGTTAATATAACTGGTGCAGAACTACATGCATTAATAGATAATGTTGTTACTCAATCTCTTGACATACAATATAATGAATCAAGTGATACACACTCTAAGACTCTATCTGTGGCTCATAGTAGGCCCCCTTCTAAATCACACGAATTAAAGGAGGACGATGTTCATAACTCGTCAAATCAGAGGAGTGTTCCGTCTAGACCGGTTGTGCTTAATCAAGAGCCACATGATAAAACCTGTTCGTATAAATATTTTGTCTCCGGCAAGCCCAGAGACTTCACAGGAGAAAAGGGAGCCATCGACTGCATGACGTGGCTCGATGAGATGGACACCGTTGTTGATATTAGTGGATGTGCAGAGCAAGACATTGTGAAGTTTGTTTCACAATCTTTTAAAGGAGAAGCCCTAGCTTGGTGGAGGTCACTGAGCCAAGCTACAGGGAAGATCCATTTGTACAACTTGACTTGGGATCAGTTCGTTGCTCTTATCAAAGAAAATTATTATCCTCAACATGAAGTTGAGAAAATTGAGACTGATTTCTTGACATTAGTCATGAAGAACTTAGATTGTCAAGCATATCTTACAAGTTTCAATACCATGTCTCGGTTGGTTCCTTACTTGATCACACCATAACCAAAGCGTATAGCTCACTTTATTGGGGGTCTAGCGCCAGAAATAAAGGCAAGTGTGAAAGCATCGAGACCTACTACATTCAGGTCAGCGGTAAATCTGTCGCTATCTCTCACACTCGATGTAGTCAGAAACAAGGCTGCCGAAGCCTCCGAAGGTGGAAAGCGAAAAAGAGAGGATGAGGGTTCTCATCGCTCCGATAAGAAGAAAAAGGGGAACTCTGATTATAAGGGGAGTTCCGGGTTTAAGAATGACAACCAGCAGTCGGGTGAAAAGACCAGATGCAAAACCTGTAGGAAATACCACCTCGGGAAATGCAGATTTGAATCTCAGCCTCTACCTTGTGGAATCTGCAAGTCCAAGGAGCATAAAACCTTGGAATGCAAGAAGTTGGAGGACGCAACTTGTTACGGTTGCAACGAAAAGGGGCACATCAAGACTAACTGCCCTAGGAATCAGAAGAAGCATGAAGAGGCCAAGAAAACAAACGCGTGAGTCCTTCAAATGAACACCTTGGAGATGGTACAAAATGATGACGACATAACAGGTACCTTTCCTTATCAATGAAGTTTATGCGGGAATTTGTTAATTCTGACGCAGATAAGTCTGTTGTGGACAATAAATGTTGTAAACGGTTGTATCAGCCTGATTAGGACTCTAGATATATAACGCGAGGTAAAATTGGCCGATGATACTTTAGAGACTGCTTCAACAATCTTAGATGGATATTTTATATCTATTAGGAATTACTCTTCTCCAATATCCTTGTGACAAGCTTTCAAGCTATCCAAAATTATTAATATGATCAAGACAGATGTGACATTTTGATCCTCTGTCAAAAAGGTGATGGACTAGGTCCAAACCCTAAAAGCCATTAACGGTCTTATATGGCCTAGACTAAGTATAATTGATATATATATTCTTCAATAACATTCATTATGAATGTTCGTACTATATTAGCCTGTATGGTTTAATGATACCATGGTTAGTATATGTTAGGTCATCAGGATGATGAATAGCGATTGTTAGATTGCAACTAAGTAATTGTTTTATTTGGTGTTAGGAACCAATTATCGAGTATGACAAACTCGGATAAGACAGTCGTTGATCGTGTTATGGACGATGCGACACATGCTAATGATGATACAATCGTGAACCTCAGAATTTCCAAAGATGTTCTTCAAACTATGATAGACGCAGCTGTTGGAAAAGCTGTGAAGAAGGCCGTGAAAAAGTTCAAGGAGCCCAATGCTACTTGCTCCAAATTTCATCCAAGACTACCCTTCATTACTCACGAGAAGGATCTCGTTCATGCCTCTAATGTAAAGGATGAACTAAAAAGGAAAAGGGAGGAAGATAACTCCCAGAGTTCTAAAAAGAAGAACAAACAAAAGTCCAACCAGAAACCTGTATGCAAGACCTGCAAGAAGCGCCATTATGGGAAATGCAGGTTCGAATCAAAATCCCAATCGCAGCCTAGGGCTTGTGGGATCTGCAAATCTAGTGAGCATAAAACATTGGAATGCCAGGAGATAGGAGATGCGACTTGTTACCACTGTAACGAGAAAGGGCATATCAAGTCAAATTGCCCAAAATATGCAAAGAAGCTTGAAGAAGTTAAGATGGCCAACGCTAAGGTCTTCCAGATGGGTGCAAAAGAAGCCATACAAGATAACAATGTTATAACTGGTACGCCCTTATCAATGATGTATATACAGGGGTACTGTTTAATTCGGTGCAGATAAATAGTTTGTGGATAATAAATTTTGTAAGTTATAAATCTGCCTGTTAGAACCCTAAACATAAAATATGAAGTAGAATAAATGCTAAGAGTTCTGTTTTGAATAGAGTACCAGTAAATCCTTCATGGATGGTAAGTGTAACAAACTTCTAAAATCTTCCGTAAACACCTCGGAGATTAAGTGTAAGGTAAAACCTACAGACAAAAATCATAGGAACCATTTCTTCTGTTCCTGCCAGAAATCTTCATTCGTAAAGTTCTAGAGAACTCTCTCTCCAGATGAAGTACGTCGATATATGTTAGTATGCTTATCCCATTGATTTCTATCAACTGCGAACACCAGATTACATGATAAAAGCACCATATGAGGATTGTTGTATCTTAATATGTTCCCTGGATTGCTTCCATGCCTGATCAGTATGGAGGTTTAATACATGGAACCACAAAGATATTCCAATGGTCATACGGCATTAAAATCAGCTAATGGTATTCAAGGAAGATATCTAGAATGGAAATTAACCAAGTAAATATCTCTGATAAAGGAATCCATGGACTCGTAACGTGAATGTGTCGCTTATCTGACACAAGCAATGATAGATGAACTGGAGCCTAAGATTTGGAAAATATCTGTAACCTCCTTGTGTCTTGATTATCTTCTCCAAGGACTACCCTGTTTAACTCCTGAGAGGCAAATAGAGTTAAGATTTATATCCCGCATAGGGCTGCATTACTATGAAATCTCCATGACAGTTAGTACCATCATTATTGGGAGAATCGAAACCCTAATTAGATAAATTTTAAGGTAAAGGTTCTTAAAGCCTAATTCATAATTCTAAGATATTAATTAGGAAAGACGGTTCATTATGCTTATGCGATGATTACCGCAACCCTAATTAGGCAGCAATTAAGAATTGCCATCAACTGCCTAGGATCGTCGACTTGTTCGACTAACTATAAGGTTTAGCTATTCCTTGAGATTAGTTAAACAGTGGTTGGAATAACCATCTCACCTTAAATTAACCTTTTCTATAATAGTTGTCATATAAGTATCAAGGCTGCTCCTTGGGAGACCTTGCATAGATGGAATGTTAAACACCTATTGTTAGACTGAAGTTTGGTAAGTCCAATTATCAGGATCTGAGAGTTGACTTGGAAACAACGAATAAGATCAAATAAATCCAAAATCATCTGTAAGTTGCCAGTATTCGGCAGAAAAACCAAGGATTAATGATTGTAGCAACCCTTCTAAATTCTTGTTAAGAAAAAAGGTTCAACAAAGATGTCACCCTGGAAGGGCGTGCCAATTGTTAATTATCAGGCCAGTTAAGCTCGGAATATATAGAATCATTCGAAGGAATCGTATGTATCAAGATCAAATAGCTTATAAGCTAAAACCTATTTAAGGAGCTTGGCAGAACTCGTAATGCATTAACACACTAATGATTTAAGGACGTGTTTCACCAATAAGTTGAGAAGCATTATCACATAATGATATGCATATTATAATATGATGAGCAACTTGTATCAATTGAGGATCGACAGGTTAAGAAGCTCCAAAAAGGATACACGTACCTATTATAGAGGTCAACTTGGGAGCTTGGAAAGGCTCGAGATATGATATAGAAGTTAAGTCCATTATACGACAAAAAGTACTTCCATCATTTTAGCAAATCTCGAGGTCGAGATTTCTTTTAAGGGGGTGAGGATGTAACACCTCGAATATTCATGTCCAATAATATATCGACACGTGTCACGGACTTTAAACATGTAAAGAATTGACTTTGAGGGACTAAAGTTGACGAACAAGGAATCTGTGTGTATAAAGGGATTTAGAGTCTCAACAATGAATAAATATACTTCACGATATCCCCACATGATGTTTATACCCTTAAACGGATAAATCATGGATCATACGAAGCTAATTGTGAAAGAAAGTAAGGAATTACAAACTACAGGGGTTAAATGCCTCAACATGTTTAAAGTATACCTCTGAGTGACCTTTTTCAAACCCGAAGCTTTGTAATGATTAATTATGCTCACTAGAATAAGTGATTAAAATTTCACAAGGTTCCGATAACGTATGAGAAAGTTATGACAATATTCGTATACGAGGGGTTAAAAGCGTCAACGTTGAAATTTAAGACTTTTCGGTGATCGTATGAATAACCGAGGACTTAACAAAGTTGGTTTATGACTTGGAGTCCTTAAAAGTCAAGTTTGGGGGTTATAAGTGCAAGAAACCATGTTAAAATCAAGTTTGGGAGGACCATGGGCCAAATATGTCAACTTTTAAAAGTTTTGGTGAGCTGGTCTGGTCCTTACGGACCGTATGGCTGGACCCTTACGGTCCGTAAGCCATGCCCAGTAATAGAAAAACTTCACAGGTGCCGGTTTTAGCCTGTTACACCGCCTCAATTCACCATTTTTCGATTCAAGGGGCTTGTTTGATAGTTTTTAGGGGCCTAGGGACACTTGGGATGATCAGGAATCATCCCATAGACTATTGTGGCATGATCTTGGTGAATCTAAACTCCTATATAAGAAGCCACATGTTACACCATTTGATCACATTCACTTGCAACTTCACAACTTCACTTCTAGAGTATTTTGGAGCTCAAGACTCATTCCTAGTGATCATTAGTCGTGCTTAGGACCATGGTAAGTATTCTTAACATTCCTTAATTTAGTTTTGCTTAGTTTATTAGCTTAAAGTCAAACCTTCATAATTAAGGTTTGACTTCGTCATTAATCTTAATTTGTCTAGTCAAATTACAAATTGAAAGTACCTATGAGTTGGTAATTATGTGGGCAATAAACCCTTAAAAGGGCACCCTCTGATTCTCACTCTAAGTAGGTCAATTGCCGGGTCAAACTTGATCTTAAAAAGTCAACAGGAAGCAATTTTGCAAATAAACACATAATTAGCAATGTAGAAGCGACGCAACCTCTTTTATCATTAATATAACATGGTAATTAATGTAAGAACATGTCTAAACATGTTCAACTCGACAATTTTCAGTTTAGGACCGGTTCGGAACCGAAAGTCGCATAAATTGACCACTGCTTTGACTTTCAGTTTTGACACATATTAGCATGATTTAGAAATGCCTTAGAGCTTCATTAGGACCAGCTTGTATGATAGTATAACCCTCTACGATTATACTACTTGACTCGTTGATTGTCCGATGTTTCCGTTAAATGCCTAATGTTGACCAATATGCCCATTTGAACTTAAAACGAGAATTTTGGTAATGTGAGAGGACAATAATCTTTGTTACTGATTTATAAGCATGTCCTTAAAATTTCACATCAGTTGGAGGTCTAGATTAGGAGTTATGCTCAATAGCGTAATTAGAAGGCCTTTTATTAATTAAACGGCATAATTAGCGTGAAGCCTATCTAAACCAATTTTTTGACACCAGACCTTTTACTCACTGATGTAATATAATACTTTGGGATTTTTGAAGATTTTTATTTATTTTTAGGCTGAGCATAACATAGAGTTCTAAGCGTGATTCGGTTATTGCCGGTTTTGCCCTTTTGGGCTATAAAATGAGTTTTACAAATCCTTTTGATATTTTTCTACTGATCTAATATGATAAATAAAATGTTTTGAGCCTTCTGGGATAATAAAAATAGCATTTTTCCTTTGGAAACCCGGAAATGGCTCCAAACCGCCTTTTTAAGCGTTTTTAACGCATAGTATGTATCAAAACTATTTTAAACATATAAGGGTCGATGCCTACTAATGTATTCAGTAAATTTTTAACAGTAAGGAAAAGTTTTAAACTCAGCTTTCCGGTTTTGACCTTTTAAGCTTATGTGAAATTACCAAAATGCCCCTACGGTGCATAGAATGGTTATAATTAATAAATTTCACATATATATGATACCCTACTGTTATAACTTATCAAAATAAGTATTTTTACTGATTATATCAGACCTATAACTCAGATTACTAATTAAACTCTTTTATAACCTTTTAAATGACCAAAATGCCCTTACGGGGCATAATTTGTGTTTAAATCCGTTTTGGGCATAATAGAAGATATCTTACTGATGTCACAACATATTTAAGGCATATTAACTTAGGAAACATGTATATGACTCTTATGGTTACCCGTTATGCATATTTCGCGTTCGGATCGGTTTATGTAACTAGTTTGCATAAATTGACCAAAACGGGTCAAACCTTATCATTTTTGCCTCAAAATCCAGAATATGTTTAGTTTATCCATATTATACAAGTCTCCAAGCTTGTCGGGTCTAAATCACATTCTATTCCGGTTTTCGCTTAATCATGCGTTTTGAATCGTGAACCTTTCCTTAAAACTAACCGGTCTAAGTTTCAACTTAAATAAGACCCGTTAGGAATCTAATAGGTTAATAAAACCTTCGTTCCAGATTAAGAGCCCCAGTAGAAGTACTTGTGCTTGCTGATTAGAATATACGGCTGAGTATAAATTGCATTGCTAGCTCAGGTAAATACTCTTAACTTATTTTCCCTATACGGGCTTGGGATACGGTATTATAATAATACCGCTTGGTCGGGTATTGAATGTTTAATCGTATTGTGATTAAATTATTGAGGTAACCCGTTTTAATCTGTATTGTTTGAAATAAAACCTTTTAGGGGTTAATGACCATGTCCCGGATATCCTTGGCATCATTATAATAAAATGGCCACGTCTTAAGCACGGGGTGTAGGCATACACCTGACAGTTGCATAAGGGAAACGGTATCTCACTCTCTTGTGGGCCTATACTTGTGGCGTGTCTGTTAATCTTGACTCGGTTTCTACGTCGGGCCCTGAATGTATAACGAACATGTAAATCTGTATACAAGGTTATTTTTATATAATTGTCCCAAGTTATAAAAGATATTTTGTGCCTTGTGCATTCAAATCAATTTTATAAATGTTTTCAAAATGAGTCAGTTAATTGTATTTACCAGTGTAAACTGACGTATTTTCCAAAAATATTAAGTGACAAGTATTGTACGAAATTGGCTGGGAGCTCAGGGCGTTAATAGGGAATCTCGCAAGTTCTAGATGCCTAATGTCTGTTGAACAGTTTTCTTTTATTTGATCCGCATGTGGATCCATCTTACATTCCGTTGTAGTATTTGATATTACTTTTGAATCGGGTTGTAATATATTTATCTTTTGCTTCCGCTGTGCATTGAAATTGTGTTGTTTGACTATGATGTAGAAGCGACGCAACCTCTTTTATCTTACATTCCGTTGTAGTATTTGTCAGTCTTTCGTTGCTGAACTTGGGACTGAACTGGAGCTGATCCTTTGCTGGAATCCCCCTCCCATTTTCGCTTGCTGTCACTGGGAGTAGCAGGAGTAACCGAAGTAGTAGCTGTAGTGGTAGCGTTGATGCGTTTGGGCAACCGGTTCTGCTCCACCGCTTGATCAGTGAGACGGTGAGCCAACTGAACAACCTGCTGGTAAGTGGCATGATTTGCTGAAGTCACATGACTCTGGATCTCTTGCACCAGACCCTTAAGATAAAGTTCAATACGCTTGTCCACCAGGATCAAGCCACCAATCATATAGAACAATGTATAAAGTAAAAGTAATTGCAATTTAATCAAACCAATCCATATGAGAGGTGTTCCAAAACATAAATATGTTATCACTGTTTAGCGGAAGCGTATAAATAAACCCAACACAATAAAGTGTGAAATGTCATAATGTCTAATCAAGTATTCACGATCCTTGTCCACAACGACTGCGCCTCCCGTGCAAGCTCCATAAGTACCTAAGGTCCTGCAAGGCATGTAACAGAGGATCAACAACTAGTTGAGCGAGTTCACAGAAAGTAAATGCGTAATAGTAAGTTCGTATGTAACATGTGGCTCTACTGGGCCGATAGTACGTTCTATTGGTGGGGGCTTCCCATGTTATATATATCCCCTAGACTATTCGTAATCATAAGTATCCTTCCCAATCCGAGGATAGTAGTAAGTATAGGTTTACGCAGGTTTTATGTAAGTGCCCTTCCCAACCGAGGACAGTACGTAGCGAGTACGTAGGTTTAGCGCTGGCGTCCTTCCCAATCCGAGGACGGTAGTACGTAGGTTTAGCACTGGCGTCCTTCCCAATCCGAGGACGGTAGTACGTAGGTTTTACGTAGGTTTAGTGCTGGTGTCCTTCCCAATCCGAGGACAGTACGTAGGCTTTATGTAGAATTTGACACAGGTATCCTTCCCAATCCGAGGACCGTGGTAAGTAGTCTAGTGGTAATGTAAGTACAGGTAATCATTCAATCCCATTCCCAACCCAACTGGGGAATCCCATGCCTTGGTAAGAGTGTGAACTCACCTTGGTTTGCTCGGTATGCTAAGTATGTGCTCAAAGTAAATCAATCACGTCCTAAAGTATGCACGTATAGAACAATCAGTTTGTAGTCACGAGTGGTACACGTATGAGCATGTAGTACGTATTCACAATCACACAAGTCATGTATATCATTTAACAGTAGTTAGATATTCCAGTTAACTCTTAACATTAGTAACTAACCAGGTTAACCTTTAACAGAATTAAAGTAAGTTACTGTGCTGATTACACATTTGGCGAAACACAACAGTTGGCGAAACACTCATGTTGGCGAAACACACATTCTGTTTCGTCGTGGACTCCTTTGGCGAAACAGAATTTCTAATTCGTCGATGACTCTTGGCGAAACACATTCTGTTTCGCCGAGAGTTCTGTTTCGTCGGATGTCTGTTTCGCAGACACAGTTACAGCAGTTACGAAATACGCAGAAACCCTAGTCATGCTAGCAGCCGTCATCAGTATCAGAAATCATATGGAGGTCAATGTGCAAATAGAATCATCATAACTCAATCATCCATGAATCATTGTCTAGCATAAACCCTAGTTTATGTGTATAACATATAAATTAACATACAACATCATATCATTGAACCCTATCAAGATGCTAACTTGTATTCAGAATCAGAACATAATAACAACATCCAGAACCGAGCATCCGATTGTATTAAGTTTCGCATAGCATTGTATATATATCCTACTACATCATACATATCGAAATCTATATCATCATCATCAACATCATACTCTTATAATCACAGCAGTAACACACAACAATCATACACCCAAGCAAGAATCGAGATATCACAGAAACATGAAATCGATTAATAAACACGTACTAACCGATTCGAGATGAACAAACACGGATTCGAGAGCTAGGGATGATGGTAAACGATGGTTGTTGCCGTCGCACAGAAGAGAGGGAGTTCTAGGGTTTCCTGATTGCCTAACTTGTGAAACTAAACCCGTTTCACGTAAATATTCACGAAATAATGTTCTGGGCCGTACTGGGCTTCGGTGAAACTGGGCTCGGCGAAACAGCCTGTTTCGTCGAGAAGGTTGTTGGCGAAACTGACCTGTTTCGTCGAGATCGACCTTGGCGAATCTCACTTGTGTTTCGTCGGTTTCTTTTATAGTTTAATAGTTTAAGTTTTACAAACAGTACACATGTTATACAATCACACATAAAATCATGCAAACACAATGCGTTTCATTCTAACAAAGTAAGACAAGTCAAACAACTAATTAGTCAAAGTCAACGTGCATTTAATGCGAAAGTGAAAGTCGAAAACTCGAGTTGTCACATTATCCCCAACTTGAAAGAAATTTCGTCCCGAAATTTAGCATGCGGTTACTGAGGAAGCTAGGTGAGTTGTATCGTTTACTGGTTTTCCTGGGGTGTCACATCATCCCCCCGTTGATTTGGAATTTCGTCCCGAAATTCTGAAGTAGTAGCTTCAGCCTCAGTAGTGGTTGCACGTTTTCCGAATAATTGGGGATACTTAAGTTCCATTTGATCTTCACGCTCCCAGGTGAACTCTGGGCCGCGGCGGGAGTTCCAACGAACTCGCACAAGAGGGATTCTCGTGTTCTTGAGGACCTTAACATCCCGGTCCGTGATTTCAACAGGTTCCTCGACGAAGTGCAACCGTTCGTCGATAGTGAGTTCCTTCAAGGGAACTATGTGGGTCTCATCTGACGTACACTTCTTCAAATTCGACACGTGGAAGACGTTGTGAACTGCACTGAGTTCAGGTGGTAAGTTCAGTCTGTAGGCCACTTTGCCTATTTTCTCGATAACTTCGAAAGGTCCGACGTATCGTGGATTGAGTTTGCCGCGTTTGCCAAAACGAACCACACCCTTCCAGGGCGAAACTTTGAGTAGCGCTCGATCCCCAACCTGGAATTCGAGCAGTTTTCTATCTTTATCGGCGTATTCTTTCTGACGGTCACGTGCTGCCGCCATGCGTTGTCGTATTTGAGCAATCTTTTCAGTAGTATCAACTACCATTTCTGGACCTGTGATCTGACTATCTCCCACCTCTGCCCAACAGAGAGGTGACCGGCATTTACGCCCGTACAATGCCTCGAATGGTGCAGCTTTAATGCTTGTGTGGTAGCTGTTATTGTATGAAAATTCCACAAGTGGCAAATGTTTTTCCCAACCATTGCCAAAGTCAATTACGCACGCCCGAAGCATGTCTTCTAGAGTTTGAATAGTGCGCTCAGACTGTCCATCTGTCTGAGGGTGATAAGCTGTGCTCATGTCTAAACGAGAGCCAAAAGATTTATGCATTGCTTGCCACAGTTCTGAAGTAAAACGTGCGTCACGATCAGAGATGATGGAGGTGGGCACCCCGTGCCTCGAGACCACTTCTTTTAAGTAAACGTCTGCTAAGGTAGAGAACTTGTCTGTTTCTTTGATAGCCAAGAAGTGAGCAGACTTTGTGAGCCAATCCACGATCACCCAAATAGTATCATTTCCGCGCTGAGATCTAGGTAGGCCAGTAACAAAATCCATGGAAATTTGCTCCCATTTCCATTGTGGTATCTCAGGTTGTTGGAGTGGTCCTGACGGTTTCTGATATTCTGCCTTGACTCTCGCACAAGTCAAGCATTTGCTAACGTATGTGGCTATGTGGGCCTTCATGCTAGGCCACCAGTATGTAGTCTTAATATCGTGGTACATTTTATCCGAACCAGGGTGTACCGAGTAGCGAGACTTGTGAGCTTCATCCATTACCAGCTCGCGTAAGTTGCCGTACAGTGGGACCCAAATGCGTCCTGTTACATAATAAGCACCATCTTCCTTCTGTTCTAAGCGTTGCCTTGAGCCGCGTAAGGCTTCTGCCCTGACGTTTTCTGGTTTGAATGCTTCCACCTGAGCATTTCGTATCTGGGAAGGAAGACTAGACTGTATAGTGAGTTGTAAAGCTCGTACGCGCTTAGGCGCGGTGTCCTTTCGACTGAGGGCGTCAGCCACAACATTGGCTTTGCCTGGGTGGTACCTGATTGAGCATTCGTAGTCATTTAACAGTTCAACCCATCGTCGTTGTCGCATATTCAGTTCCTTCTGTTTGAATATATGTTCGAGGCTTCTGTGGTCAGTGTAGATAGCACATTTGGTACCGTACAAGTAGTGTCGCCATATCTTAAGTGCAAAAACAACCGCTCCCAGCTCTAGGTCGTGTGTCGTATAATTCCGTTCGTGAATCTTAAGTTGGCGCGAAGCATAAGCAATAACTTTATCCCTCTGCATCAATACACATCCAAGACCTTGGATAGATGCGTCGCAGTAGACTACGAAATCGTCCGTGCCTTCAGGCAGTGAGAGGATAGGTGCGCTACAGAGTCTATCCTTTAAGTGTTGGAATGCTGTTTCCTGTGCATTACTCCAACGATAAACAACACCCTTCTGCGTCAGTAGTGTAAGTGGCTGAGCAATCTTTGAGAAGTCTTTGATGAACCTCCTGTAATAACCCGCCAAACCCAAGAATTGGCGTATTTCTGTTGGTGTACGAGGCGCAGGCCAATTCTTGATCGAATCTACCTTGGATGGATCGACATGGATCCCATCTTGGTTTACCACGTGGCCTAAGAAGTGGACTTCACGAAGCCAGAAGTCACATTTGGAAAACTTAGCGTATAGCTGTTCCGTTCGTAGAAGTTCCAGTATAAGTCGTAAGTGCTGCTCGTGTTCCTCCTGACTTTTCGAATAAATCAGGATGTCGTCGATGAAAACAATGACAAACTTGTCGAGATAGGGTTTGCACACCCTGTTCATAAGATCCATAAATACGGCAGGCGTGTTCGTTAGCCCGAATGGCATGACCATAAACTCGTAGTGGCCGTAGCGAGTTCTAAATGCTGTTTTAGAGACGTCCTCATCCCGGACTCTCAGCTGATGGTACCCTGACCTTAAGTCTATCTTGGAGTAGTAGCTCGACCCTTGCAGCTGGTCGAATAAATCATCTATGCGCGGAAGAGGATAACGATTCTTGATCGTCACCTTGTTGAGTTCACGGTAGTCTATACACATCCTGAACGTACCGTCTTTCTTCTTTACGAATAACACTGGAGCTCCCCAAGGCGAAGAGCTAGGACGTATAAAACCCTTTTCCAAGAGTTCTTGTAGCTGCTTTGACAGTTCTTCCAATTCAGTTGGAGCCAAACGATAAGGCGCTCGAGCTATGGGTGCTGCTCCTGGAGCGAGCTCGATCTGAAATTCAACCTGACGATGAGGCGGTAACCCGGGTAACTCTTCTGGAAATACTTGAGGAAAATCGCGTACCACCGGAATATCCTCAATCTTTTTCTCTTTCTTCGATGTATCCGTAACGAGAGCTAAAACAGCTGTGTGGCCCTTTCGTAAACACTTCTGAGCCTTCAGGAAGGAAATGATGCCACTCACGACACCACTCTTGTCGCCTTCAACTTCGAGAGGTTCTTTACCAGAACGGGGAATACGAATGATCTTCTCCCTGCATAGTATCTCTGCTTGTTGTTGGGATAACCAATCCATACCGATGACAATGTCGAAACTACTCAGAGTTATAGGGATGAGATCGATGGAGAAAGTCTGACCAGCGAGGATAAGATTACAACCCTGAACTATGTGTGTGGCCTCTAAACTTTTACCGTTAGCTAACTCTACGACATGTTTAGTGTTCAAACGTGTTGGTGCGCGTTCAAGCATTTGGCTAACTTTCAGAGACATATAACTGGTATCCGCACCCGAATCAAATAGTACAGTAACATAAAAGTTGTCGAGGAGAAACTTACCCATAACCACATTGGGATCATTCCTGGCATCACCCTGCCCAATCACAAATGCTCGTCCCCTTGCGCCGTTGTTCCCATCATTATTGTTTCCCCCATTGTTGTTGTTCCCATTGCCCTGGTTGTTGTTGTTGTTCTGGTTTCGGTTTAGCTGAGGGCAGTGTCTTTTGAAGTGACCTTCGGCGCCACACTGAAAACATCCTTTGTTACCCTGTTGCTGATTCTGCCGTGCTTGCTGCTGCGGCTGATTCTGATTTACAGGCTGTGGGCTCCTACAATCCTTGGCCTCATGGCCCGTCCTGAAACACCTTTGACAACGACCCCTGTTACACTGGCCATTGTGGTGCTTGTTGCAGATGTTGCACTTTGGGAGGTTCCCTCGATAACCACCCTGCTTGTGACTGCCCGAAGAGTGCTGACTAGGGCTCTGATAGTTGTCAGTCTTTCGTTGCTGAACTTGGGACTGAACTGGAGCTGATCCTTTGCTGGAATCCCCCTCCCATTTTCGCTTGCTGTCACTGGGAGTAGCAGGAGTAACCGAAGTAGTAGCTGTAGTGGTAGCGTTGATGCGTTTGGGCAACCGGTTCTGCTCCACCGCTTGATCAGTGAGACGGTGAGCCAACTGAACAACCTGCTGGTAAGTGGCATGATTTGCTGAAGTCACATGACTCTGGATCTCTTGCACCAGACCCTTAAGATAAAGTTCAATACGCTTGTCCACCAGGATCAAGCCACCAATCATATAGAACAATGTATAAAGTAAAAGTAATTGCAATTTAATCAAACCAATCCATATGAGAGGTGTTCCAAAACATAAATATGTTATCACTGTTTAGCGGAAGCGTATAAATAAACCCAACACAATAAAGTGTGAAATGTCATAATGTCTAATCAAGTATTCACGATCCTTGTCCACAACGACTGCGCCTCCCGTGCAAGCTCCATAAGTACCTAAGGTCCTGCAAGGCATGTAACAGAGGATCAACAACTAGTTGAGCGAGTTCACAGAAAGTAAATGCGTAATAGTAAGTTCGTATGTAACATGTGGCTCTACTGGGCCGATAGTACGTTCTATTGGTGGGGGCTTCCCATGTTATATATATCCCCTAGACTATTCGTAATCATAAGTATCCTTCCCAATCCGAGGATAGTAGTAAGTATAGGTTTACGCAGGTTTTATGTAAGTGCCCTTCCCAACCGAGGACAGTACGTAGCGAGTACGTAGGTTTAGCGCTGGCGTCCTTCCCAATCCGAGGACGGTAGTACGTAGGTTTAGCACTGGCGTCCTTCCCAATCCGAGGACGGTAGTACGTAGGTTTTACGTAGGTTTAGTGCTGGTGTCCTTCCCAATCCGAGGACAGTACGTAGGCTTTATGTAGAATTTGACACAGGTATCCTTCCCAATCCGAGGACCGTGGTAAGTAGTCTAGTGGTAATGTAAGTACAGGTAATCATTCAATCCCATTCCCAACCCAACTGGGGAATCCCATGCCTTGGTAAGAGTGTGAACTCACCTTGGTTTGCTCGGTATGCTAAGTATGTGCTCAAAGTAAATCAATCACGTCCTAAAGTATGCACGTATAGAACAATCAGTTTGTAGTCACGAGTGGTACACGTATGAGCATGTAGTACGTATTCACAATCACACAAGTCATGTATATCATTTAACAGTAGTTAGATATTCCAGTTAACTCTTAACAGTAGTAACTAACCAGGTTAACCTTTAACAGAATTAAAGTAAGTTACTGTGCTGATTACACATTTGGCGAAACACAACAGTTGGCGAAACACTCATGTTGGCGAAACACACATTCTGTTTCGTCGTGGACTCCTTTGGCGAAACAGAATTTCTAATTCGTCGATGACTCTTGGCGAAACACATTCTGTTTCGCCGAGAGTTCTGTTTCGTCGGATGTCTGTTTCGCAGACACAGTTACAGCAGTTACGAAATACGCAGAAACCCTAGTCATGCTAGCAGCCGTCATCAGTATCAGAAATCATATGGAGGTCAATGTGCAAATAGAATCATCATAACTCAATCATCCATGAATCATTGTCTAGCAGAAACCCTAGTTTATGTGTATAACATATAAATTAACATACAACATCATATCATTGAACCCTATCAAGATGCTAACTTGTATTCAGAATCAGAACATAATAACAACATCCAGAACCGAGCATCCGATTGTATTAAGTTTCGCATAGCATTGTATATATATCCTACTACATCATACATATCGAAATCTATATCATCATCATCAACATCATACTCTTATAATCACAGCAGTAACACACAACAATCATACACCCAAGCAAGAATCGAGATATCACAGAAACATGAAATCGATTAATAAACACGTACTAACCGATTCGAGATGAACAAACACGGATTCGAGAGCTAGGGATGATGGTAAACGATGGTTGTTGCCGTCTCACAGAAGAGAGGGAGTTCTAGGGTTTCCTGATTGCCTAACTTGTGAAACTAAACCCGTTTCACGTAAATATTCACGAAATAATGTTCTGGGCCGTACTGGGCTTCGGTGAAACTGGGCTCGGCGAAACAGCCTGTTTCGTCGAGAAGGTTTTTGGCGAAACTGACCTGTTTCGTCGAGATCGACCTTGGCGAATCTCACTTGTGTTTCGTCGGTTTCTTTTATAGTTTAATAGTTTAAGTTTTACAAACAGTACACATGTTATACAATCACACATAAAATCATGCAAACACAATGCGTTTCATTCTAACAAAGTGTACAGTTACAAAGTAAGACAAGTCAAACAACTAATTAGTCAAAGTCAACGTGCATTTAATGCGAAAGTGAAAGTCGAAAACTCGAGTTGTCACAATTTCGACTTAGGAGCTGTATAAATACAGCTCCATACCCAGCTGCAGGTGACACCAGCTACACAACAGCATCACATACTTTCTCTCCACAGCTTTCAGATCTTCCACTTGCTCTTTTCAAGGTAGCCTTCGGGTTGTAGGCCATCTCCGGCAGTACGCTGCTTCGGCTGTTGTACCCTGGGAAACAAAACGAGTACTCCTGGGAGACTCGGAATTTGTTTTAAGGGAAGTGTGTTGAACACGTACCTCAGTCATTCTGTTTCTTCCCCTTCTTGTATTTGTTTATTTCAGTTATAAAAGTATACTGTAATTCTGCTTTCTTCTTTTTCTGTATTGTAATCATTGTATAAAATTTGTTTATTTTATTTTAATTACGCGAACGGTTCCTACAACTTTCACCCCTTAACTTTTTTGTTCTGACATGTTTGGTCCCTTTTTCTCTAGGTAACAAGTGTCTCTTTCTTTTACTTTTTTACCACAGTTTCATCGCAGTGGCCATCACCGGCTCCGGTGAACGCCATCAAATTACCACCTTTTTTTATTTTGGTGACCACCTCTCTCCCTCTCTTGCTAGATATATCTTTCTTTTTTTCGTGACATACGCCACCACAACCAAGTGGCCAACAACCAACGATTATATAGACTGAGGCACACAAACTTTTTTGTTGGAAAACAAAGGTGGCCTAGGTGGGGTCAGATTTACGAACAACAGACGAAGAGATCTGAACCGCCACCACTTTCTTTTGTATCGGAACTCGGATTCGCATGTGATGACTCCGTTCAGATGGTGGCTTCAGGTGTTTTGGATCTGGTGGTTGGAAAGCGTGTGGCGGGCCAGTGAGGGTGGTGTCTGGTGTGGCAGTGGTGATGTGGGCACAAAGAAATAGTAGAGTGAGATGGGATTTGAGAAGATGACTGATATCATAAAGTGAAATTTTGAGGCTTTGGATTATCTGTTTTTATATCATAAAGTGAAAATTTTCACTTGACCCATTTTAACAATCTTTAATTTATTTACTTAAATAATTTGAGTAAACCATAGATACTTAGGCTAGAGGGTATGGTGCCCATCCTCCCTTGGAGGATGATCCGCCACGTAGGCGTCAAATCATAGTCCTCCCAAGGATGGTTCATCCCACAAAACTAGAGGGTATGGGAGGATGGTCCTAGATGATCATACCTCACCATTTTTATGTTTTTTATTTTTTTAATCTTCTACTTTTTTTAACATTTAACAAATAAATTAACAAAATATTTTCATTAATATTAAAAAAACATTACATAAACTTAAAAAAAAACATACACTAAAAAAACATAGACTAAAAAAACTTAAACTTAAAAAAAACATAAACTTAAAAAAATCCTAATATATTAAAAAAAACTACTAGTCTTCGTCCTCCATGTCGTCGTCTGGTTCGATTTGAGCGTTGTTCCAAATGTACTCCACCAAGTTCGCTTGTAGGTTATGATGTGTGTACTCGTTACGTAGAGCGAACATGTTCAAATCTTGTTGTTCCCCACTAACTGGAACAGAATTTCCGGTAGACGCGTTTTCGTCGTACTCGCATATCGCTCTACCTTCGTCTTCAATTATCATGTTATGAAGGATGATACAAGCGTACATAATGTGTCGTAACCTCTTTGGTGTAGCCGAACGTGCTGGATGTTCAATGATTTGCCATTTTTTTTGTAGAACACCAAAAGCCCGTTCAATATCTTTTCTCGCACCCTCTTGATACTTCGCAATTTTTTTTCTTTTTTCGTCTGTCGGGTGCGGAATAGTTTTAACGATTGTCGAGTACGTTGGGTATATTCCATCGGCTAGGTAGTAACCTCGCCTGTATTCCACCCTCGAAACCGTAAAACTTGTGTCTGGACCTGTTCCCGCCACTACATCGTCAAATATCTGTGACTGGTATATGATGTTAAGGTCATTGAGCGAACCAGGTAGACCAAAAAAAGCATGCCAGATCCAGAGATCCTGTGACGCAACAGCCTCTAGAATAATAGTCGGATGTCCATGATCTCCCCTAGTATACTGACCTTGCCAGGCAACTGGGCAGTTCTGCCACAGCCAGTGCATGCAATCAATGCTCCCGAGCATTCCTAGGAAACCATGTCTCTGTTCGTGTGCTTGATATAATTTTTGAACGTCGTTTGCGTTCGGTCTCCGCAGGTATCTCTTGCTATATAATTTGAAAACCCATTCGCAAAACTTGTGCAAACATAGACGTGCGGTTCTTTCAAACATCCTTATATACTCGTCTAATGCATCGGGTGAGTAACCGTATGCCCCCTAACGTTGTTTCGCAGTGTAAAAAACGGATCAGACTGGGCCATGTCGCCTGCGATACGTAAAAAAAGTGGACGACTCATGCGGAACCGACGTCGAAAAATCTCGTCTGTGTACACGGGTTCGTCGGCAAAATAATCGGCTCCTAGTTTATCGTGGGCGGCTATATATTTTAAAACGAAACATAAATGAAATTAATTATAAAATACATTTTCAAATCTATATAAAACATAAGGAAAAAATAGTAAAGTACCTTCTTGGTCTCGGTTTAATTTTGCTCGTCTAGTTAGCCGTTGGGACTAGGGGTGTTCAAAAAAATCCGGATCCGAAATCGAATCCGAAATATCTGAAATTTTGGATATCCGAATTTTCGGATTCGGATATGAATTTCAAAAATTTAGGATAATCCGATTATCCGATATCCGAAAACTAATTATTTTTTTTATAAATATATATAGTATATGAGCATTATATTTAGTTTGAAGTATTGTAAAAATTAGTAAAAAAATAGTAAATAATTGTATTCGTGTGAATTTATGATTGTTTTTAATTTTAAAGGTTGGAAATTTGGAAAATTGAATATAAGTTTAGTTTTAATCTATACACGAAACAGATTTTTTGATTTTTTTTTTATAAATTCGGATATCCGTTTGGATATCCGAATCCGAAATTTCGGATACGGATTCGGATATCAATATTCCCTATCCGAAATTTTCGGATATCCGAACCGGATAATCCGATCTTGAACATCCCTAGTTGGGACGACGCTTCATCACCCGCCATGAAGACCTGAGCCACGTTCATAATCATATTTTGCATAAATACATCCTCTTCCGAAGATGATGAATACCACGTAGACGAAGAAGAAGAAGAAATGGAAGAAGGTGAAGCCATGGTAATTTTTGAGAGAGAGATGGGGTGGTAGTGGGTAAAAATGGTATAAAAATTGATGAGTTTTTATAAAAATGGAAGAGGGTTTATAAAATGTGAGAGAGATATGAGATTGTAGTGGGTGAAAAGTTATGAAAAATGATGTAAAAGACGTGAGTATTTATAAAAGTGGAAGTGAAATTTAAATATTTGGGGTTTATGACCATTGGTTTTGAATTTTAAAATGGTAAATTAATTTTCTTTTCTTTTTTTATTTAACGGTCAGAATTGAGAGGGGGCCCACACTTTTTGGAACGTCGTAGACGTCCACAGCCGGACGGAGAGGACGAGGACGAGGGGGGATGGTGTTTGGGCGTCACCAGTCCTCAACGGGGATGGGGACGGACCCCATACCCACCAGCCTTACGGAATAAAAATGGTCAACTTACTCAATGGTAAATGTTACAAAAGTATAAATGGAGATGGCATTTAAGTGTTTTTGACTTCTTCCATTGAAATTGAAAAGTAGTGATTAGTGTTTACATTGTTTCATATAATTTTTAAATTTTATAGTTTGGTTAAGAGTAATTTATTTGATTTTTTAATAGATATTTATATACTATTAAAGAGAAAGGTTGATGGAGACCTTTCTCTTTTAACCCTCAAAGTTTGACTTTTTCATTTCTTTAAGGCTTATACTTTTAACTTTTTCCAATTTACACCCTTAATTTTTTTATATGAAATACTATTAACCCTTATCTTTAAGTAAGTTGCACATTCACTTCTAACTTTCAGTAATTGACAACTTTGACCTTCTTAACCTTTTCTACTTAATAACTTGACACCTCCTTTGGTTTAAATGACTTTTACGACTTTACACCAACGTGTACAAATTATTATACTTTTTTATCCATGTTCTACTTATTTTGTGTACGTTCATAAACTGTATTTGAAAGCAAGTCAGGTCAAATATACTACGTTTTCATTTGATGGCGATGTAATTTTTTTAAGTAAAGAGTCGGGTCAAATATACAGTATAAATACGAGTTACTTTAACTTTCGACGCCACCGCAACGCGCTGCAGGTCAAAATCTTAGTTTGAATATTAATTAGAAAAACATTGTTCTCACTATATGTGTAACGTTTTTCTATTATATTTATTGAACTATGCTTTTTAAGGTATATTTAAGAGTAAATTGACATTTTAGTCCCTGAGTTTTGTCCAAATTTGCCAGTTTAGTCCAAATAGTTTTTTTTTGCATCTGGGTCCCTGACTTTTACATTTTGTTGCCATTTTGATCATTTTGCCTAACTCCATCCATAAACCCCATCTGTAACCAGGGGTATTTTGAGGATTTCCTTAAAAAATGTTTTCAGTTGTCATTTTGATCCAATTACAAAAAATCAAAAAAATTCAAAAAAAATTCAAAAAACTCAAAAAAATCTAAAAATAAAAAAAAATTCTAAAAAATCATAAAAATTCTAAAAAATCTAAAAAATCAAAAAAATTCTAAAAAAAATCCAAAAATCATTAAATGTTTCGGCACGAACCGTTTCGACCCGTACCGTTTCGAACCGAACCGTTTCGACCGGAACCGTTTCGACCCGTACCGTATCGAACCGAACCGTTTCGACGCGAACCGTTTCGACGCGAACCGTTTCGAACCGTACCGTTTCGACGCGAATCGTTTCGAACCCGTACCGTATCGACCCGTACCGTATCGACCCGTACCGTCTCGAACCCGTACCGTTTCGAACCCGAACCGTTTGAACCCGTACCGTATCGAACCGTATCGTATCGACCCGAACCGTTTCGACCCGAACCGTTTCGAACCGAACCGTTTCGACCCGAACCGTTTCTAGCCGAACCGTTTCGACGCGAACCGTTTCGAACCGAACCGTTTCGACCCGTACCGTATCGAACCGAACCGTTTCGACGCGAACCGTTTTGACCCGTACCGTTTCGACCTGTACCGTTTCGAACCGAACTGTTTCGACCCGTACCGTTTCGAACCGTTCCGTTTCGACGCGAACCGTTTCGACGCGAATGGTACGGGTTCGAAACGGTTCGGGTTCGAAACGGTACGGGTTCGAAACTGTACGGGTCGAAACGATTCGTGTCGAAACGGTTCGCGTCGAAACGGTACGGTTCGAAACAGTACGGGTCGAAACGATTCGTGTCGAAACGGTTCGCGTCGAAACGGTTCGCGTCGAAACGGTACAGTTCGAAACAGTACGGGTCGAAACGGTTCGGTTCGAAACGGTTCGGGTTCGAAACGGTACGGGTTTGAAACGGTACAGGTCGAAACGGTACGGGTTCGAAACAGTACGTGTCGAAACGATTCGCGTCGAAACGGTTCGCGTCGAAACGGTACGGCTAGAAACGGTTCCGGTAGAAACGGTTCCGGTAGAAACGGTTCGGCTAGAAACGGTTCGGCTAGAAACGGTTCCGGTCGAAACGGTTCGGTTCGAAACGGTACGGGTCGAAACGGTACGGGTCGAAACGGTTCGTGCCGAAACATTTAATGATTTTTGGATTTTTTTAGAATTTTTTTGATTTTTTTGAATTTTTATGATTTTTTAGAATTTTTTTGATTTTATAGATTTTTTAGAATTTTTTAGAATTTTTTTTTATTTTTAGATTTTTTTGAATTTTTTGGAATTTTTTTGATTTTTTTTTATTTTTTGTAATTGGATCAAAATGGCAACTGAAAACATTTTTTTAGGAAATCCCCAAAATACCCCTGGTTACAGATGGGGTTTATGGATGGAGTTAGGCAAAATGATCAAAATGGCAATAAAATGTAAAAGTCAGGGACCCAAATGCAAAAAAAAAACTATTTGGACTAAACTGGCAAATTTGGACAAAACTCAGGGACTAAAATGGCAATTTACTCTATATTTAATTTAATGTTATTTTATCATATTTTTAGGTGTTTCTAACCAGAGTTGTTTTAATCTCGCCTATTTTTGTAATGAAAATTTATGTATCTGTCACTGATGTTTGAGTGCCAAACTATATAATTGTGGTCATTGCTATTCAATGCATGGGATTTAAGCTAGGATTCAAATAATTCTCCTCCTTTCGAAAAAGTTGCATAAATCTGTTTGAGGGAAATATTTGGTAAGGAGGCTGAGGATGATATGAATAAAGCATTAGAGATATAAGAGTTTTTTTTTTCTTATTCCACTGTGATTTGTAACTTATGCAGGCTGCAGTCATTCCCAATTGTAGTCCTGAGTGGACTAAAAAAAATAAAAAAAAAAAACCGCTACATTATTTGATGATGATAAAATTGGTGAAGTTAGTTGCTCAGAACTTCTAGAAGCCCATTTTCCTACTTCACTTTCCCCTTATCTATATACTTTATACACATGCCGTTATTATGATCCCAGTTTATGATAAGCTCATGTGGCTATTATTTGTGAAATCATTGTCTATAGTATATCTAAGCTTGATGAACATCAATCTTAAATTTGGATCATCCCACTTAAACCAACTTCATCAATATTTTTATAACATATATTAATACTTATTTTTTCTTTTTTAAAACATAAATATTAATTTATCAATTAATTTGATATTTATTAAATAATTTATGTTTATAATATATAGCTTTGTATTATTTTTTATTTTCTTGATTAAGGATGATGAATAGTAGCTTTATTTTTATAATAATATATAGCTTTAATTATTTTTTATTTAATATATTATAATGGTGTATTATTATATTTACTTTTAATAACATATTTTTTAACTTTTTTTCTTTTTTAAAACTATATATTTCGTTTACCATTTTTTAATAATTCTATTTTCTTTTTTATAACATATATTAATACTTTTTTTCTTTTTTTAAAACATATATTAGTTTATCGATTAATTTGATATCTATTTAATAATCTATGTTTATAATTTTTTTCTAAATATATAGCTTTTTATTATTTTTTTATTTAATATATTATAATAAATTCTTATTGTATTTACTTTTAATAACATATTTTTAATTTTTTTTCCTTTTTTAAAATTATATATTTTCTTTACCTATTTTTTAATAATTCTTTTTTCTTTTTTTAGAACATATATATGTAACTCGGCCAGTTCATATATATATTTAAAGTTTGAAGTTTGAAAAAAAAGAACATATATTAATAATTGTTTTTTCCTTTTTTTAGAAAATATGTTAATTTATCAATTAATTTGATACTTCTTTAATAATTTACGTTTATAACTTTTTTCTATAAACTTAAGTACGTAATTATGCTTAATTTTTCTCCTAACATTCCGTTATAAGTTTTGTTAAAAACTAAGTTATACCCAAAATAAATCAAAATAATGTATTTATTTGGTATCATAAAACGGTACGATAATAAACTAAACCGTTCTAATGGTTTGGCTTTCTAAACAACATGTTTATTTTCAAATCACTTTTGTTTTACATTATGATTTGCTCAGTTTCACCGCGACGTAAAAATACTAGTTTTTTTAAAAAAAATTGATGGACCTAGATTTAACCTAAAAAAATCAACAATGGTATTATCTTTTTTTCCCTTGGTTTCCTACAATTTTTATGAAAATAAGACTTTGTATAATAACCTCACCCATCAATAATAATAATAATACTTTTGTTGTTCAAATAGGCTAGGCCACGTAATATATTTTTGTAATTTTATTCTAAACGGAATCGCATTTCCATCGTAACGTGTGGGGACATATGCTAGTTTTATATATTATCTAGATTTATTAAATGTAATTTAGGTATGCAGTAAAAAGTAGGATCAAAACCACAAAAGGCTGGTTAAATGTTTAATTTTCTCAAAATTACATATTTAATAAAGTGTCTTTTGTAGCCTATTAAATCGACAATAAACTCAATTTTGTTTATCTAAAAAATCACCATTCCAAAAACATTAATATCCTCTTTGTAAGCTAACTCTCCACTTGATATGCAAATTGGAATAACATGTTCATCGGCAAAACTCGATCTTTTATTAAATAACTAACGAATTTTTTTGTGAAAATACATGAATCTTAGCATATGCATTTACACCAGTCATCACCACACAAACCTTTTGCTTGAGGATCTGGGTAATTTAGAAATGTACATTTCCAGTTGCAAAGGGGTTTAAGACATTTCACCATAGGAAAACCGTTTACTTTACAAGCTTCTCCAATCTTAACCTCAGTCCCTAAATCATACACGGATCCATCATTGAACACTAATAGTTAGAAATGTGTTATTAAAGTGTGAACATATTATCTATAAAAGTTAGCAGATCTATAAACAGTGTCGGAGTTCACAGGAACCCTCTCGGTTTAAAAAAATTTAGTGTAAACCTTGTATGATTTAGAAAAACATAGTGAAAATTATTGAGAATCTAGCAAAAGGAACCACCTGAAAAAAGTTTCTGAATCCGCCACTGTTTATAAACATACGTAAACTTACCAACAATTGTGAGTATGAGCAAGACTGCAACATAAAGCTTCATTGAGGCCATAACTTATAATTTCTTGATATGTATCGATGTTCGAAGATTATGGATGGATTTGTATCTATCAAATATTTCAGGCAGTGTGTATTTATATTGGTAGAAGTCAGATGATATCTTTGTTATTAAATGGGAGTGATATAAACCGCATTAAATACTTTTTTTAACGGCAACTTTGAATAATTAACATAAATAATTTTTTGTCTTTAAAAAAAAAACACAAATCATTTTTTATATTGATAAAAGTCAAATGATATCTTTGTTATTAAATTTTTTTTTTTTTTGAATGGCTAACGGTACACCCCTAACGAGACCGGGTTCGAGCCCCGGGCCCCCCCGAAGGTCCAGCCCTCACCAGACATACGCCGGTTAGTACTCGAACCCCCCTTAACTCACCCGGGCAGGAAACCGCCACAGACCGGGATCGAACCCGGGTCTGTGTGGAAAACCTTCCCACCTCCACCCAGCTGAGGTGTGATGTAAATCGGGTAAAATACAATGGGTGATTTTGAATATGCTTTACCTAAATCAATTTTTTTAATAAGGGTGGAAGAGGTGCTCAAACACATGGAGAGTGATAAACTATTCACCTAGCCAATCAACACATGTTATCTTAACTTCTCATTTTGCACTTAAACACTAGGGGTACTCAAACACACGGGGAGTCCATTGAAGGCCAATATGTGACAGATGGGACCGCCACTATGAATTTTTAAAGTTGGGACCATTGCCGGCTAATGAGCAATAGTTGAGATTATTAAAATCTATTATTCCATTAGAAAATTATGGTTCTCACTATATGTGTAACATTTTTCTATTATATTTATTGAACTATGCATTTTAAGTTATATTTAATTTAATGTTATTTTATCATAATTTTAGGTGTTTCTAACCAGAGTTGTTTTAATCTCGTCTATTTTTGTAATGAAAATTTATGTATCTGTCACTGATGTTTGAGTGCCAAACTATATAATTGTGGTCATTGCTATTCAGTGCATGGAATTTAAGCTTGGATTCAAATAATTCTCCCCCTTTCGAAAAAGTTGCATAAATCAGTTTTGAGGGAAATATTTGGTAAGGAGGCTGAGGATGATATGAATAAAGCATTAGAGATATAAGAGTTTTTTTTTCTTATTCAACTGTGATTTGTAACTTATGCAGGCTGGAGTCATTCCCAATTGTAGTCCTGAGTGGATTAAAAATCAAAGAAGCTGCAAAAAAAAAAAAAAAAAAAAAAAAAAAGAACCGCTACATTATTTGATGATGATAAAATTGGTGAAGTTAGTTGCTCAGAACTTCTAGAAGCCCATTTTCCTACTTCACTTTCCCCTTATCTATATAATGTATACACATGTCGTTATTATATGATCCCAGTTTATGATCAGCTCATGTGGCTATTATTTGTGAAATCATTGTCTATAGTATATCTAAGCTTGATGAACATCAATCTTAAATTTGGATCATCCCACTTAAACCAACTTCATCAATGATTTTTAAACGGTCATATGTAACATCCCGAAAAATATAAAAACTTTATATTAGAATTATAAAGTATAAATAAACAAGAATTTACTAACTAGGAATTTTAACCTAGTTAGTTAATAGTCTAGAAAATAATCTATAGTAGGTTAAAAAGCAACCAAATTTCATGCTGATCATAGTGGAGGGGTTTAGGTTGTTAAAATTGAAACTTGAATTTTATTAAACAAATAAAATACAAACCAAACACCCCATTTTGGGGGTCTGGTCGATTGGAACAACAAGGGGGCGACACCCACCTTCAAAAAACCCTAGAATTCTACTAAAACTCTCAAATTGGAGGAGCAAATCTGGTCCAAACGAAAATCCGAGCTTAGAATCGTGATCCTCATCGCAAGAGGATTACAAGGTATGTAAAATTTAGTGAAAACTCTTAACTTGAAATTCTCATGAAATTGGGAAAAATCTGAATTTAGGGTTGCATGTATATGTTATGATGATTAAGGAACAACTATAGTGTCTAGGAACAAACCCTAGACCAATAGAAGTTGAAAATCATAGGAAATTTTGGTGAATCCATGAACACCATTGTATGTGATTAATGGGTTATGAATAAATTGATGAATACTAGGATATTGGGTGTTAATTTTGTGTAATTTGACAATTTGGAAGTGATTTCAGAAATCTAGAAGCTAACAATCATGTAAAATGTTGATTGAAGTGAAATTAGGGCTAAATGATAAGCTAGAAACTTGTCATATAATCTTGTGAAAAAAAAATCTGCCTTTAAGGTGTTTGTGAAAATGCCTCAAAGAAGGCTTAAAATAGAAATTTAAAGCTTTAACGCATAATTATGATGTTTCGGTATATTATGCGAAGTGAGGTTTAAAGAGAGTTCTAAACATGTCTTGAATTGAACTCTATAGGAAAGGATACTGGAACGTCGAGTGGACAAGCCGGTGGTGATTTGCGGTTGAAGGGCGTACACTAAGGTATGTAACTTGATCCGTTACATTCGTTGAAATATGGATAAACTATGCGTTATTGATAGAGTTTATATCGATTATGGTTGGAATGTGAATTTGATAGACTTAGTATAGTAAACGAACCTAATTGGTAGTCATCATAGGTGGATGGTTCCACAAGATGAGCCAATTGATCTATTAGTGTGAAAATTTGTAGTTTTAAACGTTCTAGTAGTCGACAATGGCGATAATAATCACAAAGGCATTAAACCAAGAAGTTGGTAAGAAATGCGGGTGATAATAAGCCTCGGATGTTGGGCATAAGGCGCCATAGGTTCATTAGTCAAATGATTGTAAAATGTGTAAGGTTAGAATGGGTCGAATAATTACATTGTGACATATGGTCTTTCGGTCCGTAAATTAAATTTTGGGTATCAAATTTATAATAGTTATGTCGGTAATGAATTTACAGACATATAGGAAGAAAAATCACTTAAAACGGACTTACGAGTCAAAAGATATGGCCAAACGAAGTTAAAAACTGGATTTTCGTGAGCTGGCAGCAAATGCAGCTCACAAAACTGGAGCTGCTGGAAAACGTGACCCCCCGCGCCACGCGGAAGGCCACTCGAATCACTCCGCGACACGCGGGAGATCCTCGCGGCCCGCGTAGAACCTCTCGCGGGGCACGAGCGAGCTGAATTCGAATTTTTCATTTGTTTTCAATTGTTTTGATCCTAGAATTCGACTATACATGTTATATTATTGTCATTACTAACTTTTGATGTGGTTTTGACATTAGGTCATGTTGGGGAACTTACGGATGGCGATCAAGCATAGGATGAAGAACCGAACACTACATTTTGAAGCTTCCGCAACGTTTTAAACCTTTGGTACTTTTGTGTATGGGTTGTAGACACTTGTTTAAACAACTTTTAAAATGTTTTAACTTAGTCATTAGATGACTAAGCTTGATGTTATTTATAAATTTTTGTAATGAAAGTCATGTTAGTCAAACAATACTTTATTTTAAATGGTATAAACTATTACTAAAATCAAGTAAAATTAGACGGGTGTTACAAGTTGGTAATCAGAGCTTAAGGTTGTTAACAAAGTGTTCGGTTCAAGCTTGATCGATCATCCGGTAAGAATTAACTTATTTTGTTAATAAATTATGTATTATGTAAAGAATGAGAAACGAACAAATATGCATGAAAAGAGTGTGTAAGCTCACTCAAATACAAGAAATGCATGAAACAAGAACGATTAAATCAAGCTATGAACTTGATTGAATCAAAACAAGAACGATTAAATCAAGTTATGAACTTGATTGAATCAAAACAAGAACGATTAAATCAAGTTATGAACTTGATTAAATCAAAACAAGTAAAACATGTGTTATAAATGGAATGTTTAACAACCTATGTTAACATTTCAGAAATAGAGATGGCAGATGGAGGTAATGATGATGCGGTGCCAAGAGTCACCGAACAAATGAGGGAAGTGATTGCCGAAGAGGTTGGAAAGGCGATCGAAAACAGTTTGTCGGGCTTTATTGATAAAATTCAAAACACAGTTTTATCAATAGTAGAAGAGAGAATCAAGAAATTGGAAGATGATTCAAATTTAGCAAAGGAAAAGCATGGAGGACGAAAGCCTTGTTCATACAAGGAATTCATGGCCTGTAAACCACCAATATATAATGGGGAGGTTGACCCAATAGTGTGCCAACGATGGCTAAGTGATATCGAAGGGGTATTCGAGAGGACCCATTGTGACGAAGATGACTACGTAGCCTATGGTACGGGTCAACTAAGGAGTCAAGAGAAAGATTGGTGGGATAACAAAAAGAGAGAGATCGGTATTGAAGCTGCTAAGGTCATGACTTGGGAAGAATTCAAGACGCCATTTCTTAAGCATCATAGCCCCAAGGCGGTTATGAATAAAATCAAGGAGGAGTTCATGCAACTTAGGCACAAGAGTGAGACCATAGACAAGATTACGGCAACGTTTATGGATAAGATGAAGTTTTGCGATGATCTAGTGACGAATGAAGAACAAAAGATATACTACTACCATAACATGTTGAGTGCTGAGTATAGGGAATTTATCACCCCATCCAAATACGAGACCCTTACCGAGATCATAAATGCTGCTCGGGAAAGGGAGATCGAACTGAAAAAGAGCATTGAAAGGGGTGAACGGAAAGCACAAGATGTAAACCCAAGCCCTGCTAAGAAGGCACGAACAAACGAAACCGCAAAGAAATTTGATACGAAAGGCGGGTCGCCAAGTTGCAGAATCTGCGGAAAGGGTCATAAAGGTGAATGCCGTTACAAGGATAAGCCTTGTCCCATATGCAAAAAAACGGGACATATGGCTATATCGTGCCCGGAGAAAGTGACGGTTTGTTACAATTGTTATCGAACGGGTCATAAAAAGTCGGAATGCCCGGAACTGGTTGGAAAGAAGGATGGGCAGGACCCGAAAGGTGAAGCCCCAAAAGCAAAGGCAAGATCTTTTCAACTAACCGCCGCAGAAGCAAAGGTTGAACCTGACGTGGTCTCAGGTATATTTGCTGTAAATTTGATTCTTGCACGCGTGTTATTTGATACGGGTGCGAATAAATCCTTTGTTTCATATGGATTTATTCGACATCCTTCATTTGTTCTAACAAAATTACATGTGCCCTTAGAAGTAGAGATAGGTAATAACAAGAGCTTTATGGTTTGTGATGTATGTGAAAACTGTAAACTGAGCATTGATGACGAAGAATATTTGATAAACCTAATCCCGATGTCAATGGGAGAATTTCAAGTAGTCGTTGGGATGGATTGGCTATCTCAACACCATGCAAAGGTCGTGTGTTTTCGTAAAGAGATAAAACTAACATCTCCGAGCGGGAAACACGTCACCATTTATGGCGAAAAAGGAGGCAACCCCATAGTATGCTCAATGTTGAAAGCTCACAAGCTTATGAAGCGAGGATGCAAGGCATTCATGATATACGCTAATGAGCCCGAAAAAGAATCACGAAAGATTAGAGATGTACCGGTAGTACGAGATTATGAAGATGTGTTTCCGGAAGATTTACCGGGGATACCGCCTGAACGGGAAATAGAGTTCGGGATCGAATTGATTCTGGGCGCGAAACCCGTAGCAAAAGCCCCGTACCGACTTGCACCGTCGGAATTACAAGAGTTGATGTCCCAAATCCAAGACCTGCTTGACAAGGGATTCATAAGGCCGAGTGTGTCTCCTTGGGGCGCACCGGTGTTGTTCGTGAGAAAGAAAGACGGGAGCATGCGCATGTGTATCGATTACCGGGAGTTAAACAAACTCACGGTAAAGAACCGATACCCGCTCCCGAGGATAGATGATTTACTCGACCAACTACAAGGTGCGAACTGGTTTTCAAAAATTGACCTTAGATCGGGGTATCACCAACTAAAGGTCAAAGAAGAAGATGTGCCGAAGACGGCTTTCCGCACGAGATACGGACATTACGAATTCCTCGTGATGTCATTTGGGCTAACAAACGCACCCGCGGCTTTCATGGACCTCATGAACCGGGTTTGCAAACCAATGTTGGATAAGTCGGTCATCGTGTTTATCGATGATATCTTGGTGTATTCGAAAAGTGAAGCTGAACACGCACACCACTTACAAGAAGTGTTAGAGACACTTAGACGAGAGAAGTTATATGCAAAATTCTCTAAATGTGCCTTTTGGTTACAAGAGGTACAATTTCTTGGCCATGTCATAAGTGCCGACGGAGTTTTGGTGGATCCGTCGAAGATAGAGGCTGTGTCAAAATGGAATCCCCCGAAGAACCCTTAAGAAATTAGAAGCTTTTTTGGGGCTTGCGGGATACTATAGGAGATTCATTCAAGATTTCTCCAAGATTGCGTCACCACTAACAAAGCTAACCCAAAAGAAAGAAAAGTTTATTTGGGGTGTCGATCAAGAAAAAGCGTTTCAAACGCTAAAAGAAAAGTTAACTCAAGCTCCGGTACTGACATTGCCGGACGGATTCGAAGACATGGTGGTTTATTCGGATGCTTCACTATCGGGACTCGGTTGCGTGTTGATGCAACGGGGCAAGGTAATAGCCTATGCCTCGAGACAATTGAAGATACACGAGAAGAAATATCCCACGCACGATCTCGAGTTGGCTGCGGTGGTATTTGCATTAAAAATATGGAGGTACTACTTGTATGGGGTAAAGTGCACCATATTCACCGACCACAAGAGCTTGAAATACTTCTTCGATCAGAAGGAGTTAAATATGCGACAAAGGCGATGGCTGGAAATGGTGAAAGACTACGATTGTGAAATACATTATCACCCCGGAAAGGCTAATGTGGTGGCGGATGCTTTGAGCAGAAAAGCGGATTATGTCCCAATACGAGTAAGATCGATGCAACTCGTGGTGACCTCGGGTATACTTGAACGTATTCGAGAGGCGCAATTAGAAGCAATGAAAGAAAAAATTGGAAGAAAGAAAGAATAATCGGTCAGTTGAAAGATTTGTCGGATGGGAATAACGGGTTGAAGACTCGATCCGGAAGGATATGGGTCCCACATACTTGTGGAGTGAAGGCGCTTCTACTTAATGAAGCTCATAAATCCCGTTATTCAATTCATCCGGGTGCGACCAAGATGTACAATGATTTGAAACAAAATTATTGGTGGCCCGGAATGAAGAGGGATGTGGCGAAATATGTGGAAAAATGCCTCACATGTTTACAAGTCAAAGCGGAGCACCAGAAACCATATGGAAAACTCCAGCCTTTAGAAATTCCGGTTTGAAAATGGGAACATATTACAATGGACCTATTAACCAAGTTGCCTAAGACGAATAGTGGTTTCGATGCCATATGGGTAGTGGTGGATAGATTGACGAAAAGTGCTCACTTCATTTCGATTCGTGAGACTTATACGTCAGAAAAGATGTCAGAAGTTTACACCAATGAAATAATAGCACGTCATGGGGTGCCGGTGTCCATCATGTCTGATAGGGATACCCGGTTTACTTCGAATTTCTGGCGAGATTTTCAAGAGCAAATGGGAACCAAATTGTTCATTAGCACTGCGTACCATCCTCAAACGGATGGACAAAGTGAAAGAACGATACAAACATTGGGGGACATGCTACGGGCGTGTATAATCGACTTTGGAGGCAGTTGGGATGTTCACCTACCGTTAGTCGAGTTTTCGTATAACAACAGTTACCAATCTAGTATTAAGATGGCACCGTACGAAATGCTTTACGGTAGGAAGTGTCGAACCCCGGTATGTTGGGGTGAAGTGGGTCCACGTGAACTCGCCCACCAAGATATAGTACGATCCACGAATGAAAAGATTGAAAAAGTTCGGGCACACTTGAAAGCAGCTCAAGACAGGCAAAAGGCGTATGCTGATAAAAGGAAGAGGCCAATCGAATTCCAAGTTGGTGACATGGTCATGCTAAAGGTTTTCCCATGGAAGGGCGTTATTAGATTCAGAAAAAGGGGGAAACTAAGCCCGAGGTTTATTGGGCCCTTCAAAATTATCGGGAGAGTTGGCAAGGTAGCTTACCGCCTTGAGCTACCGGAGGAACTAAGTGGGATTCATGGCACGTTTCACGTGTCACAATTACGAAAGTGTCTAGCGGACGAAACAGCCTATATCCATTATGATGATATCGAAGTGGATAATAGTCTGAATTACGTTGTGAGACCGTTGGAGATTTTAGATCGAAAAGTCAAACACTTACGAAATAGACAAATCGATCAAGTCAAAGTCAAATGGGAGCATAGAAAAGGCTCGGACACCACGTGGGAGACCGAGGAAGAGATGCGTCGGCTCTACCCTACATTATTTGGTACGTACTACGGTTTCGGGGACGAAACCCCTTTTAAGGGGGGTGGACTTGTAACACCCCGAAAAATATAAAAACTTTATATTAGAATTATAAAGTATAAATAAACAAGAATTTACTAACTAGGAATTTTAACCTAGTTAGTTAATAGTCTAGAAAATAATCTATAGTAGGTTAAAAAGCAACCAAATTTCATGTTGATCATAGTGGAGGGGTTTAGGTTGTTAAAATTGAAACTTGAATTTTATTAAACAAATAAAATACAAACCAAACACCCCATTTTGGGGGTCTGGTCGATCAGAACAAAAAGGGGGCGACACCCACCTTCAAAAAACCCTAGAATTCTACTAAAACTCTCAAATTGGAGGAGCAAATCTGGTCCAAACGAAAATCCGAGCTTAGAATCGTGATCCTCATCGCAAGAGGATTACAAGGTATGTAAAATTTAGTGAAAACTCTTAACTTGAAATTCTCATGAAATTGGGAAAAATCTGAATTTAGGGTTGCATGTATATGTTATGATGATTAAGGAACAACTATAGTGTCTAGGAACAAACCCTAGACCAATAGAAGTTGAAAATCATAGGAAATTTTGGTGAATCCATGAACACCATTGTATGTGATTAATGGGTTATGAATAAATTGATGAATACTAGGATATTGGGTGTTAATTTTGTGTAATTTGACAATTTGGAAGTGATTTCAGAAATCTAGAAGCTAACAATCATGTAAAATGTTGATTAAAGTGAAATTAGGGCTAAATGATAAGCTAGAAACTTGTCATATAATCTTTTGAAAAAAAAAATCTGCCTTTAAGGTGTTTGTGAAAATGCCTCAAAGAAGGCTTAAAATAGAAATTTAAAGCTTTAACGCATAATTATGATGTTTCGGTATATTATGCGAAGTGAGGTTTAAAGAGAGTTCTAAACATGTCTTGAATTGAACTCTATAGGAAAGGATACCGGAACGTCGAGTGGACAAGCCGGTGGTGATTTGCGGTTGAAGGGCGTACACAAAGGTATGTAACTTGATCCGTTACATTCGTTGAAATATGGATAAACTATGCGTTATTGATAGAGTTTATATCGATTATGGTTGGAATGTGAATTTGATAGACTTAGTATAGTAAATGAACCTAATTGGTAGTCATCATAGGTGGATGGTTCCACAAGATGAGCCAATTGATCTATTAGTGTGAAAAATTGTAGTTTTAAACGTTCTAGTAGTCGACAATGGCGATAATAATCACAAAGGCATTAAACCAAGAAGTTGGTAAGAAATGCGGGTGATAATAAGCCCCGGATGTTGGGCATAAGGCGCCATAGGTTCATTAGTCAAATGATTGTAAAATGTGTAAGGTTAGAATGGGTCGAATAATTACATTGTGACTTATGGTCTTTCGGTCCGTAAATTAAATTTTGGGTATCAAATTTATAAAAGTTATATCGGTAATGAATTTACAGACATATAGGAAGAAAAATCACTTAAAACGGACTTACGAGTCAAAAGATATGGCCAAACGAAGTTAAAAACTGGATTTTCCGGAGCTGGCAGCAAATGCAGCTCACAAAACTGGAGCTGCTGGAAAACGTGACCCCCCGCGCCACGCGGAAGGCCACTCGAATCACTCCGCGACACGCGGGAGATCCTCGCGGCCCGCGTAGAACCTCTCGCGGGGCGCGAGCGAGCTGAATTCGAATTTTTCATTTGTTTTCAATTGTTTTGATCCTAGAATTCGACTATACATGTTATATTATTATCAAAACTAACTTTTGATGTGGTTTTGACATTAGGTCATGTTGGGGAACTTACGGATGGCGATCAAGCATAGGATAAAGAACCGAACACTACATTTTGAAGCTTCCGCAACGTTTTAAACCTTTAGTACTTTTGTGTATGGGTTGTAGACACTTGTTTAAACAACTTTTAAAATGTTTTAACTTAGTCATTAGATGACTAAGCTTGATGTTATTTATAAATTTTTGTAATGAAAGTCATGTTAGTCAAACAATACTTTATTTTAAATGGTATAAACTATTACTAAAATCAAGTAAAATTAGACGGGTGTTACATCATAACTTTTTCATACGTTAACATTTAAGTATGGTATTATTGTAGTTTTTTTATTTGAAAAAAAAAACTTAACATGCCAATACATGATTCTATAACATTACATAATTACGTTACGTGATTTTGTAGTATGCCTTGTTTTTAGAACCATTATAACAAAACGTGATTTTGTATACACTACGTGATTATGTACCATTACGTTATTACGTAGCACTACGTGGCTACTTACCACCACGTGTATTACATACTAATGTTACGTGATTATGTATATAATCTAGTACTTGATTATATAACCTTGTACGTGATAATAAAACCTTAATTGTATGACTTTGTACATGATACGTAATTACAAATCACATCGTACATGATTATATGAACACCTACGTGATTATACATGATTATATAACCTGATACATGATAATATAACCTTATTATATGACTTGATACGTGATACGTGATTAAAAAACATATAATCCTTGATTATGTGAATTGGTATGTAATTACATACCAACTTAATAAAAATTTAAAATATATATAACAATACTATACTCAAATTAAACATAATAATATTTTATATTTTATGGTATAAATTTAAAAAAAATAATACAACATCAAAAGGTTATTATATTATATTATATTATATTATATTATATTATAAATGAATTCCGATGAATAGTAACTTTATTTTTATAATAATATGTAGCTTTTTATTATTTGTTTTATTTAATATATTATAATGGTTTATTATTATATTTACTTTTAATTACATATTTTTTATTTTTTTTCTTTTTTAAAACTATATATTTCGTTTACCATTTTTAATTAATTATGTTTTCTTTTTTATAACATATATTAATACTTATTTTTTCTTTTTTAAAACATATATATTAATTTATCAATTAATTTGATATTTATTAAATAATTTATGTTTATAATATATAGCTTTGTATTATTTTTTATTTTCTTGATTAAGGATGATGAATAGTGGCTTTATTTTTATAATAATATATAGCTTTAATTATTTTTTATTTAATATATTATAATGGTTTATTATTATATTTACTTTTAATAACATATTTTTTAACTTTTTTTCTTTTTTAAAACTATGTATTTCGTTTACCATTTTTTAATAATTCTTTTTTCTTTTTTATAACATATATTAATACTTTTTTTTCTTTTTTTAAAACATATATTAGTTTATCGATTAATTTGATATCTATTTAATAATTTATGTTTATAATTTTTTTCTAAATATATAGCTTTTTATTATTTTTTATTTAATATATTATAACAAATTCTTATTGTATTTACTTTTAATAACATATTTTTTATTTTTTTCCTTTTTTAAAATTATATATTTTCTTTACCTATTTTTTAATAATTCTTTTTTCTTTTTTTAGAACATATATATGTAACTCGGCCAGTTCATATATATATTTAAAGTTTGAAGTTTGAAAAAAAAGAACATATATTAATAATTGTTTTTTTCTTTTTTAGAAAATATGTTAATTTATCAATTAATTTGATACTTCTTTAATAATTTACGTTTATAACTTTTTTTTATAAACTTAAGTACGTAATTATGCTTAATTTTTCTCCTAACATTCCTTATAAGTTTTGTTAAAAATTAAGTTATACCCAAAATAAATCAAAATAAAGTATTTATTTGTTATCATAAAACGGTACGATAATAAACTAAACCGTTCTAATGGTTTGGCTTTCTAAATAACATGTTTATTTTCGAATCACTTTTGTTTTACATTATGATTTGCTCAGTTTCACCGCAACGCGCGACGTAAAAAATACTAGTTTTTTTAAAAATTTGATGGACCTAGATTTAACCTAAAAAAATCAACAATGGTATTATCTTTTTTTTCCCTTGGTTTCCTACAATTTTTTTGAAAATAAGACTTTGTATAAATATACAATATAAATACGAGTTACTTTAACTTTCGACGCCACCGCAACGTGCTGCAGGTCAAAATCCTAGTTTGAATATTAATTAGAAAAACATGGTTCTCACTATATGTGTAACGTTTTTCTATTATATTTATTGAACTATGCTTTTTAAGGTATTTAATTTAATGTTATTTTATCATATTTTTAGGTGTTTCTAACCAGAGTTGTTTTAATCTCGACTATTTTTTAAATGAAAATTTATGTATCTGTCACTGATGTTTGAGTGCCAAACTATATAATTGTGGTCATTGCTATTCAATGCATGGGATTTAAGCTTGGATTCAAATAATTCTCCTCCTTTCGAAAAAGTTGCATAAATCAGTTTGAGGGAAATATTTGGTAAGGAGGCTGAGGATGATATGAATAAAGCATTAGAGATATAAGAGTTTTTTTTTCTTATTCAACTGTGATTTGTAACTTATGCAGGCTGGAGTCATTCCCAATTGTAGTCCTGAGTGGATTAAAAATCAAAGAAGCTGCAAAAAAAAAAAAAAAAAAAAAAAGAACCGCTACATTATTTGATGATGATAAAATTGGTGAAGTTAGTTGCTCAGAACTTCTAGAAGCCCATTTTCCTACTTCACTTTCCCCTTATCTATATAATGTATACACATGTCGTTATTATATGATCCCAGTTTATGATCAGCTCATGTGGCTATTATTTGTGAAATCATTGTCTATAGTATATCTAAGCTTGATGAACATCAATCATTGTCTATTATTTTGTGAAATCATTGTCTATAGTATGGATCAAAGTGGGGAAAGGTTGCAGTATGCGGGGAGTTGATTGTTTGGCTTGATTTGACCATTGGGGACTTGATTTTTATGACCGTTGTGCTTTAAACCAACTCCAGCGATTTTGATTTGTTAATATGCCGATGAAGTTTGCGAGAAAAAGAAAGTTGAAGTTGCAGATGGTAAATGGCGAGAGAGAAACTTTCACAGAGAGTAAAATGGATGAAGAAGAAGCAAAAGTCAGTATATTTTAACTAATTAATTTAATAATTTTATATAATGTTTTTTAATTTAATTAATGTAATCTCAGGTAGTTTATTTTAACGTAATGATTTTTTTGTTTTATGTACTTTTATTTTGTTAAAATTAAGTTTGATTTATTAATTAGGTAATTTAAAAAAAATTAGTTTACCCCCATGGCATGGGGGGAAACCACCTCTTAGGGTGAGCGGGGCACTCCCCTGAGAGGGGAGTCCCCTCTCTTACGCACACCCAATCAGGTTATGCCACGTCAACTCCCCTCTTAAACTCCTCTCACACCCCAATTTGATGGCGGCACTCCCCTCTTAAGTGACTTGTTTTTTTTTTTTTAAAAAAAAAGTTTTCATTGGTTGATTGAATGGGGGGCCCACCTTCTCTCTCCTCCCCTCTTCGGTGCCTCCTCCCCGAAATTGGTCCCCTATTTCACTCCCCGCCTGGATGGCGGCACCTCCCCTCTCGGCAAAATTGGTCCCCGCACTGGGTCACCGAGGGTGCCCCGAGTACCCTTATGATTTTTGGGCAAGAGTGAAGAATGAGAGGGGAAATGACATGACACATTATAATTGGGTGGGTGGAAATTTCCCTCTATCTCATGAGGGGTGCACCCCTTACACCCTAATGTATACACAATTACACATGTCGTTATCGTGATCCCAGTTTATGATCGAGTCATATGGCGCTATTATTTGTGAAAGAGTTAATTGCCAAAATCGTCCCTGAGATTTGGCGCGTTTGCCATTTTCTTCCAAAATGACACTTTTGTACCAAATTGCCCCCAACGTTGGTAACTTTATGTCATTTTCATCCAAACCACTAACTTAGTTTATTTTTTCTGTTAAGTTGAGGATATTTGGATGAAACTGGCAAATATAAAACCACAGGGACGATTTTGGCAATTTACTCAAACCCTTTTTAATTTCTTTTATTTAATTATTTTTGTTACATATATAATAAAAAAGAATATACATGGAGTTTTTAGAAAAAAAAAACTTAATAGTTTTGTCACGTAATTTTTATAAATTTTCATCCAAATCACTAACTCAGTTTATTTTTTCTGTTAAGGTGAAGGATGTTTTAAATTTTATAAATTAAGACAGAAATTAATTTACAACTTCTTTATATAAATCAGTTTTATAAAGAGAAAATGTCATTGGTGTGCAACACATAACAATCGATTACAACTTTTAGTATTTATCAGCTGTAGAGATAGAAAAAAAATATTGTAAAACGTTACATATTTTTTAAATGTGTTGAGTATCTAGGAAATATGTTGGTAGAAATAAGATATTTATTTAATTTAGATTATGAGGGTAACTAACTAATACTTATTCTGAGTGGCTTGAGTAAAGAATGTAGGGACCGGGTTCGCGACCTAAACGAGTCGGTTCAGAGGAATTCCATCAAATACAGGTGCGGAAAACAAGTATCTGACTATAAAACAGCTGAATCTTCACTTTAACACTGATTATATTGATATTTGAACACGAATACAATCAGTTCTCACACCGGCAGCACCTCGGTATGGAATCACTCAAATACAACTTCTGACAACTCTTTTTTATTTCGCTTGACACTGAACCCCTATATATAGACAATGAGATTTCGCTTCAGCAAGACTCAAGCGAAATCTTAACATGTTGATTTCGCTTGAGCTGCTTCAAGCGAAATCCTTTACATACAAATTTCTTCAAGCGAAATCTTTCTAACTCTCTCTCATTCACTCGTTCTACGTGCCCTGATCTATTCTTACTAGTCTAAGACTCGATACAAGACGAAGTCGACAGATGTAGTGCACCAACAGACTCCCCCTCAGATGTTGACGAGTCGACTATCGAGTCACACCAATGCTGTGTCTTCACATCTTCATTCTTGATCAGTCTCTGGGCTTTTCTCTTTCTATCTTCTTCTCCTAAAATCACCTTGCTCTATCAGACTCCCCTTCACGATTTGCTGGTATTCATTTGTTCTTCAGCAACATCTGCTTTAGGATCGATGTCTGACTCAAATGTTGTTTACAAGATCATTGCCTGGCTTTTATCTAATTCTCTTGATCAGATCTCTTGATTCCTTAAGTTCATCAGCATCAGCAACTAACAAACTTTAGATTCATGATCAAAGTCTGACTTTTGTAAGCTTTGAAAGAATTAACCTGGCTCACCTGTAAAAATCTTAACCCAGAAATAAATTTTCTAAATTTAACAATTTAAATTCACCAACAATCTGATATAATCAGATAACTCTCTCTCATATCACAATTCAATGATGAACCAAATGTAGGTTTTAAAAATATCAATTGTAAGAATTTTAACAAACCTTTTTACATTTTAAGATTCACTCCCCCTCACAACCATATCATCATGCTTAGCACTTGAAATTTTGACAACCAGCTTTCCAATATCAGTTGTCGAAAATCTTTTTGAATTTTTCAAACTTTATGCTAAAACACACTAAAATCTTTTTGTAATTTTTGATTGTAAAGGAATGCAATAAAGAAATTTTTACAAACAATATTTTTTGTGAGTTTGTGCAAGAGGATCATATCAGTTTCTGAGACAGATCACTAACACCATTAAGCTTCATTTCATATTAAGTTCTAAACAATTTACCTAGATTGTCAGTATGTTTGTCCACTTAAATTTTCACACAAATTTCAATTGATCCGAGATACGATATTAATGTTTTAAGCTCTTGAACTTATTCATGTGTCCCACTACTTTAATATACTCCCGTATCCAGATCCCAATATTCAGTCTTACAGGTGAGTATACCACAGATGATATCTGTCAGGGGAATAAATTATGCAACCGTGATAGCTCAGGTCAGAACTTCCGTTCAGCAGAGAGCCTAGTTGACTTTTAGGTATGTCCCCTTTAGAGGATCTTTTGAATTACAACAGCCATGATTAGCATTTTTCAATGTTTCATCATTTTTTAGCTGAGGGTGGTGCTAAATTTCAAGCAAGCAGAAAGTATTCTCCGGGGACTAGGCCATTGCTTCCGCAAAATCAGAAGTCCCGGGATAATACCCCAGATATCACTGAGCATAAAGACCTAGTATCTCAGAATAAGGGACCTTTCAAACAAGATTTCAGGGGTTACCTATATATCCAAGTTTGTGTTAACCCACAGAACAAGCAAGTTTGAAATTTAGGTTTATATCTCGTCACAATCTACTAAATGTGCAAAAACCTACTGACATATCCGCAGTAAGATTGTTTATCACATTTTTACTTTACATTTCTTTAGCATGTTGTGATAGTCCACTGATGTACTATCATTTCCTCTATATGCAACAAAAACTCATTTTTGAATTTTATCATGTTTTTGTCTTTTTCAAATTTTCAAATGTTTTTGAATTTTCTGAAAATTTACTCCCCCTAAAATGCAAACACATTTTAGGAAATTTGAAAATAAACTGTACAATAAAGTGACAAACTGTACAATAAACTTGACAACTGATATCGAATCGCATCAAATCGCCATTCACTCGGCATAAACAATCAGAACTCCCCCTATCACAAACCATTTTCTCATTTAGATTTCAAAACACTTAAGTTTGTTTTAATCAAAATGATTTTTCCGGAAAATGAATTTGTGTTGATAAAAACCATTTGTAAGTTTTATCATTTTAAGAACGGGGATATGGTTCATCATCTTGTTCGTCTCTTGACATATATAGTAAATCAAGTACAAATTAATGTCCTTGATTTACCATTTGCATTCAAGCAACCTCTAAATCAATTGTAAAAATAACTACTTGTAAAAACACACAATACCACTTGTAGGAATATTACGTCTACATCACCATTTTACCAATCAGAATGCCGATTCCTGCTTCGCACTTACCAACCTGGAAGCTCCGGCGTAGTCATACAACCTGTAAACATCCAAACACTATCAAAATCTTTCACAAAATCTATCTTAACAAGAATGATGCCGATTCCTGATCCACGATTACAAACTTGGGATCTCCGGCAAGTCCTAAGACTTTTAAGGAAAACAAACTTCCACCCAAGTCTTATTTGACTTGGTGGCTTCCAATTCCTGAGCAGTAGGGTTGTAAGTTGCCTTTTTAGTTGCATAAAAATCTTTAACCCCTTTTACTTTTCCATCAAGCATTTTCTTAAAAATTTTCTTAACATTTCCATTAAAAGCTTTCTCAATATCAAATTCCTTTTCATCAGAATAGAATTGATTTGAAATTTCCACTTTACCAACCATTTGTTTAATTTCTTCAAAATTCAGTGATGGAATGTCAACATCATTCACTGAATGTTTTTCCTCAACTTGTGGCTCCTCTGATTTTGTGGAATCAGAATCATCGCCAGATTGTACATCTGATTTTTTAACAATCCATTTTTGATTGTCTTTTGCATTTTTTTTGTACAATCTTTTAGAATTTTCACCAACTTCATTCTTTGAATTTTCAAAAATTTTGAAGTTTGTAGTTGATGAATCATTCTTTTCAACCACTTTTTCTTTAAGTTTTTCAGAAACTCCCTGTTTTCTGTTGACTTTGTTTGGACAATTGTGAGCGATGTGTCCAACAACTTGGCATTGAAAACAAGTTCTTGTGTCTTTTGATTGAAAAACTCCAGTTCCTGTTCTTTTTCTTTCAGCAAGAAACTCTTGATTTGATAAGCTATTTGACTCCTCTTCATAGCTTTTTCCTGCAATATATGTCATTTTTGATTTAAAACCTCTAACATATTTTTCATTTTTACGATTTTCAGGTGGAGTAAAACCAAGACCTTTCTTTTTGTAACTACAATTTTGATTTGTTTTCTTTTGAAAACTAGAATCAGAATTGTAATTCTTTTTCCCTTTTTTCTTGTTTAACCTTTGTTGAACTTTAGAAGTATATTTTTTAGGTTTTTCAATAGATTTTAGATCCTTAATTTCAGAAAAATTAATTTCCTTCATTTTGAAAACCTTTTTAATCATGTCAAAACGAACACTTCTAATCGGAAACTCTTTGTCAGAGTATAATTTGTCCGAATCATTTAAAGTATATGCAACTTCAAATGTTTCATCATCCAAATTTGCCTTTGATAACAAAAATTCTTTACTGTAAAACCGTTTTTCCGATGATTTTGAACTGTTGACTGACGAACTTGAACCCCCAGACTCAAACTTTGACTCAGACACCTCCTCAGTATCCAACACCTGATCGACCACCTTTTTGATTAACTCAGACTCATGATCAGTATCAGACGAGGTAAACGTGATATCAATGTTATCTGGTAAAACGTCAGTTGTCTCGGATTTTAACTTTATATTGACTGCTTTTTCGACTTGCTCCTCATTTGGTTTTCTAGGAGAATACCCTTCCCAGATAGGAGGCGGACACTTGTTATATTTAACAGTCGATTTCTTACCAGTCTCATTCTTTTGCTTCTCATCCTGAAATGCTTCAAAACCTGCAACAGTAGGATAAACTCGATCAATGACGTAATCAGAACAAGAATAACTCAGTAATAACCTTCTGATCCTTTCATTCTCAATCTTTTCTTTTTCCAACTCTTGCTTTAGATTAGCATTTTCTTCGATGTAATGATTAATCGCCTTTTGCTTTGCCATCAACGTAGAATTTGTCATTGTTAAAGCTTTTTCTCTTTCAGAGTTTGTTGTTTGAAGACCTGTCACTGTTCTGTTCAACACACTATACGATTCTTTCACATAGCTGATGTCAGATAGTAACTTTTCTATCAGTCTTTCTCTATCAAACAGTGTAACATCTTTTTCTTCACAACTCTTGCAAATTTCCAAACATTTCTTGCAAGGCTTTTCAACTTCAACAATCTTCTCAACCTCAATTGTTTTTACCACTTCAATTACTTTTTCTACTCCAGTTACTTTCTCAGTTTCAATCACCTTTTCTTCATTCACACTTTTAACTTCTTCAGTTTGAACAACATTTTCAACTTTCTCATCTTGTTGTTGTTCTTTTGCAGCTTGTTTCTCCTTTAGTTTCTCCATGCGATCTGCAAAATAAAAATGAAAACTTTCAGAAGAAAGATGTTTTTTAGCAAGATTAATATGTTTCTCTTCTTCATCATCACTGCTACTCTCCATCGATGTTTGATCAAACTCTACAGATTTTTCAGACTCAGCATCTGAAACACCAGAATCAGATGGTGTTTGATCAAAAACAACTTCTTTTTCTGAAGTATCATCATTTTGCACACTCTCATCTGTACTTAATGATTCAGAATCAGCACTTTCTGAACTTTCTTCAGATGTACTCGATTGATCTTTCACTGTTTCACCAATTGATCTCATCCAAGTAACAAACAAATCTGGTTTTCTAACAATCTTTGCAATGAAAGCTTTGAAATCCCCTTTTTCATCAACAAACATATCCCAGCTGAATCCTTCAGGTAGTTGTTCATCAATTTGGTCCACTATACATGCTGTGCTGTTAGAAGAAATGTAGTTGCTCCAGTTGAAATCTACCAAACATCCTTTCTTTGAATCTTCAATCTTTCTACCATGAGCCGTCTGTAATTCTTGTGCCTGACCAACTTGCTGATAAATGGCTTTCCGGTAGTAGTCATCTTTTCCAAATGGATTCTGAGCACCACTAACTTCTCTGTTCTTGCATTCCCGCTTAAAATGACCTTTTTCCCTGCACCTGAAACAAGTAACTTTAGATTTATCAAAACCTAAAGTAGAAACACAAGCATCAAGAAAATCATTTCTCCCGGTAATTGTCTTGAACTTCTCAGCACGTCTAAGAACACTTGCAAGACACCATTTGATATCCATTAGTTCCATCTCTTCAGCATCTATTTGGTCGTAATCCTCTTTAGTAAGCATAGGATTTCCAATTCTACCAGCCACTAAACCTTCATATGAGATAAGCACGGAACCAAGTAATGCCATATGATCTTTCGCAATGTCTTCAGAAAAACTTTGACCTTCTGGAAGATTTAGAGCTATGTTGTATTGAATCACACAACCATTTCCCATCTTTGTGCTTTGAGATTGAAAACTTTCTGATGAGCTTTTCGGATTAACACTCGGATACAATGAGAAACTACTGTTGCTTTTGTTTGAGTTTTGATCAGTCTTTTCTGTAGAATCTCCAACACTATAAGCAGTCTGAATTTTTGGACTTCTCTCAGCTTCTGAAGTCGGAACACTACCCTTGTAATACATCTTTACATCCTGTTGACCACTTGGATTATTCATCCTTGCGATCTTCTGCTGTTCCAAATCCTGACTTTCAATCTTTTCAATGAACTGAGAGATCGATAATCTATCATAAACTCCAGTATTCTTCAGTATCATCAAATAAGTTCCCCACTCTTTCTGAGGTAACGCATCAGCAAGTTTATCCACCCATTCATCATTCTCTTTTTTAATGCTCATCATTGACATTGTTCTCACTAAGTGACAATATCGTTCAATGAGTTTCTTCGTATCTTCTCCGGGCAAACTTGTGAACAAATCAAATTCCTTTTTAAGCAATGCCTTCTTGCTTTTAATCATACTCGTACTGCCTTCAACCTTAATTTTTAGAGCATCCCATATTGATTGTGATGTTTTGTCATGTTGAAGTAGTATGAAGATGTCTTCTTTGATGGCCTGTTGAAGTAAACTGATCATCATCTTTTCAGCTCGGTATATTTCTCGTTCTTCCTTACTAAAATCTGAAAGCTGTTTTTCAGTCTGCATTTCGGTTTGTGGTGGAGTATACTTTGTCAGAATACATTCCCATGATCTTAGATGATTTGCTTGCACCCAGTTTTCGAATCTATCTTTCCATCCGTAGTATTCCTCAATTCCCATAAGCTTCGGGGGTTTCTGAGTCGTCCCCGTTTCGTTTTCTGAATTCATGTTCTGAGCAATGGAAGATGAACTAGGCGATGTTGCAAAAGCGTTGTGGAAATCGTTGTCCATGTTTCAATAATAGATTCTTTCAAGCGAAATAGTCAATTTGTAGCTTTCAAGCGAACTGGTCAACTTAATTTTCTTCAAGCGAAATAATCTTTCAAGCGGTACCCTTCAAGCGAAACAATTAAACTGAACAACTCTCAAGCGAAATTCTTGAAGCGAAATACTTTGAAGCGATCCTGAAAAGAACCCTGAAGCGAACACCTTGAAGCGAAAACAAACTCTGTTTGAAGCGAAATGTTAAGTGTCGCTTGAAGTTTCAAGCGAAATCGTCCAAGAATACTGAACTGTTCAAGCGAACTCCATTCAAATGTCGATTTTGATCACTTTTAGGTCGAATTTTGCTGTGAAACTTTCAAGGGTTTGTTATCTAGTACTTTTAAACAATCCGTGAGAAATTGAATAGTTTTTGACCGTGTAAAATTTCTGAACTGATGAAAGAAGGTGTAGAAGTAAGAAATTTTGATCGATTTCGGCTGAATTTTGCAGAACTTCTCCTCCTAAGCTCTGATACCAATTGTAGGGACCGGGTTCGCGACCTAAACGAGTCGGTTCAGAGGAATTCCATCAAATACAGGTGCGGAAAACAAGTATCTGACTATAAAACAGCTGAATCTTCACTTTAACACTGATTATATTGATATTTGAACACGAATACAATCAGTTCTCACACCGGCAGCACCTCGGTATGGAATCACTCAAATACAACTTCTGACAACTCTTTTTTATTTCGCTTGACACTGAACCCCTATATATAGACAATGAGATTTCGCTTCAGCAAGACTCAAGCGAAATCTTAACATGTTGATTTCGCTTGAGCTGCTTCAAGCGAAATCCTTTACATACAAATTTCTTCAAGCGAAATCTTTCTAACTCTCTCTCATTCACTCGTTCTACGTGCCCTGATCTATTCTTACTAGTCTAAGACTCGATACAAGACGAAGTCGACAGATGTAGTGCACCAACAAAGAAACTTTTGGTTCATAGCAGTATAATTACAATTTGGTGGGTAATTTTAAGGTTTGTTAACGATACGTTGTTTGATAGAGGGAGGGGGCACTGACTTCTGTTCTTCCTTAGGAGCGAATTTAAAAGAGTAGAATATGAATTACAAACTTGGTACATATGATAAGATTTTTTTATTTGACATTTTTTAATAAGGTCACCAGCATTTTAGTTTTATAAAATTTAGAGGTTTAAGTAGATTTTATTTTTATAAAACTGATCTATATAAAAAAATAGAAATTAATTTTTGTCTTAGTTTATAAATATCCTTCGCCTTAATAAAAAAATTAACTTAGTTAGTGGTTGGATGAAAATTTATAAAAATTATGCGACAAATCTATTATTTTTTCATATAAAAATTGCATGTATATTCTTTTTTATTATATATGTAACAAAATTAATTAAATAAAAGAAATTTAAAAGAGTTTGAGTAAATTGCCAAAATCGTCCCTGTGGTTTTATAATTGCCAGTTTCATCAAAATATTCTCAACTTAACAGAAAAAATAAACTAAGTTAGTGGTTTGGATGAAAATGGCATAAAGTTATAAACGTTGGGGGCAATTTGGTACAAAAGTGTCATTTTGGACGAAAATGGTAAACCTGCCCAAACCTCAGGGACGATTTTGGCAATTAACTCTTTGTGAAATCATTGTATAGAGTATATCTAATCTTCATTTGCTAAGCTTGATGAACACCGATCTTAAATTTGGATCATCCCACTTAAACCAACTTTACCAACGATTTTAAACGGCCATAACTTTTTCGTACATTAACATTTAAAAAAATGACACCATAAAATCAAGCATTTTATTCTCTTTAATTTGAGTATGATATTACTATAGTTTTTTTTTATTTGAAAAAAAAAAACTTAACATGCCAATACGTAATTACGTTACGTGATTTTGTAGTATGCCTTGTTTTTAGAACCATTATAACAAAACGTGATTTTGTATACGCTACGTGATTATGTACCATTACGTTATTACATAGCACTACGTGGTTACTTACCACACGTGTATTACATGCTAATGTTACATGATTATGTATATAATCTAGTACTTGATTATATAACATGGTACATGATAATGTAACCTTAATTGTATGACTTTGTACATGATACGTGATTACAAAGCACATCGTACATGATTATATGAACAACTACATGATTATACATGATTATATAACCTGATACGTGATAATATAACCTTGTTCTATGACTTGATACGTGATACATAATTAAAAAAAATATAATCCTTGATTATGTGAATTGGTATGTAATTACATGCCAACTTAATAAAAATTTAAAATATATATAACAATACTATACTCAAATTAAACATAATAACATTTTATATTTTATGATATAAATTTAAAAAAAATAATACAAAATCAAAAAGTTATTACATTTTTTTAAAAAAAAATTGATGGACCTAGATTTAACTTAAAAAAATCAACAATGGTATTATCTTCTTTTCCCTAGGTTTTCTACAATCTATATATATGATAAAAAAAAAACAAACTCAATGAACAGTGATTTATTATTTATTTTTTAAATTAAAATTAGAATAGAATTAATAGTAACATCATTAAGAGATGATCAAATGGTATCGGGTATAGGTACCGGTCTCAAATTTACCAAACGGGCGTATTTTCGGTACCGGTTCTGCACAGATATTCACCGATTTTTACCCTCAAATAGCGGTGTTGTACCAGTACTGACCGGTACCGAACCGTACCATGCTAGGTATATTCGGTACCGGTACCCAATTTTGGGGATTTCGGTAACGGTATTTTCGGTACCGGTTGGTTCCGAGCTCATCAAATCATGTAGCAACGCAGCAATGCAAGTAATTGCATCGTTTAGATTACTTTTCATACACACAGTAAGTAAACTGTATTTCGTTTGAATGAGGTTTTATATACACAACAACTTATTTTGCTTTCTTTTTTGTCTTTTTCTGTAATGAATGAATTGTAGCATGTAAAATTAACTTGGATATTTAGAATATTTATGAGCAAATCGTATCAAATCCTGTAAACAAACCGGTATCGTATCGGTACCAAATTTACTATACCAAATCATTTTCGGTACCAATTTGGTACCCACCTTTTGGCGTTTTCAGAATCGTTACTTTCGGTTCGACACTAGTCTAGCACCATACCTGTATTTATTGATTTTTACCTTCAAATACCATACCGTATTGTACCGAGCATTTTCGGTGCCGGTACCTAATTTCGATGATTTTCCGGATCGGTACTTTCGCTGCCGTTACCGGTACCGAGCTCATTCATATTTTAACGTGTTAGCACCGTAATAACTGAACTGAAAACAACCGAATTTCCAACGTGTAGGACGTGTGGGTCCTATTATTATATATTATGTTATTTAAAATCGTTTTTTTATGACGGAGTGACTATCCTTACCACGTCATTTTATTTATGATTTGATATTCGGTATCTGTTTGCCGTAGCTGACACGTCTTTTTTAGTCATTGGGTCCCGCCGCAACGCGCAGACGGAAAGTAACTAGTTTTTATGAAAATACTGTGTATAATAACCTCACCATCAATAATAATACTTTTGTTGTTCAAATAGGCTAGGCCACGTAATATATTTTTTTAATTTTATTCTAAACGGAATCGCATTTCCGTCATAACGTGTGGGGACATATGCTAGTTTTATATATTATCTAGATTTATTAAGTGTAAATAATTTAGGTATGCAGTAAAAAGTAGGATCAAAACCACAAAAGGCTGGTTAAATGTTTAATTTTCTCAAAATTACATATTTAATAAAGTGTGTTTTTTAGCCTATTAAATCGACAATAAACTCAATTTTGTTTATCTAAAAAATCACCATTCCAAAAACATTAATATCCTCTTTGTAAGTAAACTCTCCACTTGATATGCAAATTGGAATAACATGTTCATTGGCAAAACTCGATCTTTTATTAAATAACAAACGATTTTTTTGTGAAAATACATGAATCTTAGCATATGCATATACACCAGTCATCACCGCACCAGCCTTTTGCTTGAGGATCTTTGTTTATAATTGTACATTTCAAGTTGCAAAGGGGTTCATCACATTGCTCCAAAGGAAAACCGTTTACTTTACAAGCTTCTCCAATCTTAACATCAGTCCCTAAATCATACATGGATCCATCATTGAACAATAATAGTTAGAAACTAGAAAAAACAACCCGCGCTACGCGGCGGGATTCGTTTGGTTAACCCACATGTTGCGGGGGCATGGGTCGTAAAATTGCGTCAAGTAGTAAACAAACATAAATACGAATTTACACCGCTGCGTAACGTAAAACGCAGTAAAAGACAAACGTGAACTAATAATGCAACCTGGCAAAAAATCTACAAACTCGTAATCATACCGACACAATTGATTATACCGCCTATTTAATCAACAAATGATCATTTTGTAAGATATAAAAATTACCTGATATATAATATTTAATTTCCTAAAAACACACGACACTATTGGCAAATGAATGTAAATAAATGGCAATTTTGAAATTAAACTTCAAAAAGAAAGACAAACTTTTTTTACTGAGAGTGAAGATAGTTAGATAACCTCTAGATGTCAGTCATGAGTGACTTGGAAACTTGCACTGTTGTTAAGGCACTTCATCATTTGTTATTAACTAGTATAATTCTCCCGCGCTACGCGGCGGGGAGTCGGTCGGTAAGAGTTCGTTTAGTTACAATATCGCTATGACACTGGCAATCGGAATAGCAATCTAAAGAGGAAATCCAAAAAGAAAATGCCATAACATACCCAAATAAACGCTGACCGCTTTTACCAACATATACCTGAGAGTAAAAAAAATATTAGTTCAGTTTATATAAACAATATGCTAGTCTTTGAAGAGTGTCATTTTCCTCAATTCAAATATATTCCACAAATTACATTCTGAAGTCTGAAGATCTATGCATCTGAACCACATATGACTAAGAAATCAGTTGTACATAAAATCCATTTAGAAGCACAAAAAGGATGGTTTTCTGCTACCCTTAAATGAATAGAGGTGTCAAAACGTGTGAGCCCTGGTGACGGATTAAAAGAGTAGGTTTGGTTAGGCTGACCCGTAAATCCTTTTTTCCTGTTTCTGTTCTTTTTATAATAATATAAAGAGCAACCCATGCAAACCACATATAACAGACTTCTTTTGTTTGACAACAACTAAAACAGCAAAGTTGAGACACTACAACAGTTCCATCTTAAATGCATTAAGAAACATCTAAGTAATGTCATTGGCTCATACTTCCTTATTGTAAAAGCAGCTATGTAGCACATAGCCTGAAATGTGCAAGTGTAGTGTGGGTCTGAAAGAGTAGTTTAACCACAAAGAAAGCACAAACCTTCTTCAAGTCTTTTCCACACTTCGTATAAGCTCGATAGATGCGCTCAACTTCCTCATCAGTCCATGGAGATCCTAACATGTCAGAAAGCTGACTCTTTTGCATAAAAGACTTTAGTATCAGACATGGTTACTTTAATGAACATTTGTATATTACTTAAGTCAGTAAAAAAACCTGAAACCTGATGGCAACACAATACATAGAAAATGCAACTTCTCATTCAGCTTGTTGTCTCTTCTGCACAGGAGATATTATCTCTAATGTGACCCATCCGATCCCACTCCCCTGTACTTCCCTTTAAACACTTTCCAACCTGAATCGATTTCCATCGAAGAACTCCTCCATAACTTCCATTTTGACCCACTCTTATTAACTTTATCCTAAACCATTCAAACAAACCCTAATTAGTACAATCCAATTACCATAAAAACAACAAATCAAACACTTAATTCACAATTCAAACATTAAAAGTTTAGAACCATCTTCAAACAATCAAAATAGTTAAAATTACCTGATCATTCTTCATTGGACTACCATCGGTTCTTATCTCCACCTAGGGTTCGTGAGCAACTTATTAGGGCAAACAAACCCTAACAACCACACCATCACAACATCATCATCGTCACACTGTAGCAATACGTATAAATTAAAACAACTGTATGAAGTGGAATCAACATTAAAAGCTTCAGCACATGCTACTTGACATATATTCTTTGTGAAAAATGAAGAGAGGGAAAGATGGTTACCTTAATTGTGTCTCTACATTGAGGTCTGTGCAGAAATTCCCTCGTTCAGTCTACAAAGGGTTTCCGTTTTGCTTGCGATGACAGCTTTGTGATCTTGAGAAGATTAATTTAAGGTCCTGCAATTCCTCACTGAAGTAGGTACAAACATTGCGAAAGATGGGAAATCGAAAGCGTGAAGCAAGCAGAGATGAGTGATCGCTGGATTAAAAGTAGCGATGGAGATGGTTGATATTTGCTGGTCGCCACAGAGTAGAAGGTGAGAGAAGGATGAGCGGACGTGAAAAGAGGTCTCACCGTTGGATCCAAAAGGAACGGCTAGGATTGTTTACTGTTCCTAAGGAACGACGTGAATTGTTATTATACAAGTTGTCTTTCCAGAACCATTATGCACCTGGGCAATCAAATTCTTGTGCGGTGGAGTCAGTATCATCGGTAAACTTATAGATTGGATCTTACTCGGCCTCTCAAACTTCATCTCCACATATAATCCTTTCAACAATTCAGGCGATAGATTCAGATCTTCAAATCTACCAGCAGAAGTATAAGGCGTATCACCAGACGTAACCTAACAACACAATTCCAAAACCCTAGCTCAATAAACTTCAACAAACAACAATTAATTGTAAATAAAACTGGAGAAATATAAAATGTATCACCACAAGTAATCTAAAAAAACAATTTCAAAACCCTAGCTCAATAACTACAACTACTTATACATAAACTGAAGATATACAAAGTGTATCACCAGAAGTAACCTAAAAATACAATTTCAAAACCCTAGCTCAATAAGCTTCAATAAACTACAACTAATTGCATATAAACTGAAGAAATATTAAGTGTATCACCAGAGGCAACCTAAACAACAATTTCAAAACCCTAGCTCAATAAACTACAACTAACTGTTAATAAAACAGAATTAATTGTGAATATAAGTGAAGAATAATAAGAGTGTGAGAGTGTTGAAATTACAGCTTGAATGTTGGAATCTTCTGGATCATCGAGAAAATCGTTGACTTTTTTGGAGTCGTCAACAGCGAGAGAGTCTAGATTAACTTCGTCGGCGGTTGCTGCAGTGGTAGTGGCGGCGGCGGAGGAGGAGGATGCGGTGGACTCCTCCGTTACGTCATCGGGTTCGTCGGCCCATCTGCCGATAACGGATTTGGCATCACCGTCGGTCAGGTGGAGTATTGACTGTGTGATCGGAGAGTGTGCAGATTTGGGGGAATTATTGAGTCTTTCAGTTGAACTTCTTTTTATAGAAATGAACGATTGTGTTGCCGACGCGGAGCCGCCTCAGATCCACCGGCACCGGCCCTCCCTTATTTACTCTCTCTCATCTGTAAAACTCTTTGCCTCTGCATTCTCTCTTTTACAAATAATAAAGACAGTGGCAATGCCGTAAATAGTATCCCAATTATGTCCAATTGATATACTGTTCATAAGCTCCTTCATCAATTGTTATTATATAAAACTAGTAAGAAACCCGCCGCTTCGCGGCGGGCTCATTTGTAATAAAAATTGTTCTTATTCAAATGTACTTTTTAAAGGAATATGCTAATATAACTAATATACTAATTCCGATGACCAAACAACATAATAGTTAAGTCGTGTTTAAGTCGCAAGTAGAAAGGTAGCAATATATAGACCCACATAGAAGTTCAAATCTCATTAGAAGAAGTAATCGGTTAGAAGTATATTACAGCTTTGCAGCTACGACATGTGATTGTAATTATAACACAAATGGGTCGAACTAAAATTAACAAATATTTAAACATTGTCATAACCTTTTTACAACATGTATAATTAACGAAGTTGTTCAACTAACCTGAAGAGGGTTGAACGAAGAAACTCGGAAATAATAAACCTGTATTGATAAAATGCCACAGAATCATTCCGCAAGTATTCAAATTGTCATCTAAGTTTGCATTTGTGAAGACATATATACAAATCTTGGCCAAGTAGATAATGAAAACTTCTATAAAGCCTAAAACATACAATTATATGTCTACAGAAACCTGTATTAGCATGAAATAGACACTAAACATAATTGTAACTTCTTTTTTTTTTTGAACGACCAACTGAATTTTTATTCAAAAACAAATCGGCATGGGCTGCAGCAAGACACTAAACAGCACCGCCACACTATACAGAGCCACCAAAACAGAAAAAAAAACAAAGCGGAAAAACAATTACTTAAAAACAACAAAATTCCGCCACTTCTGCCATGTTAAGATAACATGGTCTTTTGAGCAATTTCGGACCCAGAGATAACCCATAGTTTGATCTCCTCAATAATGGTAACTTCAAATAGATATTTTATTTCACATCTCCAGATCCTTTTGTTGTATAATCAAATAGATACTACAAGGGTAAATATTTCTTTAAGATGCTATTCAACTTCAAAACTCTTAAAAGAAGGAGCTATACTCTAAATATAAATTAGATGATCTAGAGCCACTTTCTACAACTGATTTTAATTTGTAGAACCGACTAAAATTGACTTCAAGCAGATGCACTTTGTGTTATGCCTAAATCTTAGATAAAACTTCATAATAACTTGCCATCAGCAAGCAACCTGTTAAAACTTAATAACTATGATCAACTTTTGGCAACTAAAAGGTTGTATGGAGAAAAAAGAATAACCCAAGCTGCAAATTCAAATATAAAATTATTAATAACCATGATGACCATAATGTCAAATGTTGGGAGTCGACTTTTACACCATGTTCAGTGGTTGCCTCTTAGTTTTTAACTTCGATGTATTCTTTCCCTAACATTCTTTTATTCAAGTTAAGAGTATTTAAACTAAGCTAGGGTGCGCAGCGTGTAAGGTATAAGAATCCGAAGCAAAGCAATCTCTCCTTTTGCTACAAATCTCAGTGCTCTTATTGATACATTCAGTAGTGGTAAACAATGTAAACACTTTGTATCTGTAATGAAAAACGAAAACTCACCAAAATGGCAAAACGTGCTACTGTGGTCGCTAGAATATCAGTCACCAGCCTACACCAAATAAACTGTCCCGATATTTGTCTTGGCTTAAATGAAATCTACAGTTGAAAAATCAAATAAACACTTCAGGTTTAGGCAGAAAATGACAGTCAGTTTTTTTTTTTTATATTGAAGAACCAAGAGACATAATCTCATATAGACCATTTTTGCCTCTTATAAACTTTCAGGAGGATAGGCAAACTAATAACCATTCAAACAAATTCCAGTTGAAACTGGACATCTAAACCAAGCTACATAGAGTTGGCAAAAAGTTGACTGCATCTTTCAAAATGTAAAAGAAATTACCTCCAAATTAAAGCAATCCACACAGCAGCAAAGCAACGTGAAACCCTAAAACAAAAACACAAACGAAACTAAAGAGAAAAGAAAGTCAGAAGTGTGCTAAACAATGGAACAACAGAGAAAACTGGAAAGAGGAGATACAAAGAGATCCGTCTTACCTTCAAATCAGCACAACAACAAAGCAATGTGAAACCCTATAAGTGAAACCGAGAAAAAAGAACTGTAAACGCGAAAACAGACGAAATTCATCACAAACGGACAGTTCAGTTCAACAAACCCCAAATTAACTACGAAAAAAACACAAATTACCTGAAGAACGTCGGATCCTTGGGGACGGTCGCCGCCATTAAGTGTTGTTGGTGGTGACGCACAGTATGAAATTGCAGATATGAAGCCCTTGCTTGTACACTGATTCAAACCTCCTTTTTAGGGTTCCAATGAGATCGCTTGTTTTTTATACACAGATGGCATTCCACCATGTCTAGGCTTCGTAACCCCAAAAGCAGAGCATCATCTTGCCATGTATTAAATGACCGGCAGATGTAAGTGAAAACAACCTGTGAACAGGAACTGTAGCTAAGAAGCTACGGTAAATGTTTATATAGAGTAACTAGTAGATGACGCCCGCGCTTCGCGGCGGGTATGTTTTTCTATTAACAGGAAATGATGTACTAAACATAAAAGTCTGAAGGTTGTAGTAGGTTAACCCAACTGGCTTCTTGTTTTGAAATATATTTCTGAATCATATACCCAGCCTGTTCCAGATCTTTGTAATGTTATAAACTAATCAGTCACTTGAAGTTGGTTCCTTTCATGGAAGATTTGAGTTTCAAAATGCCATCTATACACCTTGGAAGCAGCAGGCAATTTTAGAAAGTTTGTGGTGTGCCCAAGAAAAATGCCATCCTAGGTTGCACGGATACGGGTACGCGACGGGGGTACGGGGACAATACGGGTACGGGGAACGGCAAAACTCAAAAATTTAAGATACGGGTACGGCAAAGGTACGGCAAAAAAAATATAAAAAAATTACTATATATAATTTTTTTATGTATATATAATGTCAATTTTAAACTTTTTATGTATAAATTTAAGGGCTAATTGTAAACTAGTAAAGATAGAGGGAGTTAAATGTTAGAAACACAAACTAATATAACACTTTTTATGTTAAAGTTTGCAAGATTTAGGGACTAGATGTGAACAATTAAAAGATACAGGGGTTAAATATTAAAAAACTAAACTTGTTTAAACCTAAAACCCTAAATATTATCTTCCAGACTTCCACAGCCGACACTTCTTCCTTCTTCTTCCTCCTTCTTCTTCATGTCATGGTTTTCCGGCAGAAATCGCAGCTCCGGCGCCGGAATTTGCCGCCGGAAATCGTAATTTGGTCGCCAAGTACCCCGGAAACGTCCCCGAAACGTCCTTGACCGTCCCCTTGACCGTCCCCATTTTTTGGGAACGTCCCCAAGCCGTCCCGCACGCGTTTCCGTCCCCTAGCAGTCCCCGGGACGGGTACTCGACCCATAATGGCGTCCCCGTGCTACCTAGATGCCATCTATACACCTTGGACCTGAGTAAGAAGCTATGAAACAGCGGCAACTCACAAACATAAACAGTCGGACCTACAACAGAAGACGCTAACTCAAAACCAATCATAAGGTAAAAACACAAGAAAAAAAACCATACAGTACGACTTCGGAGGAAACCAACCTGATGAAGAAGATGACAAACCAAAAGTAGCGCTCCCAAAAGGCCTAAATGAGGTCGACTGACTGGCGACGGTGCTGGGGATGGCTATCATGAGCATAGGCATGTCTTTTTTTTTTCCAGGGTAAAACATCATGGTCATATTCTACAATTTTCGCAAAATCTAATTCTTTTCTAACATTTATTACCAACAAAAAACACTATTTATTACCAAGAAAAAAATCCAAGGATCAGCTAACATAATATTAGCCCAGCCATACAACATAATACACAAGCATAAGAAGAAAAACAAATCATCATAGACCCATACAAGATAACTCAAACATAACTATTTGTATAAAAATAACACAGCGGTTTGTAATTTTGTTCAAAAAGTGACCAAGATTCTTAAAACAACATTCTTTGACGCCACATTCCAGAAAAAAGTATCCTAATTTCCCACAAAAATAATAAAAAAAAACATTACTTTTCAAACATACAAACATCATTTCTGTAATAATTAAAAAGTTACAATTTTGAACACAAAATCAGCATAAAAACCTTACCTTTATAACTTTATATAATTTACCAAAACGTAAACAATTAAAAAGCACAATTCATATATCCAATTACAAGCAATTCAATAAATGATGATAAAAATTAGTAAACAAACACAACGGAACATACATTGAACGAATTGCACAAAAATAATATAAAAAAATAACAAATTGGGGCAATTTGTAATTACGAACCTGCACTTGATTCGTGAGTGCAGAAAGGCGGATCGAGTGAGAAAGATCGGTTATCTGAAATTGATGGTACGAATTGGGGATTTAGGGTTTTGGTGAAGAAGAAGAAGAAGCCAGAAACCAGAGTTGCGGTCGGAGCTTACCACACGATCGGTACCTACGCGTTTGCCGATCTACGCCAAAACGGGACATGCACGACAAATCTGACTTGCCGGAGTTCTGCTGGAACCCTAGGCGCTACTGGTAAGGTCGCCACCATCACCATTAACATCTGGTATATCAACCACACTCATCGCCGCTGGAAAAAGGGGGCAAAAGACAGAGACGGTCACCGAAACACGGTGGGCGGCCTACCGTAGGCCATGGCCGGATCCCCTTCCGTCGCTCCCTCTCTCTCTTGTACGTGAATGGGTGGTTGCGGTTTGTGATTTAGTCGGAAAACTGGATCAATTTGAAGGAGAGTAAGGTGATTTGGTTGAGTTTGAGGGCTGTGTTGAGACTGAAGTACTTGGGATGACCGGCAGATGCCGGTTAGATGCAACCAGGAAGCGGGGACTGTTCCTAAGAGGCTTCATGAATTGTTATATTTATAAATATAAATTATTATATAAAATGTGTTATTAAAGTGTGAACATATTACTATAAAAGTTATGGGCATAACAGATCTATAAACCATGTCAGAGTTCCCAGGAACCCTCTTGGTTTGAAAAAATTTAGTGTAAATCTTGTATGATTTGAAAAAAGTTAGTGAAAATTATTGAGAAAAATATTCCTGAATCCACCATTGTTTATAAACATACATAAACTTACCAACAATTGTGAGTATGAGCAAGACTGCAACATAAAGCTTCATTGACGCCATACCTTATAAATTCTTGATATGTATCGATGTTCGAAGATTATGGATGGATTTGTATCTATCAAGTATTTCAGGCAATGTGTATTTATATTGGTAGAAGTTAGATGATATCTTTGTTATTAAATGGGAGTGATATAAACCGCATTAAATACTTTTTTAACGGCAAATTTAAATAATTAACATAAATCATTTTTTTTATATTGGTAAAAGTCAAATGATATCTTTGTTATTAAATGGGTGTGATATAAATCGGGTAAAATACAATGAGTGACTTTGAATATGCTTTACATAAATCAATTTTTTTTTAATAAGGGTGGAAGGGGTGCTCAAACATATGGAGAGTGGTAAACTCTTCACCTAGACAATCAACACGTCATGTTAACTCTATATTTTGCACTCAAACACTAGGGGTGCTCAAACACATGGGAAGTCCATTTTTTTAACTGCAAGTAACGACGTGCCAACTACCGTGATACCGGGCGTTGTGGCCAAGGTCGACTACTCGACCGCCGCCAGCCCCTTGGCTCTCCCAAGTGCGCTGAAACCCGACCTCCACCCGCCCAAATGCACGACAGTGGAATAATCGGTAAAACCTTGCCTCCCATCCAAGACGAACCGGTCCCACCCGTAGTCGCCCTTCACCTGGATGCCGTAGAAAATAATGGGGAGAGCGGTAGTCGAACCTGGGTCACAATGAACACCAAGTTTTTCCTCAACCACTGCACCACTACCTCATTGGCGAGTCCATTTTTTTTATTTTGTATTTATGTAAATTATGCATTAATACATAAAACATATTTTAAACAAAATAAAATACATTTAATTAAAAAAGACATTACATTAAATTAAAAAATACATTAATATGAGAGTAAATTACAAGTTTTGTCCTTTGTGTTTGTATCAAATTGCAGGCGGTATCCTCTACCTTTAAATTTGACGAGTTTTGTCCTTAACATTTCAAAATCCTGCACGTTATGTCATTTAGGCTAAACCCAGTTAGATTTTTTGGTTAAGTATGGTCATGTGCCTTGCACATGAGGGTATTCTTGTCATTTTACCTCCGTATGGGCTTTTTTTGTAAAAAAAAACTCTTATTCAGGGGCTATTTTGTATAAAACTAAAAAATAAAAACTCTTTTATCATCTCTCTCTCTCAAACAAACACACTCACAACCACAACCACAACCACAACCACAACCACAACCACAACCACAACTGTAACACCCTAGTTATTATTTAACGTTTATCGTATAATCTAAACTCATAATCATGTAATTAGTATCACGATTATACTGAAAATACGGGCTTGTTAAAAACTTTTTACAATTTATAGTGATGTAACATAATGCGACTTAATTCACCGTTTCAGAATAACGAACGAAACAACTTGCGGAAGCTTTATTTAACATGTGTTCGGTTCTTGCACGACGCTTGATCTTCATCCGGGCTCTCGACATATACCTGTGTTCAAAACCAACTTAACAGTTAGTTTTGATAATTAAATATCTAATATAACGAGAAGACTATGTAATTCCAACATTGATAACAAGACCCAAAACAATGTGCTTGAATTTGGCCTCCACCGTAAATTACGGTGGAACCGTAATTTACGGTGGCCTCTGGATTGTTCTTCCACCGTAAAACAGGTGGAAATCACCGTAACAAGAATCAGCTCCACCGTAAATTACGGTGGCACCGTAATTTACGGTGGACCCTGCATCCAGCTTCTCCATTTTGCCGTTTTTTATACGAAAACTTCCGTATCTTTCCAACCGCTTATCCGAAAGACCTACCGTTTCTTCCTACATGTTTGTAATTTGATTCTCCATCATATGGAGTTAAAATCCGACTTCCGGATTAACAAATTTATAGAGTTTTAAGCTTTTGGCTTAATTTGGAATTTACCCATTTTAACCCATTCATGTACTTATCAAACAAACTTATTTGTTTGACCCCAAATTCTCGTGAATCTTCAAAATTTCTATATTGTCTATCCTATTTGGCTCATACCGCGGGTTTCCTACACATTTTAAACCCGCTTATACTCAAGTGCTTATTTTGACCCGTTAAGGGTAATTAAGCACTTCCATTCATAAATCGCTGTCAATTGTTTCTAGCATTCGCATTACCACATTTCTTATCATATGACCTTCCACCACAAGTATATTTGTGGTAGATTTAATGTGGTAATCTATATAATCCAAGTTTTACCCCTTGGATCGTGATTTTACGGCAAAACTCAAATAGAGCTATTTAGCTAACATATTACGTCTTTCGATTTCTATACTTATTCTAAGTATTTACCTAATCGTGAAATTCGTTTTCAAACAACCCTTAAGGGTTGTTTGTCCAATTTAGCCTACGAGGGCGTTTTGGTCGATTATGATCCTTCTTTTACAACGAAGGGCTCTCCCCAATTATTCGACCAAATATCATTTTTAACTACAACAAAAATATGCGTACCTGGCTCGAATCAACAAATAGACCCGATTTATACCTCGCTTTTATTATCACACCATCAATGATGACGCAACTATCCAATTTTGCTAATCGGTCCTGTTAACATAAGACTTGACGACCACATTAGTCGATATTGTCAAATGGTGTTATCACCACCATTCGACCCGTTTGGACTATATGCCCAACATTATCTATTTAAACCAAAAACACCGTTTTTGATTTCCAATTCATACATCATCCCTTCCCAGGTTTTATAACCATACCATTTTTCTTTTACACTCTTTTCTTGCAGTTTCAACCCATTTCGGCTTACGCCATGGGTATCCTTTCAACCATGATTTACATAAGTCGACACTTGACAAATTTCCAAGTTTCCAATATTATTGTTTTCATGTTCACAACATATCAAAATAACGAGCATTCTACCTAAGTGTGTAAATTACACTTACCTTGCATCCGAACTACGCTTTTCTTCTATGCCCGACTCGTTTGACCCGTTTTCACTCCAAGCTTCACCTAGCTTGTTTAAGCGCCAACTATTGTTCATCATTTACAAGGTGGTTAGATTAGTCATTAACAATCACGAATATACCACCTTACTTATTGTCTTAGTCGAAACCACTTATTCGACTTCATCACTAGTTAGTTTGACTTTCTAAAGTCAACTACTTTTAATCATATAATATGCACGATTAAGGCAAATCAACATTATGATTAGAACCCGTTTTATCCCATGTCTCATGTAATTAGTCAAGCTTGTCAATTACGCGTTTCACTTGAATTTAAACACTTTACTTCTCATTTAGGCATTTTAACAAACACCTAATGGGCATAATTCTACACATTTGCTAACTAGTTCTTTATTAGTCATTTTTACCAAGATTAACATCAAATTTCAACCCTCTATGTCTAGTGTTTCATGAACTATATCAAGAACTTATATCATAGAAATCAATATTCATCAAATTAACACTTCCAAATCCGAGTGTTCATCATAACATACAAAAACCCACTTCAAGTCATGCATAAGCTTTTACTCAAACTTATAATTTGTTCAAGTATCTTGCATCAACTATCACCTATGATGATTTCTAACACCAACATATCGTCATCTTCATTATTAAGTCAAAACCCACTTAGCATATAATAGGGTAATTATCAAATCCCTAGTTTTGACGACAATTCATTAAATTTTCTATTAGGGTTTGTTTCTAAACCAAGATATAATCATAATAACACTCATATAATCAATATTCATTCCAGAATTTCGATTATGATTGTTCATCATAATCTCAAAGTATCACCAAATCGAAATTTTCAACATACCTTGTAATCCCCATGACTAGGTGGTCACGAATTTGTGTTCATGCATTGATTTGGCTCTTGATTTGGGCTTCAATTTGAGAGATTCTCGAGGGACTAGGGTTTTTGAGCAAGAGAGCCTTCACTGGCTTTGTTTGAAGTCGCAGACACACACACGTATGTGTGTGTGTGTTTTGTTTATTAATTGGTTTTAATAAAACTTTATCTAATTTGCCCATGTTTAGTCCCTTGACTTTACACCAGTTATTTATAGGTATCTTAACCATATTTGTTCCATTATGTCAAGACACTAACTAACTAGGTTAGTATTCCCAGTTACTTGGTGAGTCCCGGGAATTATAACCCGATATATTTTAAGTCCCGTTAACTCGGGCTCTTATAAATTCAATTCCTGAAAACTTTGATTCGCTTATATTTACTATTTGTATTTCTTGTTTAAACCCAAATATTTGCCGCGTTATTTTTACTAATAACGGTACGTTACCCGTCTTTTAGTATTAACAGAGTTTAATTACCAAGCCCATTTTCGGGGTGTTACAAGTCTACCCCCCTTAAAGAGGTTTCGTCCTCGAAACCTTGCTTACATAGTTCATTGAGTTCTGAACTCAATGCGTTTGACCTGAGTAATCTCTTAAGAATTATTCATACTTTAACCAATTGTTTGCATTACCAGAAAAATTATGGTAATATCTTTTCGGTTACATAACCCCTACGTACCTCATACGACATAATGTATCTTGAAATAACGTAATTCCGTTATTTCTGCTAGTTTAGTCAACTTAGCGAATTCCATCGCTTTTATATATTATCGAACTCTTGGTGAATCCGTTACCTTGACCCGTTTAAAGGTCTTTATTGAAATATTTCGCTTTTAGCAATAATTTCTTTAGTTTTCGGATTTATTGATTCGGCTCAATTATACCGAATCCCCCGTTTCCGAGCAAATCAAATTTCTTGACTTGAATTGCTGACCTTAACCGGTCTCACTAACTGGACTTATTAGTCCCGTTACTTTTCACCGCTCGCTTGGTTATAATGTGATTTTACTTCACATTACATTTCCTAACCGTGATTGTGTCACATCGTGTTTAGTTTGCATCAACCTTTTATTTTCGAAAATAACACTTTTCGAATATATCGTCTTGCGCCAATCTGTGTCAAGACTTGTATCTTTCATGCTTATAATTTAAATTCCTATCAGGATTTATGTTTGTAAAAACGCTATTTCTTACTAAAATCGAAATTTTAGTTTTAGGATCTTCTCATTAACTTTTGTCCATTATCCATGCCAGGATATTGATAGTCCATAATTTATTCTTTTACAGTCTTAATTTATGCGGGAAATCACAACTAGTTCCCTTGCTTTACACTATTGACCCTTAGATTCTTTCATTTAGCACCATAGGCTATTTCTTTAAGTTTTTCACCCTTTTTAAGGTGAGATATTAACAACTCGTCTCCTTCTCTTTTATGACCCGAGGGTCTTTTTGGTCCCGTAGACCTTAACACTGTGTTTAATCCCGTAGGTTATGATGATCCCTTAGATCATCTTTTATTCTTGTCTATATTCAAATGTATATATACATATATAGCTTCTAAGCATCTCTTATTATGTTTGGAATCATTTATTTTCGCTCTTGAATTTCAATTGACCTTGACCGTAGTCTAAGGTTTCATTTTTATATTCCGACTTTGTCCTTAAGTATGACGTTTTACAAAAACGACACGTTAAGGGACATATTTGCATTTTCCGGGTTCGAGTGTAAGTACACCCCCTCCCAATGCATATCTAAATCATTTTACATGTTTACATTCTCCGGGTTCGAGTGTAAGTACACTCCCTCCCAATACTTGTCTAAATCATTTTACATGCTTGCGTTTTCTGGGTTCGAGTGTAAGTACACTCCTTCCCAATACTCGTCTAAATCATTTTACATGCTTGCGTTTTCTGGGTTCGAGTGTAAGTACACTCCTTCCCAATACTCGTCTAAATCATTTTACATGCTTGCGTTTTCTGGGTTCGAGTGTAAGTACACTCCTTCCCAATACTCGCCTAAATCATTTTACATGCTTGCGTTTTCTGGGTTCGAGTGTAAGTACACTCCTTCCCAATACTCGTCTAAATCATTTTACATGCTTGCGTTTTCTGGGTTCGAGTGTAAGTACACTCCTTCCCAATACTCGTCTAAATCATTTTACATGCTTCTTTGTCCCTTCACTCGGGCTCATTATCCTAATGGAATACGCTCCCGTCACTTGGTTGTGCGTTTACATTATTATCAAATATTTTGCTTATCTGATTCATTTGGGTACTTTTTTTAATTAGTCCCCTTTACCCCGCCTTTACTACATTGGATGTAGATGTGTCCGCTATAAGAAACTCGTGGTATCATATGTCACTACTTACTTGGCCAGAGTAAGTGATTAACACATGACATACACGACCTTTTTATAGTTTTCACATCACGCCCTATGTAAGTAATACCTCTGTTTATTTCTCTTGGAAACAATATCCTGGATAGGTATTCTATTCAGGTTTGTCCAAGTTTTCAATCTAAATCTGCAACTATCAGTTTCTACATATTGGTTGCATGTTTATATTCATGCAATAATTTAAACGTGCACCTGGTAAATGCTTGCCCTAACGGGCTTTTCTTGCCATTTGCCTTGTTCGCGACCATTACGTGATTTAGGTCCTTGATGAGCATGCTCTTCTTGTCATATCTTGGACCGTTCCATCATCATATCCACAATTCATTTTGACTCTCGTCGTCTTTAAACGCGAGTGTCCTTCAATTAAAACATTCACAAAAGTTAGTCACGTCAACTTTAATAATCGCCCGTATTATAATACAAGTCTTTTTCTACTATACGTGTCAACGCGCGTATTTTCGTCAACTACATCAATCGTTTAATTGGGGTAACGTGTGTTACACGATAGCCCTATGTGTTATTTACAACAATTAGCATACTAAACTATTAGCATACGTATACTTACCGGATTTGCGATCAAGCCTCGAACCGAACACCCATCTTTATTAAGAGCATAAGGTTTAAGTCCAAGCATGGTTTTCCCCGCCATACTTGAATATCTTAAACCAAGGCTCTGATACCAACTTGTAACACCCTAGTTATTATTTAACGTTTATCGTATAATCTAAACTCATAATCATGTAATTAGTATCATGATTATACTGAAAATACGGGATTGTTAAAAACTTTTTACAATTTATAGTGATGTAACATAATGCGACTTAATTCACCGTTTCAGAATAACGAACGAAACAACTTGCGGAAGCTTTATTTAACATGTGTTCGGTTCTTGCACGACGCTTGATCTTCATCCGGGCTCTCGACATATACCTGTGTTCAAAACCAACTTAACAGTTAGTTTTGATAATTAAATATCTAATATAACGAGAAGACTATGTAATTCCAACATTGATAACAAGACCCAAAACAATGTGCTTGAATTTGGCCTCCACCGTAAATTACGGTGGAACCGTAATTTACGGTGGCCTCTGGATTGTTCTTCCACCGTAAAACAGGTGGAAATCACCGTAACAAGAATCAGCTCCACCGTAAATTACGGTGGCACCGTAATTTACGGTGGACCCTGCATCCAGCTTCTCCATTTTGCCGTTTTTTATACGAAAACTTCCGTATCTTTCCAACCGCTTATCCGAAAGACCTACCGTTTCTTCCTACATGTTTGTAATTTGATTCTCCATCATATGGAGTTAAAATCCGACTTCCGGATTAACAAATTTATAGAGTTTTAAGCTTTTGGCTTAATTTGGAATTTACCCATTTTAACCCATTCATGTACTTATCAAACAAACTTATTTGTTTGACCCCAAATTCTCGTGAATCTTCAAAATTTCTATATTGTCTATCCTATTTGGCTCATACCGCGGGTTTCCTACACATTTTAAACCCGCTTATACTCAAGTGCTTATTTTGACCCGTTAAGGGTAATTAAGCACTTCCATTCATAAATCGCTGTCAATTGTTTCTAGCATTCGCATTACCACATTTCTTATCATATGACCTTCCACCACAAGTATATTTGTGGTAGATTTAATGTGGTAATCTATATAATCCAAGTTTTACCCCTTGGATCGTGATTTTACGGCAAAACTCAAATAGAGCTATTTAGCTAACATATTACGTCTTTCGATTTCTATACTTATTCTAAGTATTTACCTAATCGTGAAATTCGTTTTCAAACAACCCTTAAGGGTTGTTTGTCCAATTTAGCCTACGAGGGCGTTTTGGTCGATTATGATCCTTCTTTTACAACGAAGGGCTCTCCCCAATTATTCGACCAAATATCATTTTTAACTACAACAAAAATATGCGTACCTGGCTCGAATCAACAAATAGACCCGATTTATACCTCGCTTTTATTATCACACCATCAATGATGACGCAACTATCCAATTTTGCTAATCGGTCCTGTTAACATAAGACTTGACGACCACATTAGTCGATATTGTCAAATGGTGTTATCACCACCATTCGACCCGTTTGGACTATATGCCCAACATTATCTATTTAAACCAAAAACACCGTTTTTGATTTCCAATTCATACATCATCCCTTCCCAGGTTTTATAACCATACCATTTTTCTTTTACACTATTTTCTTGCAGTTTCAACCCATTTCGGCTTACGCCATGGGTATCCTTTCAACCATGATTTACATAAGTCGACACTTGACAAATTTCCAAGTTTCCAATATTATTGTTTTCATGTTCACAACATATCAAAATAACGAGCATTCTACCTAAGTGTGTAAATTACACTTACCTTGCATCCGAACTACGCTTTTCTTCTATGCCCGACTCGTTTGACCCGTTTTCACTCCAAGCTTCACCTAGCTTGTTTAAGCGCCAACTATTGTTCATCATTTACAAGGTGGTTAGATTAGTCATTAACAATCACGAATATACCACCTTACTTATTGTCTTAGTCGAAACCACTTATTCGACTTCATCACTAGTTAGTTTGACTTTCTAAAGTCAACTACTTTTAATCATATAATATGCACGATTAAGGCAAATCAACATTATGATTAGAACCCGTTTTATCCCATGTCTCATGTAATTAGTCAAGCTTGTCAATTACGCGTTTCACTTGAATTTAAACACTTTACTTCTCATTTAGGCATTTTAACAAACACCTAATGGGCATAATTCTACACATTTGCTAACTAGTTCTTTATTAGTCATTTTTACCAAGATTAACATCAAATTTCAACCCTCTATGTCTAGTGTTTCATGAACTATATCAAGAACTTATATCATAGAAATCAATATTCATCAAATTAACACTTCCAAATCCGAGTGTTCATCATAACATACAAAAACCCACTTCAAGTCATGCATAAGCTTTTACTCAAACTTATAATTTGTTCAAGTATCTTGCATCAACTATCACCTATGATGATTTCTAACACCAACATATCGTCATCTTCATTATTAAGTCAAAACCCACTTAGCATATAATAGGGTAATTATCAAATCCCTAGTTTTGACGACAATTCATCAAATTTTCTATTAGGGTTTGTTTCTAAACCAAGATATAATCATAATAACACTCATATAATCAATATTCATTCCAGAATTTCGATTATGATTGTTCATCATAATCTCAAAGTATCACCAAATCGAAATTTTCAACATACCTTGTAATCCCCATGACTAGGTGGTCACGAATTTGTGTTCATGCATTGATTTGGCTCTTGATTTGGGCTTCAATTTGAGAGATTCTCGAGGGACTAGGGTTTTTGAGCAAGAGAGCCTTCACTGGCTTTGTTTGAAGTCGCAGACACACACACGTATGTGTGTGTGTGTTTTGTTTATTAATTGGTTTTAATAAAACTTTATCTAATTTGCCCATGTTTAGTCCTTTGACTTTACACCAGTTATTTATAGGTATCTTAACCATATTTGTTCCATTATGTCAAGACACTAACTAACTAGGTTAGTATTCCCAGTTACTTGGTGAGTCCCGGGAATTATAACCCGATATATTTTAAGTCCCGTTAACTCGGGCTCTTATAAATTCAATTCCTGAAAACTTTGATTCGCTTATATTTACTATTTGTATTTCTTGTTTAAACCCAAATATTTGCCGCGTTATTTTTACTAATAACGGTACGTTACCCGTCTTTTAGTATTAACAGAGTTTAATTACCAAGCCCATTTTCGGGGTGTTACAACAACCACAACCACAACCACAACCTCACTCACCGCACAGTCAACATCCACCCCACCTGCCACCACCACTGTTCACCATCTCCACCACCATTCAACAACAACCACCATCAGTGAGAGCAAATAAAAGACACAATGGACAACACACTAAAACAAAATAGACAACAGACTAATACAGAATAAACAATAGATTAAAACACAATGGATAGCAGAATAAACACAATGACCAGAACCTATAACACAATATATAGAGTACCAAAATATAAAACCACCTTTATTGTGTTATAAGTTTTGATAAAAACGCAGTGGCCTGAACCCAAATTAACATTGTGTTATAAGTTTTGATAATAACACAATGTATAGAAGTCCTAGTAAAAACGTAATAAACAAAATCTAGTTAAAAGACACAATGATCTGAACCTTTAACACAATGCAAAAAAAAAAAAAAAAACAGTAAAGATGAAATTTTTTATTTTATTTTTATATACCAATATCATACTCATATTAAAGATAAAAAAAAACGCTTGTTATTATGGTGAGCTTTAAAAAAAATGTCGTATGAAAAAGTTATGAACGTTTTAAATTGATGGGGGAAATTGTCATGTGTCTTGCATGTGGAGCGAGAAAGTAAATAAATGTAGGATTCCTTTTATACCCTTTCGTTATCTTCTTTTATTTAAAATTAATCTCAACCCTACAAATTTTAGATCAATGGACCAAAATCTTTCTTACCCTTCTTATTTATTTTTCCTTTGTATTTGATTTTAAACCTAGTGAGTGTCTTATAAGTGTGACCAAAATTCCCTTGTTTCTTTTTTGTAGGCAGCGGTTATCACTTCTCCACTTCTCTTCCATATTTTAATCCCTTCGTCATCAAATAATCTCATAATTTCGAATCCATGCTTACTACGAATTCTGGTTTGATTAATCATGTATGTTTTTTTGTGTCATGTAATTGGAATCTTGAGCATTGTGGCACCATTTGCGTCCACCACAGCACAATTTGCTTTTTGGTGTTGTTTCTTATATGTTAATGTTAATGGTAACTTTGTGTTTCTGATTTCTTAATTGTTTGTCTATAATTTAGTAATGTACGTTAATTTTTTGGTTCTCACTACATTTTTTTACCAATGCTAAGAAATTTTAATATCATTCCACACGAAAAAGGGCAATTACAAAGCAATGGCAGGTAGTCGGGCAACAAGTTGCGCCGCCAATGCTAAATATTGTTTCGTCTATGTTAACTTTTTTTATATATAAATCTGGTTCACATCGTATGATAAATCAGGGCGGGTGATGGTTAGGTACTCAAGGGCACCCACCAGTGATTGGTAGAGAGTGGGGTCTGAAAAAGGGGTTCATTCGGTAAAAAAATAGCATGCGGGATGATGAGGATACTTCCTTGGTCGGACCGAATGCCCAGCAATCATAGAACCGAACATTTTACTCAAATGTTCGGATCGTATCTAATGCCATAGACGGAACGATTAGACACATTGATACGTCGTAACTAACTGGGACCCACAACTTTAACTGCCATGACAGCGACTGATCCGACCCTAACTAACTCGCCACATCAGCATCCCCCAAAAGCATAAATACCCCGCCAAAACTCCTCACCAAAGGTAATCACCATTTTTTCTCTCTCTAACCCTTCTCTTTCTCTCCCAGACCTATCTTCTCCTCACAAATACTTATTCTCACGCCCGAGCTTGGTTACAGAGTGGCCCCCCCTCCCTGTGACGAGGCTAACGGTGTGTTTCTTTCCTTGTGATCTTGCAGGTTCTAGTCAAGGTCATCTGAAGCTCTGCTCATACCAGGTCGGTCTAACTGGTTTTGAGTCTTCAGTGGCGCCATCCCCTCGAATTCACACAATTCACCCTGTTAATTCCGTTCATCCGAAATTATGGAATCTACAACAGCTGCCTCCACAAGCACCTTCCCGTCTTACAACGATATCTGGGAAGGCAGAGTTGCACCTGTAACAGATGTTTCCACGACAGTTGTCGCCCCGGCGATCTCAACAGGATCGGCAACAATGCCTCCACCTGCAAATTCTGTAATTACGAGCTCTATTACCACGGTCTCAGTTACCGCTCCAGTTTCCACGCCGTTGCCTAATTTCGACAATGCTTTCCTTCTGCAGAGCGCCGATTTGTTGCGACAACTCTAGCAGCAGCAGCAACGGGAGGAAATGTTACAGAGTCTCCATACAAATTTGTTCAGCAGCGCTTATCCAGGGGCTAATCCCATCTCCGCGGGAACTTTTACTTCCGAATCTATGGTAAGTCCTATAATCTCCACTCCCATAACATGTGTTTCACAAGTTTCATCGCTTACGAGCGCTCCAATAAATAACGGTCTTTATGACCTGTTTCGCCAGGGATCTATGGGTCTAAACCCTCAGGATCAGGAGTTAATCATGCCGTATCATCCTACGTCTATGACTTCTCAGTCGAAATTCACGTTAAGGATCGTTAATGTGCCGCTCCCGGCAAAGTTGAAGATGCCCCCAACGTTAAAATTTTATGATGGCACGTCCGACCCGGACGATCACATGTTCGCTTTCGCCGGAGCAGCTAAGGTCGAGCAATGGCCCATGCCAGCATGGTGTCACATGTTTGCTCAGACTCTCACCGGATCAGCAAGGGTGTGGTTCGATGGTTTACCAGAAGGATCGATTGACCACTTTGAAGACTTCCGGCGGATATTTTTACAAAATTTCTGTCAGCAGCGACGCTGCAAGAAAGACATCACCGAAGTTCACCACATAAAACGCCGCGACGGAGAATCCGTAGAAGATTTCATTGATCGTTTCAATCGAGAGAGCATGTAGATAAGTGGAGCAGTGGATCAGCTCCATGTCTCCAGGTTCTGTCACGGAGTCCAAAACAATCAGCTTGTAGAGAAACTCCATGAAGATCTCCCAAAAACCATGGAGGTACTTATGGAACGAGCCCGAGCCTTTGTCCGAGGAAAGAGTGCCTGCGGGCAGCCGAACGAAACCGCAACAAAGAACGCAAAGGCCCGAGCCACATCAGGGAGACGAAACACATCACCACCAAAGGATAGAAATAGCAATTGGAATAGAAGTCGTGGGCCATACCAGAAGTCTGACCGAAGCAATTTCCGAACTGGAAACGTACGTTTCAATACATTCTCCGAGTTAACCAAATCGCCGAGTGAGATCCTTAGTACGGAAACCACCCGGTTTACTACACCATCGAAGCAACGGCCTACATCGGATAAACACTCTAAAAAGTATTGTGAGTATCACCGAGACAAGGGGCATACGACCGACGAATGTTGGGCACTAAAACAAGAAATTGAGAAAGCCGTACGATCCGGAAAACTCTCCCATCTTGTGAAGGAAGTAAAAGACGGCAAAAAATCAGCAACCGCACTTGACAACCCAAACACCGAGGCCGGAATCAATATGATTTGGTCCACCGAATCAAGAGGGGTAAAGCGGTTGAACCAACATATGGCGGCTTGGATGCACCAGCCTATCTACTTTCCTCCGATAGACCCGGAAGATGCTCGAGACGGACCGATCACAATATCGGCCGTGATTGCAGGACACTTGGTCCGACATATTTACGTAGACGGAGGAAGCGCCTTTGAGATAATGTATTTGCAATGCTTTCAGCAGCTGAATGTGACAACCCTCACCAAACCAGGTATCCGTACGAATTAATTAGTATTTAATTACTGTGCTTGCTTACAATTGTGGATAAACTGCTACTTGAATTCTGATAAATACACATACTTGCATCATACTTTATTAACTGTCACTCCATTATTTACACAGAACTATAGTGACAAACTTGATGCACAAAAGCACAGTTGCACAACGAACGGATAACCCATTAAACGTGCTGACATAGCCAGCACCAGACAGACACTGTCTCTAAGGCCAGTATGAGCCAGGAATAGTTTACTACACTAGTAGAGAGTGTAGGGAAATGAGGGTTGTAGAACTGCGTCACTAGGTGATAGTTATAGTGACCGGATGTGCCTAAAACATGTTCTAAACACAAAATTCTGCACTTTAATATAAAATTCAGCATTTAAGTTAACCAGTAAAGTGCAAAAACATGGGAAAATAATACTAGACACTTTCCAAAGTGTCGGGAATTCTTTGTGTCACTAAAAATAATAATATAGACACTTTAAATGCTTATTAAGCACTTTAACGGATCAGTATCCAACCGAACAATCGGACTTTACCCGGAACATAAAAATATTGACAATAATATTGTTTTTCTTTTTCTGAGCCAGTTAGGGTCCCCGAATACCCTAACACCTGTTATATTTCATAACACACTATAACACCTTACATAATACCCGGTACCCGCTAAACACTAGATATAACTAGGGGTGTTCAAAAAACTCGTGGCTCGCAGCTCGCTCGAACTCGCTCGAAAAAAGCTCGAAGAAAGCTCGGCTCGAAATTGGCTCGGTTGTAAACGAGCCAGCTCGGTTCGGCTCGATTTGTAAACGAGCCGAGCTCGAGCTTGGCCTGGCTCGGCTCGTGAGCTGGCTCGATAAGGTTTACATCCTTCATTTTTTGTCCCACATCGCTTAGAAAACAAAAAGTAAGGGAGTATCTCCCCTATAAAAGTAGTTAAAGACAATGGAGAAAGTGAATTAACTATTTATACTTGCATATTTAGCCATATGGTTAAATTAAATGACAGTTATGGCCCTTAGGCTATGAAGAAATTCATTTTTAAGGGTTTTTTAAGTAATAAATTTTGCGGTTCTTTGTTAGTTCGAGCTAGATCGAGCCGAGCCGAGCTAGCTCGAATTCTAATCGAGTCGAGCTCGAGCCTCAAACCTTAGCTCGATTTAAAATTCGAGCTCGAGCCGAGCCAGCTCGAATCGAGTTCGAGCCGAGCTCGAGCTGGGTCTAGCTCGGCTCGACTCGGCTCGTTTACAGCCCTAGATATAACATTAAACCCTCCACTAATTAAATTATTACCCACAAATTTACATATAACTTTTTTTTTATGTGGTAACCGTCCCAAATGGGACCCCACTAAAAGACTTTTACAAAGTTTGCCAATTCTCATGTTACCATCTTGGAAATGTGAAGTCATAATTATACTTCCACTAGACATCAACATTTACACTTGGCACCTCTAATAATCACCAATTACCCCCCAAATCTTACACTTAACCCCCCCCATGGTTAAACTTCGGCTCCCCCATATGGCCACTTTAAAACTCACCATATCCCCATGCAATCTTGATTAAAGATATGAATAGATTTGTGTATGTACTCCCCCCAACATTATAACCGAAGGACAAAAGGATTGGGATTGGGATTATAAATGTCCATCCTCATCCACTAATCTCCACACAACAAATCCTTTCCCTTCTCTTGCAATCAGCCGAGACCAAGCACACATCCACCACCATTTTTCAATCTTGATCTTGAAATTCCAAGCACATACAAGGGTGAAGGATCACGCACAAGGAAGCTCGGTGCTTACGGAGTGCCAAGGACCTCACTACGTTGCTATTAACTACCCGTTTTTCGTCTAGTTTCTTCACTAGCCACGAGCTAGTAGTAAGTGACTCTAAACACCCTATTGTTCATATCTAAAGTGGTTAATAAGAAATTTGTCGGGTAAAAATCATGAACACTAGAGATCAAAACTAAAAGTCTACTAAAAATAATAAACATGGTGGTTAATGAATGAATGTTAGTGTAAAACTTTTGAAACTAGTTTTGTTATGATTATTTATTGTTGTTGATTGCTAGTGTTGGAATGGATCGTCACCAAACCACGCTAGATCATGTTCATGGAACATGAACTAGCCTTATGTTAAGTTGTAAAATTATTAGATGACGAACCCTTTCAAACATAAACATGAACTTGTGTAAAGACAATTTTTCTTATGAAATGGAGTTCTAAACTAGTAGATCTAAAGATCTACAAGTGGTATTTTCGAAGAACCAACTGTAAGACGAAACCATGTTTTAAAAACCGGATCTTTCCTAAACTAAAGGTGTTTTTGTGAACAAACAAGTGTGTAGACACTTGTGTAACGAAAGGTTTTAACAAAGAATTATTTTTGTAATATTTGACCTAGAAGTTGTAAAAATGTATTTTCTTCAAGAATAAAGATCACAAGAAACCGACTTTATTTATAAAAATGGAAAGATCTATTAAAAACACCGGAAGGTTACTACACATTTTTACATAACCCACAAGTTCATGTGTTTGCGACTTACGTATATTGTTGAAATATTGTTGTTGATGTTGGGAACATTGTTGATTGAATTTATAAAAGAAAATGATACGCTTGTAAGCGTGGCCACCTCCAGTTACAGAGGAAACTCTAGCGAAATTTTTACAGAAATATAAACACTTTGAAATATTTTTGGTAACAAGTGTTATGAGTATATTTTTAACTTATTTTTCCAAACAAAGTTCACCATGATTTTTATTACAAAATTACCAAGTGTCGGAGGTGGGATTTTCACAAAATAAAACTTGCTAAAATATATATTTAGAATATATATTTTTCATAGTAACACTTGTGTAATTTTTATGATTATTTTGTGAACTATACAAATATTATTTTTAGGGTAAAATAATATAACTCGAATACACTGAATATTCACGGCTCCAAAATAATACGAACGCCTTCACAATAAATATTTAAGTTACACCGGTATTATTTATACCACCCGAACCTTACAACGTAACTTGCGTATTTTCAGAAAATACACATAAGTATGTATTTTGACAAGGATATTATTTTGGAAAATTATATGAAATAAAATATAATATTTTTGGGAAAAATATTTATATTTTGGAAGTAGAGTATTTTGGAAAAATGAAATAAAATATATTACATTAAGTGAGACTTAATAATATATTTCGAAGTTATACGAACGCACATGTATTGAAACCCCCATCCTTGGGAAGGAATATATTTACAAAATAATTACGAAGTGTAATTACGAAATAGTTGCCTAACTATTTCCCAAAGACAATAAACCTTAAGCTAAGGCACGACCGTCCGTCTAATAGAAGTTAGTACGTGTAGGTCGTCGCACAGCAGGTTGACCGGGAGATTTATTGTTAGAGACGCATTTCGGTGAGTTCATGTCCCCCTTTTCTCTTAACTGTTTTCAGTTTTTATACTGCGGGGGTGAAATACATGTTACTATGATTACGAATACTTTTTAACATGGTATGGTTAGCTTAAGGAGGGTTAGGACGTACAGATCATGTGAGTGAGTAGGCGCAACTTGAGGCCATTAATCCTCATTGTAGGACCGAGGGTCGAAAGCGGTAGATCTATCTGGGTGTAGCGAGCCCAACCCCTGAGCCCGCCTAATGGACCAGGTGGTGACTTTGTACCTGACGCAAAATCCGCTAGGTTTGAGTCTTCCTACGGCACATCACACATATCAATGGCCTTGCAAACCATTGGTGATCTCTTTATTTCCTTATTTGCTACATACCAGGATTTTTATACTTACAAAGGTTTTACATACTCACTACACATGAACTCGCTCAACAATTTTTGTTGATTTTTCCAACTTACATGTATTTCAGGGAACTAAGGATCTGGCACGGTATGCTACGTTTTCACGCTGCGTTAGAGTTATGGGATCATCCGAGTTTAGGGGTTGTGGCTTTTACCTGGACGAGTCACAGTTCTTAAACTACGTCTATTTTAAGTTTGTGGTTGCGTCTTAAGAACAATGTTTTATTTGGTAGTATTGTAAACTCGAAGCATGTGTCAGCGTTTCTAACAATATTGTGGTATTTTGTTTTTAAGACTTTAATTAATGGATGATTCTGCATGGTTTTATTTTCATATAGCTTTGTTTTGATTAAGCTATGGTATTAAGAAGTCACACCAAATAAACCCACGCTTCCGCAAAGCCAGGGTGTGACAGCTTGGTATCAGAGCTCTGATCACAGCGAACTAGGATTCCTTCTCGAGTCTAGACTATGATCACTAGGGCTCTCACGAAAACATTTTTACACTGCATACCACTTAAGTCCAGATCCAGGTCACAAAACGTGTTTACAACCAAATATTGAGCACATTTTATTTGTTAGTTATGGCACAGTCTGGGAGGCTGAGAGAATTATCTAGTGGGACTAGGGAGTCAGTCTGGGAGGCTGAGAGAATTGTCTAGTGGGACTAGGGAGTCAGACTGGGAGGCTGAGAGAATTGTCTAGTGGGACTAGGGAGTCAGTCTGGGAGGCTGAGAGAATTGTCTAGTGGGACTAGGGAGTCAGTCTGGGAGGCTGAGAGAATTGTCTAGTGGGACTAGGAGATTCAGTCTGAGAGGCTGGGAGGCTAGTGGGACTAGGAGAACTATTTGATTGTTTATTGGTGATTAATATGTTTATCTGACTATATGACTGATTATTTGTGCATATGTGTGTTTGTGTTACAGACGATATGCCCTCATCCGGCACAGGAGAGTCAGACACCACTGACCCCATGCCCATAGTATCGGACGACAGAGTGTCATCAGAGCACGAGGTGCATACTTCGGACACCACCAGCACGGACGATGATGATTTCCAGCCATTTGCGCTGCCCGATGCCATTGTTGAGCCCGCTGATGGCCCTATCGCTGGGGATTTGCCGCTTGCGGTGATCCCTGCTCCTATACCTCTTGTAGCTTATCCTGTTATCGACATGCCCCTTGACGTAGTCGCTGATGACGACGTCGACTGGTTTGACGAGGATCCATTAGAGGACGACCTTGAGGGCGAGGCCCACATAGCTGCTGGCGATCTCTTACTTCTCGCGGATGCTCCTGCAGAGGAGGCACCTATCCATTCACCTGTCCCAGACTCTTTCGAGTCTGTGGCATCTGCACCATCACACACGCAGGGCGCGCAGCACTATTCGCATGATACAGACCCTGATAGAGCATCGTCCGCTGCCCCTGCCCCTAGTTTTGCTATCGATCATGACATTGATGATGATTCAGACCCCGTTTTTCCACCTGGTTATGATCCAGACCAGGAGGTTGAGTTTATCCACCTAGATCAGCCCATGGAGGACCCTGTTGACCCCGTTGATCCCATGTTCGCTGATCCCGCTGATTTCGAGATGGAGTTTGACGATCCGGATCCTGCTGTGGCCCCCGAGCCAGTAGTTGCTCCAGACGCCGCATTCGAGCATGACCCTATTCATGCTGATGTACCCGCTGTTGATCCTTTGATTGCTGATTTTCCTGTCGATGATCATCCTGATGTGGCTCCACAGTTGGTGGATGATCATATTGCTATTGATGCTCATATTGATGCTCATATTTGCTGATATACCCGCTGATCCTGTTGTCGCCCCTCTTCTTGATCCCGCGCCTGTGCAGCCCGATCATGCACCCTTTGCGACACACGTTGACCCACGATATGCTGACACCCGAAATGGGTGGATAGACGATGATGATGACTACCCGCCTTTTGTGGTACCTGTTACGCCTGCTTCGGCACCTGTTTCAGTTCCTACTGACGTTCCTTTGCATCCCGTTCATACTACTGGTGTTCACCACACCGACTTACCTGTTATGTTCCGTCAGTTTACACCGCCATCGCGCCCGGGAGAGGGTTCCTCGACTCACCCCTTTGGTCATGTCCGACATCTGTCCGGGTCATACCACAGTTTTCTTCTGCTGTTCCCCCTGTTTCACCATTTACTGTGCCACCCTTTGTTCCACCTGGCGAGCCTTTTCTTTGGACTTCGCCACCCATTATGCCACTGACGGATCCATATCACGTGGGGTCTTCTACTGAGGATGTCCTTGTTTCTTTTATGATTGAGCAGGAGGCGCTGACTCGTCGCGTGCAGGAGCTTGAGAGAGCACATCGACCACCATGCCAGTGCCAGGGCCAGACTCACCCTGCGATATCACACCCTCCTCGTCCGTTATCTCCCGACTCTGCTGCTCGTTTTTGGACTCAGGAGCAGCAGCTAGCGTATCTGTTGCGTTCTCACCGAGCCATTGAGAAGGATTGGCTTCACATGCGCCGATTGCTCTTTTCTCATTTTCCCCCTCCTCCACCGCCATCAACGTAGGGCTATTTTGTACGACACGGGTAGACTTTTGTTGAGAAGACGGCGATTGCACAGATTGCACAGCTTTTGGGAGACTGCATATTGATCCTGACTTTTGTTGTTATGTATATTGGATATTGCTGACACTGATTTGATATTTTGGACTGGGGTGATGTAGCCCTTAGTCATTGATGTTGTATGACACAGTTGTGTACTTGTAAACTTTACATTGTGGTCTCGATTTATGGCAATGCAATCGCAGTATTCTCATCAGATGTGATGTTTGATTGATTGTTTATGTTCTATAACATGAGATGTTATGTATTATTACTATCGTTATATACGCACACTTTACCTACCATGACCTGACTTACGTGAACACATCTTTTAGAAGATGCCACCGAAACGCGATCCGCGCATGCCTGCCAACGAGGCAGAACTTCAACAAATCATCGCTGCCGCCATAGCGCAGCACGCAGCCTCACAAGGAGGACCCAGCGGAAGCAGTTCGAACAATAACGGCAACAACAATCCACCGCATGGGTGCACCTACAAGCAGTTCCTAGACTGCAAGCCTGTGAACTTTGACGGCACCGGAGGTGCTGTTGCTTTTGTAAGATGGGCTGAGAAAACAGACTCTGTTCTTCGAATGAGCAAGTGCGCTCCAGACCAACAAGTGACTTACATTTCTGGGCTATTCTTGGACGGAGCCCTGTCCTGGTGGAACTTACAAGTTCAGACTCTTGGTGAAGCCGCAGCTTACGCAATGACATGGAACGAGCTGAAAGAGCTCATGCGAAGAAAGTATTGTTCACGCGCTGAAATTCAAAAGTTGGAAACTGAGTTTTGGCATCTGAAGATGGAAGGTCCGAAAATTGCGGAATATGTTCAGAGGTTTCACGACTTATCTCATGTGGTTCCTTACATGGTTACACTAGAATTCAAGCGAATCGAGCACTTCATTTGGGGTTTAGCTCCTCAAATCATAAGTATGGTGACCTCTTCAAAGCCGGCAACAATCACTGTGGCAATTGATCTGAGCGTGGCTCTTACTGAGGAGGCTATCCGCCTAAACAAGTTTTCTGATGTTGAGCAAAAGAAGAAGGAGACTCACGTAGAGTCGTCCGGGGGTAATAAAAGAAAATTCTCGAAGTTCAAACAAGGCACAAGCAGTGATGGCAGGAAAGGAGAACCAAGCGCACCGGTTCAAGCTACAACCGGTGGTGGAAAGAAAGGAAAAGGGTATATGGGTACACACCCCAAGTGTAATACCTGCCAGCATCACCATTCAGGCCGGTGTGGTTCAAGGGTATGCGAAGCTTGTGGAAAAACCAGACATTTGAAGGATAACTGTTGGGCTAACGCTGGCCGGGGAGGCCAAGGAGGTTTTGGAAATAGAAACAATAATCGTGGTGGTAATGGAAATCGTGCTCAAGGAAATAATGGAGGAAATGGCATTCGAGGCAACAACGCGAATCAAGCTGGTGCTGTGAATCGGGAACCAAAACAACAATCAAGTTGGGAATGGAGGTGGAAACGGGCAAAGACCAGGTTGTTTTAACTGTGGTGACATTGGGCATTATAAGAGGAACTGCCCAGAATTGAACCAAGCACGGGGAAGGGTTTTCAATATCGGAGCGAGGGAAGCGCGCCAGGATCCCAATGTTGTTACTTGTACGTTCCCTATAAACCAACGCTTTGCATCCGTTTTATTTGATACTGGTGCCGATTATAGCTTCGTATCGTTAGAGTTTAAGAATATGCTTGGTTTAGCCGCTAGTAAACTAGATATCCCGTACTCAATCGAATTGGCGAATGGAAAGTTAGTAGAAGCTAATGAAGTGGTCAGAGGTTGTGTAATCGAATTGGGAGAGCGTGAGTTTGCTTTGGATCTACTACCAGTCAAGTTGGGAAGCTTCGACGTGGTAGTAGGAATGGATTGGTTATCAAGTAACAAGGCAGAAATTGTCTGCCATGAGAAGATCATTCGCATCCCAACCGAGGATGGTGAAACGATTGTGGTTCATGGTGAAAAGTGTGATACGCCTTTAAGAATCATCAGCTGCCTGAAAGCGCGAAAGTGTTTACAGAAGGGATGTGCGGCCTTCCTGGCACACATCGTGGATAAGAAAGCTGCTGAGCCGAAAATCGAAGACATCCCTGTCGTAAGGGAGTATCCTGAAGTCTTCCCTGAGGACTTGCCAGGATTGCCACCCCAGAGGCAAGTGGAGTTCCATATAGACTTAGTTCCAGGCGCCGCGCCTGTAGCTAGGACACCTTATAGACTTGCACCGTCAGAGATGCAGGAATTGTCGACACAACTCCAAGAGTTGCTAGACAAAGGATTCATCAGACCAAGCTTCTCACCTTGGGGAGCTCCGGTCCTGTTTGTTAAGAAGAAAGATGGTAGTTTTCGTATGTGCATTGACTACCGGGAGTTGAACAAGTTGACTATCAAGAATAGGTATCCCCTGTCAAGGATCGATGACTTATTCGATCAGCTCCAAGGTTCAAGCTTTTACTCTAAGATCGATCTTCGATCTGGATACCATCAGCTAAGGATACAAGAGGAGAGCATCCCGAAAACAGCCTTCAGAACTCGTTATGGACACTACGAGTTCCTAGTTATGCCGTTTGGGTTGACAAACGCGCCTGCTGTTTTCATGGACCTAATGAACAGAGTTTGCAAGCCATACTTGGATAAGTTCGTGATTGTGTTTATCGACGATATTTTGATTTATTCAAAGACGAAGGCTGAACACGAACAGCACTTAAGAGCTGTTTTGGAGTTGCTGAAAAAGGAACAGTTGTATGCCAAATTCTCTAAGTGCGAGTTTTGGCTACGTGAAGTCCAATTCCTTGGACACGTGGTTAATGGAAATGGAATCCATGTTGATCCCACAAAGATCGAGGCGATAAAGAGCTGGGAGACTCCAAGGACGCCGACCGAGATTCGCCAGTTCTTAGGTTTGGCTGGCTATTATCGAAGATTTATTGAGGATTTTTCTAAAATCGCTCAACCCCTTACCGCGCTCACACAGAAGGATAGGAAGTTTGATTGGGGAATCAAACAGGAAGAAGCATTCCAGTTACTGAAAGACAAGCTTTGCAATGCACCGATCTTAGCGCTACCAGAGGGAACTGATGATTTCGTGGTATACTGTGATGCCTCACGTCAAGGATTGGGTTGCGTGTTGATGCAACGCCAGAAAGTTATAGCTTACACATCGCGCCAGCTGAAGGTACATGAAAAGAACTATACCACGCATGATTTGGAACTAGGTGCAGTGATATTTGCATTAAAGATCTGGAGACACTACCTATATGGTACAAAGTGTACAATCTTCACAGATCATTAAAGCCTGCAGCACATATTCGACTAGAAAGAGCTGAATACGAGACAAAGACGTTGGGTCGAATTGTTGAACGATTACGACTGCGAGATAAAGTACCATCTAGGGAAGGCGAATGTGGTCGCCGATGCCCTAAGTCGAAAAGAAAGGATCAAGCCCATAAGGGTTAGGGCTTTGGAGATGATTATTCAGACAGATCTCTCTCTACGCATTCGTGCCGCACAGAGAGAAGCTTTGAAAGAAAGGAATATTAAAGATGAGTATCTCCGTGGGATGGAGAAGCAGTTGGTGCCAAACGAGGAAGGAACTTTATGCTTCATGAAACGGATTTGGGTTCCTCTATTTGGTGGTTTAAGGAAGGTTATTTTTGATGAAGCTCACAGGTCACGGTACTCTATTCATCCCGGGGCGGATAAAATGTACCAAGATCTTAAGGATTATTATTGGTGGCCTAGAATGAAAGGCGATGTTGTTGTTTATGTTAGCAAGTGCTTAATATACGCCAAGGTTAAAGCTGAATACCAGAAGCCTTCAGGACTTCTGCAACATCCTGAAATTCCCAAGTGGAAATGGGAACATATTTCAATGGACTTCATAACTAAGTTGCCAAAGACGCCCAATGGTCATGACACTATTTGGGTAATAGTTGACCGCCTGACCAAGTCCGCACACTTCCTGCCAATCAAAGAGAAGGATAACACGAGTAAACTGGCAGAAATATACATGAGAGAAATCGTTGCAGGTCATGGAGTGCCTCTCTCGATTATCTCAGATAGAGATGGGAGATTTGTGTCAAGGATATGGCAATCCTTCCAAGAAGCTTTTGGCTCACAACTAAATCTGAGCACTGCATTTCACCCACAGACCGATGGGCAAAGTGAAAGAACTATTCAGACATTGGAGGATATGCTGAGAGCATGTGTAATGAATCTTGGTGGTAGATGGGATAAACATTTACCATTGGTCGAGTTTACATACAACAACAGCTACCACACGAGCATTGGAGTCGCGCCATTTGAAGCTCTTTACGGACGCAAGTGTCGATCACCGCTATGCTGGGCTGATGCAGGTGATAGGCAGCTTGTTGGTCCTGAAATAGTCCAAGAGACAACGGACAAGATCACACAGATTCGAAAACGCATCGAAGCGGCTCGCGAAAGACAGAAAGCCTATGCATATCCAAAACGGAAACCTTTGGAATTTCAAGTCGGAGATATGGTTTTATTGAAAGTTTCACCCTGGAAGGGTGTGGCACGCTTCGGAAAGCGTGGGAAGTTGAATCCACGTTACATTGGCCCTTTCAGAATTCTGCAAAGGATTGGGCTTGTAGCCTACAAGTTGGACCTACCTGCTGAACTCCATGGTGTTCACGATACATTCCATGTATCAAATTTGAGAAAGAGTCCAACACAAGATACAGTGATCATTCCTGCTGACGAAGTACATATCGACGACACGCTCCACTTCACCGAAGAACCCGTCGAGGTTACGGATTGGAAAGTTAATAAAACTCGCAGGAGCAGTGTCAAACTCGTTAAAGTTCGTTGGAATGCAAGACATGGGCCTAAATTCACATGGGAACGTGAGGATCGTATGAAGGAGAAGTACCCTCACTTATTTCCCAAGACCCCTGCATCTAGAAGCAGAACTTAAATTTCGGGACGAAATTTATTTAACGGGGGGAGAATGTGACAACCCTCACCAAACCAGGTATCTGTACGAATTAATTAGTATTTAATTACTGCTTAATTACTGTGCTTGCTTACAATTGTGGATAAACTACTACTTGAATTCTGATAAATACACATACTTGCATCATACTTTATTAACTGTCACTCCATTATTTACACAGAACTATAGTGACAAACTTGATGCACAAAAGCACAGTAGCACAACGAACGGATAACCCATTAAACGTGCTGACATAGCCAGCACCAGACAGACACTGTCTCTAAGGCCAGTATGAGCCGGGAATAGTTTACTACACTAGTAGAGAGTGTAGGGAAATGAGGGTTGTAGAACTGCGTCACTAGGTGATAGTTATAGTGACCGGATGTGCCTAAAACATGTTCTAAACACAAAATTCTGCACTTTAATATAAAATTCAGCATTTAAGTTAACCAGTAAAGTGCAAAAACATGGGAAAATAATACTAGACACTTTCCAAAGTGTCGGGAATTCTTTGTGTCACTAAAAATAATAATATAGACACTTTAAATGCTTATTAAGCACTTTAACGGATCAGTATCCAACCGAACAACCGGACTTTACCCGGAACATAAAAATATTGACAATAACATTGTTTTTCTTTTTCTGAGCCAGTTAGGGTCCCCGAATACCCTAACACCTGTTATATTTCATAACACACTATAACACCTTACATAATACCCGGTACCCGCTAAACACTAGATATAACATTAAACCCCCCACTAATTAAATTATTACCCACAAATTTACATATAACTTTTTTTTTATGTGGTAACCGTCCCAAATGGGACCCCACTAAAAGACTTTTACAAAGTTTGCCAATTCTCGTGTAACCATCTTGGAAATGTGAAGTCATAATTATACTTCCACTAGACATCAACATTTACACTTGGCACCTCTAATAATCACCAATTACCCCCCAAATTTTACACTTAACCCCCCCTGGTTAAACTTCGGCTCCCCATATGGCCACTTTAAAACTCACCATATCCCCATGCAATCTTGATTAAAGATATGAATAGATTTGTGTATGTACTCCCCCCAACATTATACCCAAGGACAAAAGGATTGGGATTGGGATTATACATGTCCATCCTCATCCACTAATCTCCACACAACAAATCCTTTCCCTTCTCTTGCAATCGGCCGAGACCAAGCACACATCCACCACCACTTTTCAATCTTGATCTTGAAATTCCAAGCACATACAAGGGTGAAGGATCACGCACAAGGAAGCCCGGTGCTTACGGAGTGCCAAGGACCTCACTACGTTGCTATTAACCACCCGTTTTTCGTCTAGTTTCTTCCCTAGCCACGAGCTAGTAGTAAGTGACTCTAAACACCCTATTGTTCATATCTAAAGTGGTTAATAAGAAATTTGTCGGGTAAAAATCATGAACACTAGAGATCAAAACTAAAAGTCTACTAAAAATAATAAACATGGTGGTTAATGAATGAATGTTAGTGTAAAACTTTTGAAACTAGTTTTGTTATGATTATTTATTGTTGTTGATTGCTAGTGTTGGAATGGATCGTCACCAAACCACGCTAGATCATGTTCATGGAACATGAACTAGCCTTATGTTAAGTTGTAAAATTATTAGATGACGAACCCTTTCAAACATAAACATGAACTTGTGTAAAGACAATTTTTCTTATGAAATGGAGTTCTAAACTAGTAGATCTAAAGATCTACAAGTGGTATTTTCGAAGAACCAACTGTAAGACGAAACCATGTTTTAAAAACCGGATCTTTCCTAAACTAAAGGTGTTTTTGTGAACAAACAAGTGTGTAGATACTTGTGTAACGAAAGGTTTTAACAAAGAATTATTTTTGTAATATTTGACCTAGAAGTTGTAAAAATATATTTTCTTCAAGAATAAAGATCACAAGAAACCGACTTTATTTATAAAAATGGAAAGATCTATTAAAAACACCGGAAGGTTACTACACACTTTTACATAACCCACAAGTTCATGTGTTTGCGACTTACGTATATTGTTGAAATATTGTTGTTGATGTTGGGAACATTGTTGATTGAATTTATAAAAGAAAATGATACGCTTGTAAGCGTGGCCACCTCCAGTTAACAGAGGAAACTCTGGCGAAATTTTTACAGAAATATAAACACTTTGAAATATTTTTGGTAACAAGTGTTATGAGTATATTTTTAACTTATTTTTCCAAACAAAGTTCACCATGATTTTTATTACAAAATTACCAAGTGTCGGAGGTGGGATTTTCACAAAATAAAACTTGCTAAAATATATATTTAGAATATATATTTTTCATAGTAACACTTGTGTAATTTTTATGATTATTTTGTGAACTATACAAATATTATTTTTAGGGTAAAAATAATATAACTCGAATACACTGAATATTCACGGCTCCAAAATAATACGAACGCCTTCACAATAAATATTTAAGTTACACCGGTATTATTTATACCACCCGAACCTTACAACGTAACTTGCGTATTTTCAGAAAATACACATAAGTATGTATTTTGACAAGGATATTATTTTGGAAAATTATATGGAATAAAATATAATATTTTTGGGAAAAATATTTATATTTTGGAAGTAGAGTATTTTGGACAAATGAAATAAAATATATTACATTAAGTGAGACTTAATAATATATTTCGAAGTTATACGAACACACATGTATTGAAACCCCCATCCTTGGGAAGGAATATATTTAGAAAATAATTACGAAGTGTAATTACGAAATAGTTGCCTAACTATTTCCCAAAGACATTAAACCTTAAGCTAAGGCATGGCCGGCCGTCTAATAGAAGTTAGTACGTGTAGGTCGTCGCACAGCAGGTTGACCGGGAGATTTCTTGTTAGAGACGCATTTCGGTGAGTTCATGTCCCCCTTTTCTCTTAACTGTTTTCAGTTTTTATACTGCGGGGGTGAAATACATGTTACTATGATTACGAATACTTTTTAACATGGTATGGTTAGCTTAAGGAGGGTTAGGACGTAGAGATCATGTGAGTGAGTAGGCGCAACTTGAGGCCATTAATCCTCATTGTAGGACCGAGGGTCGAAAGCGGTAGATCTATCTGGGTGTAGCGAGCCCAACCCCTGAGCCCGCATAATGGACCAGGTGGTGACTTTGTACCTGACGCAAAATCCGCTAGGTTTGAGTCTTCCTACGGCACATCACACATATCAATGGCCTTGCAAACCATTGGTGATCTCTTTATTTCCTTATTTGCTACATACCAGGATTTTTATACTTACAAAGGTTTTACATACTCACTACACATGAACTCGCTCAACAATTTTTGTTGATTTTTCCAACTTACATGTATTTCAGGGAACTAAGGATCTGGCACGGTATGCTACGTTTTCATGCTGCGTTAGAGTTATGGGATCATCCGAGTTTAGGGGTTGTGGCTTTTACCTGGACGATCACAGTTCTTAAACTACATCTATTTTAAGTTTGTGGTTGCGTCTTAAGAACAATGTTTTATTTGGTAGTATTGTAAACTCGAAGCATGTGTCAGCGTTTCTAACAATATTGTGGTATTTTGTTTTTAAGAATTTAATTAATGGATGATTCTGCATGGTTTTATTTTCATATAGCTTTGTTTTGATTAAGCTATGGTATTAAGAAGTCACACCAAATAAACTCACGCTTCCGCAAAGCCAGGGTGTGACACTGAACCCCCAAACAAGAAAGAGGTTGATCGAGGTGTCTACCCCTCTAATAAGTTTTTCGGGAGAGGTGGTTCGTCCGATAGGGCAAATTACCCTTCCGGCCACGTTTAAAGATAATGACAGAAGCAGAACTGTTCAGTTAACCTTTCTGGTAGTTGGTACTCATTCGTCGCATAACGTAATACTCGGCGACCCGTGTTACGAGCTCTTGGAGCAATTAGTTCAACAATACACGGTGCCATAAAATTCCCCACCGAAGCAGGGGTCGCCACTATCCTTTCGGAATCAAATTAATTTGTTGCAGAGGTAAGGCACGCAGCAGAAACGAGCTCCAAAAAATCGAAAGTGCCTACAGAACTTTGGGCGATTAACCCAGAATTCCCGGAGCAGCAAGTGGCTATCGGAACTCAGCTCCCAAAACGAACGAAGAAGCTCCTATGGGAATTGTTGAGTAACTCCACTGATGTCTTTGCATGGAAGCACTCCGATATGCAAGGAGTTCCTAGATCCATGGCACAACACCATCTGAACGTAAAGGAATAAATCAAGCCGATAGCACAAAGGAAAAGGCATATGACACCAGATCGAGCCAAGGAAATTGCTAAAGATGTGAAGAGTCTCCTAGACGTCGGGATCATTCGAGAGGTCCGGTATCAAACCTGGGTGTCAAACCCAGTTATGGTACGGAAAAAGGACAACTCGTGGAGAATGTGTATCGATTTCACCGATCTGAATGACGCGTGCCCGAAAGATTGTTTTCCATTACCAGAGATTTATGAAAAAATTGATTACGTCGCCACGTTCAGGCTGAAATGTTTCTTAGACGCTTACAAGGGGTACCATCAGATACAAATGGCAGTCAAAGATGAGGACAAGACAGCCTTTGTTACTAATGAAGGAGTATATTGTTTTACAAAGATGCCTTTCGGGCTGAAAAACGTCGGTGCCACATACCAACGTTTGATGAACAAAGCTTCCAAAGACCAGATCGAGCGAAATTTAGAAGTATATGTCGATGACATCGTGATCAAAAGTCACGACGAAGCGGCCATGTTGAAAGATATACTTGAAACATTCACCCGACTCCGAAGCATCAATATGAAGCTAAACCCCAAAAAATGCACATTTGGGGCAGAGGAAAGGAAGTTCTTGGGAGTCATGGTCGGATCAAGGGGATTATAAGCCAACCCTGACAAGATTGATGTTGTTCTTACCATGAAGCCTCCAACGTCAGTTAAAGAAATCCAGTCCTTAAACGGGCGATTGGCCGCTCTCCACCGTTTCTTGTCGAAAGCAGCAGACAGATCTCTCTCATTCATGGATGTACTTAGAAAAAGTTTCAGATCGGAATTTCAATGGACCGAAGAAGCTGCGCGAGCCTTTGAAGAGCTTAAAGTCTATCTGGGCACATTGCCAACCCTCACCGTACCAGAAGAAGACGAAGTACTAACGGTTTACTTGGTTGCATCGTGCGGCGCCAACAGCGCAGTGTTAGTCGCCCACCGAATTGGAGCTTAGATCCCGATTTACTATGTGAGTCGAACGTTGAAGGATTACGAAACAAGGTATCCAAATTTGGAAAAGTTAGCTCTGGCATTGGTCCATGCCTCAAGAAGGCTTCGTCGATATTTTCAAGCCCATCCGATTGAGGTCCGAACAGATCAAAGAATCCAGCACGTTCTCCGACGACCCGAAGTATCAGGTTGCATGGAAAAATGGGCGATCGAGCTGGGTGCTTTCAACATCACCTTCAAAACCAAAGGTCCACTAAAAGGACAGGTGATAGCTGATTTCTTAGTCGAAATGCCGGAGGACAAAGAAACGGAAGAAACAGAGCAAGCTCCGAGCAAACCCTGGTCGCTGTATACGGATGGAGCTTCGAGCGCCGAAGGTGCAAGGGCAGGTTTGATACTCACCGATCCCGATGGCATAGATATGACATATGCACTCCATTTAGAATTCAAAAGCTCCAATAATGAAGCCGAATATGAGGCATTATTGGCTGGCTTGCGTCTATCAGCCAAGGTCGGAGCGAAAAATGTCGTAGCTCATGTTGATTCGTTACTCGTAGCAAATCAAGTAAACGGAGAGTATGAAGCAAGGGAAGCCAACATGATCGAGTACTTTTAGCAAGTGAAGCAGGCAATGGCATTGTTCGACTCATGTAAGATCGAGCACATTCCCCACAGTAAAAACAAAAAGGCTGACGCCTTAAGAAAATTGGCGTCTGTGTCCTTCAGCCACCTTGCTAAGGAGGTACGGGTCGAAGTGCTAACCGCGCCTTCAATCACCGCTCCGTGAGTCATGCAAGTAGAAGCTCCGTCGCAAACATGGATGACACCAATAATCAACTACTTGGTGCACGACGTCTTACCAATTGATAAAGCAGAGGCCAGAAAAGTCCAGATCAACTCACTTCAATATCAGATGCAGGAAGGGGGTTTGTATCGGAAGACCTTCCTCGTGCCTCTGCTAAAATGCCTCTATCCGGAGCAGGCCAGTTATATCATTAGAGAAATACATTATGGCATTTGCGGAATCCATGCCGGGCCAAAAATGTTCGTAACAAAGGTTAAAAATGCAGGGTATTATTGGCCCGGAATGCATGAGAGTGCAGTTAAAGAGCTCCAACATTGTGATGAATGCTAGAAGCACGCACCGATAAGCCTCCGAGCGAAGAACGAGATGATCCCAGTAACCACCGCATGGCCTTTTCAAAAATGGGGGGTTGATATAGTCGGACCTTTCCCACGATCAAGCGGAAGCGCTCAATATCTGCTTGTAGCAGTAGATTATTTCACCAAGTGGGTGGAAGCTCGACAATTCACGGTAATCTCCGGCTATAATGTAACGAGGTTTTTCTGGGAACAGATCGTGTGTCGCTTTGGTCTTCCGCTCTACATAGTGAGCGATAATGCAAAACAATTTGCGGAGAATCCATTCAAACGTTGGTGCGAAAGTTTGAAGATTAACCAAGTCTTCTCCTCGGTTGCTAATCCCCAGGGAAACGGACAGGTTGAGCAGATAAATCAACGGATCATCGATGGGATAAAAAGAAGACTCGGTTACGAAGGTAAGGAGTGGGCAGATGAGTTGCCAAACGTATTGTGGGCTCACCGAACCCTACACAAGACAAGTAACGGAGAAACACCATTCAGTCTTACATATGGCACCGAGGCCGTGATTCCCTCAGAGATCGGTCTCCCAAATCAGAGGTGTAAAAACTGGGAAGAAAATGAACAGGAGCTCTGATCCAATCTCGATCTATTGGAAGAACGTCGGAACGTGGCTCCAATTAAAGAAGCACGATACAAGAAGAAGATAGAGAAATACTACAATGCCTGTGCCAAACTTTATAAGTTTAAAGTTGGAGACTTTGTGCTCCGAAGCAACGATGCAAGTAGCGTCGAAGCTCCTGGGAAGTTGACCCCAAAGTGGGAGGGACCGTATCGTATAAAAGAAGCAAGCGATAAAGGTTCCTACGTGCTCAAAAAAATAGACGGAACCCCCATTCCTAGAACAAGGAACGGGGTTCATCTAAAGAAGTGCTTCATGTAGACGCCAGTCCGCTACGGGCTAGAAAGATTGCTATTTTTTATTTTTAAGTATTTCCTTTTTCCATGTAAGAATCGGGAGGGTAATGCCCCGAGCATATTTCCATTTTCCTGTAAACCGGGAGGGTCTGCCCCGGAACCACGATTATCAAAATAATAAATAAAGCGATCTGCATTTTACAAGTATAAACCATAGCATATCTACGTATAAGTTCGAACAATATAAAATGTGCACAAACGGGCCTCGACCCATGCCTCGCGCCAATCGAGAAGGCTTAAATAGTTCAAAATAGTAAAATCTATTAAGCAAAAGGTTCGGAACTGATTCGATCCATAAAAAACCAAGACGGGTGTAAACAAGAGAGGCAAACTTATAAAAAGCTTCTTGCAACAGTCTGGTTACCTAGATGACCGAACAATGATCTAGCTAAGTAGCAAAAGTTTGGACGCAAACTAAAGCTAAAAAACCTGGCATAAATATTTTCACCAAAAGTACGATTTCATAGAAATTGAAGGAACATGTTCAGCGAAATCATAAACGGAAATTAAATTGTACGATTACATGCCATAACAAAAGAAAAATATTGTACGATTACAGTAACATATGAAAGGTTCTCCTTAACCCTCCTTGATAATAGGGAGTTCGCTTCTCTGTTTGATAACGGATAAAGGTTCATTCACAAAATCCGCAACTTTGTCGAAAACTGAGATATGGAAATCATCAAAGGCTTTGATCGCTGCATCCAGGGTGTTTTTTGCTCCTTCATCATACCCAATAACCTCTTCAACGGATCGAGCCGAACCCTTAGCAGCCTGGAAGCCCGGTTTAATGCCATCGTTCACACCCACAGCGTTAACGCTATTCACCAAATCCGCGACCACCTTCTCTAACTCGGGGCTCTGATGAACCAGCTTAACGACCCCAGCAACCCCATCAATCAAGAACCACTGCTTGGTAAGCATGAGTTCCGATACATAACCGTACAACTCGACCATCTCGCCATCATAACGAGTCAACATATCCTTCGCTTCTTCAATCGTTGCCTGATGTAGATTAATAGCCCTATCACAAGCTCTTTCAAGCTCAACTTTATCTAAACCAAAAAACAAAAAATTTAGAAAAGAAGTCTAGAAAAAGGAAACAATAAAGGGTGTTTACAAACGTACCATTAATCAGACGATGATGATCGGCCAGGAGCTGATCATAAGAAGATTGCATCTCGTTCAGCTCTGCTTTACTTCTTTCTTCAACATTACACAATTTTTTCTCCAACTCCATGAACTTTAGCTTCATATCCTCCAAGTCGCGGGCAGCCTTGTCACGAGCCTCGTAGGCAGCCGCAGCAGACGCTTGTGAAGCCTTGCTGACTCCTTTCGCCTCCGAGACTTGTTCCTTCAGTCGGTCCAATTGAGAGCGGAGAGACGAGATCTCATGTTTGGTCTTCGACCGGATACTATCCTCACTCTTCAAAGAGGCGACCTCATGTTCAAACCTGTGGCAATTCGACTCTGCTTCGACCCAACGCTTATAGGTTTCTACCACCAGAGAGTTGGACTGATCTTGATTCAGCATCAAAGCATTTCCAAGCTCCGGGCCACTCATCTTTCGATGATACGCATGTTCGGCAGGAGTTCCGAGATGAAATAGCGCCATCTTCACGGAAAGAGCGTCCACGATCATGTCTTTATTAACCAGCGACCACTCGGGGACATACTTCTCCAAAGCTTTAGCCGAATCCACGTCCATCTCCTCACCCGAACCTAATTCTCGACAGAGAAAAACAGCTTCAGTCTCGTACCATAAGGGGGAAGAGGAGGCACTATCCCCACCATCTATCTGTTTAGGGTTTGGCCTCGAGACATTGGATGCAACCCCAGTTGTAAGCTTACCCGAAGGAGACAGATCAATTTTCTTCAGAGACAACTGATTAGGCATATGGGCAACATCGATCACCTTCGTAGAATGGCCCCCGAAGGATAATGAACTTAAAGGATGGTTAACAGGTTGGTCCCTCGGGGTCTTGCCGCCATGAAGATGGGCGTCTAAATTCTCCAACAAGCCCCCAACAGTAGAAAACCCGGTGACTAGATCGACCTCGTCGTCCTCCAACGTGATTGTTTTAAAATCAAATTTCTTCTTCTTCAATTGTTTCGGATTCGGATCAGGTTTGGAAGAAGTAGTCCGTCCTCTTTTCAAACTAACTTGGGGTCGCTCCTCGGCACCATCATCATCACCTTCATCTTCCCCTTCAACATTCACTCCTTCATCTTCGACAGAAAGGTGCTCCGAACCATATAGAACAATCTTTGAACCAGACCACTTCGCTTCGCTCGAACCCATCTTTTTTCCTTTATCACCACCAGCCACCGCCGTCACTTGAGCCGAAGCTAAGTTCACCGTCCGCGTAGACGGAGCTGAGCCCGAACCCCCTTGGCCAGCCGAACCACTCTGATCAACCAGGACCGTTGGCTCTCGGATTGGATAAAGGTTTTCTTGCATGACACTCAGATACGGTGGATCCCCCTTCGGTGTCTTGGTGGCTCGAACATCCAGCTCAGTAGAATAAAAGGATTTTAATCTCAGGGCGTCTTTCAAACCCATAGCTGAACAAAACAAACGAATAACAATATTCACAGTCTCGCACGATCAAAGCATATATAACAACCCTAATTTAAACCGACACTCTCCTGAATATTTTTTTGACACCCCAAAATATTTTAAATACCCCTATATGTCATAAAATACACCCCATACGTGAAAACGGGCCCCGAATACTTTAAATATTATTAAAAATAATTAAAAATCTAATTTTTGGGTTTGAGGTGGGCCGTGTAAGCCACACCTCAACCCTTACGCAGGCCGCGTAACCCTTGGGTTACACTTTATGCGGGCCGCGTAAAACCTGAAAATAGGCCCTATAAAGTGGGAGCTCGGGATTTCAGTTTTCGTCGCTCAAATTCAATTCTCTCTCAACGAATTTCTGATAGTATAAGCTATAGTCGGGTATTATATCCCCCTAAATAGCGAAGTTCTGCTCCGTTGTAAGTATCATAACCCCTGGATACGTATTAGATACTCTGCCCGTTTGATCTAGGGTTCCGTAACGGCTGTCGTGGTTCTGCCCGACGTAGTCGTTGGAATGCCGTCTCGGGGAGGGTATTACTAATGTTAAAATGGGTTATTATACTAACATGTGTGCATTTGTGTAAATTATAGATTGTCACCAGGAAACCCTAAAGGATAATCTAAGACAGCAATGTGAGTATCTCCTTTTTGTTAACTGTTTTTTCAAAACCTCACACAATTAATTATATATTAAACAGTGATTGAGTATTTGTAAGGATACAATTATCGTTGGTATGTTGGGGTTTTGTATACAAAATTAGTTATTGCCTTGCGAGGAGTAACTTTTCCACAAGTCGGGTTTGACAGTACCGCGGGTGATAATTAGTATGACTTGGAAACAAATATAATTGCGAGATCGCCCTCAATACTGTACAATGGTTTTTATTTAAACTTGATTGAACTGGGATTCACTCACCAGTATTTCCCACTGACAAAATGTTTTAAACGCGTTTCAGGTAACAAAATGTGAAAGCCAATTAGAAGCCAGCTGGACAGCACTGAAGGCTTGAAAAATTGGCAATAAAGTTACCTAAACAAAATAGATGTTTTTATTAAATAAAATAGGGTTTTATCCCTATGCAAATGTGTGTACTTAAATTTGGGATTTTCCCATTTGTTTAATATATTAAAAGCGTGGTATTTTACTCTGATAAAATATTTCCTAACTACGGTCCTAATGTAAATTTCCGCTGCCAATATTGAATAAACACGCGATACCACCGAAACTGGCTCGCGGCCGCCCGTTCCCGAGGAAATAGGGATCGGGGGTTGCGACAGAAGGTGGTATCAGAGCTAAGCCACTGATTCAGCCACAGAAGAGTTCTGCTGACATCAAAACTCAAACTGTTAGGAAATAAATTACGGAAATAAGTGTATAATTGTATTTTCTTGTTATGTGTTATTTGACTATTTGTTAGTTTACAGTATGAGCGACCAAGGACCATCTGACGCGTACCGTCAATTGTCTGGTTCGCCTAGAAGCGAAGGTGCCTCTTCTCAGCCTGCCCTCTCGGGGTACTCTGTTGATACTGAAGAAGGAATATTCGTGTTTAAGGCTCAGTCTGAAGAGCCATTTCCTACGAAAAAGAGGGGATGGTTCAGTAGAGGAGCACATGAGCCGTAGAAAACGTATGAAAAAGTTACAAGACCAGAGAGCACTAGCAGCAGTCAAAAGAGAGACAGATGCCCATGCCTAGGACATGATCAATAGGGGTTTAGCCAATTTCCATATCTTAGCAACCACTACAGCTGACCCTAATCTGGAGAAAATTATAGCACCCTAACCCCAACCACAACTACCATTACCCGACCAACCAATGGAAATAGAAAATCCTGAAAATCAAGTAGAAATGCATGATTTCAACCCAGAGGAAATACCAAGGGTACCAGCACCAAATCCCTTAGACCCAAATTACGACCCGTGGTGGGATGACGTTAGGGATTATGTGCAACGCTACCCGATACAGGAAGACATGCCCATGCCGAACTTAGGAGCCTACCCAGGTTTGGACCCTCTAGATCCCTATTACGATAACAATGTATACGTTAGGGAGATTTTAGAGAATCCTTACCAATTCCAGGCACCTACACCCCCATATCAGGAACCTGCACCCAGATTCCGAACCAATTCCTAGAACCTGCACCCCCAATGAGTGCAGAAAACGTACAAGAACTTAGGACATTTGGTGAGGAAATTTTAGAGAATAGTGAAAGGATGAGACAGGTGGGAGAGCGACTCGTCTGGAAGTACGACGAGCGCAATATGGATTTCTGGATGAATCCAAATCTATGAATGTGATGGTGAAAACGGTAGTAATAATAATAATAATATAATAATAATAATATATGTGTGTATGAAAAAAAACTACGGATGCCTACTATTATTAGTGTAACTTTAAATTTCAGTCGGTATTGTAAATTTCGACGCTTTTGACCAAAATGCGTGTCATGTGATTGGCTATAATTAAATATTATTTTGTGATATTAATACGTGGTAACTGTTTAAAATCCAGATGACCGATGAAGGAAATCAGGAAAATCTGAATAACGATAACCAGAGTAACAATAACTTGGTTAATGAGAATCTGAACAACAATAACAATGGAAAGCAAGTGGATAATAGTGCTATCCAACACATTGTGGCACAAGGAATCATAGATGCAATGTCGTTTATTATCCAAACTGTAAAAGAAGCTGATAATGAAAGTAAGCATTGCAGTAAGCGACCAACTGAACCAGAAAACAGCGTAAACAATGGCCCTGTACTTCAAGCGCCCATTCCTAAAAGAAGAAGAACCATGCCTTATGGTTGTTCTTACAAAGAATTCTGGTCCTGCAAACCAATAGAATTCTCGGGAAACGAAGAACCCATTGCAGCCCTACGTTGGATAGAAAAGACTGAGGCAGTCTTAAGAATAAGCAAGTGCACAGAAGAAGATAAGATACTGTTTGCTTCTAATCTGTTTAAGAATTCAGCCTTAGAATGGTGGAACACTATCCTCCAGTCAAGGGGAAGTGATAGAACTTACAATATGGAATGGGGGGAATTTAAGGATAAGGTGGAAAGGAAATTCTGCCCTCCTAATGAAAAAGAACAGATAGCAAACAAATTCTTAAACCTTAGAATGAATGGAGTGGATAGTAAGGGATACACAGAGTTATTCTTTGAATATGCTAGAATAGTGCCAACCCTTGCATAACCAGAACCGGTATTAATCTCCCGTTACATCTGGGGATTAATTGGAGAGATTATGCATGTAGTCAAGGCAGCTAGACCTCAAACCATAGAAGAAGCTGTAGAACTAGCAAACACCTTGACTGATGAATTAGTCCGTACCAGAGAAGAAGACCAGAGGAAAAACCTAGCACAGAGGCTTACTCAGGAATTCCGCTATGGTAATTCCAACCGTAGAAATATAGGTTCTACCTCTGCACCTTACTGCAAGACCTGCAAGAAGAAGCATTCGGGAAAATGCTCCATTCACTGCAATTTCTGTAAGTTACCGAGACACAAGGAAGAAGATTGCAGGAGGAAATCTAGCAATGGACTATGTTTCAACTGTGGAGAAAAAGGTCATATCAAGCCAAATTGTCCAAAATTGGCTCCAGCTCCGAACAACAAGAACACTAAAAATGCTAAAGCATTTGTTTTGATAGCAGATGAAGCCAAGATGATTCCGGACGTGATAGCTGTAACGCCCAGCGTCCCTAAACCTTAGGCACATGGCAAGATCAGTCCCTGAACTCCTGTAACTCGTCAGTTTTAGTCCCTATAGTTTTGTGATATTGATATTTTGAAACTTAAGCATGAATCTTATCATGATACTTGACTCCTTAATCTAGATGCTTGATTTTGAAACATAAACTATGATTCTTGATACTTGATACTTAGACTCTTGATTCTTGATACTTGATACTTAGACTCTTGATTCTTGATACTTGATACTTAGACTCTTGATTCTTGATACTTGATACTTGGACTCTTGATTCTTGACGTTTGAGAAACGATGATTCTTGACCCTTGAGACTCAAATTGGTGCTTGACTCCTTAGACTCGTGAAGCTTGATTCTTGGTTAAACGAGAGACTGGAGCCTTGTCACTGGCGGAATCTATTAATCTTGAAAACTCTCGATGAGTATTTTATAAACTAGTTAAATCATTTGTTGTACAACGCAATGCCTAACTTTACGCGAAAAACGAATCAGAAACGGAACGCGAAAGGATGGGTTGGCCAGAGTGGCCAACCGATCGGATGACCAGCCAATCGGATGACCAGCCGATCGGATGACCAGCCGATCGGATGGCCAGCCGATCGGACGGCACCCCAGCCGAACCACCTTCCTTCCTTCTCCTCTTCACCTATAAATAGGTTGTCACATCACCATTTTAAGTGATGTGACAGCTCTGACCGAACCAGACGCACGCGCACACTATTTCTCCATTTCCTCATCGATTTCGGTACGTTTCAAGCTAGAATCTTGTACTTTCTTACTCTACACATCATTCTCTACGTGATTCTCACCGGAAATCACACTTTTCACCGTGAAATCTCTCAGATCTGAGATCTTGAGGATGATGTCATCATGGTGGTTGTACAAACTATCAAGTGATGTCATTCTGAGCAAGATCTAGCTCAGATCTAAGATATTTCATACGTTTCTACACTAAATCTAAGATAAATCTATACTTTTCATGTAAAACTTGGGTTGATCTTCATCTTTTCTTTAAATTTCTGAACTATTTCGGTGATAAACATAACTAAACGGGCTGTAGACTTGATCGGTGGTCTAGAGTTGGTTTAGGAACAGATTGTTCACTGATTAAGACGTTCACGGGATGGATTCCGGCATAAACCCGTCGCTAACAGACCACTGATTGGTCTGGGGTGGTTCCCGACCAACCAGAATGGCTGTTAAACGAGAAGTTACTGCTGTCTCAATACGTGTCGTGACGTCACCATTAAGTTTTAAACTTAGAAATTGTATGGAAGCTAGTAAACAAGAAACAACAGGCTAGCCGATCGGACTACCGACCGATCGGTCAGCCATCCTCCACCTTAGGCTAGCCGATCGGACTACCGACCGATCGGGCAGCCATTTAATCACATTAGGCTAGCCGATCGGACTACCGACCAATCGGGCAGCCATTTAGTCACATTAGGCTAGCCGATCGGACAGTTGTCCGATCGGGCTGCCATTAGTCCTTAGGCTAGCCGATCGACTGACCATCCGAACGGACAGTCAGCCGATCCAAGGCCTGCTTAAACATTCTATTCAACCTCGATACTCTACCCGACGCTTATCCTATGGTAATTTAATCAGGCTAATCTCAAAAGAGCTCCCTTTGATCCAATAACAGTCGTGACTGTTAAGCAATCACTGTGAGTATACTCGATCCCCTTTTACTTTAAACTTTTAGGGTGTAACATGTATTCTATGAAACTTAAACTTGAATCTTTGGAAACTTTTACTCTATCCTATGTGTTCGTGAAACTTGTGATTCTTGATTCTTGACTCTTTGTGCTATGTGACGTTTAATCCAGAGTGTGTAGTTCCGCCTTAACAATAGTAGCGCTATAGGAAGATGCACATCTCCCATTATTCTCGGGGGGTATTGTTAGGAGAATTCTAGTTTACCTTGAGTCTTGGGTAAACACTAAAGCACCGGGATACTTGGGCTACCACTGTGTGGACTGCGACACTAGCACGGCTGAAGCTATTTTGTTACAAATACCATGGATATGAGTTGTTTTAATCTATTATTCTATTATCAAACTTGTATACTCGCCAATACTTTTGTATTGATATTTTAATACATGTTGCAGGCTGATTGAATGCTATGGAATGCATGGAACCAAGCTAGGAGATGCTTAGAAACGTCACCTAGTTAACTTAGAATCATTGAACTATTCGAACAATATTTGTTATGGTTTGTATTCGATACTTGTGTTGGTTGTGTTTGCTTTTAGACAATGATATGATGAATTTGATCTAAATTATTTTTAAACAAATAGTGTTGTGGATTTCTCATGAGCAATCTGAACGCTTAGTGCTCGCACCCCGATGTTTCCGCCATCGATTGGGGTGTGACAGATTGGTATCAGAGCCATAACTATAGGGAATTAGGATAAGTAGGAATACTTTCCCTAGTCTATAGTTCTAGGAACTTGACTCTTATTTGTTGCTTAAGACTTATGCATTCTACCGTATCTGCTTCCTAGCAGCCCATGTTCCTCTTAAACTTACATGCCTTTCCTAAGGCTGCTATAATATACACTTTGTACTATAAAGAAACTGTTACACTGTGTTTATTTTTAGCACGAGAGTTGCCCACAGGATAGGAGTGACATCCGAACCTTGATGGGAAATCTCCATATTATTCTGGAAGGTCTTGTCTGCGGATAAGAGCCGACAACCTTTAGGGTACGATGATGTCAAGTTAGAGGTGAAACTCAGACCTTGATAACTAGTCCCACTCCTTGATGATTTGATGTCTCGCCAAAGTCTCGTAACTGCCAATCAGTTGAGTGCGCAGAATGACAAAAAGGACGAATATCGTAGGCCTAACATCGATGACGTATTTGTCCAAGTAAGTCAAGACACGTTACCTCAATTCGAAAGGAGTTCGAATCACTTTGGTTAGTCGTCGTTCCTCTACCCGGAACAATCTTGTGTTTTGAGAGCCTATCTCGTTTTTATGTTATCCTGATTTTTGTAAAAGTGGTTTTATCTATGAGGTTTTGAACTTAATTCTTCGTTTAATTGTAAAACGTTTTTACGCAAAGCTGCACGTTGTCCGCAACCTAAAACATTAATTCTAATCTCAGATCAAACTAAATTTACGAAGCTTTATTCTATGTGTAATCTATGTGGTAAACATTGATCGTCTATGGTATGATGTGTTGTGGTGGTGTGAAACACTAAGATGACATGGAAGTACGGGACAAAAGTGGTGTGTCTAAAGCATGGTGGATACGCCGCTGGTACTTCCTATATATAAGTGCTTCCGACATACTACCAACTTCCGTATCAAGTGCCATGCGAGATTTAGTGTTTGCAGGCCGTTGTGGAGTGACTATGTAATCGATAGTAAGTCTATGGAATGCCTATGGAAAGTCTATGTAATCTGAGAAAACTCTAGCATGACCTATGATCGATCTATTGTGATAATCTATGATAATCTAGCGCGGTAAACTATTTTAAGCTAACCTATGTTGGTCTGTTGGTTTAATCTATGATCATTTACCTGGTTAGTCTATGATTAAGCTATCTACTTGAGCAAGCTATGATAATCTATCAATATAATCTATGTCAATCTATGAGATGATCTATGTTAATCTATCTGGGTATTCTACGATGATCTATTGTGAGCATTCTAAGGTGATGTAATTGAGTGATCTATGAGTAATCTACAATAATCTACTAATCTATGTGAAACTATTTGGCAATATATGATGATGATGATGATGATGATGATGATGTTGATGGGTAAATGGCTATGTGTGGTGATTGCGACGCGTAGCATGACACCGAGTACGAGGCCAGGCGACGTGTCCGAAGCGTGGTGGATACGCCGCTGGTACTTCCTATATATAAGCGTTTTTTACATGTTGACCAAACTTCGTACAAACGTGCCAGGTGAAGGTCGTGAATTTTGAGATGGTTCAATCTAGATTCTTAAGTCTATCGTGTGGATAATCCACATTGTGAAGAATTCGTAATTTATACTTATACAATCCCGTTTGTCGGATCTGTAGATGTCTACTCGTAGAACATCTGACGCTCTCAGGAGATCCAGAGAGAAGTCTCAAAAGAAGATGATGTCTTTCATGGCCGATCAGATCGCTCGAGTCATGCCAAGAATCTTCACTGAGCTTCAAGGATCAAACACTCTGCCATCCTCTGCGGACTCCAAGGCTGAGAAGCAGAAGCCTACTAAGTTCAACTACAAACATTTCATCTCTTGCAGCCCTAAGTCTTTCACGAGCAGTGATGGGGTGACTGCTATGCTCGAGTGGTTCGACAGCATCGAAGTTACCTTCATTAACAGCGAGTGCCCAGACCATCAGAAAACTAGGAGTGTGACTGGAATGTTCCAAGGCAGAGCATTGGAGTGGTGGTCAAATGAGAGAAACATCCCTTCAAATGAAGAAGACTATGCTCTTCCATGGACTGAGGTGTGAGAACTCATGATGCTCGAGTTCTGCCCTCCTCATGAGCAATTAAAGCTCGAAGAAGAATTCTGGCATCTAAAGCAAGTTGGTGAGGACAACCTGGAGTATACTACTCGTTTTAAGCAGCTGAGTCTCATCGTCCCTCACTTGGTTTCGACTCCTAAGCGGATGATAACCAAGTACATCAACGGCCTACCGTCTACAATGCGTGATTCTATCGAAGCAGCTCAGTTGGAAGCTATTGAAGAAGTCTATCATTTGGCAGCAAGTTTGAACAACAATCGTGTGCGTGATAAGCAGTTTGCTACCCCTGCACCTTCAAAGTCCGCTAACCAAGTGACCCAGCAGCCTAGTGGCAGCAAGAACAAAAAACGAAAGTCTCAGGGTATGGGGTGCAATGTTATTGTCCCTACTGCTAACCCTGCTGTAAAACCCGCTCCTGCTGCTACTGTTGCTAACCCTGCTGCTCCCGAAGCTAAGAAGCAATACACTGGGCCTCATCCTAGATGTACCACTTGCAACTATCATCATCCGGCAAACTCTGCATGTCGTTTGTGCACCAACTGTAACTGCTATGGTCACACGACTCCCTACTGTCGTCAAGCTAACCCTGCACCGCAAGCTCAGCAAGCCCCAGCTCAGGCAACACTACCTGCCCCTCCAGCACCTCTGCAGAACCCAAGGCCAGTCAATGTTGTTCGTGCATGCTACAAGTGTGGAGATACTACCCACCTCCGTAACCAGTGCCCTCAGCTGAACCAGGATCAGCAGCCAGCCGCTCGTGGACGAGCGTTCAACCTTAACGCAAATCAGGCTCGTAATGACAATGACGTTGTCAATGGTATGTTCCTTGTTAATAACCTTTATGCTTCAGTCCTATTTGATACTGGTGCTGATAAAAGCTTTGTGTCCGTAGAATTTGAGTATTTATTAAACTGTACACGCTCTAAGTTACCAGAGTCATTCTCGGTTGAGGTCGCCAATGGTAAGTCGATTCTTGTGAATTCTATTGTGCGTGATTGTTCCTTGATTCTTAATGATCACGTATTCGCTATTGATCTTATACCAATGCGGTTGGGTAGTTTTGATGTCATTATCAGGATGGATTGGTTGTGTAAGAATCATGCCGAAATCGTGTGCCACGAAAAGCTTGTCCGTCTTCCTTTTCCGTCTGGTGATCTTTTACATGTCTATGGGGACCAGCCTTCGAATGGACTAAGGCTGATGTCATGCACCCAAGCGAGCAGAAGTTTACGTAAGCGGAACCCTGCCTTCTTGGCCCACGTGGTGGAACAAAAGGGCAGGGGGAAGAGCATAAACAATGTTCCAGTTGTGTGTGATTTCCCTGATGTCTTTCCGGAGGATCTGCTTGGTCTTCCTCCTCCTAGATCTGTTGATTTTAGTATTGATCTCGTACCTGGTGCGACTCCCGTCGCCAGGGCTCCTTACCGTCTTGCACCTTCCAAGATGCAAGAGTTATCCAGTCAGCTACAAGAATTGCTCGATAAAGGTTTTATTCGTCCAAGTACCTCCCCGTGGGGTGGTCCTGTTCTATTTGTCAAAAAGAAGGATGGTTCATTTCGTATGTGTATCGATTATCGTGAACTTAATAAGCTTACCATGAAGAATCGTTATCCGCTACCCCGTATTGATGACCTGTTTGACCAGCTACAAGGCGCGTCCTGTTTTTCAAAAATTGACCTGCGTTCTGGATATCATCAGCTACGTGTTCTTGAAGATGATATTCCTAAAACCGCGTTGCGTACACGATATGGACACTACAAGTTCGTAGTCATGCCTTTTGGCCTGACCAACGCACCTGCAGTGTTCATGGACCTTATGAACCGTGTTGGTAAACCCTACTTAGATCGTTTTGTTATAGTATTTATCGATGATATCCTCATTTATTCTAAGACTAAAACTGATCATGCTCGTCACCTACGTCTAATGCTTGAACTTTTACGTGGCAAGCGTTTGTATGCTAAATTTTCTAAGTGTGAGTTTTGGATTGACGAAGTGAAATTTCTTGGTCATATTGTTAGTAGGCAGGGTATTCACGTTGATCCTTTGAAAATTGAAGCAGTGAAGAATTGGTGTATGCCTAAATCCATGTCGGAGATTCGTTCTTTTCTAAGATTGGCGGGTTATTACCGCCGGTTCATCGCGGATTTCTCTAAAATCGTTGTTCCTCTTACTACGCTAACCCAAAAGGAGAGGCCTTTTGTTTGGGGTCCCGAGCAGGAGAACTCCTTCCAAACCCTTAAGAATCTTTTGTGTAATGCCCCTGTGTTAACTCTACCTGATGGTAACGACGATTTTGTGGTATATTGTGATGCCTCGAACCATGGGTTGGGCTATGTGCTCATGCAACGGGACAAGGTTATTGCTTATGCCTCTCGTCAGCTCAAGGTACATGAGAAAAACTACACTACTCACGACCTGGAGCTTGGTGCAGTCATTTTTGCATTAAAGATCTGGCGACACTACCTGTATGGTACGAAGTGTGTGGTCTTCACCGACCATAGGAGCCTTCAGCATATCTTTGACCAAAAAGAGCTGAACATGCGACAGAGACGTTGGGTGGAACTACTTAACGACTACAACTGCGAAATTCGCTATCATCCCGGCAAGGCGAACGTAGTGGCCGACGCTCTTAGTTGTAAGACTCATGTTAAGTCTATCCGTATCTCCAATGACCTCCATGCTTGTATTCGAGAAGCCCAGTATTCATCAGCCAACGAAGGTAGTATAATTGAGGAAGTCCATGGTGCCCGTATTGACCAACTGGTAACAAAACCCGATGGACTCCAATACTACCTCAATCGCATCTGGGTGCCAGATGGCGATAATCTCTGTGAGCTCATTTTGACTGAGGCTCACAAATCCCGTTACTCTATCCATCCAGGTGCTGACAAGATGTACCAGGATCTGCGTACAACTTATTGGTGGCCTGGCATGAAGAGGGACATTGTTGTCTATGTATCTAAGTGCCTTACCTGCTCGAAGGTAAAGGCTGAACACCAACGTCCTTCTGGACTCTTGGAGCAACCTAAAATCCCTGTTTGGAAATGGGATAGCATTGCTATGGACTTTATTACCAAACTACCCCGTACCTCTAAAGGTCACGATAGTATCTGGGTGATTATTGATCGTTTGACCAAATCTGCTCATTTTCTTCCTATTCGTGAAGATTTCAGAGTGAAGAGACTCGCTCGAATCTATACCGATGAGATTATAAGCCGTCATGGCATACCTCTTGACATAATCTCGGACCGTGATGGTCGCTTTACTTCTCGCCTTTGGCAAACGTTTCAATCCGCTATGGGTACGCACTTGAATCTTAGCACGGCCTTTCATCCTCAGACAGATGGTCAGACCGAGCGTACTATTCAGACCCTCGAGGATATGCTTCGTTCTTGTGTCAATGACTTTGGTGGTAACTGGGATGTACATTTACCATTGATAGAATTCTCTTACAACAATAGCTACCATTCCAGTATTCAGATGGCGCCTTTTGAAGCTTTGTATGGGCGAAAATGTCGATCTCCTCTTAGCTGGCAGGAGGTTGGGGAAAAGCAGTTCACTGGCCCTGATATTATTCAAGAGGCAACGAGTAAGATTCTTCAGATCCGTGATAACTTGATCAAGGCTAGGAACAGACAAAAGAGCTATGCTGATAATAGGCAGAAGCCTCTGGAATTTGCTATTGGTGACCGAGTTCTACTCAAGGTATCTCCCTGGAAGGGAGTAGTTCGTTTTGGGAAGAAGAGAAAGCTTGCACCTCGCTATGTGGGTCCTTTCGTGATACTTGAAAGGATCGGCAAGGTGGCATACAGACTCGACTTGCCACAAGAGCTAAACAACGTGCATCCAGTGTTCCACGTGTCCAATCTACGAAAATGTCTAGCCGATAAAGGATTGCAAGTTCCTCTGGAAGTCTTGCAAATAAACGAAGTTGTTCAGTTTTTGGAGAAACCGGTCGAAATCATGGATCAGACTGTCAAGCTTTTGAGGCGCAGCAAAATCCCCATTGTTAAGGTTCGATGGGAAGGAAAGCGTGGCGCTGAATTTACTTGGGAGTTGAAAAGTGATATGAAGGCCAAGTACCCGCATCTCTTCGAGCAATCTTCTTCTAAGATTTTGGGGACGAAATCTCCTAAAGGATGGGAGACTGTAACGCCCAGCGTCCCTAAACCTTAGGCACATGGCAAGATCAGTCCCTGAACTCCTGTAACTCGTCAGTTTTAGTCCCTATAGTTTTGTGATATTGATATTTTGAAACTTAAGCATGAATCTTATCATGATACTTGACTCCTTAATCTAGATGCTTGATTTTGAAACATAAACTATGATTCTTGATACTTGATACTTAGACTCTTGATACTTGATACTTAGACTCTTGATTCTTGATACTTAGACTCTTGATTCTTGATACTTGATACTTGGACTCTTGATTCTTGACGTTTGAGAAACGATGATTCTTGACCCTTGAGACTCAAATTGGTGCTTGACTCCTTAGACTCGTGAAGCTTGATTCTTGGTTAAACGAGAGACTAGAGCCTTGTCACTGGCGGAATCTATTAATCTTGAAAACTCTCGATGAGTATGTTATAAACTAGTTAATTCATTTGCTATACAACGCAACGCCTAACTTTACGCGAAAAACGAATCAGAAACGGAACGCGAAAGAATGGGTTTGCCAGAGTGGCCGACCGATCGGATGACCAGCCGATCGGATGACCAGCCGATCGGATGGCCAGCCGATCGGACGGCACCCCAGCCGAACCACCTTCCTTCCTTCTCCTCTTCACCTATAAATAGGCTGTCACATCACCATTTCAAGTGATGTGACAGCTCTGGCCGAACCATATGCACGCGCACACTATTTCTCCATTTCCTCATCGATTTCGGTACGTTTCAAGCTAGAATCTTGTACTTTCTTACTCTACACATCATTCTCTACGTGATTCTCACCGGAAATCACACTTTTCACCGTGAAATCTCTCGGATCTGAGATCTTGAGGATGATGTCATCATGGTGGTTGTACAAACTATCAAGTGATGTCATTCTGAGCAAGATCTAGCTCAGATCTAAGATATTTCATACGTTTCTACACTAAATCTAAGATAAATCTATACTTTTCATGTAAAACTTAGGTTGATCTTCATCTTTTCTTTAAATTTCTGAACTATTTCGGTGATAAACATAACTAAACGGGCTGTAGACTTGATCGGTGGTCCAGAGTTGGTTTAGGAACGGATTGTTCACTGATTAAGACGTTCACGGGATGGATTCCGGCATAAACCCGTTGCTAACAGACCACTGATTGGACTGGGGTGGTTCCCGACCAACCAGAATGGCTGTTAAACGATAAGTTACTGCTGTCTCAATACGTGCCGTGACGTCACCATTAAGTTTTAAACTTAGAAATTTTACGGAAGCTAGTAAACAAGAAACAACAGGCTAGCCGATCGGACTACTGACCGATCGGTCAGCCATCCTCCACCTTAGGCTAGCCGATCGGACAACCGTCCGATCGGGCAGCCATTAGTCACACTAGGCTAGGCGATCGGACAACCGTCCGAACGGGCAGCCATTAATCATATTAGGCTATCCGATCGGACTACCGACCGATCGGGCATCCATTTAATCACATTAGGCTAGCCGATCGGACTACCGACCGATCGGGCAGCCATTTAGTCACATTAGGCTAGCCGATCGGACAACTGTCCGATCGGGCTGCCATTAGTCATTAGGCTAGCCGATCGACTGACCATCCGAACGGACAGTCAGCCGATCCAAGGCCTGCTTAAACATTCTATTCAACCTCGATACTCTACCCGACGCTTATCCTATGGTAATTTAATCAGGCTAATCTCAAAAGAGCTCCCTTTGATCCAATAACAGTCGTGACTGTTAAGCAATCACAGTGAGTATAATCGATCCCCTTTTACTTTAAACTTTTGGGGTGTAGCATGTATTCTATGAAACTTAAACTTGAATCTTTGGAAACTTTTACTCTATCCTATGTGTTCGTGAAACTTGTGATTCTTGATTCTTGACTCTTTGTGCTATGTGACGTTTAATCCAGAGTGTGTAGTTCCGCCTTAACAATAGTAGCGCTATAGGAAGATGCACCTCTCCTATTATTCTCGGGGGGTATTGTTAGGAGGATTCTAGTTTACCTTGAGTCTTGGGTAAACACTAAAGCACCGGGATACTTGGGCTACCACTGTGTGGACTGCGACACTAGCACGGCTGAAGCTATTTTGTTACAAATACCATGGATATGAGTTGTTTTAATCTATTATTCTATTATCAAACTTGTATACTCGCCAATACTTTTGTATTGATATTTTAATACATGTTGCAGGCTAATTGAATGCTATGGAATGCATGGAACCAAGCTAGGAGATGCTTAGAAACGTCACCTAGTTAACTTAGAATCATTGAACTATTCGAACAATATTTGTTATGGTTTGTATTCGATACTTGTGTTGGTTATGTTTGCTTTTAGACAATGATATGATGAATTTGATCTAAATTCTATTTAAACAAATAGTGTTGTGGATTTCTCATGAGCAATCTGAACGCTTAGTGCTCGCACCCCGATGTTTCCGCCATCGGTTGGGGTGTGACAGATCGGTACATTTTTATTTAATGATATTTTTGCTAAAGTATTATTTGACTCTGGTGCAAACCAAAGTTTTATTAATACTTCATTTTGCAAACTTCTTAATCAATCATTAACTAAACTTCCACAAGAATATCTAGTAGAGACAGCTAATGGAGAAACTGTTAAGATTTCTGAAATCTTGCAGGGAGCAAGAATAGAAATTCTAAATCAAAAGTTTATTTAAAATGTTTACCCAATGAATCTGGCAGGATTCGATGTTGTTTTAGGAATGGATTGGTTAATAGCCAATAAAGCCAGTATTTTATGTGATCAAAAGTCAATTCAAGTAAATTCACCAAAGGGTGAAAAGATCACAATTAAAGGAGATAAACCATCTAGGTCCACAAAATTCATCTCTGTGATGAAAACTGCAAGCTATATAAGAAAAGGATCATTAGTGTATTTGATTTCTATAATCACTAACACTAAAGGAAAAGAACTGAAAGATATTCCAGTAGTATCTCAGTTTTCAGATGTATTTCCAGAAGAACTACCCGGATTACCGCCAGACAGGGAAGTTAAATTCAGAATCCATCTGCTACCAGGAACGGCACCGATTGCCAAAGCACTTTACCGTTTGGCACCCGCAGAAATGGAGGAACTAAAGAAACAATTAGATGAATTGCTAGAAAAAGGATTCATACAGCCAAGCTCATCACCCTGGGGAGCACCAATCTTATTCGTTAAAAAGAAGGACAGATCGATGCGTATGTGCATTGACTACCGTGAACTGAACAAGGTCACGATTAAGAATCGATATCCATTACCGAGAATCGATTATCTGTTCGATCAATTGCAAGGATCTCGATTTTTCTCGAAAATCGATTTAAGATCAGGATATCATCAATTAAAGGTACAGGAAGAGGATATTCCTAAGACCGCGTTCAGAACGAGGTATGGTCATTATGAATTTACTATCATGCCATTTGGTTTAACCAATGCCCCAGCTGCATTTATGGACATGAAGAACCGAATATGGAAGCCATATTTGGATAAATTCATAATTGTCTTTATAGATGATGTTCTCATTTACTCTAAGAGTAAAGAGGAACATGCAAAGCATTTGCACGCACTTTTAAGTCTACTAAGAAAGGAAAAACTTTATGCTAAATTTTCAAAGTGCAAATTTTGGTTGGAACATGTACAGTTTCTTGGACACTTAGTGAATCATGAAGGAATTCATGTGGATCCCACAAAAATCGAGACAATTACTAAATGGAAAACTCCTGAGTCACCAACCGAGATTAGAAGTTTCTTAGGATTGGCCGGTTATTATAGAAGATTTATTCGAGATTTTTCTAGAATAGTCATTCCTTTAACTAAGTTAACCTGTAAATCCATTAAGTTTGAATGGGGACCAAAGCAAGAAGAAGCCTTTAGAATTCTTAAGCAAAGATCAACCCATGCACCCATATTAGCGTTACCAGAAGGACCTGAAGATTTTGTAATTTATTGTGACGCTTCTAAATTAGGTTATGGATGTGTGTTAATGCAAGGTCAAAAGGTTATAGCTTACGCCTCTAGACAACTTAAGAATCATGAAGAGAATTATTCAACCCATGATCTTGAATTAGGAGCAATAATTTTTGCTTTGAAAATTTGGAGACATTACCTTTATGGTAGTAAGTTTACCATATTTACTGATCATAAGAGTTTAAGGTATGTTTTTGGACAAAAAGAGTTAAATATGAGACAAAGACGCTGGATGGAGATGCTTAGTGATTATGATTGTGATATCCAGTGTCATGAAGGAAAAGCAAATGTAGTGGCAGATGCTTTAAGCCGAAAGTATCACGAAAAGCCAAAAAGGGTATGTTCTCTTAGATTAAATCTACAAGTAGATTTAAATGAACAGATTAGAAAAGCCTAAGAATCAGTAATCAAGGAGGATACTGAAAAACTAAAAGGTATGATTAAGGAATTAGAACAAGGAACAGATGGAATTTGGAGATTCCATGAAAAGAGAATGTGGATACCTAAATTAGGAAACCTCCGTCATCGTATATTAGAAGAAGCCCACAAGTCTAAATATACAATGCATCCAGGAAGTGATAAAATGTACCAGGATTTAAGGAAAAAATTCTAGTGGATAAGAATGAAAAAGGACATAGCAACCTATGTTTCTAAATGTTTAACTTGCTCACAAGTTAAAGCTGAACATTAGAAACCCCCAGGTTTGTTACAACAATTAGAAATGCCAGTATGGAAATGGGAATTGATAACAATGGATTTTGTTACTAAATTACCCAAAACAAAGAAAGGTAATGATACAATCTGGATGATTGTAGATAGGCTAACTAAGTCAGCTCATTTCTTACCAATGAAGGAAACTTTTAGTATGGAACAATTAGCTAAGTTATATGTAAATGAAATAGTTTCTTTACATGGAATTCCTTTATCAATTGTTTCTGACAGAGATAGCTGCTTTACCTCTCATTTTTGGACAAGTTTCCAAAAAGCCATGGGGACCAAGTTAAATCTAAGCACAACTTATCATCCTCAAACGGACGGACAAAGCGAAAGGACAATTCAGACAATGGAAGACATGCTTAGAGCTTGTGTAATTGATTTCGGAGGTAATTGGGACGATCACTTACCATTGATAGAATTTTCTTATAATAATAGTTATCATACAAGTATCAATGTTGCACCATTCGAAGCACTTTATGGACGAAAGTGCTGAACCCCAGTCTGTTGGGCCGAAATTGGGGGAAAACAACTATCTGGACCTGAGATAGTGCAGGAGACAACTGACAAGATTATTCAAGTCAAGGAACGACTAAAAGCAGCACGTGATCGACAGAAAAGCTATGCGGACAACAGGCGGAAACCATTGGAATTTCAAGTAGGAGATAAGGTATTGTTAAAAGTCTCTCCTTGGAAAGGAGTGGTAAGATTCATCAAAAGAGGAAAGCTAAGTCCCAGGTATGTTGGACCATTCAAAATTATTAAAAGAGTAGGACCTGTAGCTTATCAGCTACAACTGCCAGAGGAAATGGCAGGAATACATGATGTATTTCATGTATCCAATCTCAAGAAATGCTTAGTCGATGAATCACTTGTGGTACCTCTTAAGGATATAGAGGTAAATGAACAACTTAAGTTTATAGAAAGACCTCTACAGATTGAAGATAGGAAAGTCAAGAACCTCAAGCACAAGAGATTAGTTCTGGTCAAAGTAAAATGGGACTCCAAAAGAGGACCAGAGTATACATGGGAACTTGAATCAGAAATGCAAAGAAAATATCCACACTTGTTCCAGTAGATCTCGAGGACGAGCTCTAAAACAAGGTGGGGAGGATATAACAACCCTAATTTAAACCGACACTCTCCTGAATATTTTTCCGACACCCCAAAATATTTTAAATACCCCTATATGTCATAAAATACACCCCATACGTGAAAACGGGCCCCGAATACTTTAAATATTATTAAAAATAATTAAAAATCTAATTTTTGGGTTTGAGGCGGGCCGCGTAAGCCACACCTCAACCCTTACGCGGGCCGCGTAACCCTTGGGTTACACTTTACGCGGGCCGTGTAAAACCTGTAAACAGACCCTATAAAGTGGGAGCTCGGGATTTCATTTTTCGTCGCTCAAATTCAATTCTCTCTCAACGAATTTCTGATAGTATAAGCTATAGTCGGGTATTATATCCCCCTAAATAGCGAAGTTTTGCTCCGTTGTAAGTATCATAACCCCTGGATACGTATTAGATACTCTGTCCGATTGATCTAGGGTTCCGTAACGGCTGTCATGGTTCTGCCCGATGTAGTCATTGGAATGCCGTCTCGGGGAGGGTATTACTAATGTTAAAATGGGTTATTATACTAACACGTGTGCATTTGTGTAAATTATAGATTGTCACCAGGAAACACTAAAGGATAATCTAAGACAGCAATGTGAGTAATCTCCTTTTTGTTAACTGTTTTTACAAAACCTCACACAATTAATTATATATTAAACAGTGATTGAGTATTTGTAAGGATACAATTATCATTGGTATGTTGGGGTTTTGTATACAAAATTAGTTATTGCCTTGCGAGGAGTAACTTTTCCACAAGTCGGGTTTGCCAGTACCGCGGGTGATAATTCGTATGACTTGGAAACAAATATAATTGCGAGATCGTCCTCAATACTGTACAGTGGTTTTTATTTAAACTTGATTGAACTAGGATTCACTCACCAGTATTTCCCACTGACAAAATGTTTTAAACGCATTTCAGGTAACAAAATGTGAAAGCCAATTAGAAGACAGCTGGACAGCACTGAAGGCTTGAAAAAGTGGCAATGAAGTTACCTAAACAAAATAGATGTTTTTATTAAATAAAATAGGGTTTTATCCCTATGCAAATGTGTGTACTTAAATTTGGGATTTTTCCATTTGTTTAATATATTAAAAGCATGGTATTTTACTCTGATAAAATATTTCCTAACTACGGTCCTGATGTAAATTTCCGCTGCCAATATTGAATAAACACGCGATACCACCAAAACTGGCTCGCGGCCGCCCGTTCCCGAGGAAATAGGGATCGGGGGTTGCGACAGCATACGGTATCCATAAAAAAAGTAAAAGTGAATGAATAAATAAATAACACGAGAAACACTATCTCCAGTTTAAAAACATAACTAACCCTCTCCATTCCATTTGAGGGTAGGGTACCATGCCGGTTCGGGCCAGATCGTGCTTATCCGACCCATGACTAATATGTGTTCCGGGTATTTCTGAACACGCCCGGCCTCCCTGATCAGAGACGCATATAAATTCCTATCAAACTCAAAATCTTCAGGTAAAGGATCTGGAAGACGGGATTTTTTTAGTCTCCATGTCATGTCGGCCGGAACGCATCGGTCGTCCACTAGAAAAAAACGGTCTTTCCAATCTCTTAAACTGGTGGTAATCCACGAATAGCAACAAGCATTCTTCTTCATGACCACAAAGTGTCACACCCCAACCGATGGCGGAATCATCGGGGCATGGCACTGAGCGAAACAGATTGTCCAGAAGTTTCCATAACAATTATCATTACTACTCAATTTAAAAAATAACATGTCCCATACCAAGTCTCAAGCAGTAAACAAATTATTACAGATAAAGTCTAGGCAAATCATTCTGTTCCGACAACTCAGATTTAAAATAGAGCAATTGTTTATCTGCTTCTAGAGACCCTTGATTCAATTACTACAGACAACTATTTGTTGGGCTCTAAAGCTTTATTCTAGCTTCACTTTCCTACCAACTGTGCATCCTAAGCACCTGTCACATACGTTAAAATAAAGTCAATACATATAATGTAAAGGTGAGCATACAAGTTTGATAATAGCATATAAAGTTCGAATTCGTTTATGCATAACCAGCACGTACGCATAGTGAAATGAAGCACGTTAGTTATCGACATAGATCCATCGATACCAATGACTGTGGGTTGACTGCCAAATGCAATTCGCAATACATGATTACCACCGTAACCATGCAAGTAATTGTCCTTAACAACCCCCGCGAACGGGTGCTGAGTCCAAACTATAGTACTATCGTTGCTAAGGCAGGTAGACATCATTCCATGTGTAAACATAACAAACAGGCACTCATAAGCCACGTATAACATGCATTAATGGTTAGCGTTCAAATAGTATTGAGTAGTGTGATTGTTGTAGTTTGAATATTAGTAACGTATGTAACACCCAAAAGTGCTTAAATCAAAAAGGGATCGAGTATACTCACAGCGGTTGATGGATTGAAGGGAGCGCTTGGCGAGTATAGTTAGCCTGAATAGATTGATAGCATGATAATAAGCGACGCGTAAAACGGAAAATCAAGTGCTGGAGAGTCGGACAGCTGGTCGATCGGACGGTAGTTCGATCGGTCGGCTGACTGTTCGGTTGACAGTCCGTTCGGATGGCTGTTCGAGTGGATTGTTTCTTCCTTTGAGAAAGATGTGTTTGTGTATGATGGCTTGTCTTTTGAAGTTTTCGTTGGAGTATTTTGAAAACATTGGAGTATCTTTACCCTTCAGGTCGGTCGGTCGGACGGCTGTCCGATCGGCCGGCAGCCCGATCGGTTAGGTACTTTTAGCAAGACAAGTTCCCAGCAGGGTGTCACCTGATCGGACGGCTGTTCGATCGGGTGGCACTCCGAGTGCATTGAAGATGTTGAAAAAATCGATTAAGTGTTGAAGTATAGTATCTCATGATCCGAAGAGTAATCCGATCAGACAGTAGTACGATCGAACAGCAGTTCGTTCAATACTAGTCTTCAAAATAAGTTGATTAAGTGTGGGACCATGTGTTAACCGATCGGCTGGCCAGTCGATCGGCTGACTGTCCGATCGGCTGGCTGTCCGTTTGGACAGCAGTCCGATCGGTCAGCAACCTGACCTGATCAGCCTATTCGTCTAACACTTGGTTATTCTGATTGTTTGTCGTTTTATTGAGGTATTTTGACAACGAGTCGAACCATAGATCCCTCGTCCGTACTTGGTTCCCCTGGTCGGACAGGAATCACCCAAATCCGGCCGGTGAACTGTTCGGAACGGAGTTTACCGTTTAACCCGAAATCGGCTAACCTCATGGATAGAATCCGGATCTTGAGCCATGTAACCACCGGAGTGATTTATAAGCCGGCACAGGCTCCGTTTCTATTGGTTTGAAGGCATTGAGTGAAAAAGAGTTGAAAGAAAGTTGGAAAATCCATCTTTCAATCCTTTTCACCGTGTATATGTTTAGATCTATGAAAGATCTTTGTTTGTTTATGTGGAAATCAGCTAGATCCAAGTTAACCTGATCAGCCTATTCGTCTAACACTTGGTTATTCTGATTGTTTGTCGTTTTATTGAGGTATTTTGACAACGAGTCGAACCATAGATCCCTCGTCCGTACATGGTTCCCCTGGTCGGACAGGAATCACCCAAATCCGGCCGGTGAACTGTTCGGAACGGAGTTTACCGTTTAACCCGAAATCGGCTAACCTCATGGATAGAATCCGGATCTTGAGCCATGTAACCACCGGAGTGATTTATAAGCCGGCACAGGCTCCGTTTCTATTGGTTTGAAGGCATTGAGTGAAAAAGAGTTGAAAGAAAGTTGGAAAATCCATCTTTCAATCCTTTTCACCGTGTATATGTTTAGATCTATGAAAGATCTTTGTTTTTTTATGTGGAAATCAGCTAGATCCAAGTTAATCTTGGTGGATTGAGGCCAAAACATGAAGTTCTTCAAGAACCCATGATGACATCACCCTAGAACACTTGAATCTTGATGATTTCACGGTTAAAAGTTAAGATTTAAAAGGTAGAAAGGTGTAGGAGTGCGTGTAGATCAAGAAAGTACAAGATTTAGGACAAAATCTTACCGGAATCGAGAGGAATCTGAGAAAAGGATGAACTAAGCGTGCTGGTCGAACAGAGGTTTCCAAAAGTGGAAAAGATGACAATGACAGGGGTATTTATAGGATGCCAATTGAGGAAAGTGCTGGCCGATCGGCCAGGCAGCTCGATCGGACAGCAGTCCGATCGGCTGGCTGTTCGATCGGCTGGTAGCCTGATCGATCAGCTGCACGTCTCGAGTGTTCGGTGCGATGATTTTTGATATTTCGATTTCGGTTGCGAGCGGTTCGATACGATAGGGTTTCCTAGTCAAATTACTTTTAATCCCAACCACTCATATCTCGCACTATCCCTTCTCCACTAATTATCATAGTTCGATTGTAATTCGAGTTCGATGTCGATTGAGTTCGATTGCATTTCGAGTTTCGATTGAATTCCACAACATACATAATTAAAATGCACAAGTAACACGTAAGGCACACACACATGTAACGATAACCAAAGAGCGTAGTTCGATTTGCGATTCGATTCGATTTGATTAGCATAGTTTGATTATTGTTTAATTAGCTTTATCGCATTGTTACTTCCTATAGTTCATAGTCGTAAGTCGATTGAATAGCGATAATCATACGTCGATTATTGTAGTTATAGACACTTACTCCTCATAATAGCTAACATAAAAGAAATCTATTATTAATCGGCTGCGCGAAATCGGTCGTTGACTTTGACCTTGACTTTGACTTTGACCCCTCGAAAACACGGGGTGTTACAGCCTCCCCTAGTTTAGGGCATTTCATCCCGAAATTAGGCTGAAAGTCGTACAACACCGTGAATCACGTTGGAGAACTTTCTCTTTCTAGACTTTTTCTTTAAATAACTGCGGGTACTTCGCCTTCATGTCGCTTTCGAGTTCCCAAGTGAACTCTGCGCCTCGTTTGCCTTCCCATCGAACTTTCACGATAGGAATGCGAGAGCGTCTGAGTTACTTGGTTTGGCGGTCCATGATTTCGACAGGCTTCTCCACGAAGTGTAATGTTTCGTTCACCTGAAGGTCATCGAGAGGAACATGTAAGTCGTGGTCGGCTAGGCACTTTCGGAGGTTTGACACGTGGAAAGTCGGGTGGACGTTACTAAGTTCCTCCGGTAGTTCGAGTCTATAGGAGACTTTTCTGATTCTTTCCAGAATCTTAAAAGGTCCAACATATCGAGGCGCGAGCTTTCCTTTCTTGCCGAATCGGACCACACCCTTCCACGGTGATACCTTTAGGAGTACGTAGTCGCCAATGTCAAATTCAAGGAGCTTGCGTCGTCTATCGGCATAACTTTTCTGTCGATTCCGAGCTTTTACCAGGTTGTCTCGAATTTGGAAAATTCTGTCTGTCGTTTCTTGTAATAGCTCAGGACCGGTTAATTGTGAATAACCGATCTCGTGCTACACAATAGGCGATCGACATCTTCTCCCGTATAAAGCCTCGAATGGTGCCATTTGAATGCTGGAATGATAGCTGTTGTTATATGAGAATTCGACTAACGGCAGGTATTTGTCCCAATTACCACCGAAGTCTATGACACATGAACGGAGCATGTCTTCAAGAGTACAAATCGTTCTTTCAGTCTGACCGTTGGTTTGAGGGTGGAAAGCGGTACTTAGATTGAGCGATGTACCGAGTGCCGTTTGAAACGTTTCCCACAGTCGCGAGGTAAACCGAGCATCACGATCAGAGATGATGTCACGAGGCATCCCATGATTACAAATGATCTCGTCGGTGTAGATTCGGGCTAATCGTTCTACCTTGTAGTCTTCCCGTATTGGCAAAAAGTGGGCTGACTTAGTCAGACGGTCAACCACAACCCAGATGTTGTCGTGACCTGATGACATGTGTGGTAGCTTTGTTATAAAGTCCATAGCTATACTCTCCCACTTCCACGTGGGGATCGGTGGTTGTTCGAGTAAGCCAGAGGGTCTTTGATGTTCAGCCTTGACTCTCGCACATGTCAGGCATTTACCAACGTAGAGAGCAATATCCCTTTTCATGCCAGGCCACCAGTACTTATAACGAAGGTCCTGGTACATTTTGTCGGCACCGGGATGAATAGAATACCGGGATTTATGGGCTTCGTCCATCAAAATCTGTCACAAATCGGTCCGTTTAGGGATCCAAATTCGGTCCAGAAAGTGGAATATCCCATTCGACTTGTTCACAAGTTGAGCTCCGTCGTGGTAGATTCTTTCTTTCTTCAGAGTGCGTTCTTTGAAACACGCGTGCTGAGCTTCGTGGATGAGGGATTCGAGATCGTATTGGGCTTGAACATTACGAGTGCTAAGCAGATAGCTTCGTCTGCTGAGCGCGTCGGCAACAACATTTGCTTTGCCTGGGTGATAACGAATCTCACAGTCGTAATCGTTGAGAAGTTCTACCCATCGGCGTTGACGCATATTAAGTTCCTTCTGATTAAAGATATGTTGTAGGCTCCTATGATCGGTGAAGATCGTACACTTGGTACCATACAGGTAGTGTCGCCAAATCTTTAACGCAAAAACAACTGCGCCTAGCTCGAGGTCATGGGTTGTATAGTTCTTCTCGTGGATTTTGAGCTGACGAGATGCGTAAGCTATAACCTTGTCCCGCTGGATAAGGACACAACCAAGACCAAGGTTGGAAGCATCACAATAGACAATGAAATCATTGTTTCCGTCGGGCAATGTGAGAACGGGAGCATTGCAAAGCATGTGTTTAAGGGTTTGGAAAGCAGACTCCTGTTTATTTCCCCAAACAAAAGGTTTGTCTTTATGCGTAAGAGCGGTAAGTGGTACTGCGATCTTGGAGAATCCTTCGATAAATCGTCAGTAATAGCCCGCCAATCCGAGAAAAGAACGGACTTCGGACGGGTTCTTAGGCGTAACCCAACTCTTGACTGCTTCAATCTTCACGGGATCGACATGAATACCTCGACTATTAACGATGTGACCCAAAAATTGAATCTCCCCCAGCCAGAATTCACACTTGGAGAACTTGGCGTAGAGTTGATTCCCCTGGAGTAGCTCGAGAACCAAACGTTGATGTTGCGCGTGTTCGGTTTTCGATTTGGAATAGATCAAGACATCGTCGATGAATACGATGATGAAACGGTCGAGATATGGTTTACACACGCGATTCATCAGATCCATGAAAACTGCGGGTGCGTTGGTTAAACCAAAAGGCATAACAACGAATTCGTAGTGGCCGTATCGAGTGCGAAACGCGGTTTTGTGTATATCCTCCTCTTGAATACGTAGTTGGTGATATCCTGAGCGTAGATCGATCTTCGAGAAGCATGTAGCACCTTGTAGCTGATCAAACAAATCATCGATGCGAGGTAGAGGATAGCGGTTCTTGATAGTTAACTTATTCAATTCCCGATAGTCGATGCACATCCGGAACGACCCATCCTTCTTTTTGACGAAAAGGACCGGCGCGCCCCAAGGAGAGGTGCTCGGGTGAATGAAGCCTTTCTCAAGTAATTCCTAGAGTTGGGTTGAAAGTTCACGCATTTCAGACGGCGCAAGTCGGTAGGGAGCTTTGGCAATAGGGTTGGCTCCAGGAATGAGGTCGATACGAAAGTCGATATCACGACTTGGCGGTAGTCCGGGAAGATCCTCTGGAAAAACATTAAGAAATTCTTGAACCACAGGAACGTCTTTTACTTCCTTCTTCTCTTTCTTTTCCTTCTCCGTTACTACAATGTTAGCCAAGAAAGCCCTGTATTCCTTGCGGAGATACTTGCTAGCTTGAACACATGACACGAGCTTGAGACCTTTCAAAGTAGTATCACCGTAAACACACAATAAATCACCATTCGCAAGCGAGAATTGGATCATCTTGTCGAAGCACACAACTTCAGCATGGTTTTCGCGAAGAAAGTCCATGCCTATTATGACGTCAAAACTTCCGAGTTGCATCGGAATAAGGTCGATTGGGAAGATGTGATTGTTGAGCTCAAGAGTACAATCACGAAGTACAGAATTAACGGCGACAGTTCTTCCGGTAGCGACTTCAACATCGAACGTCGAGGAGAGATGAGAGCGCTTACGACTAAGGAGTTTCTCGAATTCGAACGACACAAAGCAATTATCGGCTCCAGTATCAAACAAACATGAAGCATAAATACCATTCACAAGGAACGTACCATTGACCACGTTGTTTTCGGCTTGGGCTTGACGCACGTTGATGTTGAAAGTTCGTGCGCGTGCTGCTTGTTGCTGTTGCTGCTGGTGTTGCTGCTGTTGGTGAGGCTGCTGCTGCTGGGGCTCTTGTTTCACGACCCTGTTTGGGCACATGTTGGCGAAATGGTTAGGATCGCCACATGCGAAGCAGGCTCTGGCGTTGACCGCGGGTGCCGGAGGAGCTTGTTGACCCTGAGGGGAGGTGAGTAGAGCTTGATGAGCAGGAGCTTGTCGAGCACGGCAGTTGGTAGTGAAATGGCCGTACATATTACAATGAGCACTGAAACGGCAAGCAATGGTAGTCGGGTGGCGGTAGCTACAAGTAGGGCAAAATGGGTGTGGCCCAGTGTATGCACGCTTTGCAGGCGGTGCATTAGCCACAGGCGCCGCTATTTGACGTTGTTGGGCTGGTACAGCTTGAATCGGTGCAGCAGTGATTGCACAGTTCTTGTTGTTGGAGTTGTTCTTTCTCTTGTTCTTCCTCTTGTTGCTCGATGAGGTGGTGGTTTCAGCAGTTGGTGCGGCGGTGGTAGCTTGATGCAGGTGCTTCGAAGTTTTATCCCAGACACCAGTCTTGACCCTCTTGTCATTGATTTCGGCGGCCAGTAGGTAAGTCTCTTCGATCGTCTTAGTCTTAGCCGCTTGCACGAAATCTGCAACACAGTCGGGCAAAGCTCGGATGTATTTCTTGATTGTGATCTCCGGAGTCTTGACTTGGTCGGGATAGATGATGCTAAGCTGTTTGAAGCGAGCAGTGAGAGCAGCGTTGTCACCTTCCTTCTGCTGTATGTGCCAGAATTCATCTTCTAACTTTTGGCGTTCATGAGGAGGGAAGAATTCCTCTAGCATGACTTCTTTGAGCTCGTCCCACGACAGACCGTAGGCTGCATCGTTCCCACGCTTGTTCCTCTCGGTCGTCCACCAGTCTAGTGCACGGGACTGGAAGACGCCGGTAGCGTTCAGAGTTCGGAGGTCATCGGGGCAACCACTCTGTCGCAGAGTGACCTCAATGGAATCAAACCATTGGAATAGTGCAGTAGGACCTTCCTCGCCAGTGAATTCCTTTGGCCCACAAGACTTGAATTGCTTGAAATTGAAAGTAGTCTTGGTAGCAGCTTTAGGAGTTTCGATTCTCGACTCCTCGGACGACTTGTTGACGTTCTCGTAGACATCACTTATGGTTTTTGCTACCTCCTTGGCGATGATAGCAGCAAGGCGTTTGTCTCTCTTCTCTTGACGAGAAAGTGTGTGACGGGATCCAGATGACATTGTCTGCAATAGACATCGTCACAGGACTCAACACAACGTATTCGAATCTCACCTCACACATCTAACGTTCACTAAAGCTCAGGAACACATACATCACGTAAACACGTAGTCACATAATCATCGATTCACAAAACACAGAAGCACATAAGCACGTAGAACACATAAGCACAGAAGCACATACTCATTTAGTTACAAGATGCAGTCAGAATACAGAAACCTATCATTCACAGTTCGCGAGCATTCGAATATAGCGTTCGCGTTTAGTATATCGAGTCATGTAGTATAAGCGTACAACATAGCATAAGGTTGTCTATAAGTCAGCGATATGTCAGCGTATTGAGATAGAGATGGAGTGCGAGTCGTGTGTGTCGATCGAAGTGAAAGAAAAATCGAGTAAATCTTCAAAATTTAAACATCTAAACAGGTAAACACACATACAAGCACATAAAATCGACGAATCATCAGAGTCAGCAGTCGCGGGCTCAGAATCTAAACACTTAAAAATCGAGAAATAGATCGTCTGCGGCTATTAGACTTCGACTACCCAAAGTGTTTCGACTATTCTCAAGGACTTGTTGTACACGTTCGACCTTCAGGGCAGTGCCTCTGCCTCGATTCTTGGGCGTTGGGCACGCATCCTGTTAGTCATATCGTGACTTCAGGTCGTTGGAGTCCATCGAGACTTTGGTGAGAGTTTTGTAAAATGGGCGGAATAAGTCGTCAAGGTTAGGTTTCACACCTATCTTAACAACTTCGTCCCTGTTTTAATAAAATAGAGGAGATTATTCATCAAAATACGGATTTCACTCCTGATTTGGCATAATTCTCCCCGTTTGTAAATAAAACACGGATTGATTAGCAACTTCAGTCGAGAATTTGCGGTCTTCACACCTAATCTTGACTTAGTTACTCCTTCATAGTTGAAAATTCGAGTGCAGTGATAGTGTAGCATAAGCGAGAATAGTGAGAAATAAGCTCGTACATAATCCCTACCGGATATGCATAAGTCGGTCTGTTGGTTCCTAACTATAGACTAGGTCTCTGAGACATCGACCCGGACTAGGTCGTGGCTTGCCTAATTCCCTATAGTTATGGCTCTGATACCAATCTGTCACACCCCAACCGATGGCGGAATCATCGGGGCATGGCACTGAGCGAAACAGATTGTCCAGAAGTTTCCATAACAATTATCATTACTATTCAATTTAAAAAATAACATGTCCCATACCATGTCTCAAACAGTAAACAAATTATTGCAGATAAAGTCTAGGAAAATCATTCTGTTCCGACAACTCAGATTTAAAATAGAGCAATTGTTTATCTGCTTCTAGAGACCCTTGATTCAATTACTACAGACAACTATTTGTTGGGCTCTAAAGCTTTATTCTAGCTTCACTTTCCTACCAACTGTGCATCCTAAGCACCTGTCACATACGTTAAAATAAAGTCAATACATCTAATGTAAAGGTAAGCATACAAGTTTGATAATAGCATATAAAGTTCGAATTCGTTTACGCATAACCAACACGTACGCATAGTGAAATGAAGCACGTTAGTTATCGACATAGATCCATCGATACCAATGACCGCGGGTTGACTGCCAAATGCAGTTCGCAATACATGATTACCACCGTAACCATGCAAGTAATTGTCCTTAACAACCCCCGCGAACGGGTGCTGAGTCCAAACTATAGTACTATCGTTGCTAAGGCAGGTAGACAGCATTCCATGTGTAAACATAACAAACAAGCATTCATAAGCCACGTATAACATGCATTAACGGTTAGCGTTCAAATAGTATTGAGTAGTGTGATTGTTGTAGTTTGAATATTCGTAACGTATGTAACACCCAAAAGTGCTTAAAGCAAAAAGGGATCGAGTATACTCACAGCGGTTGATGGATTGAAGGGAGCGCTTGGCGAGTAAAGTTAGCCTGAATAGTTTGATAGCATGATAATAAGCGACGCGTAAAACGGAAAATCAAGTGCTGGAGAGTCGGACAGCTGGTCGATCGGAAGGTAGTTCGATCGGTCAGCTGACCGTTCGGTTGACAGTCTGTTCGGTCCGCTGTCCGGTCGGTCGGTAGGCCGATCGGATGGCTGTTCGAGTAGATTGTTTCTTCCTTTGAGAAGGATGTGTTTGTGTATGATGGCTTGTCTTTTGAAGTTTTTGGTGTAGTATTTTGAAAACATTGGAGTATCTTTACCCTTCAGGTCGGTCGATCGGACGGCTGTCCGATCGGCCGGCAGCCCGATCGGTTAGGTACTTTTAGCAAGACAAGTTCCCAGCAGGGTGTCACCTGATCGGACGGCTGTTCGATCAGGTGGCACTCCGAGTGCATTGAACATGTTGAAAAAATCGATTAAGTGTTGAAGTATAGTATCTCATGATCCGAAGAGTAATCCGATCGGACAGTAGTCCGATCGAACAGCAGTTCATTCAATACTAGTCTTCAAAATAAATTGATTAAGTGTGGGACCATGTGTTAACTGATCGGCTGGCCAGTCGATCGGCTGACTGTCCGATCGACTGGCTGTCCGTTCGGACAGCAGTCCGATTAGTCAGCAACCTGACCTGATCAGCCTATTCGTCTAACACTTGGTTGTTCTGATTGTTTGTCGTTTTATTGAGGTATTTTGACAACGAGTCGAACCATAGATCCCTCGTCCTTACTTGGTTCCCCTGGTCGGACAGGAATCACCCAAATCCGGTCGGTGAACTGTTCGGAACGGAGTTTAACTTTTAACCCGAAATCGGCTAACATCGTGGATAGAATCCGGATCTTGAGCCATGTAACCACCGGAGTGATTTATAAGCCGGCACAGGCTCCGTTTCTATCGGTTTGAAGTCATTGAGTGAAAAAGAGTTGAAAGAAAGTTGAAAAATCCATCTTTCAATCCTTTTCACCGTGTATATGTTTAGATCTATGAAAGATCTTTGTTTGTTTATGTGGAAATCGGCTAGATCCAAGTTATTCTTGGTGGATTGAGGCCAAAACATGAAGTTCTTCAAGAACCCATGATGACATCACCCTAGAACACTTGAATCTTGATGATTTCATGGTTAAAAGTTAAGATTTAAAAGGTAGAAAGGTGTAGGAGTGCGTGTAGATCAAGAAAGTACAAGATTTAGGACGAAATCTTACCGGAATCGAGAGGAATCTGAGAAAAGGATGAACTAAGTGTGCTGGTCGAACAGAGGTTTCCAAAAGTGGAAAGGATGACAATGACAGGGGTATTTATAGGATGCCAATTGAGGAAAGTGTTGGCCGATCGGCCAGGCAGCTCGATCGGACAGCCTGTCCAATCGGACAGCAGTCCGATCGGCTGGTTGTTCGATCGGCTGGTAGCCTGATCGATCAGCTGCACATCTCGAGTGTTTGGTTGGACGATTTTTGATATTTCGATTTCGGTTGCGAACGGTTCGATACGATAGGGTTTCCAAGTCAAATTACTTTTAATCCCAACCACTCATATCTCGCACTATCCCTTCTCCACTAATTATCATAGTTCGATTGTGATTTGAGTTCGATGTCGATTGAGTTCGATTGCATTTCGAGTTTCGATTGAATTCCACAACATACATAATTAAACATGCACAAGTTACACGTAAGGCACACACACATGTAACGATAACCAAAGAGCGTAGTTCGAGTTGCGATTTGATTCGATTTGATTAGCATAGTTTGATTATTGTTTAATTAGCTTTATCGCATTGTTACTTCCTATAGTTCACAGTCGTAAGTCGATTGAATAGCGATAATCATACGTCGATTATTGTAGTTATAGACACTTACTCCACATAATAGCTAACATAAAAGAAATCTATTATTAATCGGCTGCGCGAAATCGGTCATTGACTTTGACCTTGACTTTAACCCCTCGAAAACACGGGGTGTTACACAAAGGTATACCAGTTACCGGACCGATTTAGCTTATAGAAAGCCCGGAGCACATTCAAATCCGGGTCGGAGTCCAAACCACGACAAGCCAGCTCGAAATGACACACATTGGCAAGGCCAAAAGGGTTCATTTGAGAGAGATGAACCTCATGAAACAGAAGAACTTCGACCAAGAACTTCGTCAAGGGAAGACGATAGTTGCAGTAGTCGAACATACGGGTATAAACCCCAATCTTCCCCGGAACAAAAGGATAAATGGGAGTATTCTTTTCGGGAAGAACAGGGTTTAAAGAAGCAGGAATGGCATATTGCTCCACATACCACCTCAGGCCATTTTTATTTAGAATATTAAAACAACCGGACAAGTTGTTCTTGTTCGCCATAATAAAAAGGAGACACTAACCTGACCGGATTCTCTGGTTTAGAAAAAAGAATAGGGAGAAGAAGAAGATCACACAGGTAAAAGTAAAAAAGAAAAATAACCTTTTCTTTATATATAAAGGGTTTTCTCCACCGCCATAGGGCCTCCAATAGGGAGCCGACACGTCATGATAACTGACACAAGTCAAACGTCGCGTCAGATAGGGGGAGGATAAAACGACCGTCAGTTATATAACAAAAGTCACCGCCAAAATTCAAAATTCAAAAATCAGTAAAACATACGACGAATCAAGGCCTCAACTCGCCAAAATTTCGCCATTTTAGTTCGAAGCTTTTACCAAGCAAACGCTACGAACTAGGGGGACTTGATGAGGATACGTCCTTGGTCGGACCGAATGCCCAGCAATCGTAGAACCGAACCTTTTACTCAAAGGTTCGGATCGTATCTAATGCCATAGACGGAACGATTAGACACATTGATACGTCGTAACTAACTGGGACCCACGGCTTTAACTGCCATGACAGCGACTGATCCTACCCTAACTAACTTGCCACATCAGCATCCCCCAAAAGTATAAATACCCCGCCAAAACTCCTCACCAAAGGTAATCACCATTTTTTCTCTCTCTAACCCTTCTCTTTCTCTCCCAGACCTATCTTCTCCTCACAAATACTTATTCTCACGCCCGAGCTTGGTCACAGAGAGGGCCCCCTCCCTGTGACGAGGCTAACGGTGTGTTTCTTTCCTTGTGATCTTGCAGGTTCTAGTCAAGGTCATCTGAAGCTCTGCTCATACCAGGTCGGTCTAACTGGTTTTGAGTCTTCACGGGACAAGCAGGGTAGCAATTGGTTTAGAATCAAGCATGTTTGCATGTTCGAGAATATCATGCGCATATTTAGTTTGGCTTAGGAACAAACGTGAGTCAGGGTGAAGGACTTCTAGACCAATAGAGGTGTAAACAAGATCGAGCGGTTCGAGAGCTATTCGGGGTAAGATCGGTAAAAATCTTGAACGTGCCGAGCCTTAACGAGCCCGAGCCTGATATATGGCTTGTTTAATTATCGAGCTCGAGCTTTACATACAAAGAGCCTAAACGAGCCCAAAAAAATTTTATATTATATTTTATATCTATAATATACTTATTATTTAACATTGGTGAGCCGAATTTTACCCGAGCTTTGGCTCGTTTAAGCTATTGAAGCGAGCTCAAGCCGAGCTTTTAGCACGTTTAAAGTTCTCAAATTACCTCAAGCTAATCCGAACTCGATCTCAAAATAGTAGGCTCAAACCGAGCCGAGCTCGAGTTCATGCATAGTCAGGCTCGGGCTCGGGCTTGACTCAGCTCGTTTGCACCCCTAGTTCCTAGTGACACCTAATAAGGAATAGGTTCAAATAACACCTAATAATTGGCTTGGTATTCACTTTATTGGAATAGATAAATATATAAAAACTATATTATTACATTGTCTACGATTTTTTGTAAGGAATTTAAAGGGTATTTTTAATGTATAACTAGAAGGGCAATTCGATTATTTTATATGTAATTATGTTAACTAGAAAGGAAATTAGGCCATATAAAATGACCGAATTGACCTTCTCGTTAACAAAAAAAATGGATGAAGTTAACCTAGTGGACTAAAATGACAACGGTGAAACCTTTTTTGACCCATAGGCAAAAAATAAAACCTTTGGACTAAACTGGTAAAATTATCCAAACCACAAGGACTAAAATGACATTTAACTCATTTTTTTAAAAGTGGCTACTGTTAGTTAACTTTGACTTAAGATGTTTACATTCCTATTAACTATGCTCTTAAAAACAGTTTTAAATTATGCTTTGCAAGTGGTCGAAAGAGCTCATCTAATTATAATTATACAATTTTATATCTAAGTAGTTAAACATATCACCTGTAGTTAACAAAGCGTACTAAAAAAAGTAAAAATCAAACAACTCAACAATAGCAAAGCGCAGCAACGTGTGCCGACGCTTACTAGTTAATAATAAATAATAACATTAAATCCAAATCCAAAGCAAAACCATAAATAATTTAATGTTCATGAACAATAACCCCTTCTCATATATATGCTGGCAAAATGCTATATTACATAATAGCATAATTGTCTTTTAACTGGATGGACTAATCAATTGAAAAGTGACAAATTCCTTTTGACTTGTATACATATGTTTTTTTTAACATAATCAATCCTGAGCATTCTCGGGGCATCCACCAGACTAAACGGAGTACTCCGAGAGTAACTCAATTCCACCACCAATTGCGGGGAAAACCCGGTAACCCACCGCCCATAGGCATGAAGGTGAAATTACCGGTAAAACCCGTTTGACTCAAGGATCGAACCCAGGTTTCTCAGGATCTCTTATCATTACCCATCAGTGTCTCACTCTGCACCATGTGGGAGTTGAACCTGCATCTCCCAAAAAAAATGCAAGCATTCCTCCACTTGATCTAGATATCATTTGCTTATTGTATATTTGTATATGTATCTTTTTTTTTTTTTTTTTGAACGGCCAACAAACTCAATCCCGAGCACTCTCGGGGCACCCACTGGACAAACGGGGTACTCCGAGAGTAACCCGAGTCCACCACCAATTCCGGGGAAAACCCGGTAACCCACCCGCCCGTAGGCACGACAGTGAAATTACCGGTAAAACCCGTTTGGCTTAAGGATCCAACCCAGGTTTTCCTGGGTCTCCTATCATTGCCCACCAGTGCCTCACTCTGCACCAAGTGGGAGTCGAACCTGCATCTCTCAAGAGAAATGCAAGCCCTCCACCACTTGATCTAGAGATCATTGGCTTTGTATATGTATCTAGATGGAAGATTTACGATTTGTATGTTACAAAATATGCATTTAATTGCACAAAATTTCAAATATTCACTTTAACAACATATATTAATTTCGGTCTTACCGTTACAAATCCTACACATTATATAATCAAACGAGAATTCACAAAACATTGCATAACCTCATGGCAAGAGTAATTTTCTCATTGTGCATTATTGCTTTCTTCTTCGTCATAGTGTGCTCCAATTTTGTAGAAGTAAGACATCACAAATATCCAATCCATTCTTGCATAAATTATAACTGTTTATTTTAACGTTTTGTTTTGTTTTGGTTGTTGATGATTGAATACGCATAAATTATAACCGTTTATTTTAATGTTTTGTTTTGTTTTGTTTTGGTTGTTGATGATTGAATAGGGGAAAACGTGGTGTGTGGCACAAGCCCAAGCTTCAGACTCGGTGATGCAACAAACACTTGACCGTTTATGTGGACAACTCGACTGTAAAGAGATCCAACCAGGGGGGTCATGTTTTAATCCCAATACTTTACGAAATCATGCGTCTTATGCTATTGACCTCAACTTTCGGACGAATGGCGTGTGTGATACTAGTTATGCTACTCCTTCACCCACAGATCCTTGTAAGTTTCTTAATTTTTGTTTTTTTGTTTAAAAAATAAAATTTGTGATATAATTTGCTTTTATTGACTTGGCTATTGACTCTTGTCATGATGTAGCTTTTGGGGCATGTGTTTACCCATAGGTGATGGAAGGTTTGCGGGTGTTCGTGATGGTCGTCTAGGAAAGTGATGGATGAAGAAACTATGTTATAACCGAAAAAATGTAAACAAAGTATTTAGTCAAGAAAAATAAATAGTGGCTTCTTTTATTATTGTTTTATTATGGTATTCATCATATTCTATTATGATAGTTTCACAAACAAGAAAGGCATAATAAATCCTAACAATATCAAAAATAAAGTAAGGTCTAAGAAGGGTCGTTCCAACGTTTTTAAGGCCTTAAGCAAAATATAAAGTGGGAGCCTTTAAATTTCAGAAAAAAAAAAAAAGAACATGTGTCTAAGAATTTAAACTAAAATCACTGTAAGTCGTAACGGTATGGTGATTCGCAGGCAACAGACAACTGGAAATTGAGAATGATAATGGCAGCTCTAATTGAGATATTTTCTAATGAATAACCAATACGTCGATGTATGCAATGTTGATCAGTTCTGTTTAAACTTAATGGAAAACATGTATAACATACCTGTTACAGCATTCAAAGCAGTGGAGAATCCAGTCAGAGATCCAGCCATTGAGTTCGACATCTTTGTCAAGGTGATCCGGTTCCTCCTTAGGGTGTAAAGTGATGATGGTGATGAAACCGATACTAGGGAAGAATCGGTTAGGGAGAGAGAGTCGATATTGATGTTATGAGGGTTGTGATAATTGTCTAACTTGTGTAACCCTTTAACTCTCTAATAAGCTCCTTATTTATACACCCAAGAGGAAACCTAATTAGTTAATAAGGGTAATATGGTCCATCAACAATTACCAACTAATTATTAATAGGTTATTAATATATTTGATCTATATAATATAAATGATTATAAAGGCTACAAGATTAAATATTACATTAATAATATATTTAATCTCACATTCTCCCACTTAGCCGAGTAATCATTTATCATGAGTATTAGGTAAGCCTGGCCAGGAGTTAACACTCATTTTAGCCTTAAACCAAGAACTATAGCAGAGAAATACAGCCGTTGAATCATCATTCGACTCAGGACCCCCATTAATCATACTATAGCCTCAATTTAAAACCTAATAGTTACGATCAAAATATGTATAGGCCCTTTAGTGTCTGATTTGTATTTATATTTGTCTATATGTCATTACACCGGCAGAACATATGTTAGAGACATACGAAATCAAACTGAGGAAATTTTATTAATTAAAACATAAGCTAGTACAATATGCCATTAAACAAGGTCTTTAGTAAGTCCCATATTCGATACATGTTCTTCGAAAACTTTAGGTGGGAGACCTTTAGTCATCGGATCCGCAAGCATACCTTTAGTACTAATATACTCAATACAAAGATTATTTTCCTCAACTCGTTCACGTACGAACAAATATTTTGTATCGAGATATAAACCAGCCCCAGTCGAACTGTTACTGTTCGAGAAACTAACGGCAGCTGAGTTATCACAGTAAAGCTTCAATGGTCTAGAAATGGAATTAACGATTTTGAGTCCAGTGATCAGATTTCTAAGCAACATTCCATGACAGGTTGCGTTGTAAACAGCAATGTATTCTGCCATCATTGTGGAAGTTGTAGTTAACTGTTGTTTATGACTCTTCCATGAGATAGGTCCGCCTGCTAACATAAAGATGTAGCCCGAAGTGGATTTCTTGTCATCTTTGCATTTAGCAAAGTCAGAATCAGAATAACCTACCACTTCTAAGTGATCACTTATTCTATAAGTCAGTTTATAGTCTTTCGTCCCTTGCAGATATCTAAGGACCTTCTTAGCTGCTTTCCAGTGATCTAGGCCAGGATTAGTCTGATAACGGCCTAGCATTCCAGCAATGTAAGCAATATCTGGGCGAGTACAGACTTGAGCATACATTAGGCTCCCGACTACTGACGCGTAAGGTATCTGGCTCATTTGCTCCTTTTCAACCTCTGTTGTCGGATACTGGAATGAACCGAAAACATCTCCCTTAACTACTGGAGCGACGGAGGGTTTGCACTGTTGCATGTTGTAACGTGTAAGGACACGATCTATGTAAGTCTTTTGAGACAATCCTAAGATCCCTTTGTGTCTATCTCGGTGAATTTCGATGCCAATGACGTAAGAAGCATCTCCAAGATCCTTCATGTCGAAGTTATGCGAGAGTAATCGCTTCGACTCATGCAACATGTCTAAACTATTACTTGCCAATAGAATATCATCTACGTAAAGGACAAGTATAGTAAAGTTACTCCCACTCATCTTGAGGTAGGTGCATTGATCCACTTGATTCTTCATAAAACCTTGCCTCTTCATGACTTCATCAAACTTGAGGTACCATTGACGTGATGCTTGTTTTAACCCATAAATGGATTTCTTCAACTTACAGACTAGATGCTCCTGACCTTCAGGTTTAAAGCCTTCAGGTTGTTTCATGTAAACATCTTCGTCTAAGTCTCCGTTAAGGAAAGCAGTTTTGACGTCCATCTGATGCAGCTCTAAATTAAATGAGCTACTAGGGCCATAACGATCCTTAATGAATCTTTACGAGAGACAGGTGAAAACGTCTCTTGATAATCAATTCCCTCTTTCTGAGTGTAGCCCTTTGCAACCAATCTCGCTTTGTAGCGTTCAACGTTCCCATTCGGATCCAGTTTTGTTTTGAACACCCATTTACAACCTACAGGTTTGGCACCATTGGGTAATTCGACTAAATCCCAAACGTCATTTTTCTTCATGGATTCAAGCTCATCAATCATTGCTTTGTTCCATTCAGAAGACTGATCACTGCTAATGGCTTCATTATAAGAGATAGGATCATTGAGCTTTCCTGCATCCATTTCAGTCAGGTAGGTAACATAATCATCCCAATTAGTAGACCTTCTTTGCCTAGATGACCTCCTGAGTTGATTATCGGGTTCAGCGTTGTCTTGGTTTTGAGCGTTTGATGTGCCTTCGTTATGAGGTATAATGGGTGCTGATTGTGGAGATGGAATTTGTGCAGTGGCTTCAGGTACAGTTGTTGCATGGGGTACAAGAGGAGTGAACGGAGTAATGGTAAGCGACGAGTCTCCCCCCCCCCCCCCCCGCGTCTTGTACTTCTTGCAATTCTTCGTAAGGGTTGGTACTGCTCCTACTGACCTTGAAATCCTCCAGGAACGCAGCACGCTTGGTTTCAACAATACGGGTGACATGGGAAGGACAATAGAAACGATAACCCTTCGAATGATCAGGATACCCGATAAAGAAGCAGGTAACTGTTTTAGGGTCAAGTTTCCTTAGGAAAGGATTATAGAGTTTTGCTTCAGCAATGCAGCCCCATACTTTCATATATTTAAGACTCGGTTTCCTTCCTGTCCAAAGTTCATAAGGAGTTTTAGGGACAGACTTAGAAGGAACTCTATTGAGTATATGAACAGCTGCTTTTAACACTTCAGTCCAGAGGAATAATGGTAAATTAGTGTTGGCTAACATACTGCGCACCATGTTCATAAGGGTATGATTTCTTCGTTCAGCGACACCATTCTGCTGAGGTGTACCAGGCATGGTGTATTGGTTCACAATCCCCTGGCCCTTACAAAACTCATAAAATGGACCAGGAGCTTGACCCACATCAGTATGTCTTCCATAATATTCACCGCCTCTATCTGATCTCACAACTTTAATCTGACGATCTAATTGCTTTTCAACTTCAGCTTTATAATCTTTAAAAGTTGTTAGAGATTCAGATTTTTCCTTAATAAGATACAAGTACATGTAACGAGAATAATCATCAATGAAAGTGATAAATGAAGTATGTCCTATTATACCAGCGATTTGATAAGGACCACTAATGTCAGTGTGAATGAGTTCTAATAAATTAGAGCTCCTAGTGGCACCTTTCTTATTCGCTAATGTCATTTTGCCTTTAAGACATTTGACACATGTTCCAAAATCAGTAAAATCGAGAGGAGGTAAGACTTCATCCTTTACGAGACGATTTAATCGTTCTCTTGAGATGTGGCCTAAACGTTGATGCCACAACATAGATGAAGTCTCTAAGTCTCGAACCTGTTTCATCTTTGTGAGTGATTCATTAATATTATATGACAACAAAGATTTGGAAAAATTATCATCTAGTTCTAATCTATAGAGACCACCATCCAGAATGCCAGTACCATAAACAACGGAATCATAGAGAATAGAGAGTTTGCGATGACCATGAGAAACGACAAAACCGTCCATGTCTAACTTTGGTCCTGATACAAGGTTCCGAGTTACCTCAGGAACATATAAGGTATCGTAAAGTTTAATACATAAACCAGTTTTCAAAAATAATTGTAATGTTCCTATGGCCTTCACTTCTAATTCCCGATCATCTCCAACTTTAAGTGTTCTTTGGTTTCTTCCCAGCTTCCGGATTGTAAGTAATCCCTGAAGTGAATTGGTAACATGAACCATAGAACCAGAATCAAACCACCAAGAATTAGCAGGAACATTTAAATTAAAGGACTCAAGTATCATGAAAAAATCGTTACCTTTCTTAGCCAGCCACTCCTTGAAGTCAGGGCATTCCTTTTGCTTATGTCCTGTCTTCTTACAGAACTTGCAATAGGGTTTGCCTAAGGAGCTCTTAGAGCTGGAAGGTGCACTTGTATTAGGATTTGGATTTGGCTTTTGGACCTTAGAAGCATCCTTTCTTTGATAGTTGTGCTTCCTCTTCTTAGAATTGGAGGTGGTGAAGTTAGCAACATCAGTGTGGCGATCCATCTTCATACGCTCTTCCTCCTGCACGCACATAGCGATCAGCTCACTCATCGTCCATTTGTCCTTCTGAGTGTTGTAATTGATCTTGAATGCTTCATAGGACGAAGGAAGCGAAGTGATGATGAAGTGAACAAGAAAACCATCACTGATTTCCATCTCTAGGCCCTTCAGCTTATTGGCCATGTCATGCATCATCATGATGTGTTCGCGAATGCCGCTCCTCCCATCATACTTAGTCGTCACCAGCTTGAGGATAAGAGTGCTAGCGTGTGATTTTGATGTTCCCTTGAATTGATCCTCCACAGAAGCCAAATAGGTTTTAGCATCTTCAGAATCAGGAATAGCTCCTCTGATTGAGTTATGAATGGACTGCTTCATGAACATGAGAGACATGCGGTTACACCTAGTCCACTTATCATGAAGTAACTGCTCAGCAGCAGTACTTGTAGCAGTAAGGTCCGCTGGCTTATTCTCTCTTAGAGCATAGTCAAAGTCCAAGAGTCCAAGTGTAAGCATGAGGGCATCCTTCCATGCAGCAAAGTTATCACCAGTCAAAGATGGAATCCCTTGATTGGGTGCTGATAGTGGAAATAAGGTGAGCAAGTTATGATACTAAGAAAGAAGTCTTAATGTGATCTAAGGGCATGTTATACTAAGGCAGGCATAAGTAATAACCATTTTAATTATGAAGCTGTGATAATGTCTATTACTAACATCAAAATAATAGACTTAGTAAAATTCTATTTAAACGAAGACAAATTAGCTTTGGCCAGAAGTGTAATCATTTAAATATGTGTGCAAAGTAATCGTGACAAATCAGCTTTGGCCAGAAATGAGACAATCACTTTAGTTATGCACTTGTCAAGCATGCTAAACATAAATGAATTAAATCAGCTTTGGCCAGAATTAAGACATTTCACGTTTGTAATGCATACTTAACATAGCCTTTTGTAATACTTGAACAATAAATAGATGTATTAAATCAGCTTTGGCCAGAATTAATACATCAGAAGCTCATTCAAGTTAAGCTATTTTGGTTTTGTAAAAATTATCTGATTCTGATTAATTAATTAAGTATAAACAAAACCAAGTATTTAATAGCAAACCACCTGTTAGTAATGAGGTTTCGAGTCAGGTCTCGACTGAGTTATGAGATCTCGAGTTAGTTATGAGGTCTCGAGTCGCAACCTTGGTCTCGAGTTCTAACCTTATGGTCTCGAGTCACAACCTTGTTCTCGAGTTGTGAGGATTATGGTCTCGAGTCGCAACCGTATGGTCTCGAGTCGAGACCTTTGTCTCGAGTTGTTGTCTTATGGCCTCGAGTCGAGACCTTTGTCTCGAGTTGTAAACTTTTGAGAGCCCTTATGATTTTGAGTCGAGACCTTGTAGTCTCGAGTCGAGACCTTGTAGTCTCGAGTCGAGATCTTCTGGTCTCGAGTTGTAAACTTCTGGTCTCGAGTTGTATACTTCTGGTCTCGAGTTGTAATGGTTTGATGACCTTTATGATTTCGAGTCGAGATCTTATGGTCTCGAGTCGAGACCTTGTGGTCTCGAGTCGAGATCTGATGGTCTCGAGTCGTAGTCTGATCGTCTCGAATCCACTGTTAACAGCTGTTTTGTGATAATAACTGAAAACTCGAACTTTTAGGGATTGTGGGATAATGTTTCCTGTTATATTGCTGATCTAAACTTATCAAATATTTCGAAAATAATAACCGAAAATCTATTAACAGTTTTCAAAATTTTAATAGATAAAATTAAGATCAAAACAATGAAAACACCCACTAATCCAAATTATATTCCAAAATTTAGGGAATTTTTGAGTTTTACTTAGAACAATATGATGAACCCTAAAAATAAAAACGTAATTCTGGGATCCGAAACTGAGTTTTAATACTTTATATACAGATTTCGGACATTAATATACCCATATTGGTTTCGAGTTACATGATTTACCATCCTTTTCCGAATTAACAGTGATTTCAGTGACATTAAATAACTCGAAAACAGGCTGTGATTTTATTAAGTTTCAAAAAATTATGTTTTCCAGATTATGATCCCAGAATAATGGATACGAAAACAGAACTGATTTATCAACATATGCTCTGATACCACATGTTGATCAGTTCTGTTTAAACTTAATGGAAAACATGTATAACATACTTGTTACAGCATTCAAAGCAGTGGAGAATCCAGTCAGAGATCCAGCCATTGAGTTCGACATCTTTGTCAAGGTGATCCGGTTCCTCCTTAGGGTGTAAAGTGATGATGGTGATGAAACCGATACTAGGGAAGAATCGGTTAGGGAGAGAGAGTCGATATTGATGTTATGAGGGTTGTGATAATTGTCTAACTTGTGTAACCCTTTAACTCTCTAATAAACTCCTTATTTATACACCCAAGAGGAAACCTAATTAGTTAATAAGGGTAATATGGTCCATCAACAATTACCAACTAATTATTAATAGGTTATTAATATATTTGATCTATATAATATAAATGATTATGAAGGCTACAAGATTAAATATTACATTAATAATATATTTAATCTCACATGCAACTTTGCACATTAGCTGGTGTTTTTAATTAAAAAGTGTGCCTTTGAAATTGGGTATTTTTTTAAATAGAAAACTGTTTTTATTTTGCAATTAATTTGTTTATTTGGGCCATAACACACATACTATATATAATAACTTACTAAAAAATGGAGGCCCTTATTTTTTGGTGGCCCTAGGCCCGTACCTAAGGTGGAAAGCCTAACGGTCCGACCCTGGGTCTAAGGAGGGTAAGATGTAGACAACCTTCCTCTACCCAGTAAGAATAGAGAGGCTGATTCCAGTGAGACCATCGGCTCGATAGTAGTTTTGCATCAAGCCTTGGACTTAAGGCACATAACACTCAGCAAAAGACCGATTAGTGCATGTATCCCTTTTTCTTTCGGCTATCAACGCCACTACATCACATAATGCATGATTAATCGTCTCCCGTTTTTAACGTTATTTTCACAAAATTAGTAAAATAACGTTAAAATTACTGCACTTTTACTTCTGCCCCCGAAAGCCCATGTATATGTGCATACCGTAAGCGAGAAAAATATAAAAGGAATAAAACTAATGTAATAATATTCTCTCACTATTATCTAGATCATTAGAATTACATGTCATGAGGAAGGTTAACGTACATTACCGCTTAACGTACATCACGTACGACAGGTAATTACGCATGTTCATTTTAAAATCACGCATGTTATAACTAAAAAATCCAAAATCACGCATGTTGAAACACAATAATCACGCATATTGAAAACATTAGTCACGCATGTTATAGAACTAATCACACACGTTGTCGTACGTGAAGTACGTTAAGCCGTAATGTACGATATACTTTTCCTACATGTCATATACAAAAAAAAAAGGTCACCATACATCAACAATAGTTCAACACACCAAATGTAAATATAAATGTAATACTATTTGTGTCAAATATAGTAAACACTATTTATTTCAACATAGAAAAGCGGCTTTCAGACATGAAAACTCAAATATTTAATAAATGACACGTTATTAAATGATTAATAAAATTTAAAAATCAAACATAATACATGTTCTATAAAAAGACAATTTACTGGTTTCAATCTTTATGGTCAAACAACACACTATCCTTTATGTTTATTTTTTGTAACGCATTTTCTCTTTTAGTCTAAACTTCGTTGGTTTTTAACATTAACTTACGGCCTATGCTTTCATGTATGGACAACTTGATACTTGTACTCCTTTTAAAATATATTGTTAAACAAAAAATAAATGCAAACTTCTAAAAAGTTACTAAAAAATAGATTATTTCTATTAATTATTTTTGTTTGTTAGTTTAAACTAGTAATACTCCCCGCGCTTCGCGGCGGGATTCGCGTCAGAGAAACGTCCCTAGTATTTAAAGGAACATCTTTTGGATTTTTATAAAAAATTACGTTGAAGTTCATGCCTGTTCTTTATTGGCCATACATATTACAGCTTGCCTCATGGAAGTCATTGGAGAGTTACTTTTTTTCTTGCGCAGCTGATGACAGTGGTAATATGATGAAAAAACCTATTACAATTTAGTATACCCATAATCGCATAGTACTAAATTTCTTACTTGATAATCACAATAGACGATTAAGTTGATATTCACACATTATAAACTAAAATAGTTCAGTATTCACACAAAACTTTCCATTGAATACCATTAGCACTATTTCTTTTATTAATTACATTAATTCAAATGCAAATTCTTGAAAAATGTATTCCAAAAGACTGCAAGTTGAAGAGAGTTAACAATCCACACAAAAACAAACTACAACTTTGATTGTTGGTTATCAATAACTGTTTAACAAAAAGAATGAAATATATAGGCGATTAAACGGAAAGGGAAAGCAAATTCACCTCAACCGATACAAATAAGATCTGAATATGATGCTCAAAACCTATAACGGATAAAAACCTACATGTATCCATTCCATCAATTGTGTATCATTTAAAAAGGAATCAGGTATGAACTTTTTTTTTTTTGAACGGCTAACTACTTTCCACGTGTAAATCCACCTTTTCGGAGCTATGTCCAAAGGCCGACTACTCGACCACCGCTAGAAAGCGTAGCACGCCCCAGATGCGCGGAAACCCCATGGAATAGGTAAAACCGCGCCCCCCTCGAAATCGAACCCGGGTAAAAACCCCGGCCAAGCCCTCACCGATGTGTACAACCACTGTGCTGCAATGGAAGACACTATCAGGTATGTACATTTACCTTCAAATTTTGCTAGTTCAGTGGAAATTTCACTATAGGTTGTCACCTACACAAATGATGAAACAAAAGTCAATCAACTTGGTTGAACTAATGAAATTAGTCACATTAAGTCATTTGTCAGCACCATCGTTGTTGCTTCTAACCCAAATAACACTGCCACCACCGTATATTGTTACAGAAGAACCCTAGCCACCACTAGAGCCCGAGTGTCAGAACACAATCATCACTGCTTCCATGAAACCCCAAGTTCACCCTCTGACTCTAACCATTCCAGTTCATCGGAGACATGGCTGTTCTTCCAAAAGGCACACCACCGCCACCTGTTTGACCAAATTACCACCGCCATTAGACTCTTCATCTTCCATTCTGTGGTAGAAGTGGTGCCAGCGCCGGAAGTCGTATCGCCGCCAATCGCCATGGGCCACTAATACTGTTCCTTATCTGATTGGAAACGTTGTTCCCTCTCAGCTGTTGCTATTCCGATGAGTGTTGTCGTCTGATTGTAGGCGGTGTTCCGATGACGATTGAAGATTGGGAAAACCTAAATGACGTCTCTCTATCTCTGTTTAGGCTTTTTCAAATACATTCTAGGCAGGAGTGGTAAAAGAACAAAAACAAAAAGCTTGGTGGCAAATCTAAAAACTCACAAAAATTCACTGGCGCAAACATGCGTTATGTTTTGATATATATAATAATAATACTAGGTTAAAACCCCGTGTATTATACGGGTTGCATAAATAGAATCTATTATCTATTATATCTATAATAAATGAAAATAAATTAGGGCCACGTGTTCCATTATGATGCAACCTCACAATGGTTTGGGCGGGAAACTTGATGGATCATTGTTATTTGTTAATGGGTAAAGCGCAACCCGGAAGTTTGACCCGCCTATATAAACTTCTAAATAAACCTAACTAGGGTTATTAAATCTGCGCGTTGCGCGGTGGGTGGGTATCAGCTCGTTTAACTATGACACTGACACTTGTTATAGCAACCAATAGAAAAAAATCATGATATAACCAAAAATATACCAACACGGCGGGAATTTGATCGGTATCGGTTTGTTTTGTTACGCCACCTACACTCGTTACAGCAACCCATAGAGAAAAAAATGTTGATATGATAAAAAAAATACTGACACGTGAATTACATCGATAAAAAACAAACGCAAGTTACATAAGATATATAAAAGAACCACATAACACATATAAAAAAACCACTAAACAACACATATAAAAAAGAGTAAATTACAAGTTTTGTCCTTTATGTTTGTCCCAAATTTCAGGCGATGTCCTTTACCTTTAAAATTGATGAGTTTTGTCCTTAATGTTTCCAAATCCTGCACGTTATGTCCTTTAGGCCAAACCCAGTTATTTTTTTGTGTTAAATCAGATCATGTGCGAGGCACATGAGGGTATTCTTGTCTTTTTCACCTATTATTTAAAAAATTTAAAGAAAAAAACACCATCCCCTTCTCTCTCTACTCTCTCTCATCTCTGTCACCCACAGACCTACCCTCTTCCCCACACAACCAATCACCCCCAATTCCCAATCCAAAAAACCCTAATTTCCTAATAAAATCCATGTAGTCTGTTATCAATCGATTAATCATGTGTGTTTTGTACGTTTGGCTCTTCGAATCTAGATCTAGAAGCGTTGAGGCGGTTATGGTGGTTGATGATCGGTTCACAGTGGTGGAGTTTGATGGAGTAAAAAAAACTCACTCTCTCTCCCTTCTCTCTAAACTCATCTCTCTTTCTCCCTTCTCTCTAAACTCATCTCTCTTTCTCTCTTTGTCGCTCTCTCATACACACACACGAGGTGGTGTTAGACGGTGGGTGGGTGGGGCGGCGATGAAGGTGTTGCAGGTGGCTGGCGGCTGGGTGGTTGTGATGGGTTTGGTTGCAGGTGGGTGGGGCGGCGATGAAGTATTGGGCTTTAGGGCAGAATTGGGATTTAGGGGTTGTTCTTGGAGGGAATTGAAATGTGGGTATGGGTATGAGTTAAGTAAATTGGGATCCTTGTAGAAAGAATGAGCATAAAAAAATTAGGGGTTGTTGAAATATGACAAGTGTAGTGTGGTTTCGAAGAGATTTGAGGGTAGAAGATAATCCTGCTTTAGCTGTTGGTGTAAGATGAGGTAATGTGATAGCAGTATTTGTATGGGCACTTGAAGAAGAAGGTCATTATGATTATGAAGAAGGTCAGTATTTGTAAGATGAGCTTTCTTTTTATTCAATATGATTATGAATTTCTTTCCCCTTTTGTTATGAGTTTTTGGATAATCTAGGAGATGTATTTATTATTAACTGTTATTCGTGGCAGGTGGGTGGCAACTGGGTGGTTTTGGGGGTTTTTAGGTAGGGAGTTGATTTGGAGATGGTGGTGGAGGGTGGTGGTGATGGTGATGGTTGTTGTAGATGATGAAGGGTGGTGGTGGTGGTGGTGATGACGGCGGTTGTTGATTTGGAGATGGTGGTGGTGGTGGGTGGATGAATGGTGGCTATTGATTTGTATATAAATATATATAGTTATAAAAGTAATAATATTTTTTTAAATTATTTTGTTTTTTTTTTTAATAATACTAAGTAAACACGGTAAAAAGACTAAAATACCCCTGGGTGACCAGATTTAACCAAAAAAATCTAACTGGGTTTGGCCTAAAGGACATAACGTGCAAGATTTGAAAACATTAAGGACAAAACTCATCAATTTTAAAGGTAAAGGACAGCGCCTGAAATTTGGGACAAACATAAAGGACAAAACTTGTAATTTACTCTATAAAAAAACATTTGAAACAAATATACTTAGACCGTGGGGTATGGTGGGGCGTGGGTTGGGGGTTGGGGGTAGAGGTGAACAAATCGGATAATTTTAAAAACTGGATCGGATTTTATCCGATCCGGATAAGTCAACTCTCGGTCAAAACCGGTTACAAAAAAAAATCCGGATCGGATTTTATCCGAATCCAAGGTTCCAAAAGGTCGATCCTATAGCATCCGGATCGGATTGGAGAATCCATATTTTTTTTAAAATCCAGTAAACATCCGGATTTCGGATATTTTAAAACTCAAAAAACACAGATTCGTAAAAGAACATCAATATATTTTTTACTTGATACATAATCCATAAAAACAAAGATTCGTAAAAAAACATCAATTCATTAAAAACATAGAAAAAAAGATAATAAAACCATAAATGTATTTTTTATTTGATACATAATTCATAAATGTATTCGTTGTAGTCGTCTTCTTTGTCTTTCATAGTAGTAGTCTTCATACTTGGTTCATTCTTCATAAGCTTCATCGTAAGCTTCTTCTTCGTCGGATAGTGGAGTTGTCGCTTCTTGATCTACTTCATACTCGTTTTGTTTTAAAGTGGAAATAAAATCGGTTCCAATAGACCTCCCGAGCTCGCTACTTGGTGTGTTTCCCCGAGCCCGTTTACTATTTTCGTTTCTTAAAGTATTATATAAATTTAGCATCGGGTTCCTACATGTACTACCACCGCTTGAACCTGAAGCCATTGATTCGTGTCATAAAATATTTTAGAGAACTATATAGTTGTTGCCCAAAAAAATACAAAAGAACAAATGGTCAAAAATTATTTAAGGAAGATATATAGTTGTTGCATATTGGGCTCTTAACATGTAAAATATATGAAAGAAGCTAGTATAAAAAATCCATGTGTTATTCGGATTTAATGCAAAGAACCAAAAATTAAAAAGCTATATGTCTATATTAATGTGGTTGTGGGATTTAGTGCAAAACGGGAAAATCCAGATTTTATCCGATCCTAAAAAAACCGGTTCGGATCCGGTTAGAGATTATCTGGAAATAATCCGGTATGCTAAAAATTTTACAAATCGGATTGGATTCGGCGGATCTTATCGGATTGTATCCGGTTTCAAAAAATCTGGTTTCTCCGTCAGATCGGTTTCAAATTATTTTTTGGATCGGTTTCGGATGCGGATTTTTTGTACACCTCTAGTTGGGGGCATGGTGCGATACGTAGAGTATGGGGCACCCAAGACCAAAAGTCAATTTCAAAGGGGTATGGTAGGGCGTGGCTGGGGTGGCGTGGAAAAAAAACCAATTTCAAAGGGCTAGTACTCTTGGCCAATGAGGTTCCGCCTTGTCATGTGGGTAGGTAGCCCCGCCCAACGCACGGGCTGAAACCACCGCCCAAAGGGCCACGCCGAAACCCAAGCCCACCCGAGGTGGTGACTCCGGTGTTTGTACCCAACCCCCGCCCCAACCCCACCCCATACCCCATATTCTTACTATTCATTCACTTCATCTTTTAACATTATTATTATTATACAATTCTTTTAACATTATACAATTATAACTTAACGTCGACATTTCTGATGTGAAACAGACAATAAAGTTTCTGAACTTGGAAGTATCGAAAGTTTTTGATAAAGGCATATCATAAATATTATACTTTTACACAAGTTTAAAAACTTTGTATTCCAAAAATCTGTACCTAAGAGATAAGTTATGGTTGTTTCATGTGTCATGACTATGTGTACTTAAAAAGAAAAATTGCTTCTCTTATTTCATTCTTTCGCATTTTATTTCTTAATTTTAAAAAAGTAATAAAGCATAATATTTAAGATTATTCAACCAATTTAAATCTACGTAACTAAAGTAATCCATTTGGGAATAGCTCAGTGGTGTTGGCGAGTTTAGATAGAGTTTATGATAGGAGAGGTCAGGGGTTCAATCCCCATGGTGTGCAACGTTAGTCATTCAAAAAAAAAAGTATTTAATATTTTCTGTTTTCACTTGGTAGAGGCTCTTGCCTCTTAGTTGGAGGTCTTGGGTTCAATCCCAAGCAAGGAGTAAATTAGTATTTAATTTGTGTAATTTAGGAGTATGTAATGTTTGCCATTCAAAAAAAAAAAAATATTTTTTCTAGAGTTAATTACTATTTCCGTCCCTGTGGTTTGTTAAAAATCACTATTTCAGTCCATTAGTTTAAAATTTTTGATTTCAGTCCCTGTGGTTTTACTTTCGTAACCATTTCAGTCCACCTCCGTTAACCCCATCCATTTATTCTGTAAAGTACACGTGAATTGTATTCTAGGACCCACTTATTAAAACACAACCCCACGCCACCCACCCCACTCCATCCCTACTCTCATTTCCGGTAAAAGTTTCCGGTCATCTTCTCCGGCATCACAACCCCACCCTCTTAATGTCTGGCGACCCATTACCCCACCCCAATTAATAGTAGCATCAATTAACATAATAACTTTGAAAAATAATGATTATCTGGACATTTTCTCATTCTAAAATCCAAAATTAAAATTTTGGAACCAGATATGTAAAAATAGTGCCAGACTTCTACTTCTACTGAAGCCATGGTGGGTCGAACCCTATAATCAAATTTAAGTTCATATGTCATACACTCATACAACAATAAAATCATATAAATCCAATAATAAAATCATATAAGTCCATATTTAATTAACACAAGGGTAATTTAGGTATTTTATTAAAAACTTGACGGTAAAATAGACGGTGTTAGAAGACTGGACTGAAATGGTTACGAAAGTTAAACCACAGGGACTGAAATCGCAATTTTTAAACTAGTGAACTGAAATAGTGATTTTTGACAAACCACAGGGACGAAAACAGTAATTAACACTTTTTTCTATTCTCAATTCGTGAAATACACTATACACATATCTCTAACATAGTTTCTAATAAGCGCATGCTTTTGAACTGCCAATACCTTTCCAAAAAGAATTCTTGTGTAATGCTCAAGAACTCGGTTTGGAACCACAATTACCTTTTTAAACAGATTTCTCGTGTAATGCGTCAAGAACTCAGTTTCAAACGATATCTGTTTAGTTTGTTACTATACCGATACGATATCGATACTCTGTATAGCTTATAAAACCAAATTAAAATAACTAAATAAACTTTGTATTTCCTACAAGGGATGAAATTGTAACTTCTATTTACACCAACCTACAAGTTGAGAAGTCCGTCGTTATTGGTTCATTTCATCACAATATCAACATTTTTTAATTTAGCAAACATAAGTTATTAAAAACATTCATAATCCAACCACTAATTTAGTACTCATATTTTCAAACTCGAGAGGATTTGCTTATGATGATCTTCGCAATTCTGATCACTGCATACTTGTTGACCTACCTAAGAACACCTCCAAAAGGGCATGGGCTAGTGAGCACGAATATGAAATATAAAAAACCTTTTTGACTTTCTCAAACAATGTTCTGAAAATTAGTGGATCATCCATACACAAAGGTTCTCAAAACAGACACAAATTTAACATTATAGGTATTACACTTGACATTATTGTCTAACATAATGCCCAGAGAAAATCAAACCAATCCTTAACCAGTTAACCATGATTCAATTACTGTTGTGCACATTGTACCCTCTGGGCTCCTCCATGCATGTCTTCATCGTCTTCATCATAAGCTTCTTGAGCCGCTTGTTGCTTCCTTCTCATCTCCTCTTCGATGTTGACGTCATGCAGAGTCGTCTCCTCACATTCGTCGAGCTCCATGTCTGTCATCTGCATTGAAGGCTTCGGTGGCAGCACCGCCTCCAACGCCTTGCACTGCTCAGGCGACAATGACTCCGGGAATTCCACTGTGAAGTGGATGTACAGCTTCCCCTTCATGAACGGCCTCTGGTACATTGGCATTCCTTCATCGTTTATCGCCTTGAATGAATCTACATTTCAGTTCAACCAATTAAATCACCATCACCATTGCTTATGAATCATAAAACATTTAGCATAAGAATCGAATCAGCAGAACAAATAAATACCTGGCTTGACAACCTCTCCGGGTTGAGATTTGATGAGAAGCTGTCGGTTATCCAAATGGGTTAAGATAAACTGAAACCCACATAGGGCCTCTGTCAAACTCAATGTGTGCTCGACAAATATGTCATCACCCTTTCGCTTAAACTTAGGGTGCTCCTTTTGTTGCAACACAAACACAATATCACCAGTAACCGTGTCAGGCTGCATAGCACAAAACAAGTCAGACACCATTGAAACATCTTTATAAACGAATACAAATAGTAAAGAGATGATGCAAAGCTTACAGCTTCATCAGCCTCTCCAGGGAAAGTAATCTTCTGTCCGTTCTGCATGCCCTTCTCGACGTGTACTTCAAGTACCTTCTTCTCCTGCACAACTTTCTCACCCTTGCACTGTGTGCATCGATCCTTGTCGTTGATAGTTTCACCGGTACCCTTGCATTCGTTACAAGGATGCTGCATTTGCTGGATCATAGATGGTCCAAGATGTCTGATGGAAACCTTCATTCCGGAACCTTGACAGCCAGCACATTTCATTGAAGCACCGGACTTTGAACCCTTGCTGCAAATACGCAACGTCAGCAAGTGAAATCATGAAACGAAATCAGTTGCCAGATAAAAGAAGTTGTAGACTAGTAGACTCACCCTTTACACTTGGAGCAGATTACATTGCGTGAAAGAGAGAGCTTCTTGGAAGTTCCGTTATAGAGATCCTCAAGAGAGACTTTGAGAGGATGAACAACGTCTTCTCCCCTCCGTTGTCTTCGTCCCCTGCTGCTACCGCCACCACCACCTGGGTACATTAGGATTTGCAAGTGAATTTAGCATTCAACAGTAAAACAGCTATAGTAACTTCAAAGATAAAGTGTAATGGCTTCTAAACAACAAATAGATCAAGAATGCTTACCACCAAACGGACTACCACCACCAAAGAAAGACTGGAAGATGTCAAAGGGGTCATGACCACCGCCTCCACCGCCCATTCCTTCCTTCAAGGCATCCTCACCGTACTGATCATATATCTCACGCTTCTCTGGGTCACTCAGTACCTCATATGCTTGGGCAAGCTCTTTAAACTAAAGCATAATAGACATGTCAAAAATATTAACACAAAGATTGATGTTGAATTTAAAAAAAAATAATACACCCATTCGCTATATGAGCAAGTCTTGGTTACAATTTCACGCCCCAGATAAGCATCCTAATTGCAAAATCTAACACTGAAAACATCAACTAAATAACGAGCAGAAGATAAAGTAATATATCAACTGAAAACCACTCCTACATTTTTGTTGGCCTATCTTCCTGGGTGTATGTACTAGGTACTTTCTAGATGGTTCATAAATCGTGATCTTTTTTCTGTCCCTTTACTATTCTACTACTAGTACACACTTTATGTTATTGGTACTTTTATACAATACAAGAAAGTTTGCTGAGCCTGGTTTCATTGCAAGCAGCTCCTCTGTTTCCTGAGAAAGAGAAGAGGTGTGCCCTCCTCTTCCTACCCTCCCCAGACCCTACTCTACAAGTGGGAGATTACTAGGTATGCCTGCTTGTTTGTATCTTGGTTTTAAAAAGCGCGCCTTAAGCGCGCTTAAGCGCGAAGCGCATCTAGGCGCCAGGTCCATCGCCTTGTGTGACATAAGGCGCACGTTGTACATGAAGCGCAGCTGAGGCGCGCTTTTTAGGGGAAAATCGACCTAAGGCGCAGGCTGAGGCGCACGCTTTTTGTACTTGGAGTGTTTCTATGCTTCTAGTGTTGTACAGCAGGCTTTTTATGCTGTACATTTATGTTTTTTTCATTTTAAAACATATATAAAGCTTAATTATAGCTAAATCATAGGTATTGGAGGCTAAACACTTATGGGATATATAAAATAAATTTTATAATCACTTTGCGCTTCGCGTACGAAAAGCTCACCGCTTTTGCGCTTCGCTTTAAAAAAAGCTTTTTTCGGCCTCATCGCTTTTGTGCGCTTCCCGCTTTTTTAAACCAAGGTTTGTATGTATGTTTTGTTATGAATTAAAAGCTACAGAAAAGTATCACTAACTACCATATGTATATCTACAACAAAAAAACAGCGAACTCAACACCAAAATTCACATTTCCTAGAAGATAGATCCTGCACATAAATTCACATTTCCCAGAAGATAGATCTTGCACATATTCGTAACAAACATAGTTTTCGAAGGCGCACAAAGAGTGCAAGGCGCTTAAAAGCAATGGCTTTATAGGCGAGGCATATAATATGAAATACAATTTTAGGGGTTTGTCAAAAATAACGATTTCAGTCCATTAGTTTAAAAATTGCGATTTCAGTCCATTAGTTTCATTTTCGTAACCATTTCAGTCCACTAACTTAACTCCATCCATTTATTTTGTTAACTTTGAGTTAACTAACTAATTCATGGACGGTTTGCGTCAGTTTTAGAAACGCAGGGACTTAAGTGTAAACTCTAAAACATTAAAACAAAAAAATAGTAAATTCCAAAAAATAAAAAAAAATCCAAAAAAACAAACAAATTCCAAAAAATTCTAAAAAATAATAAAAATTCTAAAAAATCATTAAAATTCTAAAAAATTCTAAAAAATCATTAAAATTCTAAAAAATTCTAAAAAATCCAAAAAATCCGTTTCGGCGCGAACTATTTCGAACCCGAACCGTTTCGAGCTGAACCGTTTCGACGCGAACCGTTTCGACCCGTACCGTTTCGACCCGTACCGTTTTGACCCGAACCGTTTCGAGCTGAACCGTCCGTACCGTTTCGAGCTGAACCGTTTCGACGCGAACCGTTTCGACCCGTACCGTTTCGAGCCGAACCGTTTCGACCCGTACCGTTTCGAAGCCGAACCGTTTCGAGCAGAACCATTTCGAACCGAACCGTTTCGAGCTGTACCGTTTCGAACCGTACCATTTCGATGCGAACCGTTTCGAACCGAACCCTTTGGACCCGAACCGTTTCGATGCGAACCGTTTCGAAGCCGAACCGGTACGGTTCGATACGGCACGGTTCGGTTCGAAACGGTACGGCTTGAAACGGTACGGCTTCGAAACGGTACGGGTCGAAACGCTTCGGTTCGAAACGGTTCGGTTCGAAACGGTTCAGCTCGAAACGGTTCGGCTTCGAAACGGTACGGGTCGAAACGGTTCGGCTCGAAACGGTACGGGTCGAAACGGTTCGCGTCGAAACGGTTCAGCTCGAAACGGTTCGGGTCGAAACAGTTCGCGCCGAAACGGATTTTTTGGATTTTTTAGAATTTTTATGATTTTTTAGAATTTTTATTATTTTTTGGAATTTACTATTTTTTTGTTTTAATGTTTTAGAGTTTACACTTAAGTCCCTGTGTTTCTAAAACTGACGCAAACCGTCCCTGAATTAGTTAGTTAACTCAAAGTTAACAAAATAAATGGATGGAGTTAAGTTAGTGGACTGAAATGGTTACGAAAATGAAATTAATGGACTGAAATGGCAATTTTTAAACTAATGGACTGAAACCGTTATTTTTGACAAACCTCAGGGACGAAAACAGTAATTAACTCTAAAAAGAAAAATTGCTTCTCTTATTTCATTCTTTCGCATTTTATTTCTTAATTTTAAAAAAGTAATAAAGCATAATATTTAAGATTATTCAACCAATTTAAATCTACGTAACTAAAGTATTTAATATTTTCTTTTTTCAATCCGTGTAATACACTATACACATGTTATATATTTTTTCTAGAGTTAATTACTGTTTTCGTCCCTGTGGTTTGTCAAAAATCACTATTTCAGTTCATTAGTTTAAAATTTTTGATTTCAGTCCCTGTGGTTTTACTTTTGTAACCATTTCAGTCCACCTCCGTTAACCCCATCCATTTATTCTGTTAAGTACATGTGAATTGTATTCTAGGACCCACTTATTAAAACACAACCCCACGCCACCCACCCCACTCCATCCCTACTCTCATTTCCGGCAAAAGTTTCCGGTCATCTTCTCCGGCATCACAACCCCACCCTCTTAATGTCCGGCGACCCATTACCCCACCCCAATTAATAGTAGCATCAATTAACATAATAACTTTGAAAAATAATGATTACCTGGACATTTTCTCATTCTAAAATCCAAAATTAAAATTTTGGAACCAGATATGTAAAAATAGTGCCAGACTTCTATTTCTACTGAAGCCATGGTGGGTCGAACCCTATAATCCAATTTAAGTTCATATGTCATACAACAATAAAATCATATAAATCCAATAATAAAATCAAATAAGTCCATATTTAATTAACACAAGGGTAATTTAGGTATTTTATTAAAAACTTGACGGTAAAATAGACGGTGTTAGGAGACTGGACTGAAATGGTTACGAAAGTGAAACCACAAGGACTGAAATCGCAATTTTTAAACTAGTGGACTGAAATAATGATTTTTGACAAACCACGGGGACGAAAACAGTAATTAACACTTTTTTCTATTCTCAATTCGTGTAATACACTATACACATATCTCTAACATAGTTTCTAATAAGCGCATGCTTTTGAACTGCCAATACCTTTCCAAAAAGAATTCTTGCGTAATGCTCAAGAACTCGGTTTGGAACCACAATTACCTTTTTAAACAGATTTCTCGTGTAATGCGTCAAGAACTCAGTTTCAAACGATATCTGTTTAGTTTGTTACTATACCGATACGATATCGATACTCTGTATAGCTTATAAAACCAAATTAAAATAACTAAATAAACTTTGTATTTCCTACAAGGGATGAAATTGTTACTTCTATTTGCACCAACCTAAAAGTTGAGAAGTCCGTCGTTATTGGTTCATTTCATCACAATATCAACATTTTTTAATTTAGCAAACATAAGTTATTAAAAACATTCATAATCCAACCACTAATTTAGTACTCATATTTTCAAACTCGAGAGGATTTGCTTATGATGATCTTCGCAATTCTGATCACTGCATACTTGTTGACCTAACTATGATGATCTTCGCAATTCTGATCACTGCATACTTGTTGACCTAACTAAGAACACCTCCAAAAGGGCATGGGCTAGTGAGCACGAATATGAAATATGAAAAACCTTTTTGAGTTTCTCAAACAATGTTCTGAAAATTAGTGGATCATCCATACACAAAGGTTCTCAAAACAAACACAGATTTAACATTATAGGTATTACACTTGACATTATTGTCTAACATAATGCCCAGACAAAATCAAACCAATCCTTAACCAGTTAACCATGATTCAATTACTGTTGTGCACATTGTACCCTCTGGGCTCCTCCATGCATGTCTTCATCGTCTTCATCATAAGCTTCTTGAGCCGCTTGTTGCTTCCTTCTCATCTCCTCTTCGATGTTGACGTCATGCAGAGTCGTCTCCTCACATTCGTCGAGCTCCATGTCTGTCATCTGCATTGAAGGCTTCGGTGGCAGCACCGCCTCCAACGCCTTGCACTGCTCAGGCGACAATGAGTCAGGGAATTCCACTGTGAAGTGGATGTACAGCTTCCCCTTCATAAACGGCCTCTGGTACATCGGCATTCCTTCATCGTTTATCGCCTTGAATGAATCTACATTTCAGTTCAACCAATTAAATCACCATCACCATTGCTTATGAATCATAAAACATTTAGCATAAGAATCGAATCAGCAGAACAAATAAATACCTGGCTTGACAACCTCTCCGGGTTGAGATTTGATGAGAAGCTGTCGGTTATCCAAATGGGTTAAGATAAACTGGAACCCACATAGGGCCTCTGTCAAACTCAACGTGTGCTCGACAAATATGTCATCACCCTTTCGCTTAAACTTAGGGTGCTCCTTTTGTTGCAACACAAACACAATATCACCAGTAACCGTGTCAGGCTGCATAGCACAAAACAAGTCAGACACCGTTGAAGCATCTTTATAAACAAATACAAATAGTAAAGAGATGATGCAAAGCTTACAGCTTCATCAGCCTCTCCGGGGAACGTAATCTTCTGTCCGTTTTGCATGCCCTTCTCGACGTGTACTTCAAGTACCTTCTTCTCCTGCACAACTTTCTCACCCTTGCACTGTGTGCATCGATCCTTGTCGTTGATAGTTTCACCGGTACCCTTGCATTCGTTACAAGGATGCTGCATTTGCTGGATCATAGATGGTCCAAGATGTCTGATGGAAACCTTCATTCCGGAACCTTGACAGCCAGCACATTTCATTGAAGCACCGGACTTTGAACCCTTGCTGCAAATACGCAACGTGAGCAAGTGAAATCATGAAACGAAATCAGTTGCCAGATACGTATAAAAGAAGTTGTAGACTAGTAGACTCACCCTTTACACTTGGAGCAGATTACATTGCGTGAAAGAGAGAGCTTCTTGGAAGTTCCGTTATAGAGATCCTCAAGAGAGACTTTGAGAGGATGAACAACGTCTTCTCCCCTCCGTTGTCTTCGTCCCCTGCTGCTACCGCCACCACCACCTGGGTACATTAGGATTTGCAAGTGAATTTAGCATTCAACAGTAAAACAGCTATAGTAACTTCAAAGATAAAGTGTAATGGCTTCTAAACAACAAATAGATCAAGAATACTTACCACCAAACGGACTACCACCACCAAAGAAAGACTGGAAGATGTCAAAGGGGTCATGACCACCGCCTCCACCGCCCATTCCTTCCTTCAAGGCATCCTCACCGTACTGATCATATATCTCACGCTTCTCTGGGTCACTCAGTACCTCATATGCTTGGGCAAGCTCTTTAAACTAAAGCATAATAGACATGTCAAAAATATTAACACGAAGATTGATGTTGAATTAAAAAAATTAATACACCCATTCGCTATATGAGCAAGTCTTGGTTACAATTTCACGTCCCAGATAAGCATCGTAATTGCAAAATCTAACACTGAAAACATCAACTAAATAACTAGCAGAAGATAAAGTAATATATCAACTGAAAACCACTCCTACATTTTTGTTGGCCTATCTTCCTGGGTGTATGTACTAGGTACTTTCTAGATGGTTCATAAATCGTGATCTTTTTTCTGTCCCTTTACTATTCTACTACTAGTATACACTTTATGTTATTGGTACTTTTATACAATACAAGAAAGTTTGCTGAGCCTGGTTTCATTGCAAGCAGCTCCTCTGTTTCCTGAGAAAGAGAAGAGGTGTGCCCTCCTCTTCCTACCCCCCCCCCCCCCCAGACCCTACTCTACAAGTGGGAGATTACTAGGTATGCCTGCTTGTTTGTATGACTATGTTTTGTTATGAATTAAAAGCTACAGAAAAGTATCACTAACTACCATATGTATATCTACAACAAAAAAACAGCAAACTCAACACCAAAATTCACATTTCCTAGAAGATAGATCTTGCACATAAATTCACATTTCCCAGAAGATAGATCTTGCACATCTTCGTAACAAGCATAGTTTTCGAAGGCGCACAAAGAGTGCAAGGCGCTTAAAAGCAATGGCTTTATAGGCGAGGCATATAATATAAAATACAATTTTAGGGGTTTTGGCCTTTTAGACATGTGTTAGGCTTCTTTAGGGCTAGTTTAGGTTGTTTTAGGTTGATTCCAGGCTTGTTTAGGGATAGTACAAATGTTTTAGACCTGTTCAGACAATTTTTGACCAGAAATTCATCAGAACATGGCCGCAAAAATGTGCCCAAGGGCCTGAGAGTGAGGCTTTTGAAGCAAAGCGAGAGGGCTGCACTGGCCTAGGAAGGCGCATGGATAAGCCTTGACAACAGAGGTTAAAATAACAAAGAAACATGCTTCAAACAAGGCCTAACTAGCATGCTCTATAGGATGGATCTTGCAACTATGATTGTGCAGGGAGAAACAAACAGCTAGGTGCAGAATATGTAACAATCTAGAAGCATATCCTTACAAGAAACTAATCAGTTTTAAAAAAAAAACTAGTAACCCCTCTTCAACATCAAATGCTGTTTATGTAACATACTACCCTCTCATATAAATCAAGAATTCCTATATCATTACTTTTACTCATCTAACAAGTCATCATTTATACTCTACAGTTCATCCTTGTATACTAGCTATTAATTTCTTCTAAACTATTCATCATTTAGCAAGTTATACATAGATCTTCAAATTCACATCAAACCTTCTTCATCTGTCCAAACTTATCACCAATCAATCAGTAACAGTTTCATAACAAAGCAATTAAACCTAATTTTCATCCAGTTACTGAATTGAATTACTTACTCCACACGCAACAAATATACAAAAAACTTAACGCATAGAATATAATAATCATAAAAGTTAGGGTTAAACAGCATCATGACTACCTTCTCAGGATCTCCACCTTTATCAGGATGATTCTTAATAGCAGCTTTCCGATACGCCTTTTTCAGATCATCCTGAGAAGCGGTTTTCGGAACACCGAGGATCTCGTAATACTTGGTGTTATCGCTCTTCTTCGGTGCTCTTCCAAACATCCTTTTTCCTTCTTCTTCTTCGATCTTCAATACTCAATTACAACAATAACAGAATCAGATCAATGGAAACTATTAATCAAATGCATACATACAACAAGAATTAAGCATGAAAGTTACCGACGACGAAGAAGTAGATCGCGAGGGGGAAGACTTGACTTAGTTGTTGTTTGGGTGAAAACAAAAGAGGGTTTGGAATAATGAGATGGAGGTGTGATATTAATTGAGGGTGGGAATATGGACGGTCGAGATGCTTTGGTTTGTTGATGGTGAAGAAGGATCTAGAATGGTCTATGTGGTTCTTTTGGCTTTTTAAGAAGTCATCTCCACCGTTTATATTCTTTGAATATTATTGGTCAAATATATGTGAAAATAAAATGAAAAAAGTTCGTAGCGTTCACACAATTATATTTTTTTTATATTTCGTAGTTACAAGTTACTAACAGATATAATCTTTAAACAATATTTTCAAACCTGGTTTGCAATAATATCAACTAGTCTTAAGCCCTCATGTTGTGGGGCAGGAGCGTAAAACCGTGCTAAATAGCAACCGTACCATTAACAAAATCAAGAAAAAACATAAAACAAAAACACGAATTTTTAACAGCAAGTGAATCATGTGATGTAAAAATTACCAAATATTGTGCTAAACTGCAACTGAACGAAAAACTAAGAGACAAAATATAACCACCAAACATTGTGTTCAATAGCAAACATACGACAATCAAATTCAAGAAAAACGGTAAAAAACTAAACTTCTAAAACAAAAATGAAAAGAAAACTTTAAAGTTAAAAAAAAATACACACACACAAAACAACAAAAGACAAAAATATGTTACTATTCATTAAGATATGATGATTAAGGTGGTGTTTGTTTTTTCTGCAGGAAAATGTCTGCAGTCTGCGGACCACATCTGCAGAGAAGAGGTGGACCAAATGTCTGCAGTCTGCAAGGAAAAGAGGGTTTGTTTTTATTTTTAAACCCTCATCTTCTCACACAAAACACACAAACACACACAGACTCATCTCTTCTCTCTCTCTGATTGCCTTCATCTACCACCACCACAACCACCGTCACCACTACATCACAGCCACCACCGCCTCCACCGTCGACCCTTCACCGTCTCTCTCCTCGGCCTCTCTTTCCTTGGTCTCTATCTCTCTCGATCTCCGTTTTTCGTCGCCACGCCGCCACAGACGGCGATGGTGGTGGTCGGCTTTTGTCGGTCCGTTTTTCGTCGCCACGCCGCCACAGGTTGGTTACAGGTCGGCTTTTGGAGTCCTGTCAGCGGCGTTCGTCAGTCCGTTTGTCGGTTGGTTACAGGTCGGCGTTTGTTGGTCGGTTACAGGTCATCGGCGCCGGAGATGGAGTCCGGTCAGGGTTGATGTTGATGATGAGGGTTTTCGATTTGGGGTTTTGTTTGCGATCGATGTTGATGATGATGAGGGTTTTCGATTTGGGGGTTTTGTTTGTGATGTCGATTTGGGGCTGGAGCGGAGGTGGAGATGGTGTCGGAGTGGAGATGGTGTCGGAGGTGGAGATGGTGTCGGAGTGGAGATGGTGGTGGCAGAGGTGGTGGCGGAGATGTGTGGTGGTGGAGGTGATGCAGGTCTGTGGGCAGGAGAAGAGGTGAGAAGAGGTCCGCAGACCTAAGGCCATGTCTGCGTGGGGAAGAGGTGAGGCAGACGTTTTTGGTCTGCAGATCTTCCGGAAAACAAACAAGCTGCAGAGCTCAAACATCTGCGCGCGTCTGCGCGGCGCAGACATAAGTGGCCAGAAGTACTTCTGGCCAAAAAACAAACATCACCTAAGACTATGGGGTTTGGTTCTCTTTCCCCCACCTCCATTCATCACCTTCTTATTCCCCTTCCTCCATTAACAAGAAATAGTTTCCTCATCCAATAATATTAAGAGAGAGACGCATGTCGGGGCAGACGGGGGTGAGTCCTCGAGCTCAACGAAATCGGGGGGGGGGGGCGGTGTTCCTCGACGGGGAAGAGCTCCACACCAGCTTCCCAAGCTCTCTCTTGATACCACACCCACGAGTCTAATCTATAATATACTATATAAAGGAAAAATGATGTACACACATGTAATTTTACATGGCGTCCATCATTTTATGCAATATGTACAACTAAACAATGCTTATTTTATAAGGGTGAAATTGTAAAAAGTAGCAAATTTTAAGACACTCAGAGGGTATAACAGTAATTTAGCCCACGCTTTATACTCACGCACAAAAAAACCTTTCCTCAACTGCCCCCTCAAGAAACCTAATAGTCACCCCACAGATTGAAACGGAACCATCAAAGCTAAGAGCAGATTGAAGGATGGAAAGGTGGACTGTGAAATTGAAGATGATGATTGAATTTTCTCCTCATCCACCAATATTTAAGATCAAGCCCATGCTTCAGTTCTGTACTTCTTTGCCACTTCAGTGCCCTGCTATCAGGTTTGGATTACCCACTCTTCTTCTCCTTTCGGTTCCACTCAATACATTGTAACTTTCTCAATTGTGAACCAGGTCTACACACGCTCCTTATTTCACACGACTGCATCCGGAATCCCCCTATGTCAGGTGCGAATTCTGTCGTCTTTTAATACTCTGTCAATTGCTGATTTGTTTGTCGTATTTCAACGGTTTAATACTCTGTCTGTGAATTCTGGATTTGATTTACTATGAAAAACTTACTGGTCAAACCTTATTAACTACAAAAAGGAGTGGAAATGAATATTATTGTGTTATATCAATTATTTATGCATGTTTAGGTTTGATAAAAGATGTTTTAAACTTCTTTGTCTTGTAAGTATATTAATATCATAGGATTACAATACACTTGACTCGATGAATATTAAGTTTTTTAGCCGGTCTATTTTGGCCTGACATGTTTCGGCCTAACTCATTTGTTCTAACTTTTATTTTAGCCAATTATTCTTGACTCGTGCCATTTTTGAACCCACTCACAAAAACTTCTGGATCCGTCACTACTTGTAACCACTCGTGTTTTCTTCTACACTTGATACTCGAGTGTCCTATTTCTGGTTGTAGAGGTAAAAATATAGGTACTAAAGGATATATGGTGCTCTAACGTAGCAATGTTATCTATGGCTCTTTCAAATGAAATATACCAGTTTCTCCATTGCAAGAGTGCTAAACAACTCTGGGATTGCTTAGCTGAAAAAAATGAGGGTACCTTAGTGGAGTGGAATGTGATCCTCAAAGTGAATCAACTAAAAAATATTTTGTTGATCCTCAAAACAGTGATTGCATTGAAAACTTCAATTGTAGTAAACTGGCTCATCTCCATTCTAAAGAAAAGGAGGAATTGGATATTTTACAATAACTTTTTGTGCTAAAATTAAATTGGGTCAGCCGGTTTTTATGCATTTTTGGGTCCAACCGGTGACTCCAGTTTTCCCAAAAAGTCAGCAAACTTGTTTTGTAAATGATACTGGTGTGGCTTGTATGAGAGTTTATAATATGATACGGTTTTCTGAAAAAAGTAAGCGAAAGATATTCTAACTTTCTCAATTATGAACAGGTCCGCACAGGCTTCTCACTTCACACCGCGGCGTCCGAAACCCCCGTTTATCAGGTGCCAATTTTCTCCTATTTTCGTACTCCTCTGTGGCGGCAGAAGCATTGATAAGCTTAGATGAATACATCGATAACATGGATGAAAGGCGATTCAGAACCTACAAACATATAAAGAAAAGAAATTTGTTGACGTAAGCAAGGAAGATCTCGAGCTTGGTAAGTTGACCTTTGACCAAACGTATTCCTTTAATGGTGAAATCCCACGTTTTATGTTCTCGGATAACAATTTACGACTTGTAGGTGACACGGATGAGGTCAAAGAGTGAGAAAATAAGCAAGAGTATATCGCTATTTGCGACTGGATGGAACAGCAGCTAGGCGACAAAGTTGCGAAAGTACAAATCTCAAACCGTTTGAGTTCGTCCCCTTGCGTTCTCGTGTCTGGCAAGTTCGGGTGGTCTGCTAATATGGAACGATTGGTATTCGTTTAAAAAGGATTATAACGTTAAACGGTTATTTCCCCACTTCGGTTTTGTACTTAACATGTGAAACGCAACGTTAATTATCAGGTTAATGAAAGCACAGACTCTCGGTGATACTTAACTTGTGAAACGCAACATTAATTATCAGGTTAATGAAAGCATGTTAATTATCAGGTTAATTATATGGTTAAACAATCACATAGCGTGCAGCAAGCTACAAACAACTAAGGCGTCGCCACTGCAACGTGCGGTCGGGTGTTTAAGGTAAATTATGTTTTTTTGGTAACCCATAACATGTACATTAGGCATTTCGAATGACAGAGATTTAGATGGTTGTGCTTTTGTAACATTACATTATATATATTTTCTGCCCTATAACCACATCAAGATTAACCTATGATAGTGGTGTCATTTTACAGGTTATTCCTTTTGGTACACTATATTATGAATTGTTCATTCTCCTCTTTTCTGTTTTCCAGCTCGTTGCGGTACAACTATGGAGTCCCTAGGATCTTTGCTTATCTGAAGGTACATAATTTGTGCTCACATTCTTGTCAATTCTTCTTATGGGTGGCAAGTTCGCCCCACTTTCTAATCAATAGGTGGATTTGGGTTGTGTTATATCTGTAACGGGTCGAATATGTAAAGTTAGCTAAATGGGGGACATGCCAAATGGGCCGAATGCGTTGAAGATTGGTTGAAGTCCATATTTAGTGCATAGAACTTCCTGACTCAGATTATTACTGCAAATGTTTTTGTAACCATAGTGAACCCATTAAAATTGGACAAAATGTGGTGTTGGTAATTCAACTAAAACAAAAGTGGAGATGGCCGATTATCTTTTGTGAGTTGGCTTAGTATTAAAAGATAATTTCCCATTCTCAACATTAAGTAAGTTAAAAACTGATTGATACATCAACAACATCAGCTTCTACTTATTTATTTTGAACTTTTGTTCTAATATAAACGTTGCAACCATTTATCCCAATTGAGGAGTGGCGAACCTACATGATAGCTGATATAAAATTCTTTAGTGGTTCAGGCGTTTTTCTATTCAACAAGTTTCAGTGAAACAATTAAGATCAAACACAATGATTTTGTTACATACAACAAACTTGGAAAAATGTCCATGTTGGTCGGGTTGAGTAATGGGTCAAACATGTCATTTTTACAATTCAAACTGATGCAAGACCTAATCAATGGTTTATAGAAAAGATTCTTAATGATTTAAAGTATGCAAAGAATGGGGTTTGTGAAATGTTTGTATTTGTTGATTCAAATCTTTATTGTATTATTAAACACAAAATCTTAAAAAAAGTATTTCTTTTGAGGCTGAAATTTACAAATAGAAATATAAGTTAGATTAGTGTGTAGAAAAAAACAAAACAAATTGTTCTGTTCACTTTTTTTGTGGATGTTAAAACACTAACTGAGACTACGAGTCTCATGGGGATTTTGGTACCGAGCTGAGGTCACGATGCCTCAAATAACTTGGATTTAATAACTGAGGGCACTATATATATGAATGGAATGGGATTTGCGGCTGTATATTGTCGACACCGCTGCAACGCACGGGTTCCCTACTAGTAGATATATATATATAGAAACGGGATCAGGAGAAAACGACAAAAAGTGTGAGAATGGTGAGAACGCATCCTGGCCGAACACGTGGCGTGGGGCTTGATCAGGGACCGAGGGGTTTTTTGTCTTTTTAGTATTCTTCTCCTTTCACGATTTTCGCATTTGACATGCTTCTTTATTTTTTGCGTGCAAGGTAATTTTGGCGTTTTGTAGATTTATTAATTATTTGGCGTTTATTATTTTTTTCTCATATTTCTTCTCTTTGAGTTAATTCTTTTTGTGTCACATAGTTAATATTTTGGCGTTATGGCTTTTTCCATGTTATTTTTGCCGTTTTGTATCTTTTTGTTAATAATTCATTACCATATATTAATATTTTAAAAATTTACAATAACTCGAAAATCGAAATAATCTAATAGTCTTCCGTAGGTGGGATTACATCAGAGATGTACCCATCGCTTTGTTCTTCACTTTCTTCAGATTCTTCATCGTCAAATTTCATTTTTGCGTATAACGCCATTAGCTCATCTCTTCTTTGCTGCAGCCTATTCAAGAATATTACTGCATCCTTGGATTTTGGATCGTTTGAAGGTGTTAAATCACATAGTTGTTCAATGATGGATTGCAACCCTGTCTTCAACATTTATTCCATTGGTCTTGAATATTGCACCCCGTTTTTATAAGTTACTTCAAGTGTTCATTCTTCCTCATGCAATACCCAACTGCTAAGTTTTGGTATTTGTGTATCTTCAATATCATCTTCATCATCTTCTGCTGGAAACTTTCTCTCCAGTCTTCTTATTACAGTTCTTGTTCTTTCACAATAGTTGTCTCTTGGAACCCCAAGGGCCAGGATATTCTTTTGAATATTTTCATTCATTCCCGTCATGGCTTTTATTGTTCTTACCTTAACCCTTCTCCTGTTAGCGAACTTTATGATGAATCTTTTTTCTTTCCTTTCAAACCTCCATGCAATAACCTTAGCCATTTTTTAAATTTTTTAGCGTTTTGGAGAATATGTGGCGTTTTAGTTTTTTTGGCGTGTTTGAACTTGGGTTCTGATGGTCTTCTTTTATATTGACTTTTTTTCCCGCGTATGTCAGGTAATTATGGCGTTTTGAAAAAGATAAATAAATTTAATATAATAAATGTTAGTAATTATGTTTTCCGTCGTTTCATTTTACTGTTTTTTGCAGTTTACCGTGTTTTGTTTTCAGACTCAATTGTTTTAATGGTGTAACACGTCAAATCTTTTGACGACTGTAATTATAACGTTTTGTTTTCCAATGGCGGTTAGATAACTATTGGACTTCTTTTGTTTTATATTCTTTTGCACATTTTTTCACTCTTTTTTTATAATATTAGTTGTTCAAATTAATTTTATTATAGTTTGGTAGTTTATTGGGGGCTTTTGTATGGCATTATGGCGTTTTACACGTATTTGCTAATTTTGGTGTTTTATTATATTTTTCATTATAGCATTAATATTATTTTGTTGTTTATTAACTGACATTACAAAACAAACAATAGACAAAGAAAATTAAAAAAAAAGTAAAAAAAAAACAAAGTAGAAGCAATTTACTATTTTAAATCTTCAGTGTTATCACTCTCTTTTTTCTTTTGAAACTACAAGAAATGTGACAAATAAATGACGTTTTGGGTTTGCAGTTGTTTATTTTCTTTGTTCATGTGTTGAATTGTCTTTGTTGATGTTTGAGTCATAGAGCGACCCCCTGTGGGTGGATGCTATCTGCCACTGGTATAGGTCACTTCTTATCATTCAAACCTTTTTCAGAAACAAAGATGACAGTATGACATATGGGTGTCATCAGTCCCTCTTTTTTCAATTTTGTCCATCTCATGCAGCAAAATCTTTTCTTCACTCGCGTAAAAAATCATTAAATGAAGCTTCATGCAGAACTTTAATGAGGATCAAAGAAAAAGATGTTTGATGTCGTTGTTTTTTTGGCGTTTTACATTGAGTTGTAAATTTTTTTAGCAACCACTGTGTGTTTTTTTTGGTGTGATAAACGGAAGGTGGTGAGGCGTTTCTATTTATAGAATTTTTTTGGCGCGTAGGTTAGACGGGATGTTATTTTTATAACACAAAAAGGTAAATAACATTTATTCGGATGTAAAGTTTGGCGTTATATATAATGGCGTTTCATATTTTATGGCGTTTTTGTAGCCAGAGAGCTTAAATAAAAACACAGAAAAAAGCACCCAGTGATAAAATTGGCGTTTTGTATTTATTTGGCGTTTTATTTTCAATAGCGTTTTATGTGAGGAATAGTTTTTTACTTTTTTACCCTTAATGACGCGCGTCCACGTAATAAAATTGGTGTTATTTACTAAAATGCCACCGCGCCAATCTTGTCCACAAATTGTTTTGATCGGACGATCCATAACCGTTCTCTCCGTTCTCACACTTTTGAGCGTTTTCTCTAAATCCTGACCCTATATATATATAGGGAGGGGCTCATGCGAGAACCACCCTTATTGTGAGAACCGCGAGAACCAATGTGAACACAACCTAAAATAGCTAAAAAAACCTAAAAAAAACCCTAAAAAAACCTAACCCCCACCCCCCCCCCCCCCAAAAAAAAACCTAACCCCCCCCCCCAAAACCTAAACCCCCCTCCCCCACCCCCCAAAAACCTAAACCCCCCCCCCCCACCCCCCCCAAGCTAAAATGCTAAAAACTAAACCCCCAAAAAACCTAAAAAAATCTAAAAAAAATCTAAAAAAATAAAAAAAAAATCCAAATTTTTTTTTTTGATTTTTTAATATTTTTTAGGTTAAAATCGCTACTTTTCGAAGCTAAAAAAAAAAAATTTAAAAAAATTTTAAATTTTTTTTTTTTTTAAATTTATTTTTTTTTTGGTTCGAAAAGTAGCGATTTTAACCTAAAAAATATTAAAAAAATCAAAAAAAAAAAATTTGTGTGATTTTTAGCTATTTTTAGGCATTTTTGGTGTGTTCACATTGGTTCTCGCGGTTCTCACAATAAGAGGTGGTTCTCGCATGATCTTCTCCCTATATATATATATATATATATAACGGTTTAGGATCGTTTGATATGAAGAAGATTAAACATGAAGACAATATAAATTATTTTAAAGAGATGGCAACATAAATAAGCATGATATGAATTTAAAATATATCTGAGTTTATTGATTGAGAAACTTGATTACAAACAATTTCTTTACAATCGGGAGGAGCAACTATAATTTGAAAATCTAAAGATTTTGAACATAGAGAGGTTGATAATACAAGTTTTGGGTTTGAAGGTTTTTTCATAAATAAGAGAAGGTTTTGATGTAAAAAAAGGTGTGCTTTCCTTCTTTGATCTTCTTCCCTTTTATAGTTGGAGAAAAAGGGTCTTCATTATTGATTCTTGAAAAGAGCTTCCGTATAAAGTTGCCTTTGTTGAAAATACTCTTAAAGTTGTTTGTCCACTTATAGAATTATTTGTACCATCTTTGAAGAATTGGAAAGTTGGTTGTCTCTTTGTTGAATTATTTGCACAATCTTCCGTAATTGGAAAGTTGATTGTCTCTTTGTTGAATTATTTGCTCCACTTTTGAAAATAAGAAAAGTTGATTGTCACTTTGTTGAATTATTTTGCACCAATTTTGAAGATAACTATTCTTCCACCATTATTCTATCATCTATTGTCGGTATAATAATATTATTATTATTATTTTACATCATATCATATAGGTCTTGAGAATCTTGAAAAACTTCAGTCCCTGTAGATGAATGTTTAGAAGGGGATGGAGACTGCCGAATTTCATTGATTATTTTTAACACCTCTTCTAGAGAATTGCAATCTTGAAGTCTTTGAATATATTATTGGTCTTCATGGTTGGTTTTGATATCTTGAACTAGAGACTTTAAACCTTTTTCATATTGAAGAGTTAATTCCTTATAATACTTGGTAACTGCTTGAGAATTTGCTTTTGTGATGATAAACTTATTCTACCATTTGCACCTATATTGTCTGAAAAGCAATGGAGGAGAAAGTTCTGTAGGGCTTTCTTCTTGAAAATTGTAAGTCCATAAATAGATCCATGGAATTCTGAAAACACTCATAAACTGTAAACTATATTCGAAAATTGGTGTTCCATCATGTTGAAAATACTCGACGAATCTTGAAAATGCTTCTGAAATTTCTTTGGGAAAAACGTCTGGAATAATTCCCATATATTTAAACCATTTAACAAACCATCTTGGATAAATATTTGAAAAATCTTCATCGAATTGGAAAAACCAAGAATGGTCAAAGTTTCTTAGTAGGAATGCATATTCCCATGCATCTTGATAATCATAATAGTTGTATTGAGGATAGACGCTGAAATTTGAAAGGGTTTTTGAATTATAGGGTTTAGAATTCCAGACTTCTAAAGATAGAACCTTTAAAATTTTTACTTGACTATAAGCAATCTTGGTAGGATCTCCACTATTAAAATTGTGCCGAATAACTACTGATTCTGAATCTACTAGAATTGCTTGATAATAATCTTTGGTTTTGTATTCTTCTTTGAAAAAATGGCATCCCCGAGGATAAATTGTCACACCCCGACCACGTAGGACAACAAAACGTGGCGGAAACGTCGGGGAGTGTTGTAACAGAATTATTGTTTCACAACCATGGCATACAAAGTTATATTTTATTTATCAAACAAGAGTGTTACATTGTTTCAAAACAGGAAATAAGGAGTTCATAACATAGTTAAACTAAGTCTATCTTCATTTTAAGTCTCTAAGGCACAGGTCCGCCCTAGTGTCACGATCATCATCCTATACAAAAGCTCCTGAAAACACATGTGAAAATAGGTACGTCAGCATAAAAATGCATTTGAGATACATAGGTTTTTGTTAAAATGGGATTCATGACTTAAGTTTAAGAAAATGTTTAATAAAATTTAGTCATGAACCTTGTAAGTTGTTTTGTTTTGTTTTGTAAATCATTTAAAAAGCGATAAGATCAGATGATATGTATACATAAAAGAATAACATATGGTTAAATGAATAACCAAGTAAAATGAGTTGTATAAAATAAGTTGTTTATAAAACAATGTCTTGTGAAAGATATGTTATTTGTATAAAATGTTATATGTCTATATTGAAATGATTCAAATAACGCTACGATATGTAATACCATACAACCACTTATATATAGGAAGTACCAGCGGCGTATCCACCATGCTTGTATCATATTACACACGTCTCGTTACTTAAATCACTTAAACAAACCACCAATGTATAAAGTCCATGTTTAAACCAATTGTCAAAAAGTCCTTGTATAAGCCATGTCAAATGTTAAAAAGTCCAAATGTAGTCAAGTAATGTGTAACAAATATTATGTATTGTAAGTAAAGTATTGTCACATAAACCAAATGTAGAAATGTACAAAACAAAGTATTTTAAATATATCAAAAAGTTATGTTTTGCAAAGTAAATGCATGTTTTATTGATACAAACATTTATGTGGTAAGTTAACGCATACATTCAAGCCTTGAGACAATCGGATAACCCTTTTAGTCAAGGTTATCAAAAGAAATGTTTTCGGATTCAGTCATTCCTTACATCCAAACAAACCCGGGATGTCAGGAATGGGATTTGTCAAGTCCTATGGTACCACTACTTACTACCGAGCGGCGTAGCTAATGTTAATGAACGTATATAAGTCCCGTTTGTGCAAACCAAATGTTATAGCAATTGTATACATGTCATATGAAAACAATGTATTAAGTATGCTAAGTTAACATACAAAGCAGAAAAGTCATGTAAATCAATGTGCTAGCATGCTATCAGTCAACATACATAGCAGAAATGTAAAGTAAAACAATGTACTAAGTATGCTATCAGTCAACATACATAGCAACACAATGTAATGTAAATCATGTACTATAAGTGTACTAATGAACATAACAAGTATATGATGTGAAAACAGGAAAACATTAAAGTAACAAGTAGGCACATGTGTTTCAACCCAAAACGGTTTGGAAAACAATAAAAGAGGGGTCTATGTACTCACTTGAGATTGCTCAGAAGTCCTAAGATAACCACCAAGCAATGCTAGAGATCACGGAATCAAACGGCACCTAATATAGTTAACTATGTTAATAAACCGGACCTGTATCGGAGGATCGGATAGAATGAGGGCTCGTAAACCAAATGAGTATGGGAACTCATGTAGTATGGTTTAACAAAGCCTACATACTAAATGAAACCTAACCTAAGTGCTTACGACCCATTACGACCCGTTTAGGTAGCTTATGCTACTTTAAAGCGTCGTTCGTGTAAAACGCGTTCGGACTGCCTAACTAGTCCTATGACAAGTAAAATATGCCTTAACATGTCTAATATTGTTACCAAATCAGTTTAGATGTTAAAAGTTATGTTACATATGCTTAAAATGAATTTTGGCGTAAAAAGGGCATTTTGGTAATTTACCTAAGGCATATAAACTACTTATCATACAACTACATAAACGAAGCGACCATAAGGTATAACCTTGGAAGGTTATTCCCTATATACTATGGTCACCTAATGTGTTTGGTCGGATCCTAATGATCGACCAAACGGGTCGGGTTCGAAGTATAAGCGATTGATCAGATCGCTTACCTTTACGACCCTAGACAAGCACAAAACTAAAAGTGACGAGCTAAGCATGTTAAAACATGCTTAACTAAGTTAGAAAACAAGTTTGGTATCAAAACAAACGGTTTTGATACCTAAGAGTAGTTTGGTTACAAAATACGCACGAATGCGCATTTTGGCCGAAACTACGACTCGTCACTGAGCCTAGATAACGTGGAAATCAGTAGGTATAGTCACTAGGGACTATAACCATCGTGATTACGCTCACGTTATGAAGTTCAAACGAAATTCACATTGACCATAAACTGGTCAACGCAGAAAACGCTAAAATGAATAAAAGAACGAAGGAACACTTACAAAGGGTCCCCGAAAGCTAAACTTGATCCAAGTAGCTCAGGTATGAAACAATTGCTTCAACTTAGAGCTTTTAGATCAGATTTTTGTGGGTTTTGAGTTGAATGGGGTTGGGTATTTATAGTAAATGGACAACCGTTAGGATCGTTTATCGAATAACGTGCTTTGATCTTGTCCATACATTTGTTGCAACCTTATGGTGACTCAATTTGGCCCCTCATGAGCAGGAAAGGGCAAGTGTGGGTGAGTTTGGAGGGCATAACAGCTGTTTAAAACATTGAATCTAGTCTGGGAGCCTGACGCAGGCCGCGTAAGGAGACACACAACACTCACGCGGGCCGCCTGGCCCTTCTGGTCAGAAACAAACTTTGCAAAATGACAGTTTTGGTCCCTTTTGTGTTTTAAGGCCATTTCCAACACTTCTAAGGCCCGTCAAGCCAACTTTAAGGCCTTAAAATGATGCCTAAACATTGTGGACATGAAACATGCTCAAAAATATGCCGGATGTTGGTTCGATTGGTCGTACGATCGCGATGTTCGCTTAATTACGACGGAATGCGCATAAGCGCGAAAAACGATCCAAATTGCGCGACGAATGGATTTTTCTTATGCCAAACACTAAAATAAAATATTTTAGTGCTTACATAAATTTTTGGATGTCCGGATTTATTCAGAATGTAAGTTATGCGCGAAAGTGCAAACTTGTGCATTTTTTGACGCTTTTAGTCCCTGAATGAGCCAAAAGTTTATTTTAGCACACCGAACCCCTCAAAGCCTATTTCTAATATATGTAAAGGATATTTATGGTATGTTTAACTTATGGTCATGTTCCGGAATGTCTGTTACAGTTCAAATTGGCATACTTTCGCAGTTTCTCAAATTTAGTCCCTGTAGGCGAATTAACTTGTTTTTGCCATACCAAAGCCTTCAAAACTTATTTCTAAGTTATGTAAAGATTATTTAAGGTATGTTAAGTATATGTTGATGTTCCGGAGTATTTGTCGCATTAAACTGACTACGTTTACGTACCAGTTTGCGTATAACTCTCCAGAAAGCGATGTAGAGTTTAAAATTGAACAAAAGTCAAAACATGAAAAATGTAAAACATAACCAAACAAACATTGGGATCAAATAACATTGTTTTATTGATAACCAAACTGTTCACAATGATTACAAGCACAGATGTTACAGTCTCCCCTACTTGTGGAAATTTCGTCCCGAAATTTATTTAGAGGAAACTCGTGGGAATAGATGTGGATACTTCGCCTTCATTTGATCTTCGCGTTCCCAAGTAAACTCAGGTCCACGTTTAGATTCCCAGCGAACTTTGACCAATGGAATGCGCTTGCGCTTGAGCCACTTGACTTCACGTTCCATGATTTCCACTGGCTTCTCAACAAATTTCAGTGTTTTATCAACACGAATTTCGTTAAGTGGTATGTGGAGGTTCTCATCAGCTAAACACTTCTTGAGGTTGGACACGTGAAAGGTTGGATGAACATTTCCAAGTTCAGGAGGTAACTCAAGTCTGTAGGCTACCTTACCGATTCTTTCGACGATCTTGAATGGTCCAACGTATCTAGGTGCAAGTTTTCCTTTCTTTCCAAATCTGATCACACCTTTCCAAGGTGAGACCTTAAGTAATACACGATCACCGACTTGAAAATCCAAGGGCTTGCGTTTTGGGTCCGCGTAACTCTTTTGACGGCTTCTAGCTGTCTGAAGGTTATCACGAACTTTCTTAACCTTATCAGTTGTCTCTAAAATGAGGGCAGGTCCAGTAAGCTGAGCCTCGCCGATCTCATTCCAGCAGACTGGTGAACGACATTTTCGACCATAGAGAGCCTCGAAAGGAGCCATGTTGATGCTGGAGTGATAACTGTTGTTGTAGGAGAACTCAATCAACGGAAGATGTGAATCCCAACTACCACCAAAATCGATCACACAAGCTCTAAGCATATCCTCCAGAGTCTGGATTGTTCTTTCAGATTGACCATCCGTTTGCGGATGATAAGCTGTGCTCAGATTAAGTTGGGTCCCCATAGCAGATTGCATGGTTCTCCAAAAATGAGAAGTGAAACGAGCATCTCTGTCAGAAATGATGTTCAAAGGAACACCATGTCGAGCTACAATTTCATCCACATAGATTTTTGCAAGTTTGTCAGCAGAAAAATCCTCACGGATTGGCAAGAAATGCGCTGACTTAGTAAGACGATCAACAACTACCCAGATGGCATCATGACCTTTCTTTGTGCGCGGAAGTTTGGTAATGAGATCCATAGTAATGTTTTCCCATTTCCAAACTGGGATCTCTGGTTGCACCAATAAACCAGAAGGACGCTGATGTTCAGCCTTAACCTTAAGACAAGTAAGGCATTTTGATACATATAAGGCAATGTCTTTCTTCATACCAGGCCACCAATACTGAATACGAAGATCCTTATACATCTTATCTGAGCCAGGATGAACAGAATAACGAGACTTATGGGCTTCATCCATAAGCAAGGTGCGAAGGTTATCTTGGCTTGGGACCCACAAACGGTCCATGAAGTAATACAATCCATTGTTCTTTAGTTCTAGATCAGGTGTTATGTGATAGGGAAATTCCTTATCCATCAAACCTTGTGAAACACAAGATTGTTGAGCCTGAGAAATGCGTGCTTGGATATCGGATCGAGCTTGAATAACAAATTGAACACGTACACAATGAAGCTTAGTACGTTCCTTACGACTCAATGCATCGGCTACGACATTCGCCTTACCAGGATGGTAGCGAATTTCGCAGTCATAGTCGTTTAGAAGCTCAACCCAGCGTCGTTGCCTCATGTTGAGTTCTTTCTGATTGAAGATATGCTGAAGAATTTTGTGGTCCGTGAAAACCACACATTTTGTACCGTACAAATAATGTCTCCAGATATTTAGAGCGAAAACAACTGCACCCAACTCAAGATCATGAGTGGTGTAGTTCTTCTCATGTATCTTCAACTGCCTCGATGCATATTCTATGACTTTGTTCCTTTGCATCAGAACACAGCCAAAACCCGATTTAGATGCATCGCAATAAACGACGAAATCATCATTGCCCTCAGGCAAAGTCAGAACAGGCGCATCGCAAAGTTTTTGTTTCAAAGTCAGAAACGCTTCCTCTTGCTTGAATCCCCAATCAAAGGGTTTGTTCTTCTGGGTTAGAGCGGTTAGAGGAACTGCAATCTTTGAGAAGTTTTCAATGAAGCGGCAATAATAACCCGCTAGACCAAGAAAAGAACGAACTTCAGTAGGAGTAGTAGGCGTATCCCAATCCTTAATCGCACTGATCTTGGAGGGATCTACATGAATACCTTGTTCGTTGACAATATTTCCTAGGAATTGAACTTCCTTAAGCCAGAATTCACACTTGGAGAATTTGGTGAAAAGTTGCTCTTTCTTTAGGAGTTCCAAAGTAAGACGAACATGTTGCTCGTGATCAGCTCGCGTCTTAGAGTATATCAAGATGTCATCAATAAAAACAATGATGAACTGATCCAAATAAGGCTTGCAGACCCTATTCATTAAGTCCATGAAAACAGCAGGAGCATTAGTCAAACCGAATGGCTTGACTGTGAACTCATAATGCCCATAACGAGTGCGAAACGCTGTCTTGGGAATGTCTTCTTCATGCACACGAAGTTGATGATATCCAGATCGCAGATCAATCTTCGAAAAATAAGAAGCACCTTGTAACTGATCAAAGAGATCATCGATGCGAGGTAGGGGATATCGATTCTTGATGGTAAGCTTGTTAAGCTCACGATAATCGATACACATCCTAAAAGATCCATCCTTCTTCTTGACAAAAAGAACGGGAGCACCCCAAGGTGAATAGCTAGGACAGATAAAACCTTTGTTAGAGAGCTCCTGAAGCTGCTTAGACAACTCTTGCATCTCAGACGGTGCAAGACGATATGGAGCTCTGGCAATGGGATTTGCACCAGGTACGAGATCAATACGTAACTCGACTTGGCGTGCTGGGGGTAGACCAGGTAAATCTTCAGGAAATATGTCAGGATAATCCCGAACAACAGGGATATCTTGAATAGGCTTACCTTTGCCCTTATCTGTTACAACATGTGCCAAAAAGGCCACATAGTTCTTTCGCAGATACTTTTGAGCTTTAAAACAGGACTTGAGTTTGAGACCACCAGCAGGTTTCTCACCACGAACATGTAGGATCTCACCTGTCGAAAGCGGCACATGAACAATCTTCTCAAAACAAACTACCTCTGCGCGATGCTTGGCTAACCAATCCATACCCACAATAACGTCGAAGCTTCCAAGTTGCATAGGCATGAGGTCAATAGGAAAAAGATGGTCGTTAAGGTTCAACTGGCAGTTGCAAAGAACAGAATCAAGAACAATGGGTTCACCACTAGCAACCACTACTGTCAAGGGTTTTCCTAGTTTCGTTCTAGACACGCAAAGCATTGGCTCAAAAGACAATGACACAAAACTCTTGTCGGCACCCGAATAAAAAAGAACAGATGCAGGCTGATTATTAAGAAAGAACGTACCGTTCACCACTTCATTGTCCGCTTGTGCCTCTTGTGCATTCATGTTGAAGACTCGACCTCGAGCCTGAGCCTGATTCTGATTTGCATTCACCAATCTTGGGCACTGGTTACGGTAGTGGGTCAGATCCCCACAATTGTAGCATGAACCAGGAGGAAAATGAGGTCGTGCAGCTTGACCTTGTTGCTGAGCAAGAGGCTGAGCAACTTGTTGAGCCAGGTTCTGAACTGCCCGATTCTGATTAGCAGGAATGCGGCAGGTGGCAGCAAGATGACCATTTCTTCCACAGTTGGTGCATTGACGACACTAGAGATGTGGTAGGTGATGGCCGTTACACCTGTTGCACAAAGGTGCATTGCCAAGATAAGGCTTCTTGGCTAGTGGTTGCGCAGGCTGATTTGGTGCAGCTTGGGCCTGTGCAGTAACGGCATAGTTTTGGGAAGCCTTTCGCTTCCTAGACCCTCTTGAGGAACTAGAATTCTTTCCCTTCTTGTTTTGACCTTTCTTGCTATCTTCTTGATCAGACGCCTGCTTCTTACCCTTGTCACCCTTTTTATGCAGCTTTCCCTTTCGAACCTGCGACTCAGTCAATGTTGCTGCTAACTCAATCGCCTGACGGAGTGTGGTAGGGTTACTACCAGTAATAATGTCTTGTACTGAGTCAGGTAGACCATCGATGTACCTTTCGATAGCCTTGTCGAGTGGGGTAACCATTGTTGGGCAAAGCAGACTCAACTCCTCAAATCTATCATTATACGCCCTGTGCTCGCCACTGTCTTGTTTCAAGTCATCAAACTCTCTCTCCAAAGCTCGCTGTTCATGACGAGGACAGAACTCCCTCATCATAAGGGCCCTAAGTTCAGCCCATGTCTGTGCTAGAGCAACTTCTGCACCACGATCTCACATAATCCCGTTCCACCACGTAAGAGCCCTCTTCTGAAACACACTCGAAGAAAACTCGACCTTGCGATTGTCAGGACACTGCACGTGACGGAAAGTATTCTCAATGCTCTCGAACCATTGAAGAAGCCCAGTCGCTCCCTCAGAACCACTAAACTTGAGTGGTTTAGCCGAGTTAAAATTCTTGAAATTCCATGGAGCATTGTTGTTGTTGTTGGCTTGGTTCCATTGAGCAAAGAGGTTTGGGAATTGAGCAGCCATTTGCTGCGCAATGATTTCTGCCAGTTCGACAGTCGCTATCTGGTTTTCGCGTCGAGGAGGCATTCTAAAAGAGGAAAACATGAAAGGAAATGAGTGAGATGATTGGATGAAAAGAATGAGATGATACAAAAATCAACAAAAGCAAAGATGGTGGTCATTCGTCCGCATCACAAAGCAAGCAAACGACACATAGTGATTTATCAAAGTAAATGGGTCAAAAATAATGTATCGCGAAGACATGCTCGCCTATAAGTGAACACTCACCCCAAGAGTTCCCAGGTAAGAGTGACTGGTCCGATTATGTGGATTTGTACGAACACTCTAGCCTTAGACATAAAACCCAGGGTACAGGCATTCACTCTTCCAGTTTGCACGTGTTCACACTATTTAGAACCCAAAAATTTGACGAGATTTTTGAAAATTCAAAGGGGTTCAAAACCTTATAACAGAGGGTTCAAAACCTTGTAATAAATCATTCAAAAACAGAAGATTGTTTTTCAAAAATTGTTTCGGAAAATTGGGTTCTTGTTTTGATAATCACCTAAGGATAGGTGATGTGCATGTTTTAAGATCTAAACACAAGATAACTTGTGTTAGGGTCCTAGAAAGGTGATAGTCTAGGTCAAAGAATTACTAATAACCTAATTCCCTATAACCATTGGCTCTGATACCAACTCTTCTGTCACACCCCGACCACGTAGGACAACAAAACGTGGCGAAAACGTCGGGGAGTGTTATAACAGAATTATTGTTTCACAACCATGGCATACAAAGTTATATTTTATTTATCAAACAAGAGTGTTACATTGTTTCAAAACAGGAAATAATGAGTTCATAACATAGTTAAACTAAGTCTATCTTCATTTTAAGTCTCTAAGGCACAGGTCCGCCCTAGTGTCACGATCATCATCCTATGCAAAAGCTCCTGAAAACACATGTGAAAATAGGTACGTCAGCATAAAAATGCCTGTGAGATACATAGGTTTTTGTGAAAATAGGATTCATGACTTAAGTTTAAGAAAATGTTTAATAAAATTTAGTCATGAACCTTGTAAGTTGTTTTGTTTTGTAAATCATTTAAAAAGCGATAAGATCAGATGATATGTATACATAAAAGAATAACACATGGTTAAATGAACAACCAAGTAAAATGAGTTGTATGAAATAAGTTGTTTATAAAACAATGTCTTGTGAAAGATATGTTATTTGTATAAAATATTATATATCTATATTGAAATGATTCAAATAACGCTACGATATGTAATACCATACAACCACTTATATATAGGAAGTACCAGCGGCGTATCCACCATGCTTGTATCATATTACACACGTCTCGTTACTTAAATCACTTAAACAAACCACCAATGTATAAAGTCCATGTTTAAACCAATTGTCAAAAAGTCCTTGTATAAGCCATGTCAAATGTTAAAAAGTCCAAATGTAGTCAAGTAATGTGTAACAAATGTTATGTATTGTAAGTAAAGTATTGTCACATAAACCAAATGTAGAAATGTACAAAACAAAGTATTTTGAATATATCAAAAAGTTATGTTTTGCAAAGTAAATGCATGTTTTATTGATACAAACATTTATGTGGTAAGTTAACGCATACATTCAAGCCTTGAGACAGACGGATAACCCTTTTAGTCAAGGTTATCAAAAGAAATGTTTTCGGATTCAGTCATTCCTTGCATCCAAACAAACCCGGGATGTCAGGAATGGGATTTGTCAAGTCCTATGGTACCACTACTTACTACCGAGCGGCGTAGCTAATGTTAATGAACGTATATAAGTCCCGTTTGTGCAAACCAAATGTTATAGCAATTATATACATGTCATATGAAAACAATGTACTAAGTATGCTAAGTTAACATACAAAGCAGAAAAGTCATGTAAATCAATGTGCTAGCATGCTATCAGTCAACATACATAGCAGAAATGTAAAGTAAAACAATGTACTAAGTATGCTATCAGTCAACATACATAGCAAAACAATGTAATGTAAATCATGTACTATAAGTGTACTAATGAACATAACAAGTATATGATGTGAAAACAGGAAAACATGAAAGTAACAAGTAGGCACATGTGTTTCACCCTAAAACAGTTTGGAAAACAGTAAAAGAGGGGTCTATGTACTCACTTGAGATTGCTCAGAAGTCCTAAGATAACCACCAAGCAATGCTAGAGATCACGGAATCAAACGGCACCTAATATAGTTAACTATGTTAATAAACCGGACCTATATCGGAGGATCGGATAGAATGAGGGCTCGTAAACCAAATGAGTATGGGAACTCATGTAGTATGGTTTAACAAAGCCTACATACTAAATGAAACCTAACCTAAGTGCTTACGACCCATTACGACCCGTTTAGGTAGCTTATGCTACTTTAAAGCGTCGTTCGTGTAAAACGCGTTCGAACTGCCTAACTAGTCCTATGACAAGTAAAATATGCCTTAACATGTCTAATATTGTTACCAAATCAGTTTAGATGTTAAAAGTTATGTTACATATGCTTAAAATGAATTTTGGCGTAAAAAGGGCATTTTGGTAATTTACCTAAGGCATATAAACTACTTATCATACAACTACTTAAACGAAGCGACCATAAGGCATAACCTTGGAAGGTTATTCCCTATATACTATGGTCACCTAATGTGTTTGGTCGGATCCTAATGATCGACCAAACGGGCCGGGTTCGAAGTATAAGCGATTGATCAGATCGCTTACCTTTACGACCCTAGACAAGCACAAAACTAAAAGCGACGAGCTAAGCATGTTAAAACATGCTTAACTAAGTTAGAAAACAAGTTTGGTATCAAAACAAACGGTTTTGATACCTAAGAGTAGTTTGGTTACAAAATACGCACGAATGCGCATTTTGGCCGAAACTACGACTCGTCACTGAGCCTAGATAACGTGGAAATCAGTAGGTATAGTCACTAGGGACTATAACCATCGTGATTACGCTCACGTTGTGAAGTTCAAATGAACTTCGCATTGACCATAAACTGGTCAACGCATAAAACGCTAAAATGAATAAAAGAACGAAGGAACACTTACAAAGCGTCCCCGAAAGCTAAACTTGATCCAAGTAGCTCAGGTATGAAACAATTGCTTCAACTTAGAGCGTTTAGATCGGATTTTTGTGGGTTTTAAGTTTAATGGGGTTGGGTATTTATAGTAAATGGACAACTGTTAGGATCGTTTATCGAATAACGTGCTTTGATCTTGTCCATACATTTGTTGCAACCTTATGGTGACTCAATTTGGCCCCTCATGAGCAAGAAAGGGCAAGTGTGGGTGAGTTTGGAGGGCATAACAGCTGTTTAAAACATTGGATCTGGTCTGGGAGCCTGACGCGGGCCGCGTAAGGAGACACACAACACTCACGTGGGCCGCCTGGCCCTTCTGGTCAGAAACAAACTTTGCAAAATGATAGTTTTGGTCCCTGTTGTGTTTTAAGGCCATTTCCGACACTTCTAAGGCCCGTCAAGCCAACTTTAAGGACCTAAAATGATGCCTAAACATTGTGGACATGAAACATGCTCAAAAATATGCCGGATGTTGGTTCGTTTGGTCGTACGATCGCGATGTTCGCTTAATTATGACGGAATGCGCATAGCGCGAAAAACGATCCAAATTGCGCGACAAATGGATTTTTCTTATGCCAAACACTAAAATAAAATATTTTAGTGCTTACATAAATTTTTGGATGTCCGGATGTATTCAGAACGTAAGTTATGCGCGAAAGTGCAAACTTGTGCATTTTTTGACGCTTTTAGTCCCTGAATGAGTCAAAAGTTTATTTTAGCACACCGAACCCCTCAAAGCCTATTTCTAAGCTATGTAAAGGATATTTATGGTATGTTTAACTTATGGTCATGTTCCAGAATGTCTGTTACAGTTCAAATTGGCATACTTTCGCAGTTTGTCAAATTTAGTCCCTGTAGGCGAATTAACTTGTTTTTGCCATACCAAAGCCTTCAAAACTTATTTCTAAGTTATGTAAAGGTTATTTAAGGTATGTTAAGTATATGTTGATGTTCCGGAGTATTTGTCGCATTAAACTGACTACGTTTACGTACCAGTTTGCGTATAACTCTCCAGAAAGCGATGTAGAGTTTAAAATTGAACAAAAGTCAAAACATGAAAAATGTAAAACATAACCAAACAAACATTGGGATCAAATAACATTGTTTTATTGATAACCGAACTGTTCAGAATGATTACAAGCACAGATGTTACATAAATTAAGTCGATTAGGGATAAAAAAATTACTAACCTTTTCGACTTCCAAAGGTTCTAAAATCTTGATAATCTTTTTATTTGGGTTGATAGTATAAGGAATAGTGGTTGGTAAAGAGGTTGAAGAAGAGGCCTGTTTAGAAATTTTTGTGAAAGAAGGAGATTGGATAATGGGTTTTGATTTTAGATTTTGAATAATGGATGAAAAGGGAGGTCTAGATCTAGGTCCTGGGGTTAAAGGGGCAAATCGATTTTGAATATTAGGTAATAGGGGAAATTGTTGCAAGTGGGTTGGTTTTGATGGAGAACTTGATAATTGAGATTTTGAGAATTGTTGTTTTGAGAGTACAATCTTTTTTGTAGAATCGGAGTTGCTCATATTCCCTGTAAAAATTATCTTGATAAAAAATCTGGTAAAGAATTATTTTCTCCTTTTATAAATTCTATTTGAAAATCAAAATTGCTTAATAATGTTTGCCATCTTGCAAAAACTTTTTTGAAATCAAAATTTTAATATCATTTTCTAAAATATATTTCGCAGATAAACAATCAATCCTTAATAAAAATGGTTTCATATATAAATCATCTTCAAACTTTTTTATACATAAAACTATACTTAAAATTTCCTTTTTGATTGTAGAATAATTCTTCTGAGTATCATTCCATGCACCTGAATAATATCTAACTAAACTTTCCTTATTATTTAATTCCTGTTTTAGTATTCCTCCAAATCCTAAATCACTTGCATCAGTTTCTACAATTAATTTTGCATTAGGATGGGGGAATATGTAAACAAGGTAAGCATTTTATTTTATCTTTGATATATTTTACTATATCCGTGTGTTCTTGAGTCCATGGTTTTGGATTCTTTTTTAACCTATCATATAAAGGTTTACATATGATTCCTAGATCTTTGAAAAAGTCATGAATATAATTTAAACATCCTAAAAATCTTTACAATTGCTTTTTATCTTTTATTTCATTCGGAAATTTATTTGAAAACTCTAAACTTCTGTTAATAGGTTTTATTGTTCCTTGAATAATATTATGTCCTAAAAATCTTATTTCTGTTTGGAAAAGACTCATTTTAGAGGGTGATACTACTAATCCATTTTTATGAATAATATTATAGAAAGCATTTAAATGTTTAAAATGTTGATCCAAAGAATTTGAAAATATCAATACATCATCAATGTAAACAATTGCATAATTTCCTAATGGTAAAATGATATCATTCATTATATTTTGAAATTCTGAAGGAGCATTTTTTAATCCAAAAGGCATTACATTTTATTCATAGTGTCCAAATGGTACATTGAATCCAGTTTTATATTTATCTTCTTCAGCAATTTGAACTTGCCAAAATCCAGATTTCATATCAAATTTAGAAAATATTTTTGAATCATAAATCTTTTTTAATAAATCTCTTTTATTTAGTATAGGATATCTAATCCATTCTAAAACTTTATTTAATGGTTTATAATTTATAACTAACCTCTTTCTATTTATGCATTATTTTGAACATAGAAGGCGGAGCATGACCAAGGAGATTTAGATGGTCTGATTAATTTTTTATCTAATAATTCTTGTATTTCTTTTTTACAATAGCCTTCTAACTCTTTAGACATATGTATAGCTTTAGACTTTGTTGGAATATTTTTCTCATTAAAATCTTTAATATAAGGTAATTGTAAGACCCATTGAAATTTTAACATTAATATATATCATTAAAGTACGCATTTTATATCAAAATGCGACTTAACAAAAACTTTTTCATCAAAGTATTCATACATGTTTAAAACATTCAAAAACTATGTTATTAGTGATTACATATTTCACTTTATATAAAATAAAACAAGATCAATGCGAAAGCTTCATTTAGTTGTGTGTGTTCGGTTCTTGTTCTTCGCTTGATCTTCATCCGGAGACAGATACGTTTACCTAAAATCAAAACCAGCATAAACGTTAGTTATGAGGGTTTTTGAACACTTATAAACAAGTTCCATAAACAAAACAACAAAGGTTTCTACCGTAAGCTACGGTGCCACCGTAGCTTACGGTGACGAAAAAGTGGCTACGGTGATAAGAGCCTGCCCTACAGTGGACAGTTGTTTCCTTTTAGTGCCTACTGTAACTTACGGTACCACCGTAAGCTACGGTCGCGCCCAGTTCTGCTTATTTGCTATTTTACCCAGCTATGCATTTTCTTATGTTTAACACTTAAACTTACATAACTTTAAATCTACACATCCGTTTTACACGATTCTTGTTTCATATTGACCGTAATGCAGTCTCCTATGTAAACAACACTAAGGTTTGTAACGATGCTGATTTATAAGCTAACGGCTTATAAATCTCTTATACAATTATTTGACCCGTTTCATAATCTATTAAACGGCTTGTTTCTAAATCATTCTAAAACCTTGGACTATTACTTAACTCAAAAGTCTTTAACTCATGAACATAACTTTTTATGAATTATGCGACCAATACCCAAGCTATGCGCATAATTCATTTTGACCCGTTTAGGAGATTTAAACATTTAAGTTTAAATCTCGCTCTTCTCTTTCCACACATCACATTTCTACATTAAAATTTCTACTTATACTTCACCAATTTACGCGTACCTGGCTCGGGTTATAAAATTAACCCGTTTAAATACCTTTTGCTCTTTAACTTGCTAGTTTAAAGCAACGCAAGCCATAAATTAATTCCTGTGATCGCAAAACTCAACAAACGGTCATCAGTTATTGTTGTCAAATGGTATTAACACACCATTTGACCCGTTTAGTCGAAATAACCTTTTATCTACGTGTGATGGTATTTTAATACCATCTCGCCCCTTAAACCTAATTAATGGTTTCTTACCATTTTCATTCATTCCAACTTGCGTTCCATCATGCCGGAACGTCATAATTCCAATACCTAACATGTTTCATGACTAATACATACAAATAAATGTAATGTAATTACAAAAGGGGTGTAAGCTTCATTTACCTTGCATCCATGCCATGCTTTTCTTTCCATACCCACTCCGTTTGACCCGCTTCATCCACAAGCTTCCACCTAGCTTATTAAGCGCCAAACTATTATTCAATGTTCACAAGGTGGTTAGATTAACCATAATTTAATATGATCTTCCACCTTACACATTTCTATGCATTCATCCGAACACTTAATATAACCACGTTTTACACACAACCAAGTAGACCGCGATTTCATTTAGACATTTCATATCACTGAAAATGGACTGTTTTTTGTGACTTGTTTAACCTGTTTACAAGTCTTCAAAAATTATGATTTTTTTGTGGCGTACCTCTCGGAGGGTTAGGCCTTGTGTTAAAATTTCAAGATCTAACTCTTTACCAAAAATTCGTAAAAATTCATTTACTAAGCTGCAATCAGATTCGTCACTTCTGACTGCAGCTTACGGAAAAATTCATTTAAAATTCCTTGTTTATCCGATTGACGAAATTCCAATTGGCGATTCTTTTAATCACTTAAAAATATCTACAGTAAAAATTTGAGATCATAACTAAATTCCTAAATTGAGTTATGACATTCGTAATGGGCTGCAAATTCTGCCAGAAAACGCAACTTAAACCTTCGAAACGGAAAAATTCGTAAAACGCTCAATTTTCGTCGAAAAAATGCGATTCCAGTGGGGTTTTAAAGATATTTCCCGGAATTACATTTTAGACTCAAGAAACACATGTTTTTGTCAAGCTTTGTTCAGGTTACAGCCAATACAAGTCGGCTGTAAATTCTGATCAGGAGCTGTTTGAATCCAGCTTTCAATTTAAGCATGTTCTTGACATCTTAACACCATTTTTAGCAATCAAAACCCTAAAAACATCTCATACATGAATTTAGCATCAACAAAAATCTGAATTTACTTGAGCTAAGCATGATTTCAATATATACTTGTCTAGGGTTTACTCCTAAACACTACAATGTTTCTATTTCATCCATATAACATGCATGCATCAACAATTTTTGAATTCTCTAGGTTTGCTCAGAAATTTAACTAGAGATTTCTCATGAAATTTACATACCTCGTGACTCCTTTCTCAGTGGAGATCACTAATTCGTACTTGGATTTCGATTTAGACTTGATTTGGACCTTCAATTTGATCATTTTCTTGAATTTAGGGTTTGAGGAGAAACCCTGGTGTCGCCCCCTGTGTTTAATCGAACCAGACACACTAGTGTGTGTTTGGTTTTAATTTTATTGTTTTAATTATATTTAATTTCAAACTTAACAACTTTGGTCCCACATCTCTTATTTCGTTCATTTTTAACTATATCACAACCTAATTGCTCTTGACATTATCCCCACTAATTAACTAGGTTAAATATTCCTAGTTAGTTTAGTGGGTTCAGGGAATTTATGACTAGGTTTATTTTAAGTCCCGTTAACTCGGGGCTCTTACAAACTTAATTCCTTAAAACTTTGATTCGCTTATAGGTAATAGTAGGATTATTTATTTAAATCCTAATATTTACCGGGTTACTTTTACCCGTCTTTTTGTATTAACGGGGTTTGATTACCAAAGCCGCTTTCGGGGTGTTACAAGTCTACCCCCCTTAAAGAGGTTTCGTCCCCGAAACCTTTCTTACACAGTTATTGAGTTTCTATACCCAATGCACTCAAACTGAGTAACCCCTTTTAAGCATTATTCATACTTTAGCCCCTTGTTGGTATTACCAGAAATGTATGGTAATATCTTGTTGATTAATAACATATGTGTATTTCACGCGAAATAATGAAACTCAAAATAACGAAATTTCTTTATTTTCAACCAGTTTGGTTATCTTGGCGAAATCTATCGCTGTTAGACTACCAAATTCTTCATGAATCCGTTAATTTAATCCGTTTGGATATTTTAGCGAAATCTTTCACTTCTAACAATCATTCTTTCGTTTTCGAACTTATTCCTTCGGTTTGGTCATACTGAATTCATCGCGTACGAGCAAACCGAATTTCTGGAATTTCATCTTAATTATTTAAGATAATTCGATAAATGTTATTAACATAACCCTCGTAAGCATATAATCACATACCTTATAGCTTTCTCCTTTAATCGTGCTTTTGCCCGATTCTCTGACAACCCTCACAAATCCAGGTATCCGTACGAATTAATTAATATTTAATTAATGCTTAATTACTGTGCTTGCTTACAATTGTGGTTAAACTGCTTCTTGATTTCTAATACATACATACTCATGCATCACATTCTATACTGTCACTCTATTATTTACACACAAACATTAGTGACAACCCTGATGCACAAAAGCACAGTTAGCACACTAAACGGATAACCCAGTAAACATGCTAACTTTACCAGCACCAAAACAGACATTGTTCTGAGGCCAGTACGAGCCGGGAATAGATTACTACACTAGCAGGGAGTGTAGGGAGGTGAGGATTGTAAAACTGCGTCACTAGGTAATAGTTATAGTGACCGGATGTGCCTAAATCATGCTTTAACTACAAAATTATGCACTTTATTACAAAATTCAGCATTAAACTTAACTAGTAAAGTGCAAAAACATGGGAAAATAATACCAGACACTCTCCAAAGTGTTGGTAATTTATTGTGTCACTAAAACACTATAAAAGACACTTTAACTACTTATTTAGCACTTTAACGGATCAATATCCAACCGAACAACCGGACTTTACCCGGAACATAAAAATATTGCCAAACACATTGTTTATATTTTTCTGAGCCAGCTAGGGTCCCCGAATTACCCTAACACACTATTTAATTAATAAGGCACCATAACATACTAACTAAGCATCTAAATCCTAACTAGTTAGTAACTAGATCCATCACAACCCAACTCCATACCCCCCCCCCCAAACCGGTTATGTAAGCGGGGGACACCCCATTGATTTTCTTGAATTAAAAATTAGATCATGTCTCCTACTACATAGCATATTATACAATGGTTAATAATGATTAATGGATTATAAGAGAAACTTGAGGACCATCATACTCATTCATTCACCATCAACATTTCACCACTTCTTTCTCTCTTCTTCTCTTTGTTCGGATGCCATCATACCACCACCATATCATCACTTTCAAGTCCATTTCAAGCATTCTAATTACTTCCAAAGGTGTAAGAGATCATACAAGAGAGCTCGGTGTTTTCGGAAGCTCAAGGACCACTCTCGTTTTCTTTTATCCACCACTTTTACGCTTTGAAACTCCCCTAGCCTTGTGCTAGTAGTAAGTGCCTTAGATCTTCATCTTGTTCATATTTTTAGTGGTTAATAGTTGAAAGAATGATAAAATATTAAGAACTCTAAAGAACATCATCAAAGTCTTGAAGTTTAAACTAACTAGAGAAGATGTATGGTTAAATGATGTTGAAATCATGATAAATCTGAAATAAACAAACCATAATCTGCTGTAACAGACTTATGATCTGATTTTAATCATATTAGAAAGGATGGCGAACGTATGTGTGCGTTTTAGTAACATTTAACCTTTAAACAACATGCTGATTTGCACTTTCAGCCGACTTTAACTGGCTGTAACCACACCGTAACTTAACAAAACTTGATTTTCTTAAGTCTATAACGTGTTATTATGAAATACAGTTCTAATGGCACTAGAATCATAATTTTTGGATTTCGTTTACTATTTTTAAAGTGTCGTTTTGAAACAGCAGCTAGAGCTGCATTTTTTTGCTGAAAATACGCGTTGTATATTTCGTCATAACTTGAGTTCTGTGAAGGAGTACTTCGTAAAATTTGTACTGTAGATGACAACCGATGTATTTGTAATTCTCCCACTGGAATTTCGTAAAACGGACGTACGAGGAATTTTAAATAAATTATTTCGTGGACTGCAGTCAGAAAAAGATGAATCTGAATGCAGTCCGGAAAATGATTTTCTATAAAATATTGGTGATGATTTGGACCCCGATATTTTTACACAATAATATCTAGATCGTTTAAGATATTCTGTAAAAATTTGGGAATTTTTGGAATAAGATAACTATTTTATTAAAATACCCGAAAACAGCTCAGTTTTGTATATTAAAACTGAAACGATATAAGTAGTGTTTTGCATGCCTCAATGTCGGGTTGGTTAATTGAAAGCGATCTAACGTGTTGTATGTTAAAGAAAATGATACTCTAGTAAGCGTGGACGCCTCTATTTACAAAGGAAACTCTGGCGAAATTTTTCCATAAATATAACACTTAGAAATATTTTTCTAACAAATATTTGCAAATATAAATTTTAACTTATTTTCAAAAATAAGCTTCGCCGTGATTTTTATTACAAAATACCAAGTACCGGAGGTGGATTTTCGTAAATGAAACTTGTTAAATATATATTTAGAATGTATATTTTATAATAAGACGTTTGTGTGATTATGTGATTAACTTGTGAACTAGATATTTACCCTAAAAATAATATAACTTGAGAATATCATGAAATTACGACTCCAAAATAATACCCACGCTCTCACAAAAATAATTATTTAAGTTACACAAGTAATGTTATATTACGAAACGTTGGAACGTAACTTACGAAATTTTTCAGAAAGTCCCTTTACACATATGTTTTTTGTGGAAATCAAGGAAGTAAAAATATATTATTTTTGGGAAAAATACATATATTTTGGAAATAAGTTATTTTGGACAAATGAGTTAAGTATATTTTCTAAGTGGGACTTAAAATGTAATTTCGGAATTATAAAGCATACATGTATTAAAAACCCCCATCCTTGGGAAGGGAACATGGATACGAATACTCGAGAAGTACTAATACAGAAATACTGCATAAACAATTATTCCAAAACTAAATACAATTATTATATCTTGGAATAATACCAGAATCGTAACTCAAAAACCTACATACTAAGACAAGGCACGACCCGTTCGTCTAATAGACGTTAGACCATTGTAGGTAGTCGTGTTTGCCGCGGAGATTTGGGTTACAAGTACGAAGACGCAATACTGTGAGTTCATGTTCCCTTTTTTTCTTAACTGTTTTCAGTTTTTATACTTCGGGGGTGAAATACATGTTACAATGATTACGGATACTTTTATACATGGTATGGTTAGCTTAAGGAGGGTTACTACTTAGATCATGTGAGTGGGTAGGCAGAAACTAGAGGCCATTAATCCTCGTCGTAGGACCGAGGGACATTAGTGATAGATCTATTTGGGTGTAGCGAGCCCCACTCCTGAGTCCGCTGAGTGAACCAGGTGGTGACTAAGTGCCTGACGCATAAATCCGCTAGGTTTGAGTCTTCATGCATCACTTCACACATATCATTGGCTTTGCAACCCAATGGTGATCTCTTTTTCCTTAATTGCTACATACCAGAGATTTTCATACATACAGGCATTTTTACAAAGGTTTATACATACTCACTTACACATGAACTCGCTCAACTTTATGTTGACTTTTCAAACTACATGTATTTCAGGGAACTAATGGATCTGGCACGGTATGCCCATATTTTCAAGTTGCGTTTGAATAAAGAAGTCATCCAGGGTTTAGAAGGTGTAACCTCTTCCTGGACGGGTTACATATCTCTAAACCTAGTATTGTTTAAAGTCTTTTGCTAAGTTCTTTTTACGAACTCATTAAATCAAGTCAAGGTTTGTAACTTATTTTGTGATTGATGTTTTAAGACAAGTATAATTTAGTGTTTTTTTTTTTTTTTCTAAACTCTATTAACGGGTGAATATCTCAGGTTTTTATCATATAGCATTGTTATGATTGTTCCTATGGTATTAAGAAGTCACACCAAATAAATCCACGCTTCCGCAAAGCCAGGGTGTGACATCTTGGTATCAGAGCTTCGGTCGTAGCGAACTAGGATTCTTTCTTGAGTCTAGACTACGATCATTAGGGCTCTCACGGAAATGTTTTCACAACATGTTTTCATTGCATACACAAAACGTCCAGATCCAGGGAACAAACATTTTTACAAACAAAAATGGCACAAATACACATTTCCGAATTTAAGATTTATAGTTCAGTTGGGGAGACCGAGGGAGCTCAGTCGGGGAGACTTAGGGAGTCCAGTCAGAGAGACTGGGGGAGTTGGTCTTAGAGACCAGGGAGTTAGTCTGAGAGACTAGGGAGTTTAGTCTGTGAGACTGGGAGGATAGTCTTGGGAAGACTAGGATGATTACACGCTTACATTGTTATTACTTACACGCTTAATTGCTGATTATTGATATACGTGCATATGTGATGAATATTTGCACACACTAATTGTTAATAATTACTATGGGTATACATGCTATGACTATTATGAACCGGCGCACACGTCACACTAATTAGAAGGCGAGTTATCAGGCATTGATAACCCCACGGCCGTTGTCACAAATTATGAGACTGCATCTGCGCCAGAGACATTTACGTCAGACCATGAGAGTGACCCGGATATGCTGACCAAGGACGAGAACGACTTCCAACAGACCGCGCCACTAGATTTTGGTGATACTTTACCATTGCGGGTGGTTTCTCTGACAAGAATCCTTCTGTCACTCTTATTTCAGTCCATGACCCCTTCGTCACTGGACATCCCGATGATGAGCACACCATGGCTCCGATCCTCGACAATGCCCCTCTTGTGGACATTCCTTCCGAAGGTTGATTACCCGGCGAACAATTGATAACGATATCGGCGTGATATAGATGATCCTTCCGATAACGCCTATGATGATGGAAAGTTAGATGAGAACATTATTACTGATTGCACATTTTGAGATCCCTGTTGTCAAGCTACCCTCTGATTCTAGTATACACTCGGTTTCAGACTCCTTTGAGTCTGTGACATTGCAGCCTTACAGACGACCGGATTACATCTTTCAACTACTGACGCAGACAACGACGCCGCTTTGACTGCTGCACTAACACCTGTTCGAGGCACCACACCGTTAGACGCCCCTGAGCCTGCTCCTGAGCTAGTTTCTGCACCTTTTGTGTCCGCTTGACGTTGCACCTGCTGAACTTGCACCTCTACTTGATCATGACCATGTTCCTTTTAACTTACCAAGCTATGCATCCCTTATACCCAACCCAGTACCTGCACCTATTGAATCTCCTTTTCGTCGAGACACTTCTACCACACCTGCGTAACGATCATCTTGCTACAACAGCATTTTCTACGGCCTTACAGGCCGCAACGTTTACTACTTTCACCTCTACATCGCTAGACGAGCTGATTTGATGGTTCCTATAATACACTATGCCAAATTTTAGATCCTTACCATCCCTTACATTATGGAGGCCACACACAAGATGAGTTGCTCCTGTAACATCAACTACAGTGGAGGATACGAGTTGCAGAAGGTTGGAGCTCGAGCTGACTCCACATTTGGTAACTTCAAATGCAAAAACATTACATAACCGAAAATATGATTTAAGTGCCTAAATCACAAGACAGCATATTGTCTGAAAAGTTTATGTAAGACACCCCGTCCTCCACCTTGTTTATTACCAGCATACTTTGATCCGCCACATACATCAAGGTTCCTTTTGCGCTCTTGACCCTTGCTATTACACCGTTCCCAGGATTTGATGCTCGTTTCTTTACTATCGAACGGCAGAACAGATAATTACTTCAACGTATATACAAGCTCGAGGAGGGACTCACACATGTTAACAGTTACTTTTCTTTCCTCCTCCACCTCAGTCACCAGTATAGTTGGTTTCTGGATTATGTGGATTGCATTACGCTTGGGAAAAGACACTAATGACAAGCCGGGAATTGCGAAGACTTTTGAGGACCACTTCTGACTACGTAATTTTGATGCACTAATATACTTGTTGGACAAGGGTAGGGTGACCCTGTGTCCCTTCTGATGTGATGCATTTTATAAGACACAGTGATTGTGGCCGGAGGATAATGAAAGCCCGATCATCTTTAAACAAGCGAAAACACTTATGACTAATTACTAACGAAAAACTCCGTCGCTGTGTCCCCACTAAGCACGCTGTTGATCTACATATTTGTGCTATAACTATAATGCTACATGCGTACTTGCTACATTCCTATTTACTAGTTGTGCAATACTTATGATAATATGTGATTCAATACGTATATGCATATATGTAATACACCCCTGAGGTCTTATTCGTTGAATAGAGACTTGTGTGCTCGCGTCCTTCACAAGACCTGACCTACCCGACTTTCTTCTAGGAAGATGTCGACTCAAGGGAACACTGATATCAATCACCCTCTACCTACAACAGAGGCGGAAATGCAAGAGCGCCTCTTACAGGCCATCGCACGGTACGAGGCCTGTCGCTCCGATTGCAGCAGAGGTACCTCAGGAAATAACCCCCCCAACGGTAATGTCTAGTCCTTTAAGACACGTTACAAAACGTTTGGACATTTCCACTAGTGCCTTGCTAAGACCTTACGCGAATAATGTTGCTTACATCACATGCTGCACCTACAAGCAGTTCTTGGACCACAAACCTCGAGAGTTCGACGGCACTAGGGGTGCCTTAGCCTTCGTGCGCTGGGTTGAAAAGACAGATTCTGTTTTACGATTGAGCAAATGTGACCCCAAACATCAAGTCACGTATATAGCTGGACTATTGGTGGATGAGGCTCTGTCATGGTGGAACCATCAAGTTTGGACAATGGGCGAGACCGCTGCGTACACTATGACGTGGGACGAACTGAAAGATCTGATGCGTAAGAGATATTGCTCGAGGGCAGAAGTCCAGAAGTTGGAAACAGAACTGTGGAACTTGAAAATGGAAGGACCAAAGATAGCGGAGTATGTGCAGAGATTTAACGAATTATCACAAGTTGCCTTATTCCTGGGGGGACCAGAGTTTAAGAGAATTGAACAGTTCATAAGGGGATTGGCACCTCAGATTCTAAGCCTGGTAACAACATCTAAACCTTCAACGATCACCGAGGCTATCAACATAAGCATGGCACTCACGGAAGAAACAGTTAGACGAGGAGAATTTTCCACTGCGGAGGAGAAAAAGGAGACTGCTATAGAGGCATCGGGGGATAACAAGAGAAAGCTCGCAAATTTCAAGACGGTTACTCAGGGGAGTAGCAAGAAGAAGGCCAAAAAGGGAAAAGACTACATGGGTATCCTACCTAAGTGCGACAATTGTTTACGTTATCATGTCGGGCGATGTAGATATGGAAAATGTGCTAACTGTGGAAAGAGGGGGCTTCCTAAGGAAACGTGTAGACAAGACACTGAACGCAGAAATGGAGGTCAAGAGGGCAGCAAGAGCTACGTAGAAAACAACGACAACGACAAAGGCAGGACGAGTGACAAGCAAAAACGTGCTCAAGGTTGTTTTAACTGTGGAAGCAAAAAGCATTTCAGAAAATATTGCCCTAAGAACGATCAGGCACAAGGATGAGAGCTCCACGCCGGAGCTAGGGAAGCACGCCAGGAGTTCAGGCGAGGATATCGGTACGTCCCATATTACTCAATATTATGCATCCGTATTGCCAAATACTATTTCAAATTTTACGATTCGCATCTCCAAAGTTTGAGAGCATACTTGGTTTAGTAACAAGTAAATTAGATAACCCGCACACGATAGTACTAGCGAACGGGAAGCTAGTGGAAGCCAACGAAGTGATTGAAATCGGCAGGATAGAACCTGGAAAGCGTAAGATTACACTTGATCTACTACCAGTAAATTGGGAGTCTGCAACAAGGTAGTTGGAGGGATGGGTTGACAAATGATCAATAGGGGATTGATGTCCGCACCGCGATGGCGAACAAAGAAGCAATCTTGACTCATGAAGCGGGATACGCCTCTGTAAATTACAAATTGCTTGAAGGCACGAAGTATGTTGCGTAAAGAATATGATGTTTTCTTGACTCATGTCGTGGACAGGAGGAGCCGAAGAACCAAAGCACGAAGATATTCCTATGATAAGGAAATATCCTAAGGTCTTCCTCGAAGACTTTCCAGAATTATCTCCTCAACGATTAGTCGAATTTCGCATCTATTTGATTCCAGGCGTCGCGCCTGTAGTCGATGCATCTTAGCGACTTACACCTTCGGAGATGCAAGGATTGTCAGTGCAACCTCAGTGGTTGATAGAGAAGGAAGATAACAGACCAAAACTTCTGTTTTGGATAACCTCAGTTCTGCTCGTCAAGAAAGGACGATGACCTTCAAATGACCGGGAGTCGGACGAGCTAGCCAACCAGAGTCGGTGGCTCTTGCTAAGGATTGACGAATTACTTATTTGACTAACTGTGAGGGTTCGACTATTACTACACGACTGATCGACGATCGAGTGTCATTGGAGGTAAATTCAGTAAGAATGTGTGCCGGGGAAAATTGTGGGACAATAACTTGCTTTCTTTAGACATACACAAGAATGGCGTTCCTACACGACGCACAGAACGATTCTACACCGAATACGAAACTTTGAGAATCTAGAGAACATGTACTTAGGACCTTTGGGAACCCAGGTCCAAACTCGTAAAGGTTGTTACTTAGGAACCACATCTGTTAACTCAAGCAGACACCATTAACCTGACATATATGCCAGTTCCATTGACCAAACAGAAAGTACTTGAATTTCTTTAACTTCTAGCGAGTAGATGTTTACATCTCTACTCCCCTTAATAGTAGTTGCATCACAATAATTTTCTTCGCTGAGAGCGAACACACATTTGCTTCGGTATCTGGTCATTTCTTCATGTTAGCAGATACTCATTATTCCTTTTCTTGGAAACTTATCTGACATACATGCATCATTTGCTACGCATGTGGTTTCGTTTCGAACAAACACTTCATTGAAATTTAAATATTATTTTGCTAAACCTAATTACGGATTCATGATTCGAATGACCTACATTATTGTTATTGTTGGCTCTTTTGTTACCAAGTCAACACAATTTCTTGAAACCGCTTTCTTTCAAGTTACATTCATGGTTTATTTTTGCTACCATGCCAAGATTCCCTAATTGATGCATACGTTTATTATCGGATTACGCCAGAACCAAGTTCAATTGCTTGAACTTATTCATTTCGCATATTCAGTTTAAGACGACATATGATGTATTGAGAGCATCATATTCAAATCATTGGCAAAGATTCTTTTGTTTCGAGTCGTAGTAGACTTGTTTGGTCTATGACTTCACTAAATCACTTGTTGGTTACGACACCTTGTGGGGATACTTTCACAAAACTGAAGCTTGCGCTTACTTGGTTACTCACTTCATACACGAATTTAATTGCCTACTCATTTGTTAACAATCCATTTTGATATTCACGATCAAAGCAGTCTCAGCACAATTGTGTGCTAAGGCAATGGTACATACATTCGTTTCATAAGCATAATGTACCTCCTAACGATTCTTTCATTGACAATCGAATGCCTTACGGTACTTAATACTTTTTCATCCTTCGATCAAAAACAGTGACTCTTTGATGTTCCGTATTCAACTGAAAACTTTGTAACATTGTGTAAATCAAATCTTCAGGCTTGTTCGGAACACCTTCATTTGATTTCCAACACGGTGAACTTGTTCAGTCACCACTATACTGGAATTATGTCATTACGACACCTTGTGGTGTCATTACCAACTTGTAACTTGTGCTAATCAAGGTCAACCGTTTCACACAGAACTTCATATACTTTCGTTTGACTTGCCCTTTAAACATTTCTGATGCAACTACGAATCAAGACAATGATACACCAGATTCGCTTGTATTTCGTTCGGTGTACTTTTGAAATTTAAGAATGTCAACACACTAAACATTACCATTCATTTACTCGGGAGTTGACAGATCATTTTACTATTACATGTGAGTTGTTGATTTTGAACTCATATAGCGGATGCTAGGGTTCGTGAAAACTCGTTTGCATATTGCGATCGATCGTATGAGGGTCTTATTAGTTAAAACCTCTCTTTTATGGAACCCCCCTTGCTAGCTGGATTACGCTAGACTATACGTCAAGTACGTCTTGTACTTTGACAACCAATGCTAAAAGCACATACCATTTAACCATAGGGTTCGAATCGTTATATATTCTTGGACTCACCGAATGTGAGTAAGATTTAATTCGGTTGATGATTATCTACCTCGATATTATTTATATACATACAAGTGTGACCTAACCACAAGGAGTGAAGGTAGTACAAATTTCGGGGACGAAATTTCTTTAACGGGGGGAGAATGTGACAACCCTCACAAATCCAGGTATCCATACGAATTAATTAATATTTAATTAAGGCTTAATTACTGTGCTTGCTTACAATTGTGGTTAAACTGCTTCTTGATTTCTGATACATACATACTCATGCATCACATTCTATACTGTCACTCTATTATTTACACACAAACATTAGTGACAACCCTGATGCACAAAAGCACAGTTAGCACACTAAACGGATAACCCAGTAAACATGCTAACTTTACCAGCACCAAAACGGACATTGTTCTGAGGCCAGTACGAGCCGGGAATAGATTACTACACTAGCAGCACCAAAACATGGGAAAATAATACTAGACACTCTCCAAAGTGTTGGTAATTTATTGTGTCACTAAAAACACTATAAAAGACACTTTAACTACTTATTTAGCACTTTAACGGATCAATATCCAACCGAACAACCGGACTTTACCCGAAACATAAAAATATTGCCAAACACATTGTTTATATTTTTCTGAGCTAGCTAGGGTCCCCGAATTACCCTAACACACTATTTAATTAATAAAGCACCATAACATACGAACTAAGCATCTAAATCCTAACTAGTTAGTAACTAGATCCAACACAACCCAACTCCATACCCCCCCCCCCCAAACCGGTTATGTAAGTGGGGGACACCCCATTGATTTTCTTGAATTAAAAATTAGATCATGACTCCTACTACATAGCATATTATACAATGGTTAATAATGATTAATGGATTATAAGAGAAACTTGAGGACCATCATACTCATTCATTCACCATCAACATTTCACCACTTCTTTCTCTCCTCTTCTCTTTGTTCGGATGCCATCATACCACCACCATATCATCACTTTCAAGTCCATTTCAAGCATTCTAATTACTTCCAAAGGTGTAAGAGATCATACAAGAGAGCTCGGTGTGTTCGGAAGCTCAAGGACCGCTCTCGTTTTCTTTTATCCACCACTTTTACGCTTTGAAACTCCCCTAGCCTTGTTCTAGTAGTAAGTGCCTTAGATCTTCATCTTGTTCATATTTTTAGTGGTTAATAGTTGAAAGAATGATAAAATATTAAGAACTCTAAAGAACATCATCAAAGTCTTGAAGTTTAAACTAACTAGAGAAGATGTATGGTTAAATGATGTTGAAATCATGATAAATCTGAAATAAACAAACCATAATCTGCTGTAACAGACTTATGATCTGATTTTAATCATATTAGAAAGGATGGCGAACGTATGTGTGCGTTTTAGTAACATTTAACCTTTAAACAGCATGCTGATTTGCACTTTCAGCCGACTTTAACTGGCTGTAACCACATCGTAACTTAACAAAACTTGATTTTCTTAAGTCTAGAACGTGTTATTATGAAATACGGTTCTAATGGCACTGGAATCATAATTTTTGGATTTCGTTTACTATTTTTAAAGTGTCGTTTTGTAACAGCAACTAGAGCTGCATTTTTCTGCAGAAAATATGCGTTGTATTTTTCGTCATAACTTGAGTTCTGTGAAGGAGTAGCTCGTAAAATTTGTACTGTAGATGACCACCGATGTATTTGTAATTCTCCCACTGGAATTTCATAAATCGGACGTACGAGGAATTTTAAATAAATTATTTCGTGGACTGCAGTCAGAAAAAAATGAATCTGAATGCAGTCCGGAAAATGATTTTCTATAAAATATTGGAGATGATTTAGACCCCGATGTTTTTACACAATAATATTTGGATCGTTTAAGATATTCTGTAAAAATTTGGGAATTTTTGGAATTAGATAACTATTTTATTAAAATACCCGAAAACAGTCCAGTTTTGTATATTAAAACTGAAACGATATAAGTAGTGTTTTGCATGCCTCAATGTCGGGTTGGTTAATTGAAAGCGATCTAACGTGTTGTATGTTAAAGAAAATGATACTCTAGTAAGCGTGGACGCCTCCATTTACAAAGAAAACTCTGGCGAAATTTTTCCATAAATATAACACTTAGAAATATTTTTCTAAAAAATATTTGCAAATATAAATTTTAACTTATTTTCAAAAATAAGCTTCGCCATGATTTTTATTACAAAATACCAAGTACCGGAGGTGGATTTTCGTAAATGAAACTTGTTAAATATATATTTAGAATGTATATTTTATAATAAGACGTTTGTGTGATTATGTGATTACCTTGTGAATTAGATATTTACCCTAAAAATAATATAACTTGAGAATATCATGAAATTACGACTCCAAAATAATACTCACGCTCTCACAAAAATAATTATTTAAGTTACACAAGTAATGTTATATTACGAAACGTTGGAACGTAACTTACGAATTTTTTCAGAAAGTCCCTTTACACATATGTTTTTGGTGGAATATTATTTTGGAAATCAAGGAAGTAAAAATATATTATTTTTGGGAAAATACATATATTTTGGAAATAAGTTATTTTGGACAAATGAGTTAAGTATATTTTCTAAGTGGGACTTAAAATGTAATTTCGGAATTATAAAGCATACATGTATTAAAAACCCCCATCCTTGGGAAGGGAACACGGATACGAATACTCGAGAAGTACTAATACAGAAATACTGCATAAACAATTATTCCTAAACTAAATACAATTATTATAACTTGGAATAATACCAGAATCGTAACTCAAAAACCTACATACTAAGACAAGGCACGACCCGTTCGTCTAATAGACGTTAGACCATTGTAGGTAGTCGTGTTTGCCGCAGAGATTTGGGTTACAAGTACGAAGACGCAATACTGTGAGTTCATGTCCCCCTTTTCTCTTAACTGTTTTCAGTTTTTATACTTCGGGGGTGAATACATGTTACAATGATTACAGATACTTTTATACATGGTATGGTTTGCTTAAGGAGGGTTACTACTTAGATCATGTGAGTGGGTAGGCAGAAACTAGAGGCCATTAATCCTCGTCGTAGGACCGAGGGACATTAGTGATAGATCTATTTGGGTGTAGCGAGCCCCACTCCCGAGTCCGCTGAGTGAACCAGGTGGTGACTAAGTTCCCGACGCACAAATCCGCTAGGTTTGAGTCTTCATGCATCACTTCACACATATCATTGGCTTTGCAACCCAATGGTGATCTCTTTTTCCTTAATTGCTACATATTAGGGATTTTCATACATACAGGCATTTTTACAAAGGTTTATACATACTCACTTACACATATACTCGCTCAACTCTATGTTGACTTTTCAAACTACATGTATTTCAGGGAACTAATGGATCTGGCACGGTATGCCCGTATTTTCAAGTTGTGTTTGAATAAAGAAGTCATCCAGGGTTTAGAAGGTGTAACCTCTTCCTGGACGGGTTACATATCTCTAAACCTAGTATTGTTTAAAGTCTTTTGCTAAGTTCTTTTTACAAACTCATTAAATCAAGTCAAGGTTTGTAACTTATTTTGGGATTGATGTTTTAAGACAAGTATAATTTAGTGTTTTTTTTTCTAAACTCTATTAACGGGTGAATATCTCATGTTTTTATCATATAGCATTGTTATGATTGTTTCTATGGTATTAAGAAGTCACACCAAATAAACCCACGCTTCCGCAAAGCCAGGGTGTGACAGCTTGGTATCAGAGCTTCGGTCGTAGCGAACTAGGATTCTTTCTTGAGTCTAGACTACGATCATTAGGGCTCTCACGAAAATGTTTTCACAACATGTTTTCATTGCATACACAAAACGTCCAGATCCAGGGAACAAACATTTTTACAAACAAAAGGGCACAAATACACATTTCCAAATTTAAGATTTATAGTTCAGTCGGGGAGACTGAGGGAGCTCAGTCGGGGAGACTGAGGGAGCTCAGTCGGGGAGACTGAGGGAGTCCAGTCAGAGAGACTGGGGGAGTTGGTCTTAGAGACCAGGGAGTTAGTCTGAGAGACTAGGGAGTTTAGTCTGTGAGACTGGGAGGATAGTCTTGGGAAGACTAGGATGATTACACGCTTACATTGTTATTACTTACACGCTTAATTGCTGATTATTGATATACGTGCATATGTGATGAATATTTGCACACACTAATTGTTAATAATTACTATGGGTATACATGCTATGACTATTATGAACCGGCGCACACGTCACACTAATTAGAAGGCGAGTAATCAGGCATTGATAACCCCACGGCCGCTGTCACAAATGATGAGACTGCATCTGCGCCAGAGACATTTACGTCAGACCATGAGAGTGACCCGGATATGCTGACCAAGGACGAGAACGACTTCCAACAGACCGCGCCACCAGATTTTGGTGATACTTTACCATTGCGGGTGGTTTCTCTGACAAGAATCCTTCTGTCACTCTTATTTCAGTCCATGACCCCTTCGTCACTGGACATCCCGATGATGAGCACACCATGGCTCCGATCCTCGACAATGCCCCTCTTGTGGACATTCCTTCCGAAGGTTGATTACTCGGCGAACAATTGATAACGTTTTCTCTTCACCTTGTCTTATATCCTTTTATTACTTCTAGGAATTTTAAGTCTGAGGATTTATTCCTTTCCGAAATTATTTAATTCATGGAATTAAAATTAGTTCCCACACTTAATTCCTTTCCGATTTATTCCTTCTAGGAATCTTAGATTTTTCACCTTTTTAAGGTGAGATGTTAGCAGTTCGTTTCTTTCTACTTATGACCCAAGGGTCTTGTTGGATCTGAGTTTCTTTTTGATTGTATTTTCGTTTGAAATTAAGATGGAAATGAAAGAGTTGTGCAGTGGAATTAAGATGAAAACAAACTTTGCATACAATCAAACAGGAGTAATACTTTTAATCAAACATCTTTACACAATGAACCGAATGATTGAATTTGTTTCAACAACGATTACAATGATTGATGTAAGAATGCAAACTCCCCCTCAGCCAGAGCTCAGTAGTTTGTTCGTGCAAAGAAGACGATGTGGTGAAAGAGCTAATAGAACAGTACAAAGTACTGAACTATTTATAGGCACTTGCAAACCACTGAGCATCTTAGCTGACGTCACCATGAAAGTGACATCTAACCTCCTAACAAACTCTAACCTCTGATCTATACAAACACTGATGTACTAACTACTGCTATTACAATTCATTACATAAAAGACACTTAAACAGCTGCTGCATCCTTCCACTGCTGTGAACCCAGCAGTGCTTGTCCGGATCAGCAGTACTTGACTCAAGGCAGTAGATTGAGTCAGCAGAGCTTTGGTCTTCCATCAGTCTTTGACATTGGTCAGTAGATGCAAAGCAACAGTTGTAGGTCAGCACTTAGTAAGATCAGCAGATAGGAGGTCAGCAGATATGAAACCACTTTCAAGGGGAGAGATTTGCATGAACTAATCTGTAATCGTCTGCTTATTCTTGATCCACTGTTCTGATCCAGTTTTGGCTTTAATTATCTGTTCCTCTGATAGGGTTCAATCCCAACAATCTCCCCCTGGAACAGATAATGCCAAAACTCTTCATTATTTGTGGAATTCTTTATTGCCTCATCAACAGCTCCCTTATCTGACCTTTAAATTGTAATTCAAAGTCTAGGGCATCTGTATCTTCATCATCCCTGCTAAGTGGAAGATCAAGGAGATCCTGCAAATCTTCAAGACTCAGGCCAAGAGCTTGTTCCCTTGATATTTTCTCCACTACTCCACCAGACCTGAGCAAAGTCAATACGCAGGTCTGTTTGTCAGTTTCCCACTTTTGTATTTTTGAGCCTGGTGGGTTTCTTGGGAGATGTTTATTTGCAGAAGTATTTGGTGAGGCTGGCCTGTTCATAGCTGGCTGAGCAGCATTTGCAGATTGTTCTAATTCAAGATCTTCTTTTATCATTACTTCCGTGCCAGCTTTTACAATGGCATCTCCGGCTAAAAGATCTTGAATTGTTTCCATGCTAAACTAGTTTTTGCTCCTTCTTTTGTAGATGGCAGCACCAGCTGGAGCAGTGGTTCTTTTGACTTGCAGCTTTGGTGGTCTTTTTGAAACCGATGCTTTGGAATAGTCAGGCTTTTGTGGAACTCTTGGATCTTTCTTTCTAAGTTCCTCTAATCTTTTATAGGTTGCCCTGACTCTATCTTCTCCCCACTTTGTCACAGAGTTCTTTGACCCATAATCAGCTAAAATCAGCTCCTCTTTCATTCTCCTCAGCTCTAACATCTTCTCAGCTTCAAATTGTTTGAATTTTTCAGGAGGAGTCTGCTTGACCTTATTTTTGATCATGTCTTGAATCCTGGCTGCTTCTTTTTCAAGCTCAGGAATGGTCCAGTTCTTATACATGTGTTTCTCCCCCTTGTATTTCTTGTAGGTCATGATGTTTTCAATGTAGTCTTTTCTTAAGGACTCATCTGCCCTTTCTGAAATTTTCTGACATACATTTTTAGCAAAACGCTCCATAGCATTGACCTGTGAGAGTAAAAACTGATAGTTTTGTTGAAATTCTCTATCAGATTTCCCTTTTCTGTTTTTTATTGCAATATCCTCTGCTTGTTTGGCTTTGAGCTTCAAGTATTCTTCACTGTTGTTAGGCCTGGGATAATTTGCAATTGATGGCAAACTCCTTTTGGCTGGGTCATCTTCATAATAAAAAGATTTGATTTCTTCTCTGACTGCAATGAGTTCCAGAGGAAATGAGACACCAGCAGGAGGTAGTGATTGTATAATTTGAGCTGAAGAGAGAGGTATGGGTTTTGGAATAGTGACAAGTGACAGGGATTTTGAAGATGTTGGTGAAGGAGATGTGTCATCATCTTTTAAAATTAGCCTTCTCCTTTTTGTAGGAGGGACTGATGATGTTTTGAATGGAACAGTGGTGGTAGATGTAGTGGCAGTGGATTGTGATTGACTAACAGCTGTTGAAACAACTGGTGTTTCAACCACTGTTGTCATTACAACAGATGTTATAACATCTGCTGTCTTCTGCTGTATGTCAGCAGGTGTTGTTTTTGGTGGTAATGATGGTAAAGCAGTGGATGTTGTGTGTGTTGAAGTGGTGTGTGTTGATGGAACAACTGTTTGGCAAGCAGTAGTTTTTGTAACTCCTGTTGCATCAGCTGTTTTGTATGGTGGTTTTTGAGCAGACTTTGAACGTCTGGTTGGAATGGATTTGGGTTGCCTCACTTTTCTAGTAGGCTTCTTCTTTTCCTCAATAGGATTTTCATGATCCTTTGACCCAGAAGTACCATGATCTGGATGATCCATTCTCTCCACCTGGGCTTTCCTTTTGGCCTCTCTATCCCTTTTTACACTTGCAACTGCTTCTGCTAGTGCATTTATTGTCACATCAATTTTCTTACTACCATCTGGCAAAGGGATCTTTTTTGTCATGTTTGAATTTTCTGGTTCAAGATAAAGACCATCCTCTATACCCTTCTGTTTCCACTCCTTCATTTTCTCCCCCTTTTTGGCATTATCTTCTGGGAGTTGATAAATGTAGCGTACTTGTGGAGGAGCAGTGCCAGTGGTGTGCAAGATCTGAGTTTTGAGAGCCTTTAAGTCAGCCTTAGTGTTCTTGAACCTTGACTCCATTGCATTTCTCAGCTGTTGTACATGTTTTTCATGTTGCTGATCTACTAATTGTGCTTGTTGTTGGAGAAAAGATTGAAATAACTTCCAGAGCTCATTTGTAGCAGGTGCCCTTTGTGGAGCAGGTGCTTGAGGTGGAACAGCAGCTGATTGTACCTTCTGAACTTGTAACACCTGTTGTAGCATATCTTTGAGTTCTGCAACAGAGTTATCAAGTTTTTCAATGCGATCCGTCAATTTCTGGTACTTTAAACCATCACCCAAGTTAATGGGATCATCTGATTTCCCACTAGCAGTGGTTTTATCAGTGGTAGATATAGGGAGTATACTCCAAACATTAACCACTGATGCCCCTTTTTCTTGGTACTGGGGTCTTCTTCCTTCAACACTTGACAACCTTTTGATGTTGCCAGTAGGATAAATAAATCCACTGGTGGTTGGCAGATGTGCTATAAAAGGAATTGCCTCCAAGGAAGTCTTATTAATGTAACCACTGTCCAAATGTAACCCAGTGGGTGTAACACTTGTAGTGGCTGCTTCACTTGGATTACCACCAAGAGTTACTTGTAACTCAAGGGGTGTAACCTCCTCAGGTTGTGTTGGTGGGTTAGCAAAGATTGATACATCAGACCCAGTCAGTTGTTGAGGTATATTCTCATTAGTAGGTGATTGAGAAGGACTGGTTAATGCCTGGTTCAAATCAATTGCATCCAACAGTGGTTTTATTGGTGAGGGAATTGTGGATGTGAAGGATGGTGTAGAAAGTGGAGTTGCCCCGGGTATTGAGCTGTGGATGATAGAAACGAGTGTTTCCAGAGCATCATGATGTGGAGACCCTATTTGTACAACCTGTTCTTTTTGTGAAGAAGCAGGAGGAGTTGTGGTTATGGGTTGAGATATTTGTACCAACTGCTGTGAGGAAGTAGCAGCAGTGGTTTCTTGTGACATTTGTGTTGTCACAGGCAGGAGCTCTGGTATCTCATCCTCCAGAGTTGCCTTTTTGATGGGTTTTGTGGGGTTTTGAGTTTTTCTTTTTGGCTTTTTGGAAATAATATGTGTGGGTTTCAAAGCAGTTGTGTTGCTGCTTTGATCACCTTGAGCAGTGGGCTCAGCAGCAGATACCTGAGGAGCAGTTGTAACTGCTAAAATCTGCTCAGGCACCTCTGCTTGTGTTTTGCAAGGTGTAGACATCCTTGTAAAAGTTTCTGCAGTTAAGCAATTTGTTTGAATGAAATCACCTTGTTTTATTGCAGTAGCATCCTTCTTTCCAAGTTTCATTTCAAAATAGTAACTTAAAAATCTTGGAAAAAGTAGGAATGCCTTTGTTTCAACATTTTTAACCAAATCATTAAAAATTTCTTGGGAATAGTTAAAATTTTCATCTTGAAGAATTGCAAATCCCATTTTTTGAATTTTTAATGGTATCTCATTGAAAGAAGTGGTTTTGTTTGAAACACATTTTAAGAGGGTGTGAAATAAAAATCTTGGTGCAGGAGGAAAGTAACCTTTTTCTAAGGTGTCCTTTTTGACCTCTGCATTGTACCCCCTTTCCAGAAAATCATTTTTTAACTCGTTTTTAGGGAAAGTAATTTTACCTTCTTGATCGTCGAGTTGAAAGACCTCTGAAATTGTTTGTGGTGTAATCTTGACTTCTTTTCCCTTTAAAGTAGAGTTAATGGCTATTACAGCTTCTCCTTGTGTTTCAAGGATTGCATTCTTCCAAAACTCCCTTTGGGTTGCCAAGTAAATTGGTGCATCCGCTGTCAACAAAGTTTTGTACTTTGAGGCGGTGATGATATCAATGATGGAATCGAACTCCTTTGTGGAACTGGGTTTTGTAAGAAGACCAAGAAGATTATGAGATGGTTTGTGTGGAATTTCAGTGGAGATTGCCTTTTGAGAAGCTGTTTTCGATGAAGATTTGGATGAGGGTTTTGCAGATTTCTTTGATTTAGTCATTTTGAGGATGATTGATCGAAGAAATTTGTGGAAGATGAGATGAAAAACTGTTTTGAGAAGAGAATTTTTAAGAATTCAATTCGACAGTAAAACCCTATTTTGGTGGTGAGTGGGGGATTTTATAGGGAAGAAAGTGAATGCTGAGTTGGCAGCCGTTACAAAAGGTCTGACCAAGATGTACTGTCCACGTGACAACCCCTGTTGAAAGTGAAGGACAGTACTTTTGTGAAAGTGACTGATGAAGGCAGTGGTATGAAAGCAGTGGATGATTTTTACTATCAGCGGATAGCATATCAGTGGATAAGACACTGCTTTTGAACAACAAAGTTTATCAAAGTAATGAGAGAGCAGGGGTTGACTTTCAGCAGTGGACAGATTTTTGAAAGAAGCAGACTTTTGAACAATCAGTGGTTAATGGCAGACTTTTAAGGATTTTAATGAAAATTTTCATTTTTAGCTATTTTTAAGGATGAAATTTTGATTTTCTGAAAACATTTTGTTGCTTTTATTCATAGAAAAACAAGATGTTGCTTGTTATTCCATGTTCAGCATCCCAATCCTAGAGACCAAACTTTCAAAAGTGGCGGTATCAAGTGCTTTTGTGAGCACATCAGCCAGCTGGTCTTTAGTTGGGACATGATGCAGAGAAATCAAACCTTTTTCATAGCAATCCCTCACAAAGTGATGTCTGATGTTAATATGTTTGGTGGTTGAGTGGGAAACTGGATTTTTGATGATATTTTCTGCTGCCTGACTGTCCAACATGAGTGGTGTCTTTAAGGCAGTGATACCAAAATCCAGTAACTGATTTTGAAGCCACAGGAGTTGGGCTGTACAGCTTGCAGCAGCAATGTATTCAGCTTCAGCAGTGGATGTTGAAACAGCTGCTTGCTTTTTGCTTTGCTATGAAACTAAGCAATCACCTAGAAACTGGCACCCTCCTGATGTGGACTTCCTTGTGGTGTGACATCCAGCAAAGTCACTGTCTGAGAAACCTGAAAGCTTGATGTTCCCATTAGCTGGATACCAGATACCAAGTGTGGGAGCACCTTTTATGTATCTGAAGATCCTTTTTACAGCAATGAGATTTGATTTTCTGGGAGCTGATTGACTTCTTGCACAGACACATGTTGCAAACATGATGTCTGGTCTAGATGCAGTTAGGTACAATAAAGACCCAATCATGCTTCTATAAAGTGTTTGGTCAATCAGCTCATCCTTTTCATCAGACATGACCAGCTTATTTGTTGCCATGGGTGTGCAGGCCCTTGGTGCTTATTTCAGGCCATACAAGGCTTTGTTTAGCCTGTAGACATGATCTGGATAAAATGGATCCTCAAAACCTGGAGGTTGACAAACATACACCTCTTCTTGAATTGTACCATAGAGGAAAGCACTTTTGATATCCATTTGAAACACCTTCATATTGTGGTTGACAGCAAAGGCCAGGAACAGTCTAATGGCTTCCAATCTTGCAACAGGGGCAAATGTTTCATCATAATCAATCCCCTCTTCCTGTCTGTAACCTTGAACCACAAGCCTGGCTTTATTCTTGACAATAATACCCCTTTCATCAGTTTTGTTCTTGAAGACCCACTTTGTGCCAATGGGACTAACCTCTTCTGGCAGTGGTACAAGCTCCCATACTTGTTGTCTTTTAAACTGTTGGAGCTCCTCTTGCATGGCTTCTACCCAGCTGTTGTCTTTCAGTGCCTCTTGGTACTTGACTGGCTGATGGAGTGATAGAAAACCAGCAAAAAGACAAATGTTTTGGGTTTGGCTTCTTGTGAGCACCCCTTCATTTATGTTGCCAATGATTTGATCAGGTGGATGAGATCTCAAGAAGATTAAATCTCCTTGGTATAGTATGATGGCATTGGTTGGTGAAGGCTGCAAATGTGTATCATCTGAGCTAACCACTACTGGGGACTTTGATGATCCAGCAGTGGCTTCAAAAGGTGGTGGTATAGGAGGTAATGAAGTGGACAACTGCTGACTTTTATCCACTGTTTGAGGACTTTTGTCAGCAGTGTTTGAGGATGTGGAAGCAGTGGTTGATGGGCTACTTTGGTCAACAACTGTTGAGGTAGCAGTGGTTGAGCTTTGACAACTGTTTTGAACAGCTGGTGCTTTTCCCTTTGTGGCAGACCTTTGAGGGATGATGATTTCATACCCATAGTCTGGTGTTGTATCCTCTGATGGACCTGCACTGTTAGTCTTGACAGCAGTATTTTCAAAAGTGAATTTTTCAAGATCAAACAGATCTGCAGGGTTTGCTGGGATTTTCATTGATGAGAGTTCATTGAACTTAACATTCAAAGTCTCCTCCACTGCCTTGGTCCGTGTGTTGAACACTTTGTAGGCCTTGGCAGTGGATGAGTATCCTAGATGATAACCACAATCAATTTTGGCTGCAAATTTTGAAATGGAATCTTTTAAGTTCAAAATAAAGCATGGGCAGCCAAACACTTTGAAATATGAGATCAGTGGTTTAATTTTATACAGAATTTCATAGGCAGTCTTTTTGTGCCTGGGGTTTATTAAAACTCTGTTCTGAACATAGCAAGCAGTGTTTACTGCCTCTGCCCAGAAAGTTAATGGCAAACCTGAATCTGCAAGCATGGTTCTGGCAGCCTCAATCAGAGTTCTGTTCTTCCTTTCCACTACCCCATTCTGCTCTGGTGTTCTTGGGATGCTGTACTGCCTTACAATCCCTTTCTTCACACAGAAGGCATCCAACTCCCTATTTTTGAATTCTGTGCCATTGTCACTCCTGAAGCTTTTCACTGGAAGGTCAAATTGCTTTTCAACCTGTGTTACAAAGTCTTGCAAAATGCCTGCAGTTTCATCTTTTGAGTGCAAAAAGAAAGTCCATGTGAACCTAGAAAAGTCATCAACAATAACCAAACAATATCTTTTCTTTTTGAGGCTCATGACTTGAACTGGGCCAAACAAATCCATGTGTAGCATTTGCAAACACTGGGTTGTTTTGGACTCTTCAACGGACTTGTAAGAACTTTTATGCTGTTTTCCTTTTAAACAGGAAATGCAATGTTCAGGACATGAAAACAATTTTTGTGGTAGGCCTCTCACCAAACCATTTTTTGAAATTTCTGTGATTGTCTTAAGATTTGTGTGTCCCAGCCTTCTGTGCCAAAGTTCTGTCTCTTTGTTAGAGGCAGCTGAGAACAGACAGGCATCAGCTCTGGGACACTCTTTTGACATGTCAACAACATAAACATTGCCACTTCTTTGAGAAACAAGTTTAGTTTGACCAGTTTTGATTATTGCTTCAATCTTTTTGACCATTTCTGGTCCAACAATCCTACAACAATCTTTTGTGAAGAATGACCCAAAACCCTTGTCACTCATTTGGGACACACTCAGAAGGTTGAATTTTAGATTGTCTATTAGATTGACATTTTCAAATTTTACTTTTCAAGACTCCACTGTACCCGACCCCAGAACTTTTCCTTTACTATTATTCCCAAAGGATATATCACCCCCTCCATGGATTTTAAAGTCTTTGAGGAGGGCTTTACATCCTGTCATGTGCCTGGAGCCTCCACTATCTACATACCACAGACTATCAAAGCATGCAGAAGCTCCCTGCACATGAAGTAAAAGGATTAGTTCATTAAGGTCTCCAAAGCCAACAAGGCTTTGGATGGGGTCTCAACAGTGTCTGGGATGGATGCAGAATGATGGACAGTTGTTAGGTCAGGGGTTTGAACTATTTTAGGACAGTTCTTCTTTAACCACTGTTGTGGGTCCTGACCAATCATCTGCTGATAGCCAAAAGGATGCCTGTTCACTTTGGGTTTAGAGGGCCTTTTGTAGGCCTCATAAACGTGTGGAATCCTTTGGTAAGACTGTTTTTCTCGGCCTTTTCTGAACTGATTGGCAGGGGGTGCATCAGTAACCTGAACATCTCTTTTGACAGATGTTTGGTTCAGCTGTTTTGTAACAGCTGTTTGAACTGGCACAAACAGTGGTTGTTTCTTGATGAACTTGACAGATGATGAGGATGATGATGATGGACTCAAGGATATTTTAGCCATGTACTCGTTCTTTTTCACATCAAAGTTTTTGAGGTACACACATGCTTGAGTTTTGTGGTTTGTTTTACCACAGACAATGCAGCTTTCTGCTGAAACAATGATACTTGTTTTGTTTAAATCATAAGCTTTCAAGTGGAAACAGTCTTTTGTTAGATGATTCCTTTTTTCACAGAATTCACAAAACAAGTTGTCAATTTTTTCTTTCTTCTTTCTCTTTTCAGACTCCTTTGCAGCAGAGGTTTTAACCACTGCTGGGATGTCCTTGAGAGGTATGACTTTAGCTTTTGGAGCTTTAACACCATCAGTTGATGTAAAGTCCATTGGATTGAAATTTTCAAGAATATCACACTCGTCAGACCAGGTAGGTTTAAACTGATATTTTTCAAGTTCTTCAAAAGTTGAGGAACTCCTTGTTCTGCCAAGTGTGATTTTGTTACCAAGTTTGTCAGTGATTTTCACTTCTTGGCCATTCTTGTTTATGGGGATGAACTCAATGGTTACATCAGTGTTTTGAACAGATTTTTCACAAGCAATGTGTTCATCATCATATTTTCTATACCCAACCCCAAACTTCACATTACTTTCAATCTGTTTAGCAAGCATCACCTCATATCCTCTGCAGGATTCCACCCATCTTTCACAAGTAATCTGGGTGGATTCCAACTCCTTTTTGCAACTTTGGTATTTTTCTACCATAGTTTGAAGTTGGGTTTTGGTGATGCTTTGCTCTTCTTTTAGACAGCTGATTTCTTTTTCCTTTTCAGTTAATTTGTTTTTAAGTTCTTTTAAAGACCTTTCAAATTTGACCTCATCAGACAAGATTTTATCCCGAAGGTTTTCATTCACCTCTTTGATGTTAGCAAAAGCAATTATGCAATTGTCAGAACACAGTTTTTCAAGAACTTGAGGAGATACCTTGGCAGCTGCCATCATTGCACAATCACATTGATGATCTTCATCATCATCAGCTTTTACCTTCTTTTCACCAGCCTTTTCTTCTTTCTCTTCTTCTTTGTCCTCTATGGACCATGGATCTGTCATTGGTTCAATCAGGGTACCTGAACTTTCTCCCAACAGTATTTCATCAGCCACTGCAGTAACCACTGCTTCAATCACCTCTTCCACTGTTTCAAAGCACTGCTGTTCCTCCTCAGCTTCAACCCCCTCCTGTATTGACTCTAGTGCCATCAAACAAAACTCATCATGTGAAGAATCATTAGAAGCATAGAGTGCAAAATTTTCATCACTAAGATCATCAGGCATACTGCTCCAGTCAACAAACCCTTGAGTGAAAAAACTTTGTTGATCTGGTTGTGCTGCTGCTGGAGCAGTGGTTTGAGGTGCAGCAGATTGCACTTGTACCTGTGGAGCAGGGGTTTGAACATATTGGATTTGTGGAACAGTAGTTTGGACATAATGTACTGGCACAGGGGCAGCAGCATAGTGAGCAGTGTTCACTTGTGCTGCTGGGGCATATTGGGCATAGTGCACAGTGTTTTGGTTTTGAGGTCGAGGATTTGAGCTAGGATGAGTAATTATGGGACCAGCGGTTTGACTCCTACATTCCCTAGCGAAATGTCCCAACCTATTACACTTATAGCACTTGATTTTCGATTTATCCAACCCAACCCTTAGATTCCCATGCAAACCTGGGAATTTTCTCCCTGTTCTTTTGTAGAACTTGCTAGTTCTAACACTTAGCAAAGCCAGTTGGTGCAGGATGTCCATTTCCTCTAAATCAGTGGGATCAAAATGTTGTAAATCATTGAGTTCAAAGCTTAAATTGTCTGACATCTGGTTTTCGTTAGCAGTGAATGCATAACTTGCAAAGTGAGGATCAGGGTTATTAAAATTTGCACCAGCAGTTATGTCAATGAAGTGATCATAACCCTGATCCTTACCACTGCTCCCAGATTCTTCTTGACCCAGAAGAGCAGTATTACCGAAAGTGTAATCATCAGTAGCTTTTCCTGACTCTTGTAACCTCCTTTTCTGGTTCAACTCCCTTTCGTAGGTCAGGAGTCGACCATGGAGTTGGGTCAAGGTCAGATCCTTGAATTCAGATGAATTTCGGGTGACAAAAGCTATAGTGTCCCATTTTTCTGGCAGTGACCTGAGGAACCTGCTATTTTGAGTTGAGTTTGTAAAAGTGGTGTTAACAAGCCTCAGTTCACTGATGAGACAACTAAAATGCTCAAATTGTTGCGTTAGTGATTCACCTTTAACGTAGCAAAATGTTTCATACTGTTGGTTCAGGATTTCCCTATTGCTTTCTATGACTTCTTCAGTTCCACCAAACTGTTCCTTAAGTGCGTCCCATAATTCTTTGGCACTGTTACAGTGTAACAGTCCAGCATATATCTCATTGGGCAGCGCTGATGCTATGATGCTAAAAGCTTTAGCATCTAGTTCGATCTTTTGAAAGTCGGTTTCGGTATAATTTTCAATTGGTTTTGGAACGAACTTTTTAGCATCTTCAGCGCTTGGCACTGAAGGAACATGGGGACCATAAATGACAGACCTCCAACAACCTGTGCTTTGTTGAGCGAGGATGTGACCCATCCTCCTCTGCCAGATGTTGTACTCATTTCTTTTTAGCATAGGTGGTTTAAAAAGCGAGCCGATGTTGCTTTTATCATCCTGAGATTGTGACGTCATTCTTGTTGTTTTACAGACACTGAGAAATCAACTTTAATGGTGATTAATCCTTGCTCTGTTTTTCAACGGACGAACAAACGATCAGTATCAACTGTTATGAGCTGAACTATTTACGTCAAAATGATTGTTAAATCAAATTTGACTGTCCAAGCTCTGATACCAATTGTTGGATCTGAGTTTCTTTTTGATTGTATTTTCGTTCGAAATTAGGGGTATTGGATTTTAATAATCCCAACTTTCAGCAATTGGCCGATAATAATCCCAACTTCAAAAATAGCCTACAACACTCCCAACTTGTAACATTTTGGCCAGCAATGATCCTTGTCTAACTGGGTTATAACCCAGTTAGTTTTGAGAAGCAGAGAAGATTACAGGAGGTCGGAGATGATTGGTGGTGGTCTCGTTTGGTGGTTTCAGGGGTAAAACGGGTCGCCGGAATAAGTTGCAGGTCACCAGAGTTGGGTTTTTTGAACTTCTGAGCAGCGGAGAAGATTACAGGAGGTCGGAGATGATTGGTGGTGGTCTCGTTTGGTGGTTTCAGGGGTAAAACGGGTCGTCGAAATAAGTTGCAGGTCACCGGAGGTGGTGATGGTGCCACGTCAGCAGCCTAGTCAGCAAAAAACTAACTGGGTTATAACCCAGTTAGCAAAGGATCATTGGTGGCCAAAATATTACAAGTTGGGAGTGTTGTAGGCTATTTTTGAAGTTGGGATTATTATCGGCCAATTGCTGAAAGTTGGGATTATTAAAATCCAATACCCCTTGAAATTAAGATGGAAATGAAAGAGTTGTGCAGCGGAATTAAGATGAAAACAAACTTTGCATACAATCAAACAGGAGTAATACTTTTAATCAAACATCTTTACACAATGAACCGAATGATTGAATTTGTTTCAACAACGATTACAATGATTGATGTAAGAATGCAAACTCCCCCTCAGCCAGAGCTCAGTAGTTTGTTCGTGCAAAGAAGACGATGTGGTGAAAGAGCTAATAGAACAGTACAAAGTACTGAACTATTTATAGGCACTTGCAAACCACTGAGCATCTTAGCTGACGTCACCATGAAAGTGACATCTAACCTCCTAACAAACTCTAACCTCTGATCTATACAAACACTGATGTACTAACTACTGCTATTACAATTCATTACATAAAAGACACTTAAACAGCTGCTGCATCCTTCCACTGCTGTGAACCCAGCAGTGCTTGTCCGGATCAGCAGTACTTGACTCAAGGCAGTAGATTGAGTCAGCAGAGCTTTGGTCTTCCATCAGTCTTTGACATTGGTCAGTAGATGCAAAGCAACAGTTGTAGGTCAGCACTTAGTAAGATCAGCAGATAGGAGGTCAGCAGATATGAAACCACTTTCAAGGGGAGAGATTTGCATGAACTAATCTGTAATCGTCTGCTTATTCTTGATCCACTGTTCTGATCCAGTTTTGGCTTTAATTATCTGTTCCTCTGATAGGGTTCAATCCCGTAGGTTATGATGATCCCGTAGATCATCTTTTATTCGTATTCATATTCAAATGTATATATACCTATATAGCTTCAAGGCATCCCTTGTTATGTTTGGAATCATTTGTTTTCGTTTTTTAAACTTTAGTTGGTCTTGACCGTAGTCTAAGGCTTCATTCGTTTACTTTCGGACTAACCTTCGGACTTATGACTTCTGATGTTGCTTACGCGTCAGTTTGTTCTACGCTCACCGTTTCCCCGATTTATAATTATATTTCTTTTAAACCCCTTACATAGGTTTATTAATATTTCACACTTTTATTTATTCGATTCACGCTTACTTACATTAGCAAGCGTCATCATTTATTTAATTCTTTTGACTTGTTCGTATGAAATTTCATTGCTTATGAATGCCAATTTTCATTCTTTATTCAACCCGTTCAACTTTAAAATAGTTGAACGTAATTTATCAAAATTTCTATTTACAGCATCTTATCGTCTTTTAGTCATGACCCGAAACCCGAGTCTTTTGAGTTTCCATCCGCGTTCCCGTTTCTCAGTCTACGCATGTGTTTAAATCCTTACCCATCAACCGGGTATTTTACCGAAGTCGTTATTATTGCAACCATCCCGGTATGCATTAAGACTTCGCTTCACTTTTATATTCTGACTTTGTCCTCAAGTTTGACGTTTTACAAAAACGGCCCGTTAAGAGACACATTTGCATTCTCCGGGTTCGAGTGTAAGTACACCCCCTCCCAATGCATATCTTAATCATTTTTACATGTTTACATTCTCCGGGTTCGAGTGTAAGTACACACCCTCCCAATGCATATCTTAATCATTTTACATTAATCTTTGTCCCTTCACTCGGGCTCATTATCCTAATGTAATACGCTTCCGTCACCTGGCTGTGCGTTTACGTTTACTATCAAACATTTTATTTATTTGATTCCGTTGGGTACCATTTTAGTTAGTCCCATTCACCCCGCCCTTACTACATCGGACGTAAATGTGTCCGCTATAAGAAGTTCATGGTATCATATGCCACTACTTACTTGGCCAGAGTAAGCGATTAACACATGACACACATGACCTTTTTATAGTTTTCACATCACGCCCTATGTAAGTGACACCTCTATTTAGTTTTCTTGGAAATAATATCCTGGATAGGTATTCTATTCAGGTTTTCCAAGTTTCTAATTTACATATGCAACAATCATTCTCTACATGTTTATTGCATATTGCTATTTGTGCGATTATATTTAAAAGCGTGCACCTGGTAATGCTTGCCCCGACGGGCGTTCCTTGCCATTAACCTTGTTCGCGGTCGTTACGCGATTTAGTCCTTGGTGAGCATGCTCCTTTTGTTATACTTCGAACTGTTCCTCTATCATATCCGTAATTTGTTCAACCCTTGTCATCTTTAAATGCAGGTGTCCTTCAATTAAGACATTCACAAAAGTTAGTAATGTCAACTTTACTAAATGCACGTATTGTAATACTAGGCTTTTTACTGCACGTGATTCGTTAACTATACTAATCATTTTCGTTGGTGTAACGTGTATCACACGATAGCCCTATGTGTTGTTTTCAACACTTTAGAATGCTAAACTATTAACATACATCTACTTACCGGATTTGCGATCAAGCCTCGAACCGAACACTTTATTCTTTTAACCTTAAGCTCTGATTATCAACTTGTAAGACCCATTGAAATTTTAACATTAATATATATCATTAAAGTACGCATTTTATATCAAAATGCGACTTAACAAAAACTTTTTCATCAAAGTATTCATACATGTTTAAAACATTCAAAAACTATGTTATTAGTGATTACATATTTCACTTTATATAAAATAAAACAAGATCAATGTGGAAGCTTCATTTAGTTGTGTGTGTTCGGTTCTTGTTCTTTGCTTGATCTTCATCCGGAGACAGATACGTTTACCTAAAATCAAAACCAGCATAAACGTTAGTTATGAGGGTTTTGATCACTTTTAAACAAGTTCCATAAACAAAACAACAAAGGTTTCTACCGTAAGCTACGGTGCCACCGTAGCTTACGGTGACGAAAAAGTGGCTACGGTGATAAGAGCCTGCCCTACAGTGGACAGTTGTTTCCTTTTAGTGCCTACCGTAACTTACGGTACCACCGTAAGCTACGGTGGTGCCCAGTTCTGCTTATTTGCTATTTTACCCAGCTATGCATTTTCTTATGTTTAACACTTAAACTTACATAACTTTAAATCTACACGTCCGTTTTACACGATTCTTGTTTCATATTGACCGTAATGCAGTCTCCTATGTAAACAACACTAAGGTTTGTAACAATGCTGATTTATAAGCTAACGGCTTATAAATCTCTTATACAATTATTTGACCCGTTTCATAATCTATTAAACGGCTTGTTTCTAAATCATTCTAAAACCTTGGACTACTACTTAACTCAAAAGTCTTTAACTCATGAACATAACTTTTTATGAATTATGCGACCAATACCCAAGCTATGCGCATAATTCATTTTGACCCGTTTAGGAGATTTAAACATTTAAGTTTAAATCATGCTATTCTCTTTCCACACATCACATTTCTACATTAAAATGTCTACTTATACTTCACCAATTTACGCGTACCTGGCTCGGGTTATAAAATTAACCCGTTTAAATACCTTTTGCTCTTTAACTTGCTAGTTTAAAGCAACGCAAGCCATAAATTAATTCCTGTGATCGCAAAACTCAACAAACGGTCATCAGTTATTGTTGTCAAATGGTATTAACACACCATTTGACCCGTTTAGTCGAAATAACCTTTTATCTACGTGTGATGGTATTTTAATACCATCTCGCCCCTTAAACCTAATTAATGGTTTCTTACCATTTTCATTTATTCCAACTTGTGTTCCATCATGCCGGAACGTCATAATTCCAATACCTAACATGTTTCATGACTAATACATACAAATAAATGTAATGTAATTACAAAGGGGGTGTAAGCTTCACTTACCTTGCATCCGTGCCATGCTTTTCTTTCCATACTCGCTCCGTTTGACCCGCTTCATCCACAAGCTTCCACCAAGCTTGTTAAGCGCCAAACTATTATTCAATGTTCACAAGGTGGTTAGATTAACCATAATTTAATATGATCTTCCACCTTACACATTTCTATACATTCATTCGAACACTTAATATAACCACGTTTTACACACAACCAAGTAGACCGCGATTTCATATCACTGAAAATGGGCTGTTTTTGATGACATGTTTAACCTATTTACATGTCTTCAAAAATTATGATTTTTTTATGTGGCGTACCTATCGGAGGGTTAGGCCTTGTGTTAAAATTTCAAGATCTAACTCTTTACCAAAAATTCGTAAAAATTCATTTACTAAGCTGCAATCAGATTCGTCACTTCTGACTGCAGCTTACAGAAAAATTCATTTAAAATTCCTTGTTTATCCGATTGACGAAATTCCAATAGGAGATTCTTTTAATCACTTAAAACTGTCTACAGTAAAAATTTGAGATCATAACTAAATTCCTAAATTGAGTTATGATATTCGTAATGGGCTGCAAATTCTGCCAGAAAACGCAGCTTAAACCTTCGAAACGGAAAAATTCACAAAAAGCTCAATTTTCCTCGAAAAAATGCGATTCCAGTGGGGTTTTAAAGATATTTCCCGGAATTACATTTTAGACTCAAGAAACACATGTTTTTGTCAAGCTTTGTTCAGGCTACAGCCAATACAAGTCGGCTGTAAATTCTGACCAGGAGCTGTTTGAATTCAGCTTTCAATTTAAGCATGTTCTTGACATCTTAACACCATTTTGAGCAATCAAAACCATAAAAATATCTCATACATGAATTTAGCATCAACAAAAATCTGAATTTACTTGAGCTAAGCATGATTTCAATATATACTTGTCTAGGGTTTACTCCTAAACACTACAATGTTTCTATTTCATCCATATAACATGCATGCATGCATCAATAATTTTTGAATTCTCTAGGTTTGCTCAGAAATTTAACAAGAGATTTCTCATGAAATTTACATACCTCGTGACTCCTTTCTCAGTGGAGATCACTAATTCGTACTTGGATTTCGATTTAGACTTGATTTGGACCTTCAATTTGATCATTTTCTTGAATTTAGGGTTTGAGGAGAAACCCTGGTGTCACCCCCTGTGTTTAATCGAACCAGACACACTAGTGTGTGTTTGGTTTTAATTTTATTGTTTTAATTATATTTAATTTCAAACTTAACAACTTTGGTCCCCCATCTCTTATTTGGTTCATTTTTAACTAGATCACAACCTAATTGCTATTGACATTATCCCCACTAATTAACTAGGTTAAATATTCCTAGTTAATTTAGTGGGTTCGGGGAATTTATGACTAGGTTTATTTTAAGTCCCGTTAACTCGGGGCTCTTACAAACTTATTTCCTTAAAACTTTGATTCGCTTATAGGTAATATTAGGATTATTTATTTAAATCCTAATATTTACCGGGTTACTTTTACTCGTCTTTTTGTATTAACGGGGTTTGATTACCAAAGCCGCTTTCGGGGTGTTACAGTAATCTTACTATGTGTTGTTTTCTTTCCCAAAAAGCATTTGGAATATTTGCACAGATATTATTTTTAAATTTATTCTCAGTTTATTGCATTCTTTTTATAATCATTTTATCTTGCAATTGATTTTTATTCTAGCATGATCGATTTCTTCAATTAAAAACTCCTTTTGTTTTTCTTTTAAGCTTAAAATATTTATTTGTTTAGAAGTAATTGGATGAGCAAATTCAAAACAAATCTTTTTATTTAATACTTTAGTACTTATTCCTTTTTCTTCAACTGTAAAAGGATATAATTGAGTTATGAATGGAAGTCCTAATATAATTTGATATGTTAAATCTCTTACTAGAACTAATTGAGTTCTATAACAATAGTTTTCTTTGCAAATATGAACATTTGATAATTTATATCTAATATTTAATGGGTTTCCATTAGCTCCAGATAATTTATATGTAGTCTTTTCATAGTATTTTGTGGGTATTAAACCTTCTTGAATACAGTTCATATCAGCCCCACTATCAATCATGGCAACTAATGTTAATCGAAATTCATTATTGATTATTAATTTTAGTTTAGTATACCATTTTTGAGAATTTAATCCTTTTAAATTATTTATTTTTTCTATATTTTCAGTATCATTATTATTTTCTTCTTTTTCTTTATTTTTTTCTTTTTCTAATTCTTTAATTTGTGTTTTTATTTCTCGAATTTCTTCTTTAATATTTTTTAATTCTATTTGTAACTAGTGATTTTCACTATCGCGCGTTGCGCGAGGGAATTCAGTTTTTGACCGTTGTATATTCAACAATCTTTTCAATTGCCTTCATGTTTTGCTTGAGTTACAGAAATTCAAGAGATCTGGAGATTCAGGCATACGAAACACTAAAGTATGGCACACCAGAATTAGTAGATCCCTATTAGTTGCAAATGGAAAGCATGAGGTAATTAAGATAGCATGTAGGTGTTAAATTCAATTGTCTTTGATCTTCAACACTAAGCCATCGAATCACATTCTCTGGCAATTACTTTTTTTAACCATGAGAACCCGTTAACCGTAAACTCACAGGATCCTTGCAATACCATATTGGTAAAAAGGATAAGATAAATCACATATGAATTTTGAAAATCTTGGAATCATCTGGTCAAAGGCTATTTGATATTTGATAGCATTATTAACTATGCTCAAACTTCAAATTGCAGTACAAATGTCAAGGATTAATTCCTTATAATCTAAAGACACTTTTTAAATCAGTTAACAAAGTCTCACTTTCAACATAGGAATCTTACAATTAATATTTAAGGTTGATAATGCTAAATTCCATGTTAACCCGACCACCGACGCCAAACCGGTCAATAGCCGTTACTAGAGTTAACAAAACCCGGCTGCATAAAGCCAAAATCAGTCGACATAACAGAGATCGTTAAACTGAACATAAGATAGATGTAAGTTTTTTACTCGCCAAGTTCAAACCGAAACATTAAACTATGTGAAGAAGCCATTTGTTTCAACATTATTAACCAAATAAAAAGCTACTAATTTTTCATTTCATTTAAACATTATTAACCTATAAAAAGCTACCAACCGGAATTTTTAGCATAAACATAGGCAATAGAGCCAATAATGAACACAAAGAATGATGTCAAGATTGGTTCCTTAGCAAGCCGTGTTCAGTTAAGAAAGATCAACATATAACCGAAATGCAGAAGCTAAAGTACCTCAAAATCATATGATAGTCATCAACTTTCTCAGGTAGCAATTCCTCCAAGATGAACGCCTGTCTGAACTCATCAACAACACGTAACTCCTCTGCATTTCTAACATCCCCAATTAAAATAGAACTGACTCGCCCATCACTTTTTCTTTTAGTGCTCTTTTTCTTAACAGAATGTTTGAATTAAGTAGATGCATTTAGTGCTTTGTTTTTCAATGAATCAGTTGTTGTTCTCCTTTCATCTTCGAGTATTCAAAATCAGACTATCTTTTTCTTCTCTCTGGTCTCTCATCGTTGCCCTGTGACCCCTCAAAATCCTATGAACAACAAATACATGAGAGCTTGCAAATCGATCAAGCGGTCCAGACATTGATTCACAGTCATGTTTAAAATCACGAAAAACTCAGACTTGCAACATAAACAACCAATCTGCATCACAAACTCAGAATCGCAATAATAAACCACAAAAATTGCATCACAAACTCATAATTGCGATAATAAACCACAAGAAACTACATCACAATTCCAAATATGAGCTGAATTCAAGTACAAACAACCATAATTGATCAGTGTAATATCAAAACACATACCTTTAATTTTGCGATCGTATCGTACAAAACGTAAACTGGCAGAACCTGCAAAGTTGCTTTAATGTAGACGCTTCAATAGGAACAATCGACCGAGGACCGACCCGCGTATCCACCTAACTACATGAGCGAGTAAATATTTTTATCTTTTAGTCACTTTAGACTAGTTCAAATTCACTCATTGACACACCCAAACACATAAATAACTTGTTTCACCAATTGGAACGTCCATACATGACTAACTCAATTATAACTTCAATCTACAACACTTGTCAAGAACTAATGCTAAATATTGTCACGAACCCAAACCCTCTACTTTGTTCGGTATCCTTATAATAGATCACCTACAAAACACATGACATCCACCACTATAACCATGCTCCACACCGTACACAATCAAGAAATTCATGTAAAAAAACCTTTAAAATCATACCTTTGTGTTAACATAAAATCATGAAACTGGAAAAGTTATAAAAATTATTTGTGAAATGTGAGATTTTTTGCATATCAAATTTGATACCAAAAAAACGAACAATAACTAAACATGAAGGTAAATCGTTTAGGCTCAGAATTGGTTATCCGTTGTGGCTGCATGCAATAATACTTGCCACGCCTAAACAACGAAAACGTGATTTTTTGGCATCATCACAGCCTTTAAACGGCTAGCTTCGATGGTTGTGGACCTTGAATTTATATCTTATATTATTTACCAACGATAGCAAAATCTCATCATCGAGCTAAGTAATAGCCCAACATCCAGGAATTAATTTCTCTCAGATGAGCTATGCTTCATCATCATCGAGCCAAGAAACAATCCTATCTAATCACCATCCATATCAAGTAATCTATTTCTATAACATGAGCAAAGTTTCATCATCATTGAGCTCACCAACAGGCTAATCTCAACATCATCAACACCTAACAATCCAACAATAACACTAACAACAGTAGACAACAATCTTTCTCTCGGATTAGAGAAGTGTCAACATCGAGCCAATCAACAACCCACACTCGCGATGGTTTAGCAACCACAATCAACTTTAAAACAACAATCATATGAAACCCCTAAAGGGTTAACTGAAAGCTAATGACAATAGGAACCAACAACTCCCAGATGAGTATAACCTCATCGTCATCGATGACCACCAGATCTAAAAATCCCAAATTTGAAAACCTTAAAATATCAAAAAAAGGAATAGAAAAAAAAAACCAACCAACAATCACAAACCAGCCGCAAACGAATATAAAAATAGTAAATACAGCCAACCAGAGAGCAACAAAGAGAAACATGTGCCGGAGATGTTCGGAAACGACAGGCCAAGCCGGCTTCGCCAGGAACGGCATGCCAAGCGGCAATCGTTCCCATCGCCAATCGTTTCCGGAGAGTTAGGGTTTCTTTCTGGATACAGCAAAACGAAGCGCCAATAGGGTTTCTTTCTGGATACAGCAAAACGAAGCGCCAATCGCCAGAAATGATAGAGTTACAGGAGCCGGATATGATTTCAGAAGGCGCCTACCTCTATCTATGGATCTCTCTAAGCCTCCCTTATTCCTCTCTATATTTTTGCATTTGCTTTGAGTATGAAACACGTGTAACCAAAAGGGTGAAACAGGAAGGCAGGTAGGTGAATCATCTACCTGCCACTAGTCATTCAGTTTGTCTATTATCATAGTTGAATGAATTCAGTTATTGTAACATGATTTTCTTTTATTTGTCTTGTTTGAAACCTTTGACATATTTCATTGAAATTATACACTTTTTTCTTTCTTTTCTATTGGTAGTTTATACTTTTCTTTTAATTGTTTTAAATATACTTGTTTACCTCTTTATCACTAATTTTTTCTAATAATTCGAATAGATCTTTATTATTTTCTGTTAAAGAATTTATTGTACCATCGATTTCACAAATACAAGGACCAATACATTCACACATATTATCTTCTGAACTACTTTCTGAATTAGAATCTTCAATATTGTTTAAATCATTATCACTATAGTATGAAATACTGTTTTCATTTGAGTTGTCATAAATAAGTATTTTATTTATCTGTTCTTTTAATTCATCGGAAATATTTAGCTCATTTATATTTTTCTTAGTATAACAATCCTTGGAATAATGTCCTTGTCTTCCACATTTATAACAAATAACAATATTTTGTTTACCTTGTTTTTTCTTTTAAAAATCAATCTTGTCTTTGTAATATTTTTGTTTATTTTTAATATATGGTTTTCTTTTATAGTTCTTTTTGATGAATTGTTTAGGAATTTTCTTTTTCGGTTTAGAAGGAGTTTTAAATGGTTCAAATCCATATTGTTGACAAAAGCTTCCTAATTCCTTATGGCCTTGGATACCATCCTTTTTTATTTTCTCTTTTAATTTTAAATCATTACATATTTTTAATCCTTCTTGATTTATATAATTTATTATTTGCCCATAGGATAAATCTCTATAGGAATATTATTATTAAAATCTTTTTTAATTTTTTCTCTAATTCTTTCTGCAAATAATTTTGGTAGCCCAGCTATAAATCTTTCTTTCCAATAAGCTTCTTTACAATCATCTCTAGTCATGACTTTTGAAAGGAATACATCTTTATACCATCTAAAATCTTTTAATTTTCTACATGTCATATTTAATAATATTAAAGAATTTCTTTCTTGATAATCTGTTGGATTTCCAATAAAATGTTTAATTATAGCAAATATTAAAGTATTAATTATATCAGGTATTTCTGTTGGTATTTGAACATTATTTTCTGTTTTGATAATTAATTTTTTTAGCATTTTTGATTATTTGTTTTTCTTCTTCTGTAAGATACTTGTCCCACCAACCTTTAAGAATTACAGTGAAACCAGAAACTATCATAGTAAGAATTTGAGCTTCATTATTTCCATTTGCTTTATATGCATTGGATGCCATTATCATTTCTTGTAATAGATTAAGAATTTGATGTTCTGTTTGACCTTCTATACTCCATTCGTATAGAGAGGATCCATCATATTTTGCTTGAACTAAAGTATGTCATTCTTCAAAGTGTAAATCAGGTGGAGTCGGTCTAGGGTAATAATTTCTTGTTTCAGGCCTAGTAGTATAAGTATTATTTTTTGAAAAATGATAATTTCATCTTTTAATTTTGTTTATAGAATCTTCTATTTGAAAATCATTGAATTGTTCTTCAATACTTTGAATTTCTTGATCTGAAATAACATTTATATTTAGTTTTGAGATTTTTGAGGAAATATCTTGTAACATATCTTGTTGTTTGTTTAGACGTATTGGGATATCTATACTATATGGTTTAAATATTGGATTTTCAATAGTTTCAGTTATTATTTTAGCATTTGAAGTACTAGATTGATCTAAATTATTTTTATTTTTAGTTTCTATCCTTTCTAATTGTTCTCCTATGGTATTTAATTTTTCATTGGTATAATTATTTTGAAAAATAATTGTCTTTACATTTTTATTTAAATCTTCATTAGTGTTTGCCAAGGGTTTTGCAATATAATCTTTATTTTCATTTTTTATTTTTATATCCGTATGTGGAGGATGTACACTAGTAATATCTTCATTTTTATCTATAATTGTATAGGTTTTGGTTATAGTATTACTAACAGATATTTTTTTCAAAAAATGGATACTTAATTTTATTTTCTATACAGTAAATAGGAAACCAGGAGAAAAATAGAATATTTTCATCATTTTCACACATATATAAGTGCCAGTCAATCTCATGTAAAAATCTTTCATTTTCATCGAATGTAGAAAAATACCATATCAAATTTTTATTATTATATTCATTGAACATTTCATCTTTTAAATATTTTAACATTTCTTTATCCATAATTAACAAGTTGTGCTTGAAATTTTTCCCATAAGCTTTACTCTATAATTATTTTATTCTCTTAATCTTTTTTTTCTAAAAATAATATATAGCTAGAGGGATGATACGGGTTAGATGTATAGTTAGAGGGATGATACAGGTCAGATGGAGGCATGATGCATGAGTTATTATTATATTCTTCTATTCTTTCCCTCAAATATTTTATTCTTCTATTGCAATTTTTCAAAAACCAAATATTGTAATTCCTTTGAGCTTGAATTTTTGAATCACTCATTGTATATCTTCATAATTTTCCATATCAGACTTAGTTGGGACATAAGTATTATTATCACTATCATTTTCTTCATATAGTGGTTTTGGAATAGTATTTGAAAAATCAACACCTTTCATTCTCATTGATAAACTTTTTCTAAATAATTTTTCATCTATAATATTTCTAGAAGTACTTGCTCCTATAGAATGTCTTGGTAAAACATTACTAAAAGAAATATCTATTGAACCATCAGAATGTTCTATTATGCTAGATGTTTGATTTTCTATTTCTATGGGTTTTGGCGGGTTTATGTCTTGTAAATTCCATGTTAATGATTGAGTTATTTCATTCCATCTTAATTTTTTAGGTGTTCTTATCTTTGTATGCATGGTATTTGCTTCAAAAATAATAGTTTTATCTTTTGGAGATACTAATTTTGTTTTAGGTTCTATAGTGGTAGTTATAGTCTTATAATATATTATGTATATAACTACTGCAGCATTAGTTTTTTCTTTGAATTCTAAGTTTTTTGTTTTAATTGTTAATGTTAGAGTGTCTAAAATATTTGGATCAAATAAACCAATTGAAAAGTTTGGGTAACAATTAAAGTAAATAGGACCAGTTGAAATATTTGATTCAACCATAGCTAGTAAAGAATTATTAAAGTTTGTATGTCTTACATCCCTTAGAATTAGTAATACAGGAGCATCAATTCCTAATCTGAACATAGGTTTAATGGCGACTTAGACTAATCCTATGTGTAGAAATTTATATAATTTTCTATGTCTTTTAATAGCTTCTACTGATAATAATTGCATGTTTTGATACTCTTTATTAATAGGTATGGTTTGTTCATGAGTTTTTATAGAATAATCTTGGAAAAAATCAAAAGTACCAATTTTGTAAATAGTTTTAACATCTTGTTTTGGTATATTCCAATTTAAAATATTGTTTTCAATTTGAGAAATATTTATTTCAACAGAATTCATATGTTTAAATCTTCTTCATCATTATCATGAACTCTTTAACATCTCAAATTATATTAGGACTTCTATTCATAACTCAATTATATCCTTTTACAGTTGAATAAAAAGGAATAAGTATTAAAGTATTAAATAAAAAGATTTATTTTGAATTTGCTCATCCAATTACTTCTAAACAAATAAATATTTTAAGCTTAAAAGAAAAACAAAAGGAGTTTTTAATTGAAGAAATCGATCATGCTAGAATAAAAAATCAATTGCAAGATAAAATGATTATAAAAAGAATGCAAGGAACTGAGAATAAATTTAAAAATAATATTTGTGCAAATATTCCAAATGCTTTTTGGGAAAGAAAACAACACATAGTAAGATTACCTTATATTAAAGATTTTAACGAGAAAAATATTCCAACAAAGTCTAAAGCTATACATATATCTCAAGAGTTAGAAGGCTATTGTAAAAAAGAAATACAAGAATTATTAGATAAAAAATTAATCAGACCATCTAAATCTCCTTGGTCATGCTCTGCCTTCTATGTTCAAAATAATGCAGAAATAGAAAGAGGAGCTCCTAGGTTAGTTATAAATTATAAACCATTAAATAAAGTTTTAGAATGGATTAGATATCCTATACCAAATAAAAGAGATTTATTAAAAAAGATTTATGATTCAAAAATATTTTCTAAATTTGATATGAAATCTGGATTTTGGCAAGTTCAAATTGCTGAAGAAGATAAATATAAAACTTGATTCAGTGTACCATTTGGACACTATGAATGGAATGTAATGCCTTTTGGATTAAAAAAAAATGCTCCTTCAGAATTTCAAAATATAATGAATGATATCATTTTACCATTAGGAAATTATGCAATTGTTTACATTGATGATGTATTGATATTTTCAAATTCTTTGGATCAACATTTTAAACATTTAAATGCTTTCTATAATATTATTCATAAAAATGGATTAGTAGTATCACCCTCTAAAATGAGTCTTTTCCAAACAGAAATAAGATTTTTAGGACATAATATTATTCAAGGAACAATAAAACCTATTAACAGAAGTTTAGAGTTTTCAAATAAATTTCCGAATGAAATAAAAGATAAAAAGCAATTGTAAAGATTTTTAGGATGTTTAAATTATATTCATGACTTTTTCAAAGATCTAGGAATCATATGTAAACCTTTATATAACAGGTTAAAAAAGAATCCAAAACCATGGACTCAAGAACACACGGATATAGTTGCTCTTCCCGATTGTAAAGAAATTGTTTGTAATCAAGTTTCTCAATCAATAAACTCAGGTATATTTAAAATTCATATCATGCTTATTTATGTTGCCATCTCTTTAAAATAATTTATATTGTCTTCATGTTTAATCTCTCTCTCTCTCTATATATATATATATATATATATATATATAAGGAAAGGTTATTGTAAAAAAGGTTAAAAGTGTGAGAAATGTGAGAAATATTGTGGAGATGACATGTGTCCTCCATCTAAATTAATTCAAAAGGGTAAACAAGTAATTTTATAATTAATTCAATTAATTCAAAACTTACCATAACCGCCACCTTAATTATAGGAACTGGATTTTTTTAAAAGATCTCTATAAACACCATTCAGCAAGTATATAACACCATTCAGCAAGTATATAACACCATCTAGTTAGTATATAACACCATTCAACAAGTATATAACACAATTCAGTAAGTATATAACAACATTCAGCAAGTATATAACAACATTCAGCAAGTATATAACAACATTCAACAAGTATATAACACCATTCAGCAAGTATATAACACCATTCAGCAAGTTATAACACCATTCAGTGAGTATATAACACCATTCAGCAAGTATATAACACCATTCAGCAAGTATATGTAACACCCCAAAACCCGAATGTTTATATTCGTTAAATGCTATGCTATGGTACATTAAGAAATAAATAACTAGGATATTTATCCTAGTTAAAAGTATGGTAGAAACAATTAGAGAATAAGAGTTGTGCCAATTATAAATAAGAGAGGGAACATGAGGGACTAAGATTGCCAAAATTGAATATGAGTTTAATTAAAACAAGAATTCTCACACACACTGGGTGTGTGTGCGTGAGTTCGAGCAGGAGGAAGAAAGAATGGGTGTAAACCCTAGTTCACAAGAAAGCTTCAAATTGACAAGGAGATTAGTCTCAAATCTGATGCATGAACTCGTTTTCTTGATAATCTAGCCCTAGCAAACATGTGGTAAGTTGTAATTTAAGATTTGATGATATTGTAAGGAGTGGGTTATGATTAATCCACGAAATTGTATGAAATTAAGCATGATTATGTGTTAACATCATCATAGGGAACATGTGTTATGCATAATTTTGACTAATTTGATGTTTAAGGATGTAAACCCACTAGTTGGGTGATTAAGATGACATGGGTGTTCATCATGTCCAATTCTTGTTGAATATTCATGAATTATGTTGTGTTATGATGAACTATGGTTAGATGAATTGAAAGAAATATGTGTTGATGTTTATGTGTGAATGATACTTTATGATTAGTAGGAAGTAATTGATGAATTGTGTATGAGATTAGAATGATATGCATGAACTAGTTGTACACTATGCTTACAAGGTAGTACATCTATCTAAAGCATGAAGAAACTATGAAGAACTTAAGATTAGATCACTTGTAAGTGATTAGAAATATAGTCATGAAGTGGGTTTTGATGATATGATGAAAGTGATAATATGTTCATATTATTGATGTTTGATTTTAAAGACCGCATGATGATTAGTAGAAGGATTTGATGCACTATGTATGAATTTAGAAGATTGTGTATGAATAAGTTGTACGTTATGCTTAAAAGGTAGTACGTACATCAAGTGAATGATAAAATGTATATAGTGTCGTCCGTATAGTTGATTATGATGTTACGGGAATATGTTGATAAGTCGATAGATATGCATGGTTAATAGTTGACTTTTGAAAGTCAACTAAGTATAAGAAACATGAGTTGACTCGTTGTCGTAAATATAGGTTGATGAGAAGTCGTATGGTGCATGTAATAGCAATCCGTGTTAAATGTAATGACATGATGAGTTACATGAGTTAAACGTATGCGGACATGATTATATGAGTTATGTTGTTAGAAATGATTATTGAAAGTTAAGTATGAAATATGTGATTGATACGATTGTTATCATGTACGAATGCATATGCTAATAAGAGCGTGATCTTGATCATAAGAGGGTATAGGAATCATGTCAAGACGGACTCAAGCATGAAAGGCTAACGGGTCAAGAAAAGGCGAGAAATCGGATACGAGCACGGATGCATGAGGTAAGTGATTTCCGTAATCACTTCTTAGTACAAGTAAGTAATAAGTGTCGTAATGAATTAAATATGATGTTTGAGGTCAGATATGTGTTAAGGTCTTTCGTCGTGAATGATGGAATCAAAGATGACCAAAATACCCTTGACGGGCATTTTGGGGTAGACGATCTTAAAAGTGGTTTAGGAACAAGTTATTCGATTAGCGTAATGTTTTGGACAAGTATGGAAGTGGGGATGATGGTTTGGTTAGCCATAAACCAATTAATGCGCAAATACCCATAACGGGTCAAATAATTAGAATGTGATAACAAGCCGATAGGGCGTAAGATAAGAATTTCCTTAATCCGGATGTGGGTTTTTAAGTTCATATGATAGAATGTGATTTTACAAGCATGTAGGAAGAAACGGGAGGTTAAACGGGTATACGGGTTGAAAGATATGCAAGTTTTAGCGCGTTCGGACGTTAAAACGGATCTGCAGGAAAAACCATGTTTAGAGGGGCCGTCGCCGACGCCCTGATGGGCCGTCGCCGACGCCCTCTATAATCTCACTTTTGTCCGACGGCATATGTTACTGTCTACGGAGGTTGGGTCGACGGGAGGTGTCGCACGGTCGTGCGACCCAGGAGCACGGTCGTGCGATTCCGAGTAAACCAGTGTTCTGGCTCGTGCCAGGCCAGTGTCCCCGACGACGCATGGGCCGCACGGTCGTGCGGTTACGACGCATGGTCGTGCGTCAGCTGCCAGTTCAACGGAATGCGCAGAATTCATCCGTAATCAGTCTTGTAACCTGCAAGGAGTCCCAAATTGTATTCTAAGCTCATTTTAGAATGTTTCTGAGGTACGATGAGCATGTACGCAACCATAAACGTAACGAATTAAGTATAAAGGTATGTATGTATATGTATTTATGTGTGTATGGATGTATGGAGGGATGGATGTATGCGAGTAGGTAAGTATGCGGATGTGTATGTATGTATGTGTAAAAATATGTACGAGGGTATGTATGTATGCAATGACGTAGGAAAGGTTTGTATGCATGTAGATATGTATGTATGTAAGTGTAAAAATATGTACAAGGGTATGTATGTATGCAATGATGTAGGAAAGGTTTGTATGCATGTAGATGTGTATGTATGTATGTGTAAGGATATGTACGAGGGTATGTATGTATGCAATGATGTAGGAAAGGTTTGTATGTATGTAGATGTGTATGTATGCATGTGAAAAGGTACGTAAAATTGTATGCATGTATGTAATGATGTAGGAAAGGTTTGTATGTATGTAGATGAGTATGTATGTATGTATGTATGTATGTATAAAGGCATGTAAGAGTGTATGCACATATGTAAGGTTGTAGGGAAGATATGTATGCATGTAGATATGTATGTGAGTACGTATGTAAGCATGATTTAGAGACGATGAGGGTTAACGTTATTAATGGTGTACCTTGAGAATGAAAAGTAATGCAGGTACATTATTGAAGCCTCACCAGGAAATGGATATGCAGATGAAATGCTTAAAGCATAAAAGATGACCAAGTGTACGTGAATTAACTTTGTTTCTTTAATGGGTGCTAATGTTATGAATGTATGTGGTGAATGCAGGTTGTACGGATAATGAGCGATTATCACAAGGATTAGGGATTGAAGACCGAGTCACTAGAGAGATTGTACGGGGACGTTGAATGTAAAATGTAGTAAACGTAAGCTATGTTTTTAATTAGTAAATAAGAGGATGACGGATTTATGAATGAGAATTATGTTAAAGTTAAATTTTAAATAAGTTGAGATATTTATAATGAAAGAAATTTTATGGTCAGTATTTCCGCTGCGACTTTTTGTCAAATACGAATTAGGGTGTAACAGTATATAACACCATTCGGTAAGTATATAACACCATTTATGGACTAAACATCTGATCAAAACATATTTTTTTCTCTATATAAGTATATCAATATGGTACTCATATTAAAGATAAAAAAACGCTCGTTATTATGGTGTATTTTTTTTAAAGTTACGTATAAAAAGTTATTGACGTTTAAAAAAGACGGGGGGAAGTTACATGTGCATTAATGTTAGTTTCTTAATATAAAAATGTTAAATTTACCTATATACCCTTAATCTAGAAAATTAATATGTTTAACAGTAAACATTATTTACAATTTTGCCATTATGATCTCAACCATTAGATCAAAGATCTAATGGTGTAGATTCTTTCTTACCTTTCTCACAAAAAAACTTTTTTTACAGGAACCTCTACCTATATATATATATATATAACTTAACTTGTATTTATCAAACTTAATTCGTATTTAACTCAACTTAAATTGTCCCTTGACAAGTTGGTTTGTTTATTTATGAGTTAATTGCCATTTTAGTCCCTGAGTTTTGTCCAAATTTGTCATTTTAGTCAAAATAGTTTTTTTCGCCTCTGGGTCCCTGACTTTTACCTTTTGTTGCCATTTTGATCACATACCCTAACTCCATCCAAAAACCCCATTTTTAACCAGGGGTATTTTAGGGATTTTTATTTTAAATATTTTCAATTGCCATTTTGATCCAATTCTAAAAAATAAAAAAAATTCTAAAAAACAAAAAAAAATCTAAAAAATTCTAAAGAGTAAAGTCCTATTTGAGTCCTTGTGGTTTGTGCAGTTTAACCATTTGAATCCAAAAATCAAAACTGTCTTGATTTGAGTCCCTGTGGTTTCTAATTTTAACCATTTGAATCCAAAAGTAAACAACATTCAAATCAGAAACATTTAGTTTTTGGATTCAAACGATTAAAATTAGAGACCACATGGACTCAAATGGTTAAAATTAGAGACCACATGGACTCAAATCAAGACAGTTTTGGTTTTTGGATTCAAATGGTTAAACTACACAAACCATAGGGATTTAAATAGGACTTTACTCAATTCTAAAAAATAAAAAAAATCTAAAAAATAAAAAAAATCACAAAAATTCTAAAAAATAAAAAAAATTCTAAAAAATAAAAAAATCTAAAAAATAAAAAAATTTCTAAAAAATCAAAAGAATTCTAAAAAATCAAAAAGATTCTAAAAAATAAAAAAAATCTAAAAAATCAAACAAACATGGATAAATGGATTTATGCCGCTTTTTTAGAGTTTTTTTTACCATGTTAGATTCTCTGTTTTCTTAAATGGATAAATGAATTTATGCCGTTAATCTGCTTAGAGACGGAACCAAAAGAGGTAAGGAGTCCAGGACCCCTCTGTTGAACCCTTTGATTATAAAAGAATAAAACTTTATAATCAATTTTTTAAGTAAAACTAACTTCCATTAAAACTAAAGACAATACAAATCAAAGTCCAGCAAGATGCTGAATGAAAATAAAACTTTATAACTATCATTTTTCACCATCTTACCATTTCTGCAAAGTGAGTGAGTCTAATAATTACATTATGTTTCATGATTCACAATCTTACCACTTCTCCAAACTTTATAACTACCATGTTTCACCATCTTACCACTTCACCATTTTAGAATTTTTCTGATTTTTTAGAATTTTTTTTTATTTTTTAGAATTCTTTTGATTTTTTAGATTTTTTTTGAAACTTTTTGATTTTTTAGAAATGTTTTGATTTTTAGAATTTTTTGATTTTTTAGAATTTTTTGGTTTTTTTGGATTTTTAGAATTTTTTAGATTTTTAGAATTTTGAGTAAACTTCCGTTTTGCTCCCTGTGGTTTGGTCACTTTAACGGTTTTGCTTCAAACCTTTAAAAATAGCAATTTTACTCCCTGATGTTTCGGTTTTTTTGCCAGTTTGCTCCCCGCCTCTAACTACATCCAAATTGTTTGTTTTTTCATTTTGCTCCCCGCATGGAGCAAACTGGCAACAAAACCAAAACATCAGGGAGTAAAATGACTATTTTTAAAGGTTTGGGGCAAAACCGTTAAAGTGACCAAACCACAGGGAGCAATACGGAAGTTTACTCTAGAAATTTTTATGATTTTTTTTTATTTTTTATAAATTTTTTTATTTTTTAGAATTTTTTGGATTTTTTAGAATTGGATCAAAATGGCAATTGAAAAGATTTAAAATGAAAATCCCCAAAATACCCCTGGTTAAAAATAGGGTTTTTGGATGGAGTTAGGGTATGTGATCAAAATGACAACAAAAGAGAAAAGTCAGGGACCTAGAGGCGAAAAAAAACTATTTGGACTAAAATGACAAATTTGGACAAACTCAGGGACTAAAATGGCAATTAACTCTTTATTTATTTATTTATTTATTACTTCTTATACAATTTCGATGTTAAATATTTTTAAATATTATCAATTTGCTAAAGACAAATAACGGAATAAGAAAACGAAGATGACATAGGTGGTGTTTGTTTTTTGGCCAGAAGCACTTCTGGCCACTTATGTCTGCGTCGCGCAGACGCGCGCAGACGTTTGAAGTCTGCAGTTTGTTTGTTTTCCGGAAGCACTTCTCACCAAAAAGGTCTTCCCCACCTCTTCCCTACAAAGACCTGTTCTTATGTCTGCAAACATCTTCAGAACCTCTTCTCTCTACCATTTAAAACACAGACCTCTGCATCACCTCCACCACCACATCTTCGCCACCACCTCCACCACCACATCTCCGCCACCACCTCCACCACCACCCTCCACAGACAAAACCCCCAAATCGAAACCCCCAAATCGGAACACAAAACCCAGATCGGATTAAACCCAAAACAAAAAGATTAAACCCAGAAAAATGGCACAATCAAGAACACAAAACCCAGATTAGATCTTCAGCTTACCATAACCATCAATCTTCAGCTTATTTCTCTGCGTCTCTTTCTCTCCGACGTCTCCCTCTCTCTGTTTCTCTCTCCTGTGTCTCTCTCTATCTCTCTCTGTGGTCTAGTGGCGGCGGTGGTGTAGTGGTGACGGTGGTGTAGTGGTGACGGTGGTGGTGGTGGTGGTGGTAGATGAAGCAGAGAGAGAGAGAGATGGGTGTTCTGTGGGTGTTGTGTGTGTTGTGTGTGTGAGAAGGGGTTTTGTAGAAGTAAAAAAAAGAAACCCTCTTCTCCTTGCAGACTGGCAGACCTTTGGTCCACCTCTTCTCCTGCAGATGCCTGCAGATGTGGTCCGCAGACCGCAGACCTTTTGCATCTGAAAAAAACAAACACCACCATAGAATAGTTATAAAAATAAATAATTTGAGCGAATCCAAAACAAGCTACTTTCAGTTTGTATTCATCTATCTAGAGATGGAAGACTAGTCCCATGTCTTTATTCGATGTTCGGTGGCTTCGGAAACGTGGAGTAGAGTGTTAGATTGGATCGGCGTTGATATTTGCTGATGTAGCTCGGCTACGAATCTCCTAATGTTCCCAGCTTCCTCCCTTGGTTCAAAATTGGAAAGGAAAATTCTTTGGCTGATTATTTATTTCGGAGTTTGGCTTATTTGGATTAATCGGAACTCTTGGAAATTCTCAGGAAATAAAAGAACGACTACTCAAATAAAGGATGACATTATGTTGCATAGTTTCAACCGAATCATTAGCAGAGCTAAGCAAATCTCGGCTTCGTGGAATGTTTGGCAGATCAACCCTTTTCTTGTTGACTTTAAAATATAATGTTTCGTTTTCTATTTCTGCCTTGTAGTCCGCTCTTCGTATTGGTCTTTTTTTGGTGTTGTATTGGGGTTTTTTGCTAGTCACCTGCTAGCTCTTGATATGATATCATTGTTGCCGTTAAAAAAAATCTAAATTTTTATAACAATCAACTTGCTCGAATTAAATCAACTTCTAATTTAATTTCGTCGAGTTTCCAACGAAAAAATTACATGTTTTAGGACATAGTTGTTCTCCCTTTCTAATTAAAACTGATTTGTGAGCCATGATTTGTTTATTAGGCTATAGGGTGTGGTCATTACCCTCATGATCACCATGACCCTTCATATCAGCGCCATGTCACCTACTTCTAGTCCATCATCCAAAACCACTACCCTAAGGGTCTGTTTGGTACGGGGTAATGGAATAGACGAAGGAATGGAATGAACGAGGTAATGGAATGGACGAGTGAATGTAATGGATCATTACCATTCCATGTCTTGTTTGGTTACCATGTGTGAATGGAATAAATTAGTATTGTATATTGTTCGGTAGGCAAGAAAAACGGAGTAATAAAATCAGCGGTGAGTGGTGGTGGTCGGTGGTAGTGTTTGTGGGTGGTTATAGGTGGCGGTGGTGGGTGTCGGCGGCAGCGATGGGTGGTGGTGGTGGCGGCGAGTGGCGGTGCGGCGATGAGGAGGAGTGGTGGTGGCGGCAAGGTGGCTGTTGGTGGTGGGTGGCAGTAGAGGTGGCGGTGGGCGGCGTCGGCGGTTGGTGGTGGCGGTGGTGGCGTCGACGATGGTGGTGGGCGGCGGCAACGAGTGGCGTTGGCGGTTGGTCGCGGCTGTGCTGATAACGGTGGCGAGTGAGGGGCGGCGGCGACGGTGACTGTCGGGGTGAGGTGGTGGCGGATGGCGGCGATGGCGTCGGTGGTGGGTGGTAGTGGTGGTGGGTTGTGGCGAAGGTGGTGGGTTTTGGTGTTGTTGATGAATGGGGCAAGAGGGGATGGAATGGAAAAAAAACATGGGGGGTGGAAGTAATGATTTTGAGGGAATAGAATGCCTTTTGGAATGGGTGATTCCATTCCATTGACCAACCAAACACCATTTTCTTCATTCTCTCGTAATCATCCATTCCATTACACCTACCATTCCTTCATACCAAACACTACCTAAGGGTGTGGTTATGACTCAAACTATTATTATCTTACTTTAATTTATTTTTGTGAAAAGGAAAGAAAATATTAAATATGGAAAGTAGGCTCATGGTTTCCATGGTTTAATCCATGGGAATCATGGTGGATGAGACAAGGGGGTGGTGTAGCAATCTATTAATGGTCCTACGTGGCGATTAATGACCCAACCATGCCCCTCACACCCTATAGCCTTAGGAGATGTATAACGACGACTGGGTTATTTTATCTTATTTAAATTTAACTACTAAAGTGATCCTAATATACAAGATAATTAGCAAGATTTACAACAAATTTGTTATTATTTTCTCATTTCAGATTTACCATATATAATAGTTATTTTTGTCCAAATACACGTTTTTATGTAAATTTAAGTTAAGAAATAAAAGAATTCAATAGACTCCTAAAAACCACTTCTTATAAAACTGATGGACCGATTCAGTTGACCCAAAAATATTGGGCATATTTGGATTTAGATAATCAAAGTGGGAATGGAATCAATTGCTTGGTATTGGGTAATTAAAGTGGGAATGGAATCAATTCTTCCAATGGATGAAGGGAATGTAAGAATGTCACGTTTTTAATAAAATCGCCTCATGTGTGGGTAGTGCTCCACCGTAGCATTTCGTATCGCTAGTAATTTTAGACACTGACACGACTATACGAGACTAACCTACACGATCTTAATAGATTTCGTGTGCTAAACAGGTAGACATAAGAGAAACTGTTAATTTTCGTGTTTAAACAGGTAAAATACATGTTTTACTTGTTTTTTTTTTGAACGGCAAGGAATGACGTGTCAACCACCGTGACACCGAGCGTTGTGGCCAAGTCGACTACTCGACCGCCTCCAGCCCTTGGCTCTCCCAGATGTGCGGAAACCTGACCTCCACCCGCCCGAATGCACGATAGTGAAATAATCGGTAAATCATCGCCTCCCATCCAAGATGAACCGGCGTCACCCGTATTCGCCCTTCATCTGGATGCCGCAGAAAATAATGAGGAGGGTGGGAGTCGAAAGTGGGTCACAAGGAACACCAAGTCTTTCCCCCAACCATTCCACTACCTCATTGTCACATGTTTACTTGTTGAGTACCCGTTAATTCATGAAAAGAAATTTAATTAAATAAAAAAGTATGATATGGATTATAGACTAGTGGGGGTGTGTGCGTGGGTTCCTTCATTCATTCCTTAGTAAAAAAACCCAACCCTAACTCTCAATTCCAACCCATAGTTCACAACCATTCACTTCCACCGTCCACCACCACTCTACCGTACAACCGTCGGTCGGCATGATAGTTCAACCATCTACTATCGTCCACTTCAACCGCAGTGAGACAGTTCAAACGTTCAACCCTTTACGTTTGTTCAGCCGAAAGTAAACTCTCGGTCGTTTAGTATCAATTTAATCTGTTTAACTTTGTTTTCCTTGTATTCGTGTATAAATTTAATTTGTTTAACTTTAATGTGAGATTTATTTTATGATATTTTTATATTTGTTTAACTTTTTATACCGCCGGTAAGTTCAAGTTTCAATTTAATCTGGCAAGTTTTGTTAAATTAAACAGGTTCCTAAATATATGACTATTACATTGTTTGTTAACAACATTTTTCGTGTATACATGTTATATAATAAATCTTGTTCGTGTATGAAAATAAGGACACAATATAAGTTATCGTGGCGTATCTGTGTATAGTGTTTCGTATCTTATCGTGTATACACGATATGTTAGCCTAGCATTTCGTACACCTAATTCACGTATACAATCCTATGTAGTAACATTTCCTACTTATACAACTCACGAGCATCTTTAATTTGTCATAAACGTGGCCACATCATCAATCTTCACTAACGGATATCTTCTCTGCAAACATCGCGCTCCCTCTATCTCCCACAAGTATATTCTTCCTTCTCTCATCCGTGACCACATACGAGCCCTCCTTCGTTTCTCTCCTCTACATCAGCACCACCTCCTCACATATGCTAGAGGATATGATTTATGCAATTACTTATGCTTGAAGCTCTCCGCTTATATTATTTTTGTGTTATCTTGTTATGTACACAAGAGTCAAGAACGTTGCAAAATGAAGGGTACGCATTTGTCTTCCATTTGACATTGATCGTACAAATTTAAAATATACACAAAAATCAAGGGAGCTACGTTCTTGAGATACATGTTGCTTAACAATGTTATATACGTTCCTTTCATGGAAGAATCTAGTGCTTGCAGAACAAGAAAAGAAGCAATAATTGGACCCAAAACAACGAAGCAACCAAAAGCTTAGTTAAGATCTTCATTTTGTATTGGAATTGAGAAAGTGAGAAATTATGTGTAAACGGAGAAAAATGTTGGAGCAACTATATATGATATTTTTTATATATTTTTATCTTAGTAACTAAATTAAATTTTACGTGTGATTCATGAGATATCAAGTTGGTGATGATTAAATTTTATAAACTTATATCCCTTAAAAGACGATTGTAGAAACAATGATCCGATATAACTGATTCATAAAGTTCAAACAATAACATGTTTTCACAAGCCCATCGTTAATAAAACTCTAAAGAATGAAAATCACTAAAATATAACGTTCAAATATAACAAAATCAGTTAAACATTTCAACGAAATCAATTAAGTAGTTGAACTATAATTAGTGTAATTTAACTAATTATTTTATTAAACACACATATATATACATAATAAGTGAATGATAAGTCGCATTCGTTGTCTTCATAAGAAAATCGTATACATGGCTGGATTTAATATTTTGTTCTTCACGTGATGCTTCGAAATAAATTTTATTGAAAAAATAAAAATTGTACCGTGACAAAGCAAACCAATACTAACGTCCATATCAATACAATATTATCATAACCGATACCAGTACTCATATTAATGGTTTTCAATGTAAACCCATGCCGATATCCATTTATACATATCCAATACCATAATAAACTGAACCGATTCCAACCACATTCGTCTTTAAAAACAAACCAAACCAAATCAATACCAACCAAATTCCCGTCACACCACACCAAAAACCCACTAGTCAATTAATTAAATATTTTAAAATGTGATGGTTGTTGTTTACCATATTAAAAAAGATATTTCTTCCTCTCCCGGTTCAAAACGCCAACCCACTTGCACAATGGCTTCACCAAGCCAACGTGTAAAGACGGCTTAAATCGCTCAACTACGCATCGTATCTCCATTCCATTTCTCTCTCTCGATAATCGGGTGAAAAACCTCTAAAAGGTACGTCAAATTTCCCCAATTTCCCTTCATTCTTCTTCACATTATCAATCTCCACTCATATCTCTTCAATTTTCACAACAAACCCACTTTAATCCTTCGTTTTTAACCCCCCTGCTGTCTTACTTCCGTTGCGTCACTAATTATTCCCACAATTTGCAAGAATTTTTTTAATCTAATTTGTATATGTTTTGTAGGTGTTTTTGCAGTTTTTAGTCGCATTTGGTTGTGTTGTACTGAGGTTTTGATGTGTTTGGGGATGTTTTGTACTGATTAATGGCAAATTATTGTTTATTTGTATGTTTTTTGTGTTGTATTTAGTGAAATAGGTTTTGGGTTTTGTTAGAATAATCGAGCTGAACAAGGGCTGGCAAATCGTGTCTTAGCGGGTTTAACAGCAAGAACGACACAAGTTCTAAACATGAATACGACTCGTTTAACTACTTTAGGTCCAATTACTATAACACAATCGTATGTTTTATGTACCAATAAAGAGAGATGATGGATTCTAACCTTCTAATTTGAAGTATTTTAAAAAAAGTGAAAAATCATATGGTGTAGTTTTCAGTAAACTGTAAACCGGTCAAATCGTGTCTTATACAGGTTACCTGTTGCCAGTCTGTTACGTTAGTTTTTGTAACGATACAGAGAAGGTTAGCATGGCCCATTGTAACATTTTGCGCAAATCGTACATCGGCCGTGACCATGAGAGATTCTTGGTTAATAAGACATGTCCCGTTTGTAAACGTTTGATTATACGATATTTGGTTCATGAACTGTGTGTTATAGATATTTGTTTATCTTCAAATTTGTTGACTGTTCAGTTGTAATTTGATAACTTGATGAAAATGTTTAATGTAAGTTGTTAGCCTGTTACAGATGCAAACAAACCATGTTTAAGATTTTAAGCGATTATTAATCTTTTTTTTGTTTATGGGTTGTTTTTATAAAAATCAGTCAATCATGTCAAGACAACCGCAACTTCCGCCTCGCTGCCCAATTTCGAAGTCGAATTCTCTCGACCCGCCCTCTTCGGGCATGTTCCACGATGAGTACTCTCGTACCCGACTTTACAAATCTCTGTCACAAGGTTTCGATATGGAGGAACAGCCGGAATGGCTAGACGATCTGTTGGGTGATTGGGACCCGGGGTTCAAGTCAAAGTCTCATCGACGTGCAGCTAGTGATTCCGGCACTGTTTTCGATGAACTTGTCGAGTTGCCGAATGTGAAGACGGAAAAAGACGATGACACTGCTGTGCCCGCATTGGATTCGGATTGTAAATACGGTCCTAATTCGCCTCGGAGCAAGGATAAAGTATCGGTTCAAGAAAACGCTATCGTTTCGGCTTTATCGGAGTATGCTTCTCATGGTCCCATGCAGTATGTTAATTCAGATCCTTTGGTTTCTGTAGAGAATCCTGCTGGTGAAGCCGATACGGATGCTAAACCATTTAAAAGGTTAATTTCCAGTTCATGTTTGTAATTTTTAGCACTTTAGAATTAAGAATACCGTTAAGTTGATTTGATTTGTGGTGCGAGTTCTTGTAGGCACTCTGCACAACGGTCACGAGTGCGTAAACTTCAGTATATAGCAGAACTGGAAAGAACTGTTGAGAATTATCAGGTAAAAACTAAAAACCAGTAGAAGCAGTTGAGTAATACTTATGGTAATGTAACACTTGCTTAAACAATTTGTTTTTATTCTCTTGTGACAATGAAAATTCTGAATGGTTTAAGATGCGTTTATATTAATCTAATAAAGTGTGCGGCTGCTGATGCAGAATATTGTGTCAGAATTGGTTGTTAGAGTTAAATCTTTGGGTGAGCAGCGTGTTTATATGTCGATAGAAAACAAGCAACTTAAACAGCAGTTAGGCAGGCTGCAGCAGGAAAAGTTTGTCAAAGAACGTAAGTTTTTCCCGTTTCTTTTACTTTTTACAACTTTCTGATTATCATTTATCTTGGGGTGCTTAACGGGTTGTCCTCGCGGGTTGGCAGGTTCAACCCGAACCCGAAAATCGTGTCATACATATGAACCCGAACACGACCCGTTCAACCCGATTTTTTTTTGCAAATTAATATATTAAAAATAAAATTTATTACAAAAAAACACAAATACATATAATACAATCACATTTAAATTATAAAATCTTATTTCAGTTTCTCTTTTTAAGTTATGATTATGGCATAAAATACACACCCATTTTAATTTATGTCATAAAACATATTGCAAAAAATATAATTTAATATAAATGGATTAAACAAGTTAACCCGGCAACCCAACCGGGTTGACCCGAACCTGACCCGTTTAGCTAAACGGGTTCGTGGGTTCAACCTGAAACTGACCCGAACCCGTTTAGACTAAACCCAAACATCGAGTTTCATGTTCGATTCGTGTCGTGTCAGAAATTCACACCCCTATGATCAAACCTGTTATATTGTCTGATATAAAAGATTATGACGTACATATATACAGGCCAGTACCAGCTTATGAGAAATGAAGTTGAGGGGTTGAAACGTAATTTGGCGTATTCACGCAATGGCAACAAGGTAAGAACGCATTTTAGGTCGAATTCTAGCGGCGATGCGGAGAAATTGAATGTAGAACCGAATTGGCGTATGATTGACATGGAGAAGCTTCATATTAACTGAAGAATTTTGGCATCAAGGTAAAGATGATGATGATGATCTTCTGCAGATTGCATACATTTTAGGTAGCATTAGACACTCTTTTTTTAAAAAAATCCCAATGGATATTGTGTTTATGATATCCCATTTGTTAAAAAAAAGGGGGGACAAAGCTATGTAGCAATCTATGTTTAAGAAAAAAAGAACTGTTATTAACTGATTTAACTCCAAGGTTAGAAAAAGCCTTGTTGATTAAGGGACTGGTTCCAACTTTGTCTGATGTTGAATTGTGATCAGTTTTGTCTAATGCTCGGTTTGTTATAGTCGACGCACCAAACTAGGGGTGTAACTGAGGCGAGCTTGGCTTGTTTCAAGTAGGGTTGTAAACGAGCTGGGCCGAGCCCGGGCTTTTCACCACTCGAGCTCGGCTCACCAATGTTATTAGTTTAAATCATACGGGCTTAAGATGAAATTGACTTGGGCCTTGTAGGATTTGGGTTATAATCATCATCATCGTTAAAATATATATACATATAGAAAAAGTATACCGTACATTACGGCTTAACGTACTTCACGTACAACAACGTGCGTGATTTGTTCTATAACATGCGTGATTAATGTCTTCAATATGCGTGATTATTGTGTTTCAACATGCGTGATTTTGGATTTTTGAATTATAACGTGCGTGATTTTAAAATGAACGTGCGTAATTACCTGTCGTACGTGATGTATGTTAAGCCGTAATGTACGTTAACCTTCCTCTCTCTCTATATATATATATAAACTCTAATTTTATTTGGACTCGGCTCGCGGGCCTAAACGAGCTTTGTATTTCAGGCTCGAGCTTGGGCTCGAACTCGTTAAGGCTCGTCACGTTCGAGCTTTTAACTGAGCCGATCCCGAGTAGCTCTCGAGCCTTTGGGCCTGTTTACACCCTAGTTTCAAGCTTTATATCACAAGCTTGAGCTCGGATCTGGGTTGGCTCGTTCATTTTTGTTAACTATGTAACTATGCTATTTGTATACATGTATAACTTTTTTTTATATATATTTATATGTATATTTGGCTCGTTACCCGAGCTTGGTATATAAATCTCAGGCTCGAGGCAAGCTGATAAACGAGCTTATTTTTAGGCTTGAACTTGTTTTAGCTCAGTTCCGCCGGTTCGCCTTATTTACAGACAAAAACATGTGTTGAAAGTGAAGCAATCAAACTAGTAATATGACCATTTATATTTGACCAAATAAATTTTATTATTATTATTATTATTATTATTCAGATAAAAGAGTACAATGGTTTTGTTTTAGAACAATGTTAACCAAGACTACACTACAATCCATGGTCAACGGAAGACCCTAAGTGAATGATTTGTAGATGTGAAACCACCATCAACAAACAGATTTTCCCCACTCACATACCTTGCATCATCACTAGCTAAAAACAATACAGCATTTGCAACATCCTCCCTTACCAGTTCAACACCCTGCAGATTAGCGTTTTTCCCGATAAAAGACCGGAAACCCGCCTTCGCATCGTCGGTTCTTTCGTCTTCATGCAAATGCGCCAAAGCCAAATCGGTCAAAACCGCATAAGGTGAAACACAGTTGACCCGAATCCCATGGTTACCGAGTTCAGCTGCCACACTCTTGGTGAGTCCCAACACCGCATGCTTGGACCCTGTGTATGCGTGTGGACCCAACCCCCCGATAGCACTCGCGACACTACAGAGAGAAACAATCGCTCCCTTCTTTAACGGGATCATAACCCGAGCCGCATGTTTCATCCCAATAAACGTACCCTTGACGTTTACATCAAATACCTTTTCGAACGTTGATATGGAGAATTCACGGATATCAGGACAGGGCGGCCCGCCCATTCCAGCATTGTTGACCATGATATCGAGCGTACCAAAAGTGTTGACCGAAAAGTCAACCGCACCGGAAATGTCATCTTCAATGGTGACATCACCGTGAATGAAGCGAGTGTTGTCACCAAGAATTTGACATAACTGTTGACCGAGGTTGTCGTCAATATCGACTACACAAACTTTTGCACCGTGTTTATGAAAAAGACGAACAATGCTCTCACCAATACCAGTAGCGCCACCGGTTACCAAAGCAACCTTCCCTAATAATCTGAACGATTAAGCGCATATCAAGCCGTAGTTGTAGTACACAAACAAATAAACTACATAAATTGTTTTTGTTTGCTTACCTTTGAGCAACAAGAGGAGCATCACTAGAACCAGTGGTAGTCATTGCAAGAATTTCACCTTTTTATTAAACTCAACTCACTGCAGATTAACCAAAACAATGGTCTTTTATAAAAAAAAGCTATAGTTAAAGATGCAAGTGGGCTTCATTTTAAAAGAAAAAACACCATGGATACAGTGATACGCTATTGAATTCTAACCACATGATAAACATATGGATCGCAATTCACACAAGTCTAAAAACCCCTGTACCTAACTTGTACAACGTCTTTTTTTTTCTAACTGTTAGAACCCTTTAATAAAAAACTCACAGGACTCCACCAATACCCTGCTAAATATGGGATCAGGCTAGCTAGAGCTTGTGCTAGACATGTTTCTTTTAGAACGGCTAATCACACACTGTCTAAACCTACACCTAAATCTACACCAGTTTCCACAACGGGACTGGAATCCTCAACCACTTGTGAAGGAACACAATCACACATACTACACACTTTGATACCGCTAGGCTACAGCCTACAAGCCCTTTGGTTTACGCTGGACAGGTGAACGTCAAGAGCGACTCCACTTGAAGGATGAAAACTCACATGCTAATATCTTGGATTCTAGTAAAGCATGATTACCCATCTTTGTCTCTATACGAAACATTTGCATTATTGGTTATGTTGCTCATTGATAAAGACACAAGGCAAAAACTTTTCACAAAAGCTTTATACATATCCACAAAGTTCCCTATAACCCCAATCTCCATTATGCTCAATTCAAATTCAATCTTTCTTAAAAGACAAAGTCGGTGGGGTTTCCCACTGGCTTTGTCTCCGCCCCTAAACTTTTATAATATTACATTTCAAGCCCCTCAGTTTTGCTACAGTCCCTCCACTTTTGGAGTAATCAATTTTAGTCTCTTATCTAACTTCACTATTTTTCTACTTTAATTGACTTGAAAACTAAAAAAAATCTTCACAAAAAAATCTACTAACACAAGAGAAAACCATACTGATCCTCGTACCATTCAATATTGTCCGCTTTTCTCACGATGGGTTGCCCATCGAGAAACTCACAGATTTGTTTTTGGTTTTCCTACTACTCCAATCTGGGCATGCTTAACTCTGGAGTTTAAATACACTCTGGTCACAGTTGATGTAAGATTTGCCAAGGATGTTTAAATGGATGATGCTAATATTCTCTATATCGTTACTAAGCTATATGAAAGTAATCTTCAGAGCAGTGGCGAAGCTTCGCCCCCCCCCCCCCCCCCCCCCCCCATTTTTCCGAAACCAGGGGTGGAAACGTATATACCTAAAAAATTTCTATAGGAAAGTACTATTCATAACACTACGCGTCGAAAAGTTCGAGGGGTCGGGCGCCCCTCGGACGTAGCCTAAGCTGCGCCCCTGCTTCAGAGTATCAGATCCCTAACCTTAAATATATCGAATTAGATTCGATCATAACATCGTAACAAAGGCAGTTATTAAAGAGACAACAAGAATAAGAAACAAAAGATCAGTTAACTAACCAGAACGAATAAGAAGATCAACGTTGCCGGAAAATAAGTGATCGGCGGTTGAGGATTCAGTTAAAATGATGACGTCACTTCGCACTCAAAAGCACTTTGCCACTAGTGAGAGTGTGAGGGACTTGTGGAACTTGAAAATGGAATACCACATTTTAAAGCAAAAAAATAATAATAAAATAATGAAATATTAAGGAAAAAATACAAATAGAATATATGAAGGTGTGCTGGTACAAGGATGTTCATAGGATCGTCCGAAATGACAAAACCAAAGGATCAACAAATCAAAATCAATCAGTAATGCTTTAGTGGTGATTACGGGTATTTAAGTTTCATTTATGGGGGTCTGGATGAGTTTTTCTCTCCAGATCTCAAGTTCGAGTCTGGATGATAGGGGTTTTTCATTGAGGGGTTTAAATTGAGGATCTATTGTGCGAGGGGGCTTTCTAGCGCAGACACGGTTGAGACAATGTATGCTAGACCTCCCAACATTCACGAATAATTCACACCTTTCAAGAAAAAAAGAGTAAATTGTCATTTTAGTCCCTGAGGTTTTGTCCAAATTGTCATTTTAGTCCAAATAGTCTTTGTTTCTTCTCTAGGTCCGTGACTTTTCTATTTTTTGCCATTTTGATCACATTGCCTAACTCAGTCTAAAAATCTGGTTATAACCAGGGGTATTTTTGGCATAACTGTTGTGTAGTGATAACCAGGAGTAGTTTACAACATAATTTATAAACTCATAATAATTTAATGCCAAAAAATACCCCTAATTATAACCTGGTTTTTAGACTAAGTTAGGTAATGTGATCAAAATGGCAAGAAAAAGGAAAAGTCAGAGACCTAGGGAAGAAAAAAAACTATTTTGACTAAAATGGCAATTTGGACAAAAACTCAGGGACTAAAATGACAATTTACTATAAAAAATCAACATCAAATTGATGTTTTTAGAAGAAAAAAAACATTTATCGAAGATCGAGATGCCCGGGGACCAATTCTATATTTTTTTATATATTTAAGTTATATCTGAACCAAACTCATAATTTTATTTACTTAACTTTGTACACAAGTATATGGATATCGGTATAAGAATCGCTCGATATGAAAAAAAAACAAAGTGATAATATGACTGATCTAGGGGTGGTATGTTTAACATGATTCTTAAAAAAAATCTATATCATAACTAAGCTGATATATTTTTTATTCTAGAATTTTATAAAAGAATTGATACAACGATATAGGAACACTAAAGTATTTTCTTTCTTCGGATCGAATAATTGAGAATTGTGTATTTGAAGTATTTTTTTGAGTAAATTTCCGTTTTGCTACCTGTGGTTTGCTCACTTTAACGGTTTTGCCCCAAACCTTTCAAAATAGCCATTTTACTCCCTGATCTTTGAAGGCCATCTTGATTTTGCTCCCCGCCCCTTAACCTCATCCATTTATGCTGTTAACCCATGTCACGTGCAAATCACCTGAGGGACATTTATGTCTTTTCCCAACCATGTCTTTAATAAAACCCTAACTACTCCTTATTATAATCTTATCACCCTTTTCCCCAGACATTTCACCCTAATCGATGTTCATCTCCCAAAGCGAAATCACTCTCAAACCCTAAACATTCTCCCAAAACGAAATCATTCAGGATCATCGACGATTGAAGTGCAATGTCAATGTGGTTCATTCGTCCTAAGGGACAAGAGGTTGATGTAGAGACACTGTATGGTGAGTTTTTTAAACCCTAACATTGATCATGTAACACTGATCATCTATTGAACCCTAACACTGATCATGTTGTTATGTTTTTTCAGATAATCCTACTTTTTTCTCACTGAAGATTCATCATGGGGGATCTTTCACAAAGTTTCCTAACAGGATTTACTTAAAAGGTCAGGTAGACTATGTTGACTTCGTAGACAAGGATGAATTTTCAGTTCATGAAGTAAGTTATATGATGTTAGAACTAGGCTACTCTGAAAAAGAGTTGATTTTTTACCATTTCAAAGTGTTTGATGAAGATTTGAACTTTGGATTGAGGGCTTTAGGAAATGACTCTGATGTGCTCAGCTTTTTGTCTTGTGTGGGAGATCATAAGTTGATGGAAGTATATACTGAGCATGGTGAAACTTTAGTTGAAACTTATTTTATATCTCCTAATTGTAAAGTTAGGATTCATGAAATAAATGACGATGATGATGATCTACCTGTTAGGAATACACAAGAAATATTGTCAAGGGCTTCCAGGAGACTAGCATTAGAGTATAATGTAGGTGATGCTAGGACTAGACAAACTGATGTGCTGGTTAATCAAAATGTTGTTGAAGATAGCCAAGTTGAATTAGATCAGAGTCAGGTATTGAATGCTGGAAGTAGTCAAACTGAGGTTAATCAAAAAGATGTGGAAGTTAGGGAAGTTGAATTAGATCAGAGTCAAGTATTGAATGATGTTGAATTTAGCCAAGTTGATGATGAGGGTAGTGAGGCTGATGATGAGGGAGTTGATGGTGAGGGTAGTGAGGCTAGTGATAGTGAGGATAGTGATTATAAGCAGGGCAAAGATGATGTTGAGGCTAGTGAAGATGAAGATGTGAACCTAGTTGAGGAGCCTGCAAATAGTGTTGAAGAGGAAGATGATTCTGATGATTCAGATTACATAGTAGATGAAGATAATAGGATTGCTGATGTAGTTGTTGATATGCAGAATTTTAGTAGTTATGTGGATCATGACATAGAGGAAGAGCCTTTAGAGTACAATCATTTAAGTGACTCAGAGGGTATGGGACTTAATGCACATTTAGATGACTTTGACAGCTTAACTGATGAGGAAAATGACCCACCCCTTAAGATACAACTGAGGAGGGAGAGAAGGAAACAAAAAAGAAGGAATGATCCTGTGGCTGACCCATTCTATCTTGGTCAAGTTTTTGCAGAAAGGAAGGAGATAAGGGCCCTAGTTAAGAAGTTGGTTGTGTCTAGCAAAAGGAAACTGAAGATTATAAGGAATGATCCAGTTAGGTTTAGGGTGATTTGTGAAGGGTTTAAACAAGATGGTGGTAAGGGTAAAGAGGGGAATTCAGATGCAAGTAAGGGTAAAAAGGGAAATGCAGCTGCAAATAAGGGTAAAAATGTCAAATCTGCAACAACAAGTGGTGGTGATAAAGGGGAATCTTCATCCAAAAAAGGTGGTCCAAAGGGTGTGGGTCCCAAGGGTAAAGCTTTAATGCACAAACCTACCACAAGGTCAGAAACTAGATCCAAAAAACATGCAACCACATGTCCATGGATACTTTATATCTCCAATGCAAACAGAGAAGGGTCTTGGGTAGTGAAGACTTACATAAATGAACACAAGTGCTTTCAAACAAGATCTGTGAAGCTGTGTACTGTTACTTGGTTAGCAAAGGAGATAGAGCCTACAGTTGCAGTAAATCCTTCTATTCCTCTAAAAGCACTGCAAGATACTTTCCAAAGGAAGCATCAGATCTCAGTTTCTTTGCAAAAGATGTTCAAGGCAAAAGGGCTTGCAAAACAGAAGATAGAGGGGGACTACAGGGCTCAGTATGCAATTCTGAGAGACTACAGTGAAGAACTCATGAGGTCTAACCCAGGAACAACAGTAACAATTGATGTAGAGCCTGAAGCTAATCCTAGTAGCCCAACAAGACAGTTTAGAAGGATCTACATATGTTTAGGTGGTTTGAAGGCAGGCTTTAAGCTTTGTGGAAGGCCACTATTGGGTTTGGATGGAGCCTTCATGAAAGGTCCTTTCCCAGGACAAGTGTTAACAGCAGTTGGCCTAGACTCCAACAATGGAATATATCCTGTGGCCTATGCCTTGGTTGAAGCTGAAACCAAAAATTCATGGGTTTGGTTCTTGAATTGTCTAGGACATGACTTAGATCTTCAGAGAGATTCATACTTCACATTTATCACTGATAGGCATAAGGTAACTTTATTTGTCATTCTGCAACACTAATTCATTCTAACATTAACTATCATTGTTAACATTAACTGCCATTGTTCATTTTAGGGCCTCATTCCAGCCATACAACAGGTGTTTCTATATGCAGAACACAGGTTCTGTTTGAGGCATGTGCATGAAAATATGAAGCCTAGGTGGAAGGGTGAGCTATATAAGAATTTGTTATGGAAATGTGCATCTTCAACTACTGTAGCTTACTTTGAACAAGCAATGAAGGAGGTTCTAGCCACTGATGAGGGTTTATATCAATGGTTAAGGGAGATTCCACCTGTTCACTGGACCAGAGCCTATTTTAGTGGTATGTCAATATTGTAACTTCATTTAGTAATGTATTGTAAATATTGTAGGTGAATTGTAACTTCATTTAGTAATGTTTATCATTTGTAACTTGTGTTATGCAGGTAGGGCTATCAGTGATGTGCTTCTTAACAACTTGTGTGAAGTTTTCAACAGACAGTTGGTTGAAGGAAGGGACAAGCCTGTTATAACATGTCTAGAGTATATTAGAGAGTATTTGATGAGGAGGAATGTTGCTGTGCACATACTGATTTCAAAGAGTGAAGGTCACTTGACACCAACTGCTACTGAGATTTTTGACAAGATAAAGGAACATGTGGCTACCATCTGCTTGTCCAACAACCCTTGTTCCACCAAAGCACCACAAGCAAGTTGGCAGGCCAAGAAAGAAGAGGAAGAAAAGTGTAGAAGAGTTGACTGAACAGGCATCGAAGCAAGGGAAGCTGTCTAGGGTTGGTCAAACTGTGAAATGCACAAAGTGTGGTGGGAAGGGGCATAATCAAAGGTCTTGCAAAGGAACTGCAGATGGGTCTCAGTCCAATGTTTAAGTTTTAGCTGTTTGTGGTTAGGTTTATAATGGTTTAAGTATGTATGTGATAACAATCATCCTCTTTTGCTGACATTATGACTGTATTACCCTATGGCCTGAATTTTGGTGTTTCTTATGGGTTAAGGCTTGCTTATTATATCAATGACAATGTTATGGTTGGTTGTTATGTATTTAATGTCTTTTATGTATTTTATACTGCAGTTTTGGTCATGGTCTTGTTTATGTTATGCATGCAATTTATTGTATGTTGTTTTGGTGTTCTTTAATGCATGCAGGTATGATTTGGTCTTCTTTTGGTCTTGGTCAGTTATTGCAGGTTTGATTTGGTCTTGTTTTAGTGTTCTTTATCATATGCAGGTAATGATTTGGTGTTGTTTTGGTCTTGTTTTGGTTTGGTTTGGCCTAGGTCAGTTTTAGTGTCTGTTGGGTCTTGTTTTGGTTTGTTCTTGTTTTGGTTTGGTCTTAGTCAGTTTTAGTGTCTGTTTGGTCTTCTTTTGGTTTGGTCTTACTCAGTTTTAGTGTCTGTTTGGTCTTGTTTTGGTTTGTTAAGTTTTGGGTTTGATTTGGCTGCAAACCAAACATACCAAACAGATTAGCATAACTGTACAAAGTGGTCGAAATTTTGCCGTTGTCCGGTCTTGTTTTGGTTTGTTAAGTTTTGGGTTTGATTTGGCTGCAAACCAAACATACCAAACAGATTAGCATAACTGTACAAAGTGGTCGAATTTTTTTCGTTGTCCGTATGTAATGTCAACGATGTCAAAACCAAACATATCAACAAAAAAACTCAACTGTGCCAAACAAGTAAACTGCTTTCATTACAGTTCCAAAATACATCAGTTCCAAAATACATCACTTCCAACAAACATTCTTCGATAACAAACCTACAACACTGATTATTCCTAATTACAAAATACCTAGGTCATTTTTTTAGCAACAAGAAGATGCAAAACATCCATGGCAACACTAACAAAACTTTAAGCTTCCTGTTTTCTTTCGTAGCAGCTCTTGCAATGGATTCGTTCCTGTTACACCTCTCCAATAAACCATGTATGATTTCAGCAGATCGTCGACACATGGGTGGATCTGACCACTTCACAAAGCCATGTTGAGCACATAGATAGAACCTCCTTCCTGGATTAGCTCGAGTCCAAGATGTCACGTTCGAGGTTGGAGATCCACAAGCACAGTGTACGTCTGCCATGGATTTAGGGTTTTTCTTTGTTGATGGGGAAGAAGATGAATGGGGGGCGATAATGGTTGTTAGGGTTTTAAATATGATTCATTAAAGATGGTTGGGAAAAGACATAAATGCCCCTCAGGTGATTTGCACGTGACATGGGTTAACAACATAAATGGATGAGGTTAAGGGGCGGGGAGCAAAATCAAGATGACCTTCAAAGATCAGGGAGTAAAATGGCTATTTTGAAAGGTTTGGGGAAAAACCGTTAAAGTGAGCAAACCACAGGGAGCAAAACGGAAGTTTACTCTATTTTTTTTTCTAAAGTTTTACAAAAGAATTAAGATATCCATTTAAGAACAAAATCGATATCTTACTCTTCATATCGAAAAATCAAAGTGTACGAATTAAGCTGATCATTTTTTCTTTGTATGTATTAGAACCAGATGAGTAAATTACTATTTGAGTCCCTATGGTTAATTTATTTTAACTAGTTTAATCTAACCAGGTGAGTAAATTACTATGTGTGGTTTCAATGAGTCCCTATGGTTAATTTGTTTTGAGAAAAATGCCCGGATAGTCCCTGTGGTTTCGTATTTTTTCACCTATAATCCCCAACTTTCTAAAATTACCTGAATAGTCCCTAACTTTTCATTTTTTGTTCCCGGGTAGTCCCTGGGTCTAACTTCAGTTTGTTTTCTCTGTTAAGTGGGTGTGAAATGACAAAAATACTCTTTCCTTGAAAATGCCAAACCACAGGGACTATCCGGGCATCTTCTTCATTTTTATTTATAAAACCCCACCACCACACTTCATCTTCAACCTCCACCCACCATCACCCTCCTCCACCCTCCACCATCACCGCCACCGCCACAGTCACTCTCCACCAAATCAAATGCAGAAATTAACCTCTCACATCCCTATCATTTCTTTCAGAATTGCAAAACACCTCCATAACACAACCAATCGAATCTGTCTACCGATCGGAAAATCATCGAAGTATTGGTGTTTACCTGAGAAATTGCGGCTGCCTCCGTCGTCTGCCGCTCACCGAAAAGACGGCACACCACCGTCAACGACCATCATCTTCATCGTCCTCATCGTCTCATCATCTTCACCGCCGCCTTAGCGGCGTTTCTGGTCACCGGAGCGACGGCTCCGTCGTCTGCACACTATCGCACCACCATAGAGGGGTGACCAGCACTGCTTCTCCATCCTGATCTCTCTCTCCCTCGCTATTTCTCTCTCTACAGTCCTCTCTCTCTCTCTCTCTTCGATCTCTAGTCTGGTGTGGGTGTGAGCGGCTATGGATGTGTTCGAGGAGGAGTGGAGGTGTGCGACAACCATAAAAGATGGCGCCGGAGCTCGGCCGGCACCTCCGGCTCTGGTCACCGGACCTGTAACGAGAGAGAGAGATCACGAGGGTTTTGGCTGAATGTTGAAAGTGAGAGTGAAGGTTTTAATTTTTGTTTCTTTTAGAGAAAAATGCCCGGATAGTCCCTGTGGTTTGGCATTTTTAAGGAAAGGGTATTTTTGTCATTTCACACCCACTTAACAGAGAAAACAAACTGAAGTTAGACCCAGGGACTATCCGGGAACAAAAAATGAAAAGTTGGGGACTATTCAGGTAATTTTAAAAAGTTGGGGACTATATGTGAAAAAATGCGAAACCACAGGGACTATCCGGGCATTTTTCTCATTTATTTTAACTAGTTTAATCTAACAAGATGAGTAAATTACTATGTGTGGTTTCAATTTGTTTATTATTAACTACTTTTTTGTTTCGTTTTTTTTTGGTGATAAGTAAGATCAGGTCACATGGGCAGTTTCTCTGTTAAGTGGGTGTGAAATGACAAAAATACCCTTTTCTTAAAAATGCCAAACCACAGGGACTATCCGGGAACAAAAAATGAAAAGTTGGGGACTATTCAGTTAATTTTAGAAAGTTGGGGACTATAGGTGAAAAAAATGCAAAACCACAGAGACTATCCGGGCATTTTTCTCATTTATTTTAACTAGTTTAATCTAACCAGATGAGTAAATTACTATGTGTGGTTTCAATTTGTTTATTATTAACTTTTTTGTTTCGTTTTTTTTTTTTGGTGATAAGACTAAAGGGTATGGAGAGGATGAGCTCGGATGGGTTGAGCCGCCACGTAGGCGCCACGTAGGAGTGGCTTGGATGGGATGAATCTAGAGGGGTGGAGAGGGATGGAGGATGAGGCCCCACAACAATAAAAAAATATAAAATTTTAGAGAGAGAGAGAGAGAGAGGAGAGACAAAGATAGAGAGAGAGAAGAAAGGAGGCTCGTCTGAATCGGCGTGGGGGAGACGAATGAGCCGGGCCGGGGCTAAGGGGGGCGGTGTGGGGGCTCGGCGCCGAACCTAGCCGGGGCTAGCCGACCCCCATACCCATTAGTCTAAGTGAGATCAGGTCACATGGGCAGTGGTCAAGATTGTGTTGCCAAATGGACGGTGGTCAAGCAAAAAAGAACGTGGCGTACTTTTAAATTCTTTTGTTTAAATCAATTTTTGGTACACGGTTGCCATAATAAAAAGAGTTAATTACTCTTTTCGTTTATATGTTTTGTTAAAAATCACTATTTTAGTACATTAGTTTAAAAATTACGATTTCAGTTCATGTGATTTCACTTTCATAACCATTTCAGTCCCCGTGGTTTCACTTTCGTAACCATTTCAATCCATTTATTCTGTTAGTATAGGGACTGAAATGGTTACGAGGTGGACTGAAATGGTTACGAAAGTGAAACCAGATGGACTGAAATCGCAATTTTTAAACTAATGGACTGAAACAGTGATTTTTGACAAACCACAAGGATGAAAACAGTAATTAACTCTAAAAATATTTTATTTTAATAAAATATGTAAACTATATAGCTAAATGTTTATATTTATCAATCACCTACTTACGATATACAAATTACTAAATGATCATCAATTATTGTTATATTAACAATAACAACTTCCTTCATAAAAAAATGTTTGTGTGGACCTCACGGAAGTTTCCCCTTTAGTTGGTTTAAGGAAAGACGGGTTTGTAGCTAGACAAACAGTAAGGAAGGCATAATCAAAGAAAGTGGATAAGCACGCTAAAGCTTGCGCAGAGAACCAACATGTCTTTGTCCTTTTTGCCTTTGACACATTTGGTTCCCTAGTGCCGAAAGCTATCCACTTCTTGAACAGGGTCCAACGGGTCACCCACAACAATTATTCAACCCCAGGGGACAGTGGTTTGTCTTTGGAAGGTTAGGGTTTACAATTCAGAAATGGGTGACAACGCAGCTTGTTGCTCGTCTACCTTCCAAAATTTTGTTTTGTTTCAAGATTAATCTTTTTGTCAGCTAAATAAAGATAGTGTAACCAACATGAATATAAATAAAAATAAAAAAAAAATAAAAACTTTTTTTGGATGATATGCAATTCACGTTTGATTCCTTTCTTAGCGTTATCCACCGTTGCCTAATATACAAAAGTACATGATTCACTTAGTATTATACGTATGGTATTTTTTATTTACCTTTATGTATATAGTGTTTAAATTTTATTGGGAGCTTAATTTTTAGACATACTAACCGTCTATACAAAGTATTAGAGTGTGTTTAAACGCATAAAGTGGTAAGGGTTGGGGTATGGTTAATCATTCTAGAGTGTTTGAGTGATTCTCTACCCAATAATATTATGTCATGTCCACTCCTCATTTTACACTCAATCACTAAGTATGGTCAAACACCCCTCAATTAAAAAAAAACTTGATTGTTTGAGTGATCATCTCTCCTCTCTCTCTCCTCTCAATCAACCCATTCAATCATCGGTGACTGTACACCGATTCTCCCATCCCCACGGTGAATCACCAAAACCCTTCATCATCGCGGTATGGTCACCGCTCAGTGACTCCCCCTCCCCGATTAACACCCCGCAAACCTCACCGCCCACCCTAATATTTGATAGTTGAATTACCACTTTCATATAATTTGACTTCACATGTTATATCGTTGAAAGTAATTGTAATTTTTTTTTTTTTTTTTTGAATATAATGGAAGACATAGTAGTGGATTTAAATGTGATGGTGGGGCATGATGAGCTAGAACAGGTGTTTTCTCTGGCTGTAGTTTTCTGTTTTGATCCATTACAATTTAGAGCAAAAATGCATTGATAACAGTTATGATAAACTTTTATGGGTTTATGTTCTTCTTAATAAAGTTCACAACAAGCAAAACAAATGTTTTGAAAACCGGTTTAAATCGGTCGATTGAATCGGTTAAACCGGACGCCGGAAGCTTGGCCAGCACGAATCATACCAGTAAACTGAGAAAACGACAAAGAAATTGTACTGCTGGTAAATTGGGTTATACCGGTATACCTTTTAGTATAATTTAGCGCCAAAAAATGTTAAAATTTGAACTTTTAATTTTTTATGCGCCAAAAAAGGTGAGGGTTTACCTTCTTAGTAAAATTTAGCGCCCAAAAAGGTAACAATAGTGAATTTTGGATTATTTTATGAGTTGAAATTGTATATTATGGATTTAAAGAGTAAATTAGTTAACCCGGTTGAACCCACCGGTACAATGCGGTTCAACCGGTTGAATAATTTCTGAGCCTAAACCGGTACGATATTACGATTTAAAAACCGGTTTTTAAAATATTGAGCAAAACAGTTAAAACATGGTTCATATGTAGTGATGTTAGAAATTTACAACTCTCTTCGCCAATCATTGTATCTAGAGTAAATTGTTATTTTTGTCCCTGTGGTTTATTGCTAATTGTTATATTTTACAAATTCGAAAAGTCATGAAATTTACACATCAACGTTTTAATTTATTGCGATTTTAGTCCACATGCTATGTAGTTAATATCCTGATATATCAATGATATATCGGTTATCGGTCTCATGCCGAGATATCGGTTCAAAATATCGGTCAGAATATCCGTACTGATAATATCAGCGATATTGACCGATATTTGACCGATATATCACTGATATTGTGACACCTCCGAAATTTTATCGAATAACATGGCAACACGTGTCCGATAAACTCTCAAATATTCCTTATATGTTGGACGAGAGGGACAAATTTTTTATCAAAATATGGAAGATTGATAGTGGAGGGATCAAATGTGAATAAATGCCAAAATTTTGGCTTTTGACGGTCCCTTATGACTCGTAAGACATTCAAAACTCTGTGGGCGCCGAAGGTCCTTACGGACCGTAAACCACAACCCTTACGGTCTGTAAGGGGTCTACATAACAGCAGCTGGCAGCTGTAGTCTTTTGATACCTAGCTCGCAAAATGCCACCCTTCTTCAGCTTCCTCCACTTATGTGGACACTAATCAACATCAAGGAAGCCTTGCCAACACTTGACATCATCACATGAGGCTTGAACAAGTATAATTAGGCCTCATTTCCACTCATTCCAACTTGCACCTTTCAAATTCTCACTCTCACTTCTATTGGAGCAGCTTCTGATCTATAGAAGCCTCCTCTCTAGAGTTATAATTCTCCCTTGAACACTTGTAAGTGTTCTCCCTAGTTCTTTTCCATTCCTAGGCTAGTTATTAGCTGAAAGTCAAGCAAATTGACTTTTGCTTTCACTTTCGATTCTGACCATTTTGAATCGAACTTGGCTACGTGATCGTAATAATGAAGGTGTTAATCCCTTGTGATTACACCCTCTGAAGATCACGTTAAGTAGTCGAAATGACGAGTCAAAGTTATGTTAAATAAAAAGTCAAAACACAGATTTTTGCAAATTACGCTAAATGAATTTCTAAGTATCAAAACCTTAATTTTTGTCATTATAACAGTTCATGTAACATATTAGGACATGTTTGATCATGTTTAACTCGTCATTTCTCGCTTAGATCTAACACCCCAAAAGTATAAAATTATATATGTATAAGTATAAGTTGGTCATAACCAAGGGTAATGTAACTAGGAATAATTAACCTAATTAATATAGGTTTGAAAACAATAAAGAAACTTGAAATAATTAACCTTTTTATAAACTTTGGAACTAGAGGGACTAAAAGGGGCAAATATGAAAATGTTTTAATTAAAAGAAAACTGAAAACCAAAACACACACACATGTGTGTGTGGTTGGTCGACATATGCAGAGAGCAAAAAGGGGGGAACCTCTCAAAACCCTAACTCACAATTTTCATCAAAATCAAAGAAGAAAAACGGATTAAAATTAGAGCCAAGTTGAATTAAGTGATCACTTAAGTTAGGAGATCACAAGATATGTTTAATTTTGATATTTGGTGAAGTTATGAATTTATGATGAACACTCTTAGATGAAATTCTAGAGTGAATGTTACACATTATGGCAAAATTGTGTTGATTTCAAGTCTAGAAACAAACCCTGGATGTGAATTTGGGGATTTTGTGCCTTAAACTAGTGATTGAAGGATTAACCTTGTATATGATAAATGGGTTTTATGATAATATGATGAACACTTGAGTTAGAGTGGTAAAATTGTAAAATTTGATGTTTTTATGCAAGTTCTAGATGTTGTTCATGTACATTAGACATAGAGACTTGAATATGATGTTAAAACTTGGTTAAAAGTTAACCATGAATTTGATAATAGATGCATAAAAAAATATCGGCCACAAGATGCTCGTTAAAATGCCTAAGTAAATCTTGATATGTTGAAAATATGAAAGAATCGCGTAATTGACTAATTTGACAAATTACGTGTGATATGTGATAATACGAGTTCTAAACGATGAAGTTAATTGAACTCTATAGGCAAGTCGGGCGAAGCGTCAAGCGGACAAGAGGGAGCGGATGCACGTTTGAAAGATAAGCTCTAAGGTACGTGACTTGTTGTTTCGTTACATTCTTGTAGACAAATTTGGTCATAGATGTGTCTTATGTATGATAATAGCAAAAATTGGATGCGTTTGGTATGTTTGCAAAAATGATGGAATTCATTAAAACAACCAAACAGGTCAAAACAAAATAGTTAGCTAATTGGTGGTTTTAAGTGATTTGAATGTCACGCCAATAAACCGGTAAATTGGATGAGTAAGCCGAGTATCGGATACGTCAAAATTTGATTGATGAATCTAATATTTGAGTAAAACTTAGATAACAGAATTTCCTTGAGTTATTGACGGAAAAACTTATGCTTGAATCAAAGAAGTCAAGCGGACAATAACGCGTATGCAAACCATGTAGTGGGAGCGGGATACGCGAGTTTTTAATAAGCCAGGAAGTGGGTAAAATGGCAAAGGATTAACCCTCGCCAAAAGATATAAGAAATGGTGTTAAACGAAACGGGTTGAATAATTTCATAAGGGATTTATAAGCCGTTAGCTTATAAATCAAGATTATTGCGAACCCGAGGTATTAAATATGTAGGTAAATATATTACAGTCGTTTAGAAATAAGTTTCATGTAAAACGGACAAGAATTGTGGAAGTTATGAGTAAAGCAGTAAAATATGGCAATGCTGGGCAAAAATGCAGACCCAGCTGCAAACTTTCTGTCGAAACGAGGTTGTCGCGCCCCGCAACGGAATAAGTTAATATCGGTCGCGCCCCGCTAGGGATCTCGCGCCCCGCGAAGGCCTAGGCTAATATCGGTCGCGCCCCGCGAGGGGCATAATAACTGGCAAAAATGGCTGATTTGATTATTTTGCCTTGCGAACTTGTTTAAATATGTTATAAAACTCTCATAACTAATGTTTATGACGGTTTTGTTTATAGGTGATCAGTTTGAACTTTTGGATGGCGATTGATGAGGCTGTCGTGGGCCGCTCAAAAAATAATAACCTAACTTTACCTATAGACAGGGTAAGTCGGGTGTCGAATCCACGAGGAGCATGTGGTTAGTGTTACGCGTTTTGTTTGTAAATTATACTAAACTAAATGATGATTATAAAACTGATATGAAATTAAAAACACATGAAACAAGTTGCAATTAAGAGAAAGATTGAGTTGTAATAAAGAATGATGAGAAAAGGTGATCACTCCGGGATTCAGATTATGTAATTACTAATAGCCTAGTTCTGTTTTTATTGGATGCTATTGATTGAATAGTAAATCTGTCACATCTACCAATTATCTATGCAGTTCAAAATCTTAATATTAATTGATCAGATAAATATTAAAACAAACATACATATAAATCATTCAATCAACAAAAACATAATTGGATTCAAAACATAATTATAACTCTGACTGTCACTTAGGATTTGTCTGTCACATAAATAATATAATCATGTAAATAGTCGGCTGTCACCCGACTACAAATCCAAATCTCAATACAAAACAGAAACTAGAATTAAAAGTGTCTCACAAGAATCATTCACCTGGAGTGTCCACGAGAGAATTAGCCGCTCATGATGCTTGTGCGATCCTCAATAGCTTGAAAGAATGTTGAATTCATGATCGAATCGGATCTTGTGGTTGATGATAATTATGATGATGATGGTTGAATGCTCCCCCTCAGTTGTATTGACGGCTGCCAAAGAAAGTATACGGCTCCTTCCCAAAAAAAATGTGATTGGCCCAATAATTCATGATGGATAATGATGATGTTGGGCTGAGAGTTTTAGAGCCCAAAATATCATGAAGTGGCTGCCAATCAATCGTGAATCATCAGGCCCACCCCCTTAATGTTGGCTGCCTATATTGGAATAATAATAAGAGTAAACTGCCATTTTGGTCCTTGTGGTTTGGCCAGTTTTGCCATTTTAGTCCAAATCTCAAACTTATTACAACTGGGTCCCTGTGGTTTGAATTTTATTGCCATTTTAGTCCAAAACTCAAAATCTCTGAATTTTGACTGATTTAATGACCCTTTTTTGTCCTTTTCCTTAATTTAGTGAAGGGGCATTTTAGTCCATCTGATTTTAATATAGTGTATTAATAATTAAGATGATGTCTCACCATCATCTTCCCCAAATGAGATGCTGATTAAAAAACCCTTAACCCAAACCCTAATTCCACATCCACCTTCAACTCCACCACCGCCTATATCTCTCTCTAAAGACCACCCACTGCTACCATACACCATTTCCTTGTGTCCACCACAACCACATCACCTACAACCATAAACCACCATTGACCACCACCACTATAATACACCGCCGCTGCCACCTCTATAAGCCACAACTCCGACCGTTAAGATCATCACCATCTCCGGCCGTTAATACACCGCCGCTGAACACCACAATAAACCACCACCACTAATACCTCCTCCTTTCCACCCTCAACTCCGATCTCCTCTTGCTATCTCCACTTTGAACCCCCAATGCCGCCACCATTCAGATCCATAAACCTAACTGCTTCTGCAACTCTAAATCGGTGAACAAAATCGTTTAGTTCTCTCATAATGCTGGTTTGATGTTGTTTATTGATTTGTGTTTGATGTTGTTGATTGAGTTGTTTTTGGTTTGATTTTGACTTAGATGTGTGTGATCTGTTGTGACTTTGTGTTACTTTGGTTTGATTTGTTTAGAGATTACTTCAGGTGGTTTGATTTGTTTATGAATTTGTGTTACCTTGATTGAATTCCTAATAATTATGTATTGTCTTCTAATCAATTTTATGTTACTTATTCTAGTTGCAGATACATATGAATTCCTAATAATTCTACAGTTGTAAATCCTATATTGTTTGTTTGCAAATTCATTATTCTTGAATACATTGTTTCGTAATTTTTGTTGCTAATTTATTGGCAGATTAATATGGATAATTTGAATGAATCTGTTGTGTATCATGATGGGGAAAGAGGGGAAAGAGAGAGGAGAGATGAGAGAGGGGAGAGAGAGGGGTGGGGGTGGGCAGGTGGGCAAAATGACCAAAATGCCCTTCACTAAATTAAGGAAAAGGACAAAAAAGGGTCATTAAATCAGTCAAAATTCAGAGATTTTGAGTTTTGAACTAAAATGGCAATAAAATGCAAACCACAGGGACCCAGATGTAATAAGTTTGAGATTTTGACTAAAATGGCAAAACTGGCCAAACCACAGGGACCAAAATGGCAGTTTACTCTAATAATAATGATCCCCAACATTATAAATTATGGCTGTTTAAATTGTAGGTAATGATGATGTCTCATGATTTGATCACGTGTAGGCATCCCTTTTCCAGCCGTAAGTCACATGTTGAAGCCGTAAACCCCATACTAATTGTTCTGTTACTTTTTGCTATGCCATGCACAACAGCCGTAAGTTACGCATCCATTCCGTAAACCAAAATTATATGTTACTGTTTCTTTTTGTGAACACAATAGTTGCATGCAACGTAATAATAATGAATCCTTCATAAAAAACCACATGATACTTCCTTTTTTCCTTTTCACAAGAAATCTATGAAGACTGGTCTCCGGCCTTCTTGGGACTGGCTAAGGACCTCCGTTCCCCTTCGTCTCAGTCTAACGGTACTCCGGTAAGTCATGGCCGGCCGGAAGGGGTAAGCCGTGATCGGCCGGTAGAAACTCCGGTATCGCCGTTACATGACTATGGGGGAAATGGAGCGTCGGGAGATGAAGAGCCTTGCATGGGGTTTTCCCATGCACAGGTTGTCTCACCCACGCGTGATAATTGCCAAGTCCCTAGGTCAGATATTTCGGCTGGACCCACATTTTTTAATGATGAGAACATTGAAGTGGAGGAGATTGTTTCCCCCCATAACCCCCCTGGGTCCCCTTGTAATGTGGCCCATCAAAAAATAAGTTTCATAACCAGACGACCCAAATCGAGATCTGTTATTGACGGCCCACCTAGGCCAGCCCAATCTTTTGTAACCCCAGACCTGAATATGGGTCCTGGAACGAGTGAGCTGTTAGAGGAGGAGAACCCCTTCGGATCTGATCCCTTCAATCTGGAGGAGATCTTCCGGCAAGAGGCGGTAAGGGGTAAAGGTGTCGGCGATATCGTTAGGGAAGACCCATCTCCTCCGGCCGCTGAGGGGACGGTTACGGACTCACCAGTTGCTGCAGAGAACTTGACCGACAACATTTTCGAGAAGGAAGTCAGGGAAACTTTGAATCTTGGGAAGTCGTTGGGCATTCATTTGGATGGTTTTGAGAACCAGGTGAAGAAATTAGTGAGAGGGGACATGGAGACAAGGAAGAATATATCAATTTTTTAACTCTAAATATTAGGGGAATCTCGGAGCCAGGCAAGGCCGGATGGGTTAGAAGATTGAAGAAGGAAGTGAAGTTCTCTTATCTCGCGATTCAGGAGTCTCATCAAGCGTCTCTCTCGGAGTCATCCCTGTGCAAGTTTTGGGATCGCTCTGGTTTGGATTATGCGGTTCTGGACGCCGATGGAAGGTCAGGAGGTATGTTCTCAATTTAGGATCCTTCGTTGTTCAATGCTGATTCTATTGTCAAAGGCAGAGGTTTCCTGCTTACGTCTGGCAGTATGAAAAGTGTGGAGGGCAGTGTGCATATTATGAATGTTTATGCTCCTAGAGACGCGGTGAGCCGTAGGAGACTCTGGGAGGATATTCTCGCTGTTAAGGCAAATTACACTGGTACTTGGATTATCCTTGGTGATTTTAATGAAGTTAGAGCGGCCGCCGAAAGGAAAAACTCCAGATTTGACGAATCGGTTTCTGTCGTGTTCAATGATTTTATATCTAGGGCTGGCCTCCTGGAGTATAATATGCTAGGGGGGAACTTCACCTACATGACGGATAATGGCTCGAAGTTGAGCAAGCTTGACAGAATCCTAGTTTGCGATTCTTTCATGGCTCGGTGGCCTACGGCTAGCCTGAGGGTGCTTTGTGGGGGCCTGTCTGATCACCGGCCAGTCTTTCTGGGATCATTAATGTGGATTTCGGTCCCATCCCGTTCAAAATGTTTAATAGTTGGCTGGGTACTGACATGGTAAATCGGATTGTTGCTAATCATACCGCTTTGGTTGACGCTTCAGTGTCAGGGGATTTGGCCCTAGCTCAGACTCTTAGGCTAATAAAAAAGATATAAAAAAATGGAGGGATTCGGTCCGTGAGGAGGAGGATAGGGAGCTTAAAGCCACTGTTATAAGGTTAGTAGATTTGGAGTCAAAAGCAGAGACTTTAGCTCTCTCGGATGTTGAAAAGGAAGAGAGAGCCTGTCTCCGCTCTAAATTAATGGGCATTGAACGCAGTAAATGCCTTGATCTGCAGCAGAAAGCTCGTGTGAATTGGACTAAATATGGGGTTGAGAACTCGTCGTTCTTTCACCGCGTCATTAAAATCAAGGTCGCTAAAAATAGAATTCAGGAGCTGGAATTTAACGGACAACGGATATGGGATCCGGAGGAGTTGAAAAATGAAGTTAGAAAGTGGTTAAGAAGTATGTTTAAAGAACCGATGCGTAGACGGCCTAATTTTTCTAACTTGGGGCTGCCTTCTATTGCTCAGTCTGAGGCTGATGCTTTAACTGCCAGTTTCACCTCCGAAGAGATAAAGGCAGCTATCAAGGGATGCGACGGAAGTAAAGCGCCATCCCGGACGGGTTTTCGATGGGCTTTTTTAAGCGGTACTGGATCGATTTGAAGCCCTTGCTTGAGAAGCTTATGTCGGATTTTCATTCTTCCGGGCAGTTGAACAAGGGGTGTAATTCTACTTTTATCACTTTAATTGCTAAGTCTGCTGATCCTCATAACCTCTCGCACTTCAGGCCTATTTCTCTAGTCGGGTCTATTTATAAAATTGTCACTAAAGTTCTAGCTAACCGCATTTCTTCAGTCATGGACCCCCTTGTCTCCCCGTGCCAGTCGGCATTCGTCGGCAAGAGGAATATCCTTGATAATGTACTCATCGTTAGCGAGATAGTTTCTTGGGCTAAGGCGAAGAAAACAAAGCTCTTAATTTTCAAAGTCGACTTCCATAAAGCCTACGATTCGCTGAATTGGAAGTTCCTTATCAAGACTATGGAATATATGGGGTTCCCGGATTTGTGGATTAAGTGGGTGAAGGGTTGTCTTGGTTCTGGTAAGGGGTCGTGTCACACCCCGATATTTACACGTTTGACCGGTGGGCCCGGTGGGGAGTATCGTGACGTAGTTGATATCATCATAGTCAAACAACACAATATATAAATGCACAGCGGAAGCAAAAGATAAATATATTACAATCCGAAAATAAAGTAATATCCAGTATTACAACAGAAAGTAAAGGATCCACAGGCGAATCAAAATAAAATGGAAAACTATTCAACAGACTTTGACATCTAGAGCTTGCGAGACTTGAGTAATGATGCCTGGAGTAGCCAGCCTATTTCGTCTAGCACCTACTTAGCCTTTTTGGAAAATACGTCAATTTACACTGGTAAATACAACTTAACTGACTCATTTTGAAAAGAGTTTGAAAATTGATTTGAATGCACTTCGGCAAAATATCTTTTATAACTTGGGACAATTATTAAAATAATCTTGTATACAGTTTTACTCATTTGTTATCCATTAGTACCGGTTAGAAGAGCCGGTTTAAGTTAAGCGACACGCCACAGGTATAATGCCCACAAGGTTGATTCCTTTAAGTGGATAACCAGTTTTTACATATGCAACTGTCAGGTGTACGCCTACACCCCGTGCTTAGGTCGTGGCCATTTCGTAAAATGATGCCAAGGATATCCGGGACATGGTCATTTAACCCCCAAGGGCCATACACCAAATAAAACAGAATAAAGTGAGTTATGTAAATACATTAATTACAATCCGATTTAAATGACTACATACCCAACCAAGCGGTACTTTTATAGTACCGTATCCCAAGCCCGTATAGGGAAATAAGTTAAGAGTATTTACCTGAGCAAAGTATCAATCAAATACAGCAAATGCAAGTACTTTTACTGGGCTCCTAATCTGGAACGAAGGTTTATAATAACCTATTATATTTCTAACGGGTTTTTAATTAAGCCTAAGCTTAGACCAGTTAGTTTTAAAAAGGAGGACACGGTTCAAACGCATGAAGAAGGGAAGACCGGTTTAGAATGTGGTTTTGACCCGACAAGCTTGTATGCTTTTTTAATATGGGTAACTTAAACACACTCTGGATTTTGAGATAAAAACAATATGGTTTGACCCGTTTCGGCTAATATATGCAAACTAGTCACATAAGCCGATCCGAACGCGACCAGTGCGTAACGTGTAACCAAAAGAGTCATCTACAGGTTTCCTAAGTTAATATGCCTTAAATATGTTGTGATATCAGTAGGATACCTTCCATTATGCCCAAAACGAGTTTAATCACAATTTAAGCCCCGTAGGGGTATTTTGGTCATTTTAAAGATTATAAAAGAGATTATTTAAGTTTCTGAGATTTGGGTCTGAATACATTAGTAAAATAACTTATTTTAACAGGTTATATCAGTTGGTAATAAGTCTTGTATGCCAAAATAGTTTTAAACCCATACTAGGTGTTTAATATGCGTTAAAAAGCCGTTTTAAGCGATTTCCGGGTTATACCGGAAATCTGAGTTTTCTGGACAGTTATAAAGTTCAAAATACTTCATTTATTAAATAAAATCAGTAGCAACTGGATTGGCGTCAAAATACTTTGTAGAACTCATTTTATAACCAAAAAGGGTATATTCGGTATTTACCGAATCAACTCCATAACCTTAGGTTATGAGCAGGTTAAAAATAATTAAAAATCTTTAAAAATCCCAAAATATTATATTACATCAATAGGTAAAAGGTTTGGTGTCGAAAATTGGGTTTAGATAGGCTTTATGCTAATGACGCCGCTTAATTACTAAAAAGCGTTATAATTACGCTATTGAGCATAACTCCTAATCTAGACCTCAAATTGATGTGAAAATTTAGGGACATGTTTATAAATCAGTAACAAAGATTATTGTCCTTTCACATATTCAAAAATCTCATTTTATGGTCAAAAGGGCATTATGGTCAACATTAAGCAATTAAAGGAAACATATAAACGAATCGGACAAACAATGAACCAACCACAGAGGGTTATACCAACATGTAGCCTGGTCCTAAGGAAGTCCTAAGGCATTTCCAAACCTATCTAAAACGGGTCAGAACTAAAGTCAAAGCAAAAGTCAAAGTTTTGTGACTTTCGGTTCTGAACCGAGTCTAAACAGAAAATTGTCAGGTCGAACATGCTTAGACATGTTCTTACATTAATTACTAAGTTATAAGAGTAATAAAACAGGTTGCAAAGCTCCTACATTGTTAATTACATGTTAATTCGCAATTTAGCATTCTGTTGACTTTTTCTAAACAACTTTGACCCGACATTTGATCTAGTTAGAGTGGAAATCTGAGGGTGCCCTTTTAAGGGTTTATTGCCCACATAATTACCAACTTATAACTACTTTCAATTCGACTAATCACTGGACCATTAGTGATTAATCGTGAAGTCAACCGTTAATTACGACGGTTTGACTTTTAAGCTAAAACTAAGTAAAAACTCAACTAAGAAAGGTTAAACATACTTACAGAAGTCCTATGCACGATTAGGAAGGCTTAGGTCTGCTCTTATGCTCCAAGAAGCTCCCCAAATGCAGATGGAATGGTGTGATCACAATGTTGCAACATTGTGGCCTTTTATAGTGATTTTGATCTCATTAGATCATGACACACAAGGCTAGCAATGTTCCCAGATCATTTACATGTGTCCCTAAGGCCTAGGAACTGTTAGGGGTCGCCCTTGAAGTGAAAATATCTGATCTAAGTCGGTTCCAAGGCTGAACAGCCAACTTTCATGATTTTCTGCATCTGGGCCACCCTTACGGACCGTAAGGCTTGGGGCTTACAGTCCGTAAGCCTTCAATCAGGGCAAAAAAATTCTTTCAGTTTGCATCCTTGGCTCTTGGTCCTTCGAAAGGTCAATCCACCTTTATTCTTTGCATTTTGAGCCACTCTAATTGACTTATAAGGGTTTCAAGTCTTATACCTACTTTGTTAAGTCCTTGGTTAACTTGGTTATCACCCGAAAAGTCATAATTTTCAACGTTGACGCTTTAACCCCTCGCATACGAATTTGATCATAACTTTCTCATACGATAACGAAACTTTATGAAATTTTTATCGTGCATTCTAGTGAGCATAATTAATCGTTACAAAGCTTCGGGTCTGCTAAAAGGTCACTCAGAGGTATACTTTAAACATGTTGACACATTTAACCCCTGTAGTTTGTAATCTCTCACTTTCTTTCATATTTAGCTTCGTATGATCCATGATTTATTCGTTTAAGGGTACAAACATCATGTAGGGTTATTTTAAAAATGTATTTATCCATTGTTGACATTTTGAACCCCTATATTCACATGCTTTCCATGTTTGTCAACTTTAGTCCCTCTAGAGTATTCTGTCACACGTTTAAGCTTACGACACGTGTCAATACATTATAGGACGTGAATTTTCGAGGTGTTACATCCTCACCCCCTTAAAAGAAATCTCAACCTCGAGATTTACTAAAATAAATGAGGGTACTTTTCTTTCATAGTGGACTCTACCTCCCACGTATACTCGGGACCTCTACGGGCATCCCATTTTACCTTTACAATAGGTACATGCTTCCTTCGAAGCTTCTTAACCTGTCGATCCTCAATCGACAATGGTTTTTCCACAAATTTCAAGCTCTCATCTATATGCACATCCGTATGTGGTATGACTAGCGATTCGTCAGCTAGGCATTTCTTCAGATTGCAGACGTGGAATACGTTATGAATACCACTGAGCTCTTCAGGTAAGTTTAACTTGTAAGCCACTGACCCAACACATTCGATAATCTCGAATGGTCCTATATACCTCGGGCTTAACTTACCTTTCTTACCAAACCGCATCACTCCCTTCCAGGGTGATACTTTAAGTAAAACTTTATCACCAACCTCAAACTTTAGAGGTTTACGTTTTGGATCCGCGTAGCTTTTCTGCCTATCTCTGGCAGCTTTCAGGCGATCGCGAATCTGGACAATCTTATCCGTTGTTTCAAAGACCAAATCAGGTCATGATAATTGAACTTCCCCTACTTCGCCCAACAAACAGGCGTTCTGCATTTTCTACCATATAATGCCTCAAAAGGCGCAGCCTTAATGCTCGTATGGTAGCTATTGTTATAGGAGAACTCAACCAATGGCAGGTGGTTATCCCAACTACCACCTAAATCAATTACACATGCACGAAGCATGTCTTTCAATGTTTGGATGGTACGCTCACATTGCCCGTCCGTCTGAGGGTGGTAAGCCGTACTGAAATTTAAGCGCGTGCCCAAAGATTGTTGGAAACTTTTCCAAAAATGTGACGTGTATCTAGTATCTCTGTCAGAGATAATAGACACAGGTATGCCATGTAAAGCTACAATCTTATCTACGTATAGTTGGGCTAACATGCCAGAGCTGTAGGTCTCCTTAATGGGTAGGAAATGTGTTGACTTAGTCAGTCTGTCTACGATAACCCATATGGTATCGTTTGCTTTCCTTGTCTTTGGCAATTTGGTGATAAAATCCATTGTCACTATTTCCCACTTCCACGTGGGAAGTTCAGGCTGTTGTAGCAAACCTGACGGTTTCTGATGTTCTGCTTTGACTTGCGCACACGTCAAGCATTTAGCTACATAGGTAGCTACAGACTTCTTCAAGCCTATCCACCAATAGTTTGCCCTTAGATCCTGGTACATCTTATCAGCTCCAGGATGAACGGAATATTTAGAACTATGGGCCTCCTGAAGGATAACATCTCGAAGTCCTCCATAAACTGGAACCCATATTCGTCCGTTTAACCTTAAAATTCCGTCCTTGCCATAGGATAACTGCTCCTCAGTTACCCCCAGCTTTTCATTAGGATAGTTAGCTTCCAGCACAGCTTCCTTCTGTGCAGCTAACAACCTTTCATTCAAACCGTTCTTTATCTCAATGCTCTTGGCATTGATTCGGATGGGTTTAACCCTTTCTTTTCTGCTCAAGGCATCGGCGACTACATTCGCCTTGCCAGGATGGTATCTGATTTCACAATCATAATCATTTAAAGTTTCCATCCAACGTCGTTGCTTCATGTTCAAATCCTTTTGATTAAACAGATGTTGAAGGCTCTTGTGATCAGAATAGATCACACATTTGATTCCGTATAAATAATGCCTCCATAGTTTTAGTGCAAATACAACGGCACCCAACTCCAAGTCATGGGTGGTGTAATTTTTCTCGTGCACCTTTAACTGACGTGAAGCATATGCAATGACCTTGCCTCTTTGCATAAGCACACACCCCATACTGGTGTGTGATGCGTCACAATATACTACAAACTCTTCTATTCCATCAGGCAATGTCAACACAGGAGCATTGCTCAATTTCTGTTTTAGGATATCGAAGGATTCCTGCTGCTTAGGACCCCAGTCAAATTTAATCTTCTTACGCGTCAGCGAAGTCAGGGGTGCAGCAATCCTTGAGAAGTTTTCAATAAATTGCCTATAATATCCTGCCAAACCTAGAAAGCTACGAATCTCTGTAGGCGTCTTTGGCTCTTGCCAATTCATGACAGCTTCAACTTTAGCGGGATCCACTTGGATGCCATGCTCACTAACAACGTGTCCAAGAAATTGGACTTCTCGAAGCCAGAATTCACACTTCGAGAACTTGGCATAGAGCTTCTCTTGATGAAGTACCTTCAGAATGCAACAGAGATGCTTCTCGTGATCAGCTTGGCTCTTCGAGTAAATGAGGATGTCATCGATGAAGACGATGACGAATTTATCCAAGTAGGGCTTGCAGACGCGATTCATGAGATCCATGAATGCGGCAGGTGCATTAGTGAGCCCAAAAGGCATCACTAGGAACTCGTAATGACCATAACGAGTCCTAAATGCAGTCTTGTGTACATCTTCATCTTTAACCTTCAATTGATGATAGCCTGACCTCAAATCGATCTTGGAGAAGTAACTTGCCCCTTGTAGTTGATCGAATAGACCGTCGATCCTGGGCAATGGATACCTATTCTTTATAGTGACTTTGTTAAGTTCGCGGTAATCGATGCATAGACGCATCGATCCATCCTTCTTCTTTACAAACAGGATTGGTGCTCCCCAAGGAGATGAACTAGGTCTAATGAAACCCTTGGCTAGCAAATCATCTAGCTGCGTCCTTAATTCCTTCATCTCTGTTGGTGCCAACCTCTAAGGCGCTCTAGCAACAGGTGCTGCTCCGGGGATGATGTCAATTCTGAATTCTACTTGTCTATCTGGTGGTAAACCAGGTAGATCTTCAGGAAACACTTCAGGGTATTCAGAAATGACAGGGATATCCTCAATCTTGGGCTTCGGCTCATCAATAGTCACTTGTGCCATGTAGATAACACAACCCTTCTTCAGACACCTAGAGGCCTTGAGCATAGACACTTGCTCAGGTAGTCCATACCGGGTATCTCCCTGAATGGTAAGTGATTCACCAGACGGAGTCTTGATCACCACTTGCTTCTTATTGCAGACAATCTGGGCCTGGTTATGAGATAACCAGTCCATGCCTAGCACGATGTCGAAACCGGCTAACTTCAAAGGAAGTAAAGACAATGGAAATGAGTGGTTCTTAATGGATATGAAACATCCATCTAATATGGTTGATGCGGTTTCTATGGTTCCATCAGCTAATTCCACCTCGTATTTCACACTTAAGGTTTTAACAGGCAATTTCAACAATTCACAAAACTTATTATCTACGAACGACTTATCAGCGCCTGAATCAAAAAGTACTCTTGCATATACATCATTTATGAGGAAGGTACCTGTGATAACGTTGTCATCCTGGACGGCTTCCCTTGCATCCATCCTGAAGACCCTTGTATTGGTCTTCTTGACCTCTTCAGGCTTCTTGGCGTACTTAGGGCAGTTGGTCTTGATATGCCCTTTCTTATTGCAGTTGTAGCATGTAGCATCTTTAATTTCTTGCAATCAACAGTCTTGTGCTCCTTAGACTTGCATATCCCACATGCAGGTGATCCTGACTTAGAATTGGACTCAAGTCTGCACTTTCCAAAGTGGCGTTTTTGGCAAGTCGTGCACTTTGGCTTTTCCTCTGTTCCCTGACTATTCCTTCCAGGCCCAGACTTCTTAGAATCAGTGTTTCCCTTGTGCTTCTTCTCTGACCCTCGTGAGTTATCATCCTCACGTTTCCTCTTACTTTCTTCAGATTTCTTTAGCGATCTTAACCTGACCGCATCTAAAGTAAGGGATAGAGAGAGATCTGCTGCCGACCTAAACGTAGCAGGTCTTGAAGCCTTAACACTGGCCTTGATTTCTGGGGCTAAACCCCCAATGAAGCGAGCAATCCTCTTGGGTTCTGGTGTTACTAGGTAAGGAACCAGTCTGGACAGGGTATTGAAACTGGTGAGGTAAGCTTGACAATCTAAGTTTATCATCACCAATGATAAGAAATCTGATTCAATTCTTTCAACCTCGTGTTGAGGGCAGTAGTTCTCCATAATGAGAGCAACAAACTGTTCCCATGACATGTAGAATGGAATCTTCCCAGCAGCTTGGATGAGAGATTTCCACCATGCTAGTGCCTCTCCCTTGAACGATTGGGATACATACTTCACTACATCCCTTTCAGCACAACCGCTGATATCGACAACTGTGTCCATTTCATCCAACCAGATCATACAATCAATTGCCCCTTCTCCCCAGTGAAATCCCGGGGTTTACAGGAAACAAAGTATTTATAGGTACAGGACTTGGTACGTGGTTCATTATCGAACACTATCCTCTTGGATGGAACACTGTGTTGGTTACATGAATGTCGATCATCATCCTTCTTTGGTTCCTCTTTCTTGGAGGGCGGTGGCTTGCTGTGAGCCTCCGAATGAGTCTTAGGGACAGACTTAGAGTGGGGTACAGATGAGGCTTTACTATGTGTCCCACTATACTCCTTAAATTGCTCCTCTACAGCTTTAGATACAACTGTATCAATCAGTGTACGAAGTTCTCCTCTGGTTATATTAATCTTATCATCATCGCGGTTTTCCAGAGGATGACTGTTTATCTCGTCAGAGTCAGCCATGTAGGTAGTTTTAATTGCTACAAAAAGAAAATAAGGGCAAGGTTTATTTAGAAGCCCATACAGTACTATCGTTCTTGACGATTTATTAACCATGGTTTTTAATAACTATTTTGGTTAATTTGTTAAGCATGCATATATTCAGGATCTTTATTACAATCCCTAGTTATAATTTAATAATGGCACAAAAAGGCCTATTCACGTAGACAAGTTTAATTTATAATCCATGATTTCAGAGAATCGAGGCATTAAGGTTTGAATCAAAGTTCATTACCTTTTCTTGACAGGGAGTTGTAGGCTAGCACTGTCTTTAGTCTCAGAGGACGCTAATTATAGCCCGTGGGCACTTCATCCTTAAGGGATGATTATATAAATAAGGGAATTTAAAAATAACCCATTTAAGAATGACTTATGTGATTTTATCGTATCACATTTTGTCAAGCATGTTAATATGCTTTCAGATGTTTAACAAAGATTTGAATCTCTTGAATAAGTTTTATCATCTTGGCCATGTCTATAATGACATTTAGGCTAGGTTTTACCCTTTAGATTCTTTTTAATAATTAACGCAGAACAATTTCTAAATTGAAATGTTAACAAGGATCTGAATCTAATTGTGGAACTACCATCTTGGCCTTGTCTTAACATGACACATGGGCCAGGTCTTGTTCTTTTTAGATTTTGCCATTTTATTATAATGGTAGATCTTATAATATAGGAATGATATTTTAAACATAATCGTTCCTTTAAAATTTAAACAAGTATATGGCTGCCCTAAATGGGACTTCTTAAGAAAATGACTTGCCCATGCAAGGGCTAATCAGAAAATAACAAAAGAAGCAATCAAAAGACAATGAAACGAATTAGGATTAGTCCCATGTTCTTGTCTAGACTCAAGAATGTGCATCTGTGTAACTGAGATTAAACACAAAAGGCTAGTGTTTAATTCACTCAGTGTTGGCTCTGATACCAACCTGTCACACCCCGATATTTACACGTTTGACCGGTGGGCCCGGTGGGGAGTATCGTGATGTAGTTGATATCATCATAGTCAAACAACACAATACATAAATGCACAGCGGAAGCAAAAGATAAATATATTACAATCCGAAAATAAAGTAATATCCAGTATTACAACGGAAAGTAAAGGATCCACAGGCGGATCAAAATAAAATGGAAAACTATTCAACAGACTTTGACATCTAGAGCTTGCGAGACTTGAGTAATGATGCCTGGAGTAGCCAGCCTATTTCGTCTAGCACCTGCACTTAGCCTTTTTGCAAAATACGTCAGTTTATACTGGTAATACAACTTAACTGACTCATTTTGAAAAGAGTTTGAAAATTGATTTGAATGCACTTCGGCAAAATATCTTTTATAACTTGGGACAATTATTAAAATAATCTTGTATACAGTTTTACTCATTTGTTGTCCATTAGTACCGGTTAGAAGAGCCGGTTTAAGTTAAGCGACACGCCACAGGTATAATGCCCACAAGGTTGATTCCTTTAAGTGGATTACCAGTTTTTACCTATGCAACTGTCAGGTGTACGCCTACACCCCGTGCTTAGGTCGTGGCCATTTCGTAAAATGATGCCAAGGATATCTGGGACATGGTCATTTAACCCCCAAGGGCCATACACCAAATAATACAGAATAAAGCGAGTTATGTAAATACATTAATCACAATCCAATTTAAATGACTACATACCCGACCAAGCGGTACTTTTATAGTACCGTATCCCAAGCCCGTATAGGGAAAATAAGTTAAGAGTATTTACCTGAGCAAAGTATCAATCAAATACAGCAAATGCAAGTAGTTTTACTGGGCTCCTAATCTGGAACGAAGGTTTATAATAACCTATTAGATTTCTAACGGGTTTTTAATTAAGCCTAAGCTTAGACCGGTTAGTTTTAAAAAGGAGGACACGGTTCAAACGCATGAAGAAGCGAAGACCGGTTTAAAATGTGGTTTTGACCCGACAAGCTTGTATGCTTGTTTAATATGGGTAACTTAAACACACTCTGGATTTTGAGATAAAAACGATATGGTTTGACCCGTTTCGGCTAATATATGCAAACTAGTCACATAAGCCGATCCGAACGCGACCAGTGTGTAACGAGTAACCAAAAGAGTCATCTACAGGTTTCCTAAGTTAATATGCCTTAAATATGTTGTGATATCAGTAGGATACCTTCCATTATGCCCAAAACGAGTTTAATCACAATTTAAGCCCCATAGGGGTATTTTGGTCATTTTAAAGATTATAAAAGAGATTATTTAAGTTTCTGAGATTCGGGTCTGAATACATCAGTAAAATAACTTATTTTAACAGGTTATATCAGTTGGTAATAAGTCTTGTATGCCAAAATAGTTTTAAACCCATACTAGGTGTTTAATATGCGTTAAAAGGCCGTTTTAAGCGATTTCCGGGTTATACCGGAAATCTGAGTTTTCTGGATAGGTTATAAAGTTCAAAATACTTCATTTATTAAATAAAATCAGTAGCAACTGGATTGGCGTCAAAATACTTTGTAGAACTCATTTTATAACCAAAAAGGGTATATTCGGTATTTACCGAATAAACGCCCTAACCTTAGGTTATGAGCAGGTTAAAAATAATTAAAAATATTTAAAAATCCCAAAATATTATATTACATCAGTAGGTAAAATCTTTGGTGTCAAAAATTGGGTTTAGATAGGCTTTATGCTAATGACGCCGCTTATTTACTAAAAAGCGTTATAATTACGCTATTGAGCATAACTCCTAATCTAGACCTCAAATTGATGTGAAAATTTAGGGACATGTTTATAAATCAGTAACAAAGATTATTGTCCTTTCACATATTCAAAAATCTCGTTTTATGGTCAAAAGGGCATTATGGTCAACATTAAGCAATTAACGGAAACATGTAAACGAATCGGACAAACAATAAACCAACTACAGAGGGTTATACCAACATGTAGCCTGGTCCTAAGGAAGTCCTAAGGCATTTCCAAACCTATCTAAAACGGGTCAGAACTAAAGTCAAAGCAAAAGTCAAAGTTTTGCGACTTTCGGTTCCGAACCGTGTCTAAACAGAAAATTGTCGGGTCGAACATGCTTAGACATGTTCTTACATTAATTACTAAGTTATAAGAGTAATAAAACAGGTTACAAAGCTCCTACATTGTTAATTACATGTTAATTTGCAATTTAGCATTCTGTTGACTTTTTCTAAACAACTTTGACCCGACATTTGATATAGTTAGAGTGGAAATCAGAGGGTGCCCTTTTAAGGGTTTATTGCCCACATAATTACCAACTTATAACTACTTTCAATTCGACTAATCACTGGACCATTAGTGATTAATCGTGAAGTCAACCGTTAATTACGACGGTTTGACTTTTAAGTCGGTTCCAAGGCTGAACAGCCAACTTTCACGATTTTCTGCATCTGGGCCACCCTTACGGACCGTAAGGCTTGGGGCTTACGGTCCGTAAGCCTTCAATCAGGGCAAAAAAATTCTTTCAGTTTGCATCCTTGGCTCTTGGTCCTTCGAAAGGTCAATCCACCTTTATTCTTTGCATTTTGAGCCACTCTAATTGACTTATAAGGGTTTCAAGTCTTATACCCACTTTGTTAAGTCCTTGGTTAACTTGGTTATCACCCGAAAAGTCATAATTTTCAACGTTGACGCTTTAACCCCTAGCATACGAATTTGATCATAACTTTCTCATACGATAACGAAACTTTATGAAATTTTTATCGTGCATTCTAGTGAGCATAATTAATCGTTACAAATCTTCGGGTCTGCTAAAAGGTCACTCAGAGGTATACTTTAAACATGTTGACACATTTAACCCCTGTAGTTTGTAATCTCTCACTTTCTTTCATATTTAGCTTCGTATGATCCATGATTTATTCGTTTAAGGGTACAAACATCATGTAGGGTTATTTTAAAAATGTATTTATCCATTGTTGACATTTTGAACCCCTATATTCACATGCTTTCCATGTTTGTCAACTTTAGTCCCTCTAGAGTATTCTGTCACACGTTTAAGCTTACGACACGTGTCAATACATTATAGGACGTGAATTTTCGAGGTGTTATAGGTCGGTTCTCGTTAACGGGTCTCCGACGGGGGAGTTCGTCTTCAAGAGGGGGCTCCGCCAAGGGGATCCTTTATCTCCGTTCCTCTTCGTCCTTGCAATGGAAGTCGTATCGATGTTTACCAAAAGAGCTGTGGATTTGGGTGCTTTCAAAGGTATAAAACTACCAAATGAAGGACCTAGCATTTCTCACCTTTGTTACGCAGACGACGTTTTGTTTATCGAAGAATGGTCAGAAGAGAATGTCACTGCTCTTAGCCGGCTTCTCAGATGTATCAGCTTAGTTACCGGGCTCAAAATAAATGCTAGTAAGTGTAATCTCATTGGGGTGGGTGTGGACAAGGCTGAAGTCATAAGGTTGACTAGGATCTTGAATTGCAAGGAAGGCTCTATGTCGTTCGATTACCTCGGTGTCCCTATTGGAGCCAATATGAAATTAGTGAAAAGGTGGAAGCCGGTCGTCGATAGATTCAGAAGTAAGCTTGCCACTTGGAAGGCTAACTCTCTTTCTTTTGCCGGAAGAGTCACTCTAGCCAAGTCCGTTCTAGGCAGCCTCCCGTCGTATTTTCTTTTGATTTTCAAGGCTCCTATTTCGGTTATAAAGACTCTAGAGAAGATTCGGAGGGACTTCGTGTGGGGGGAAAATGGACCGAAATCTAAAATGAAGTGGGTGAGGTGGGATATGCTTACTAGAGCTAAAAAGAAAGGAGGGTTAGGCATTGCTGGTATAAAGGAATTTAACCTCGCCATGCTCTCAAAGTGGTGGTGGAGGTTAAGGGAGTTCCCGAATCAACTGTGGGCCAGGGTCATCTTTTCTCTCCACAGTTCGAAGATGGATAAGAAGATTGTGCCAATTAAAAATTCCATCCCGGGTATATGGAAAGATATTGGTACTATGGACGAAGTGCTCGATAAGTACGGAGTCCGGATCAAAGACAGGTTATCGGTCAAGGTGGGTAATGGTTCGAAAACCCGATTCTGGACGGATGTTTGGATCGGTCAGTCTGCTCTTAAAGATAGTTTCCCGGACATTTTCGCCCTCGCTAAAAATAAAAATGGGTTAGTTGCGGATTTCATCGTGGATCGCACGACCGGTGTAAAATGGGCCTGGGAATGGATTAGAGAGCCGGTGTCGGCCGCCGAATGGAACCAGGTGGGTTCTCTTATGAATTTTCTACATCAGGCGTCGATCTCCGAGGCGATGGATCGATGGGCTTTCGAAAACGACAGTGGGAACCCCTTCTCTGTTAAGGAACTGAGAAACTTGTTAGCGGCCAGAACCGAGTCCCAGCCAACTGGTCATCCTTTTCACTGGAATAATTGGGCAACTTTGAAGGTCAATTTCCTGGCTTGGAGGGCGCTTTTGGGCAGAATGGCATCGAAAATCGGGCTTGCCGAGAGGGGAGTAAACATTCAAAATTATACTTGCAATAGATGTGGTTACGAGCAGGAGAATGTGGACCACATATTCGCCACGTGCCTGTTTGCGAGAAGCATTTGGTGGAATGTGTTCGTTTGGATTAGGATCCCGTTTCCTTTGACGGCTTCCTCGTTATCTGATATTTTCGACCATTTAGCCTCTAGCCCGGGTTCGTCCAAATGGAGGAAAATCGTGCACCTGGTCATGTTAGCCACAACCTGGAGAATATGGCTGGCCCGCAATAAGAAGACTTTCGACGGGCTCTTCGTTCCGGTTACGAAGATGTTGGAGATGATCAAAGAAGAATCTTTCTTGTGGATGTGTCACAGGTCTAACACGCCCCGTCTCTCGTGGGCGGATTGGTCCGATTTCAATATTGCCGTTTTGTTGTAACTGTACTCCTCCTTTTTCCCCTTTGTTTTGTTCTGGTTGTTTGTTGGCTTCAGCTTCTGGCTGGTTTTTCTGTATATATATAGAATTTTTGCTGTTCAAAAAAAAAAAAAAAAAAACAAAGCCTGCACACATGTATGTATGTTGTGATGGCTGACTTCTCAATGTCACCTATTAAGACTGAGTGTAGTGGGGCAACCTGTTGAGTGGGCGTCTTGCGACACGTGGCGCCACGTCACATAAGAGGATTCTGACCAAAAAAGGGGTAGTGGGGCAACCTTGCTGGGTGGGGCGTCTTGCGACACGTGGCACCCATTTATTTTGTCTTTTTTTATGTAAAAGATATAAAAAAAATCCTATTTTTTATAAAAGTCTTTTTTTACTTCAACCAAAATAAAAAAAATACATCAACTAAAAAAAAAATTACTTCAACCAAAATAAAAAAAATACATCAACTAAAAAAAAAAATACTTCAACCAAAATAAAAAAATACATCAACTAAAAAAAAAAATTACTTCAACCAAAATAAAAAAATACATCAACTAAAAAAAAAATTACTTCAACCAAAATAAAAAAATTACTTCAACAAAGGTTATATTTTTCTCGAATTTCTTGCTTCATTTGCTCGGCTAAAGCGAGCTCGGCTCCAGTAAGGTTTGTCGTGTCGGTTGTTAATATTTGCAAATCAAGTGCTTTTTGACGACTTTCTTTCAGCTTTAGCTTTCGGTCCCCGTGTTCTTTTTTTAAGTTGATCCGTTGTTGGCTCGTTTGCAACAACCCGTCTAACTTATTGGTCACTTTTTCGAACGTTTCGGTGTAGTCGATTCGTGCACCGCTAGAAGACGTTTGGGCGGCTTTTTTGGCCCTATCTCGGCCAACCGGTCGTTGTGGTGGTTGAAACGGTTCGGCCTCTTCATGTGGCTCTTCGTTGTCTTCCTCAATGTCGTTGAGATTTATTTGGCACCGAGCGTCCGAACCGGTACTTTGTTGGTCGTTTGAGGATGAGGTTTTTGACCGCTTAGCCGACGGTTGGCCACGACTTTTAAATGGATCGAAGGCGATGACTATGTGAAATTTCGAACTCCTTCTTAAAAATTGCCAAATAGCAAGATAAGGAAACGCCTTATTGTGTTCGGCTCGGAATTCATTTTGGGCGTTTGCTTGGAGCATCGCATCGTCGGAACCACTTTGGCGCACACGCGAGTTACTTAGGCGAGTGTATATTTGGTTGAAACTTTGAATCAAAGGACGCATTTTACGCCACTTCGCGCCGATACCATCGGCATCACGGTATCCTTCTTCTTGATCTTCCAACTTGAGGAAAACGTTGTAAATACGAGACCAATATGTTTTTTTCCTTTTGATAGTTACTACACTTCGGGTCTTCGGTTATTTCTAGCCAAGCCTTTGACAAGCTCATTTCCTCGTTGGAAGTCCATGGTATCGGTTTGGTTTTCAAGCGTTCTTCACCCGGTGTTTTCCTCTTGTGCGAACGTTTCTTTTTTTGACCGACATCGAACTGGGTCTCCGGAACTTCTTCGTCACCTAAATCAACCACTAGATGGAATACAAACAAAGTTAAAAAAAAAAACATATTCTTTACAAAAAAAATATCTAAAAAATTTATACCATTTTGTTGGCTCGATCCTCCAACGTTTTGAAAACCACCGGGTTGTTGTGTGTTCCAAGTGGTGAACCCCATATGTTGCGGTATGGGCGTATTGTTGTAGTATACTTGCAGTGTAGGGCTAGCAACGTGCATATTATTGAAATAGGCGTAAAAAGCGGGGTTATTTAAAACGTTTGGGTCCGTCAGATCGGGTTGTGGATTGGAAGATTGTGTATTTTGGTTGAAAGGAGGGATGTTGTGGGGATACATTTTGATGAGTTGATAGAAGATTGGTATAAATTTTGATGAGTTTGAGAGAAAATTGTGGTAAAAATGTGTTTGATATGGGGTATTTTATAAAGGTTGGATTATTAAAAAAAATAAAAAATAATAAGCTTAGCCAACATAACCGTTGGCAACGGATATATTCAAATCAAAACATTTGAAATTGGGCGACGAGATTGAGACGGGCTGGAGGGGGTCGCCCCCCAAGTCGCCCCCGGGGGCGGTGTTCCAGGCGACTTGGGGCGACCTGGGGTGGGAGTCGCCCCACTACACTCAGTCTAAATGCCATCCAAATCTTTTCTCATGTGCTGCCACTAGCCGCCAAAGATGATGATCAAAATAGCGTTATTGAAATTAATGATGATTCCTTTGACTTCTTTTTTCGAAAACACCCAATGACTCGTCATGTTGTCTTTGTTGTGATATCATAAATTTATGACTTCTAAAATAATGGTTGGTACCCCAAAGCTATTGTATTGGGGTTTCAAACTTTCAACTCTATTAATTCTTTCCACCACAAACAAACATGCGCTGCATTCTCTGTGTTCCCAAGTTATATCTCAGCCCGAACAAATCCCGAATAATGTAAACTCTCATGATAAACATCCGTACTTGTTCTGTTCCATCACCATATGTTCCAAACTTCACCGAATTAAGTGATTTACCTGTAAAACCACGAGCACTCATAGTTAACAAATTCAAGGCGCATTATCACTTAAAGTATAAGAAAACACGTATTACATCCACAGTAATGCACAAGATTCACACTCTACATCAGCGATCAAGCTTGTGAAAGAACCAAATACACACTAAAATGAAACTTCTGTGTTATCTTAGTTTCTTTTGATGTTACGACTTGTGTAAACACTTTATAACTACGTTTGAATGTTTTAAACTTTAAATGAACATCGTTGTGTAGATGTTATAGTAAAATGACATTTTTATGTAAAAATGCCAACTTTATATGATGAAGTATTTATAAATTTAGTAAGACCATGCGTAGTCGTTAGATGAATAATGCCCTCACCCTGGGGCGTTTTCTGCCATGTGGCAGTCCAGTCAGCATGGGGGCATTATTGGGCGTTATTGCAAAAGTGTCGTAGTGGAAATAATGCCCAACAACGCCACTTCCAATCATTACACAATTATTATTTTTTTAATTAAAAACTTAAAATACTTCATTAAATAAAAAAAATACAATACTAGAAATTAAAAAAAAACCAGAAAAAAGTAAAAAAAAAAATTACATTGCCAAAATCTAATTAAAAGTAATTAAAACTTTAGGGACTGAAATGCAAAATCCTTTTTTAAGGACTTTGAAGTTTAAATCATTTTTTTATATACACTCAAAATACAGGGACTGAAATGAAAGTTCACCTTCTTTTTCCTTTCACCCACAACAACCACCTTACCACCTGAAACTTATAAACTTTAAGAAAAACCATTGCCAAAATCTAATTAAAACTAATTTCTTTTGTTTTTTTTAATTAAAACTAAGTATACACACATGACAAGGTTCTATTGGGCAAAGAAATCAAGTTTAGGCGTTTTTTAGAAAACGCCAGTGGCCCTTTTTTCGCGAATACCGCCCAAGTGGGCGGAGGCTGGGTGTTTTCCGGCGTGTTTGGTGAAAATTAAAAAAAACACCCCATTACGGGCGGTCTAAGGGTCTTACATTAGAGCTCATTCCGTAACCGAAAGTCAAATAGTTTGACTTCTGATTTGACTTTCGATTCTGACCCGTTTGGTCAAGTTTAGAGCATTTATAAAGGTTGTTATATGATCATATTATTGTAGTGAATAGCCCTCAGCGATTATACCTTCTGATCATATCATTTGGTAGGTTTTATGATAAAGTACATATAATATGCCTAAAATGTCAAAATTGTCCTTGTGATAAAAATGGTTTAAAAAACAAATGAACCTGTAACCTGACTTTGAAATTGATTATATAACATAATTAAATATGTTTTGTCATAATGGACTTGCCATGAACCTATTCGTGTCACACCCCAATCAATGGCGGAAACATCGGGATGAGACGAAGTGTGAAGATTGCTAGAGACTTCATAACACTATTTGTGTCAATATTTAATAAACCGATTTCATTTCATAAACTAAATTGTTAACAATACAAGGAATTCAAATAACATCAAGTTCGAAAGAAATACATAACAACATAATCAAATTTGATACAACATTTAAACCTAAACGTTTATATGTGTATCTAGGCATCAACGCTACCTCATTTCATCATCATCAACCTATAACATGTTAAAATAAAGTTCAATGCAAAAGCAAGGGCGAGTACACAAGGTTTAATTAGTATAGCATAAGTATAAAGCATTTTACTCGAATCCAGATGGCAATTTGTATACAAGGTAACTAGCATGCATAACATTACGTCTAAACCCAAAGTGTCCACTAGTATTTAGCATCATTCGCCACAAAAGTGACGAGACCGTATAGTATATTGACTTAACAAACCCCTGTCGGGTGGTGTGCTACTCCTATAGCGCTATAATTGTTAAGTGAGGGTATAACATAGTAATGGCATAAAGCATGTATTATCTAGGATAACAAGTAGCATGTATATCGGATTGAGTTCGCAAAGTAAGTTTAAGTGTGTGTAAGTGTAATTGTTGTATGGTAATATGTTACAACCCAAAAGTGGTTTAAAATGTAAATGGGTCGAGTGTACTCACATAATTGCTAAGTCTTCCGATTATCCAAGTGTTGACAAGTGAAGAGATTAGGAGGAAGGAACATCGAAGTCTCGAGTTTATGAGTGGTTGCGATTTTGACTCCTAGTGAAATAACGCACGAGTAAAGATTGGAACAATTCAAGAGAACGAACGAGAGTGTTTAACCTAAATATTTAAAATAACGACCTCGTTAAATAAGTTTTCTAATATTTTAGGTTTATAAGTAGATTAATTTGGGAACACTAGGGTGTAAGATGTGTTATCAATTAGTTATTTAAAATAATTGAGTTATGATAAAAGGTATTTGTTATTTACTCAAAACAAGTAGTAGGGTGTAAGTAATTAAATAAATCGTTAAAACTAAATACGAGGACTTATTGTTAAATTTTAAACAAACTACGTATAATTAATGTAAATGGGAAATCACTTTATTTGTTCAAATGGAACAAAAATTGTTAGTTGATTGATAAGTAGACCTCTATTTTTTTGTTTTAAGTGTAAAGAAAAAATATTGTGATAAGGTGTATAATATACATATTTATATATGAGTTAACTGCCATTTTTGTCCCTGTGGTTTGGTCACTTTGGCCATTTCAGTCCATTTTTCACAAATGCGCCATTTTCCTCCCCGACGTTCTGGAAATGTGTCATTTCAGTCCAAAAATCATAACCCAGTTAAGTCGGTTAGTAAATAAGGACTGATTGTGTAAATTTGTAACATAAAGGACTGATTGTGTAAATTGGTAACACCACCACCACTAGCCCTACCACCACCACCACCACTCCGCTGCTGCCACCACCACCACCACCGCCACCACCACCACTCCGCTGCCACCACCACCATCACCGCCACCACAGCCACCACCGCCACCACAGCCACTGTCACCACCACCACTCTCTCCCGCCTCCTTCTCTCTCTCTCTCTCTCGTCGTTATCTCTCTCTCTCTCTCTCTCCGACTGTGATGATGATTGATGAAAATGAGTTGCAGGTTGTCGCTTTTACAGCGGTGAACGGAGGTGATGACAGAAGTGAACGGTGGTTTACGGTGAAGTGATGGTGGGTTATGGTGATGGTGCAGCGGTGAGGAGACGGTGGTGTTAATGGTTGTCGGAGGTGACTGCGGTGTTTGGATTGTGCGGTGATGAGGAGCGTGATCGTCATCATCTCCGTCAACGATCACAACGATCACCAAGCACATCACCACCGCTGTGTTCGGAGTTCTCGAGACCACCGTGCCCGATAACCACCTGAACTTAACCTGAACCTCACTCCGGTCATCGTTCACCACCATTGTTCACCTCCGTTCATCGTCGTCATCCTCTCCGACAACCCTCGTTCACCGCCGAGATGTTGGTGGCAGATCGGAGTGGTGGTGGTGGCAGTGGCTGTGGTGGCTGTGGTGGCAGTGGTTGTGGTGGCAGTGGTGGCGGTGGTGGCGGTGGTGGTGGCAGCGGAGTGGTGGTGGTGGCAGGGCTAGTGGTGGTGATGTTACAAATTTACACAATCAGTCCTTTATGTTACAAATTTACACAATCAGTCCTTATTTACTAACCGACTTAACTGGGTTATGATTTTTGGACTGAAATGGCACCTTTCCAGAACGTCGGGGAGGAAAATGGCGCATTTTTGAAAAATGGACTGAAATGACCAAAGTGACCAAACCACAGGGACGAAAATGGCAGTTAACTCTTTATATATTAACTTAACTAAGTTTTATTATAAAAATTAATTAAAAGGACAATGAAACTGTTACTGAATTCTCACATATTGGTTTATAAAAAAGAACAGCGAAATAAACATGGACCGCAAGGTACCCGGTTCGAACTCGTGATGTTTGTTGATGAGGATACGTCCCTGACCGGACCGAATCATCGCCATAAATAGAACCGAATCATGGCACACCAAGGTCGGACCGGACCTTACACCATAGACGAATCGGACAGATACGCTGGTGCGGCATAACTAACTGCCATGATAGCGACTGGTCCGACCCTAACTAACTTGCCACGTCAGCACACCCAAAAGCTATAAATACCCCGCCAAGACTTCTAGCAAGGGGTAATTGCTACTTTCTCTCTCTAACCTCTCCTCTCTCTCTCTCTCCCTGACCTATTTCCTCCTTGAAGACTCAAAACCAGTTGGTGCGACCTGGTCAGAGTAGAGCTTCAGATGACCTAGCAAGAAACCTGCAAGATCACAAGAGAACGAACACACCGTTAGCCTCGTCACAGGGAGGGGAGCCTCTCTGTGACCAAGCTCGGGCGTGAGAATAAGTATTTGTGAGGAGGAAATAGGTCAGGGAGAGAGAGGAGAGTTTAGAGAGAGAAAGTAGCAATTACCCCTTGCTGGAAGTCTTGGCGGGGTATTTATAGCTTTTGGGTGTGCTGATGTGGCAAGTTAGTTAGGGTCGGAACAGTCGCTATCATGGCAGTTATGGTGGTGGGGCCCAGTTAGTTATGCCGCACCAGCGTATCTGTCCGTTTCGTCTATGGCGCAAGGTCCTGTCCGACTTTGGTGTGCCATGGTTCGGTTCTATTTATGGCGATGATTCGGTCCGGTCAGGGACGTATCCTCATCAAGTCCCCCTAGTTCGTAGCGTTTCTTAGATAAAAGCTTCGAACTATGACGGCGCAATTTTGGCGGTCTAAATCTCTGATTTGTCGTTTTGTTAAGTTTTTTGAATTTTAAATTTCTAGGCGGTGACATTAGTTGGGTAACCGACGGTCACTTTATAGTTCCCGCTTGATGTGACGTTTGGTGTGCGTCAGCTGTCATGACGTGTCACCATCTGATTGGCGGTTTTAAGTCGGTTTCGTATCTCTATAAAAAAGGAGAAAAGGTAACTTTCCGCTTTCACTTCTTACCTCATCTTCTTCACCCCTGTTCTCTGAGACAGCCAGTTTGCGACACAGGTTAGTTTCTTCTTTACATAATGGCGAAAAACAACTTGCCCGGTTGCTTTAACGTTTTGAATAAAAATGGTTTAGCCTGGTACGTCGAAAGATATGCAATCCCTGCATCTCTGCACCCCGTTCTCCCCAAAAAGAACACGCCTATTTATCCGTTTCCTTCGGGGAAGATAGGGGTTTACACTCGTTTATTTGATTATTGTAACTATCGTCTTCCTGCTGCTATACATGGATTACTAACCTATTTCCTCCTTGAAGACTCAAAACCAGTTGGTGCGACCTGGTCAGAGTAGAGCTTCAGATGACCTAGCAAGAAACCTGCAAGATCACAAGAGAACGAACACACCGTTAGCCTCGTCACAGGGAGGGGAGCCTCTCTGTGACCAAGCTCGGGCGTGAGAATAAGTATTTGTGAGGAGGAGGAAATAGGTTAGTAATCCATGTATAGCAGCAGGAAGACGATAGTTACAATAATCGGAGTTCTTACGTTTCACGAGGTTCATATTTCTCAAATGAACCCCTTCGGCCTTGCCAAGGTGTGTCATTTTGAGTTGGCTTGTCGTAGTTTGGGATCCGACCCAGACTTGGATGTGTTCCGGGCTTTTTACAAATTGAATCGGTCCAGCAACTGGTACACCTTTGAGGTCAGAGATAAAAATTCCTGCTGCTATACATGGATTACTACTAGCATAAAGGACTGGAAGGAACGATTTTTCTATGTTGATGACCGGTGCGTTCCGGAGTTTATGGTATGGAGGACCAAAAAGACGAAGCTCCCGTCTTCTCTTCCTGAGAAGCTTTAAGAGTGAAGTCCTTCGATTATGGTGCTCGTCGTGTCGCTCGTATAATTATTTTATTATTATTTTTCCTTTCATTATACCGGACTTCGGATACTACTTGCTTACTTTTTTGCAGCTATGGGCTTGAGAGAAGCTTTAAGAGTGAAGTCCTTCGATTCCAAGGGGCTTGAGATCCGAGCCACAAGGACACCGAAGGGTGACCCTCCGTATCTAAACGTGGTGCAGGAGAATCTTTATCAGATCCGAGAACCGAAAGTTCCGGATGACCAAGGAGGTTCAGCCGGTCAAGGAGGTTCAGGCTCAATTCCTGCGGCACAAACAGCGGATGTTGCTCCGGCTCAGACTGTGATGGTGACCGGCAGTGGTAAGGGTAAGGAAACTGGTTCGATCGGGTCGAAAGGGTCCGGTTCCAAGTTTGTGATCGAGGATGAAGGAGTCCACCTATCTGTTGACGACGAAGGAGTGCGTGATGAGGTTGTAAAAGAGGGTGGTGACGATGGGGACGAGGAAGGAACGGACGAAGAGGAGCATCCTCAAGTTAGCTTGAAAAGGAAGAGGGTTGTTCCAGCTAAATCCGGTCCGAAACCTAAGCAAAAGAAGACGAAGACGGACCTTAAGACTATTACTCTAGATGACAATGATGACCAAGTTACCGAATTTTCTGCTGCTGGAGGTATTTTGGCGAACTTAGATGCCCATCTTCATGGGGGCCGAACCCCTAGGGACCGTCCGGTGAACATTCCATTGAGCCCCTTGTCTTTTGGGGGAGGAACTACCAAGGTTATCACAGACGTCCATATGTCCGATCCTTTAACTCTCAAGAAAACCGAACCTTCTCCTTCGGGTAAGTTTACCACGGGGGTTGCTTCTAACGTGTCAAGGCCAAGCCCCAAGCCAGTTGATGGTGGGGACAGTGCCTCTTCGTCCCCTTTATGGTATAACACTGAAGCTGTTTTCTTATCACGGGAGTTATGTTCGGGCGGCATTGAGGATATGGATTCAACTCGAGCATTGGAGAACTACGTTCCGGAGTGGTCGCTGACGAACAAGGATCGGATAGTGGATGCTCTGTCGGCGAAAATGGCATTATTTCATTTGGGGACTCCAGCTGAGCACTCTCATTATCGGAAGATGAGCGGCCCGGAACTTGGGAATGCCCTTATGATAAATCAAGCTCAGTCTAACTCATTGGTGGTGGAATCGTATAAACGTTGGATCGAGTCGGAGTCAACCTGTAACAAGCTCCGACGCGAAATTGCTAATTTGAAAAATGAAGATAATGTCCGATCGAAGACTAAACAAGAACTGAGCTCTCTTCGATCTCAGATTGACCGTTTAAAGGAGCAAAACTTAAAGGCAAAAGAAGTTAACAAATCTACCCAGGCTTCGGCTGCAGCCGCTTATTAGGCTCGAGACAAAGCTCTTCAAGACTTGGAAATTTTCAAGTCGAAATTCACTGACTTGGAGAAAAAATTATCTAGTGTGGAGAAGAAGCATGCGGCTGAGCTGAAGGAAATGCAGACATCTCATGATCAGCTTCTGGCCGATTATCACCGCTTGGTTGATGGTATGTTCGTAATCTTTTTTTTATTACTTCCTTTCCTGTTCATTGAACCTTGTTTTTGCTTAGTTAAAGACGAATTGGAGAGAGCTCGTGGCAGGGAGGTTGAGTCACATAAAACAACGATCGATGAAGCAAAGGAGATGTTGATTCGTTGTGAGCGTGATATCATTGAGTCGTATGCCCAACTGTCGGAGCTTAAGCTCACCAAGCAATGGTTCTTAACAGACGGGATCGCGTGGGTAGTCAAACTGGTGCATCAAAGCCCGGAACTGGAGAAAGTTGTTGCGGATTTGGTGAACAGTGTTAATGCGGTTGGAGCGAACGAAGGTATTAAGTACGGCTTCGAAGCCGCTAAGGGCCCTGTTCGATCCTTTGAGGAAGTTCCAGGGTATGATGGAGGTGCTCAAGACAAATTAAATGCTGCGATAAAGGCTTTTGAAGATTTTCATATCTCCGTACTTGGGAAGGTTGCTGATTTGGTGGACGAACCTTTGTCCGTTATCAAGCAACAAAGTGAACTCCCCATAGTGAAGGAAGACTTTGAAGCTTGAAATTCGATCTTTCTTGCCATATAACTTTTAGCTTTTATTCGTCATTGTGACCGTACAATTTTAAATATCTGTTTCCTTTGGCATGTAACCAGTACAATTTTTTGTTTGAAATATTCAACTGACATGTTTTGTATGGAATCGGACCTTGATATTAGTTATTCATTCCTGGCTACTTAGTTTTCAGTTTGCGTCCAAACTTCACTGTTCGACCAGGCTTTTGGTTCGGTCATCTTAGGTGACCGAAGCATAATAGGAAATCCTTTGATTGTAATCGGACCGTTTTAAGTACGGACCGTTTTGCTTAATAGATTTTGTTATTTTTGAACTATTTAAGCCTTCTCGATCGGCGCGAGGCATGGGTCGAGGCCCGTTTGTGCACACTTAAGAAATTGTTCGAACTTATACATATGCTATTTTTATACTTATAAAAGTATAGATCGCTTTATTCATTGATTTGCTAACCATTGGTCCGGGGAAAAACCCTCCCGTTTACAAAGAAAATGGAAAATTGTCGGGGCATTACCCTCCCGAATTACACACGGAAATTGGAAATAAGAAATAAAAAATAGCGATCCTTTTTTAGCCGTAGCAGGCTATTCACATGAAACATTTCTTTAAATGCACCCCGTTCCACGTCCGGGGTACAGGGGTTCCATCGATCTTCTCCAACACATACGAGCCCTTGTCGCTAGCTTCTTTGACTCGGTACGGTCCCTCCCACTTAGGGGTTAGCTTGCCGGGAGCTTCGATACGGCTCGCATCGTTGTTTCGGAGCACGTAATCTCCGACCTTGAACTTGTAGAGTTTGGCCCGGGCGTTATAGTACTTCTCAATCTTCTTTTTGTATCGGGCTTCTTTGATTGCCGCGATGTTCCGGCGCTCTTCTAACAGGTCAAGGTTGGACCGGAGTTCATGCTCATTTTCCTCCCAATTCTTGCACCTCTGGTTTGGGAGTCCGATCTCAGCGGGAATCACTGCCTCGGTACCGTAAGTAAGACTAAACGGTGTTTCTCCGTTGCTAGTCTTGTGCAGTGTTCGGTGCGCCCATAAAACGTTCGGCAACTCGTCCGCCCAGCCTTTTCCCTCGTAACCGAGCCTCCTCTTTATCCCATCGACGATTCGTCGATTTATCTGTTCGACCTGCCCGTTTCCCTAGGGGTGGGCGACCGAGGAAAAGACTTGGTTAATTTTTAGATTTTCACACCAGCGCTTAAATGGGTTTTCTGCAAACTGCTTTGCATTGTCGCTTATAATGTAGAGTGGAAGACCGAATCGGCATACGATTTGTTCCCAGAAGAAACGCGTCACGTTGTAGCCGGAGATGACTGTAAATGGTCGAGCTTCCACCCATTTGGTGAAATAATCCACTGCGACTAGCAGGTACTGAGCGCTTCCGCTTGATCTTGGAAACGACCCGACGATATCAACGCCCCACTTTTGGAAGGGCCATGCACAGTTACCGGTATCATCTCATTCTTGGCTCGGAGGCTGATTGGTGCGTGCTTTTGGCACTCGTCACACTGTTGGAGCTCTTTTACTGCACTTTCATGCATCCCGGGCCAGTAATACCCTGCGTTTTTTACCTTCGTCACAATCATCTTAGGTCCAGCATGGATGCCACAGATGCCATAGTGTATTTCCCTGATGATATAACTGGCTTGCTCCGGGTCTAGACACTTTAGCAGAGGTCCGAGAAAAGTCTTTCGGTATAAGCCTCCTTCTTGCATCTGGTATTGAAGAGAGTTGATTTGGACCTTTCTTGCTTCCGCTTTGTCGGTCGACAAAACGTCATGCACGAAATAGTTAATTATTGGCGTCATCCACGTTTGCGATGGTGCTTCGACCTGCATAACCTGCGGAGCTGCAATTGAAGGTGTAGTTAAAACTTCCACTCTCACTTCTTTGGCTAGGTGACTGAACGATACCGATGCCAACTTGCTCAAAGCATCAGCCTTCTTGTTCTTGCTACGGGGAATATGCTCGACCTTACATGCTTCAAATGATGCCATAGCTTGCTTTACCTGTTCAAGATATTCGACCATGTTTGCTTCCCTCGCCTCATATTCTCCGTTTACCTTATTTGCTACGAGCAACGAATCTACATGGGCTATGACATTTTTTGCTCCGACTCTCAGCACTAGGCGTAGGCCGGCTAAGAGGGCCTCGTATTCAGCTTCATTGTTTGAACTCTTGAATTCTAGCCGGAGCGCATACGTCATATCCCTTCCGTCTGGATCGGTGAGAATTAGGCATGCCCCTGCTCCTTCGGCACTAGAAGCTCCGTCGGTATACAGGGACCACGGCTTCTCTGGAGCTTTTTCAACTTCTTCCATTCCTTTATCTTCTGGAATTTCAACTAGGAAATCTGCTATTACCTGCCCTTTCAACGGACCTTTAGTTCGGAAGGTGATGTTGAATGCGCCCAATTCGATCGCCCATTTTGCCATTCGACCCGAAACTTCAGGTCGTCGGAGAACGTGTTGGATTCTCTGGTATGTTCGTACCTCGATTGAGTGGGCTTGAAAGTATCGGTGAAGTCTTCTCGAAGCATGGACTAGTGCCAGAGCCAATTTTTCCAAGTTTGAGTATCTTGTTTCGTAATCTTTTAACGTTCGGCTTACGTAATAAATGGGGATTTGCTTCCCAGTACGGTGAGCAACTAATACTGCACTGATAGCTCCGAACGACGCGGCTAAGTATACCGTTAGTACCTCATCTTCTTCCGGTACGGTGAGAGTTGGCAAAGTGCCCAGACAGGTTTTAAGCTCTTCGAAAGCTCGTGCGGCTTCTTCCGTCCATTTAAACTCCGATCTAAAGCTTTTTCTGAGAACATCCATGAACGGGAGTGACCTGTCTGCTGCTTTTGATAAGAACCGATGGAGAGCAGCCAACCGTCCATTTAAGGACTGGATCTCTTTAACCGACGTCGGAGGCTTCATTGTAAGAACAACGTCAATCTTGTTTGGGTTGGCTCGCAAGCCTTTTGACCCAACCATGACTCCCAGAAACTTACCTTCTTCTACCCCGAACGTACATTTTTTGGGGTTTAGCTTCATGTTGATTCTTCGAAGTCGGGTAAAAGTTTCAAGTATATCCTTTAGCATGGTGGCCTCATCATGACTTTTGATCACGATATCATCAACATATACTTCTACGTTTCGCTCAATCTGATCTTTAAAGGCTTTGCTCATCAAACGCTGGTATGTAGCACCGGCGTTTTTCAAACCGAACGGCATCTTAGTAAAGCAATACACTCCTTCATTGGTGACAAAGGCTGTCTTATCCTCATCTTCGACCGCCATTTGTATCTGATGATATCCCTTGTAGGCGTCCAAAAAACATTTCAACCTGAACGTGGTGACGGAGTCAATCTTCTCATCCATTTCCGGTAGAGGAAAACAATCTTTCGGGCACGCATCATTTAAATCGGTGAAATCAATGCACATTCTCCATGAATTATCTTTTTTCCGCACCAAAACGGGATTTGACACCCATGTTTGATATCGGACTTCTCGAATGATTCCAGCGTCTAAGAGGCTCTTAACATCTTTTGCAATTGCTTTTGCTCGATCCGGCGCCATGTGCCTTTTCCTTTGTGCTATTGGTTTGATTGATTCTTTTACGTTCAGGTGATGTTGTGCCATAGATCTGGGAACTCCTTGCATATCGGAGTGCTTCCACACGAAAACGTCTATCGAGTTGCTTAACAATTCCCACAGGAGCTTCTTTGTTCGTTTTGGGAGCTGAGCCCCAATAGCTACTTGCTGTTCGGGAAAATCCGGATTGATTGCCCAAAGTTCGGTAGGTACTTCGGACTTTTTGGAGCTCGTTTCCGCTGCATGTCTTACTTCGGCAACAAACGAGTTTGATTCTGAGAAAATAGTGGCAACTCCGGCCTCGGTAGGGAATTTGATAGCTCCATGTATTGTCGAACTGATCGCCCCGAGGGCTCTCAACCCAGGTCACCCGAGTATTATGTTATGCGATGAATGAGTGCCAACAACCAGGAAGGTTAGTTGGACAGTCATGTTTTTATCACCCTCTTTGAATGTGGTCGGAAGGGTAATCTGTCCTATCGGACGGACCACCTCCCCGGAGAAACTGATCAGAGGGGTGGAGACTTCAATCAACCTCTTCTTTACTTGGGGGTTCAGCTGCTGGAAACACTGTAAATACATGATCTCAAAGGCGCTTCCTCCGTCCACGTAAATTCGTCGGACCAGGTGTCCGGCGATGACAGCCGAGATTGTAATTGGTCCGTCCCGAGCATCATCGGGATCGATCGGAGGGAAGTACGTTGGTTGATGCATCCATGCTGCCATATGCTGGTTCGACCGCTTTACCCCTCTTGGTTCAGTTGACCGGATCATATTGATTCCGGGCTCGGTGTTCGGATTATCAATTGTTGTTGCTGACTTCTTCCCATCTTTCACAAGGTGCGAGAGTTTACCGGATCGTACAGCCTTTTCGATTTCTTGCTTCAGAGCCCAACATTCATCAGTTGTATGACCGTTGTCTCGGTGATATTCACAATATTTCTTGGAGTGCCTGTCCGAGGTGGGTCGTTGCTTCGACGGCGTAGGGAACCGAGTAGTCTCCGTACTGAGAATTTCGCTTGGTGATTTGGTGAGCTCGGAAAAGGTGTTGAAACGCACATTTCCTGTTCGAAAACTGCTTCGATCTGACTTCTGATACGGACCACGATTTCTGTTCCAACCGCTGCTTCTATCTTTTGGTGGCGACGCATTGCGTTTCCACGAAGTGGTCCGAGCCTTGGCGTTTCTTGCTGTAGTTTCACTCGTCTGACCGCAGGCACTCTTTCCCCGAACGAATGCCCGAGCTCTCTCCATAAGCGTCTCCATAGTTTTTGGGAGATCTTCATGGAGTTTCTCCACAAGCTGATTGTTCCGAACTCCGTGGCAGAACCCAGAGACTCGGAGCTGGTCAACCGCTCCACTTATCTGTATGCTTTCTCGATTGAAACCATCGATAAAATCTTCTACAGACTCTCCGTCGCGGCGCTTTATATGGTGAACCTCGGTAATATCTTTCTTGCAACGTCGCTGCTGACAGAAATTTTGCAAGAAAATACGTCGGAAATCCTCAAAGTGGTCGATCGACCCCTCTGGCAACCCATCAAACCAAACCCTTGCCGATCCGGTGAGAGTTTGGGCGAACATAAGACACCAAGCCGGCATAGGCCACTGCTCGACCTTAGCCGCTCCGGCAAACGCGAACATATGGTCGTCCGGATCGGACGTACCATCGTAAAACTTCCGTGTGGGAGGCATCTTCAGCTTAGCTGGGAGTGGGGCATTGACGATCCGTAACGTAAACTTTGATTGGGAAGTCATAGACGTGGGGTGGTATGGCATGAGCAGCTCTTGATCTTGGGGGTTTAAACCCATAGATCCCTGGAGAAACAGGTCGTTTAGACCGTTATTCATCGGAGCACTTGTAACCGAAGAAAATTGTGTAACGTGTGTTATAGGAGTGGAGATCATAGAACTTACCAGAGATCCAGGAGCGAAGGTTCCAACGGAGACGGGGTTTCCCCCTGGATAGACGTTGTTAAACAAGTTTGTTCGGAGACTTTGCAGCATCTCATCTTGCTGTTGTTGCTGCTGTAACTGACGCAATAGATCGGCATTCCTTAAAAGGAAAGCGTTGTCGAAGTTAGGTAATGGCGTGGCAACCGGGGCAGTAACAGACAGCATGGTGACAGAGCTTCCGCCTATAGGATTTGCAGCTGGAGGAGCCGACGCGGATCCTATTAAAGCTGCTGAGGCAGCAACTGCTGCTGAAGCAGTTGTGGAGTTAGCGTTTCCTTCCCATATATCATTGTAAGATGGGAAAGTGCTGGTGGAGACTGCTGTCGTTGATTCTGCCATGACTTCAAATGAACAAAAACAAAGAAACGAATTATGTGAATTCAAGGGGATGGCGCCACTGAAGACTCAAAACCAGTTGGTGCGACCTGGTCAGAGTAGAGCTTCAGATGACCTAGCAAGAAACCTGCAAGATCACAAGAGAACGAACACACTGTTAGCCTCGTCACAGGGAGGGGAGCCTCTCTGTGACCAAGCTCAGGCGTGAGAATAAGTATTTGTGAGGAGGAAATAGGTCAGGGAGAGAGAGAGGAGAGTTTAGAGAGAGAAAGTAGCAATTACCCCTTGCTGGAAGTCTTGGCGGGGTATTTATAGCTTTTGGGTGTGCTGATGTGGCAAGTTAGTTAGGGTCGGACCAGTCGCTATCATGGCAGTTATGGTGGTGGGGCCCAGTTAGTTATGCCGCACCAGCGTATCTATCCGTTTCGTCTATGGCGCAAGGTCCGGTCCGACTTTGGTGTGCCATGGTTCGGTTCTATTTATGGCGATGATTCGGTCCGGTCAGGGACGTATCCTCATCACTCCTCACAAATACTTATTCTCACGCCCGAGCTTGGTCACAGAGAGGCCCCCCTCCCTGTGACGAGGCTAACGGTGTGTTTGTTCTCTGGTGATCTTGCAGGTTTCTTGCTAGGTCATCTGAAGCTCTACTCTGACCAGGTCGCACCAACTGGTTTTGAGTCTTCAGTGGCGCCATCCCCTCGAATTCACATAATTCGTTTCTTTGTTTTTGTTCATTTGAAGTCATGGCAGAATCAACGACAGCAGTCTCCACCAGCACTTTCCCATCTTACAATGATATATGGGAAGGAAACACTAACTCCACAACTGCCTCAGCAGCAGTTGCTGCCTCAGCAGCTTCAATAGGATCCGCGTCGGCTCCTCCAGTTTCAAATCCTGTAGGCGGAAGCTCTGTCACCACGCTGTCTGTTACTGCCCCGGTTGCCACGCCATTACCTAACTTTGACAACGCTTTCCTTTTAAGGAATGCCGATCTATTGCGTCAGTTACAGCAGCAACAACAGCGAGATGAGATGCTGCAAAGTCTCCGAGCAAATTTGTTTACCAATGTCTATCCAGGGGGAAACCCCGTCTCCGTTGGACCCTTCGCTTCCGGATCTCTGGTGAGTTCTATGCTCTCCACTCCTATAACACACGTTACACAATTTTCTTCGGTTACAAGTGCTCCGATGAATAACGGTCTAAACGACCTGTTTCTCCAGGGATCTGTGGGTCTAAACCCCCAAGATCAAGAGCTGTTCATGCCATACCACCCCACGTCTATGACTTCCCAATCAAAGTTTACGTTACGGATCGTCAATGCCCTACTCCCAGCCAAGCTGAAGATGCCTCCCACACTGAAGTTTTACGATGGTACGTCTGATCCGGACGACCATATGTTCGCATTTGCCAGAGCGGCTAAGGTCGAGCAGTGGCCTATGCCGGCTTGGTGCCTAATGTTCGCCCAAACTCTCACCGGATCGGCAAGGGTTTGGTTTGATGGGTTGCCAGAAGGTTCGATCGACCACTTTGAGGAATTTGACGTATTATCTTGCAAAATTTCTGTCAGCAGCGATGTTGCAAGAAAGATATTACCGAGGTCCACCATATAAAGCGCCGTGACGGAGAGTCTGTAGAAGATTTTATCGATCGTTTTAATCGAGAAAGCATGCAGATAAATGGAGCGGTTGACCAGCTCCGAGTCTCTGGGTTCTGCCACGGAGTTCGGAACAATCAGCTTGTGGAGAAACTCCATGAAGATCTCCCAAAAACTATGGAGACGCTTATGAAGAGAGCTCGGGCATTCGTTCGGGGAAAGAGTGCATGCGGTCAGCCGAATGAAACTACAGCAAGAAACGCCAAGGCTCGGACCACTTCGTGGAAACGCAATGCGTCGCCACCAAAAGATAGAAGCAGCGGTTGGAACAGAAATCGTGGTCCGTATCAGAAGTCGGATCGAAGCAGTTTCCGAACAGGAAATGTGCGTTTCAACAACTTTTCCGAGCTCACCAAATCACCAAGCGAAATTCTCAGTACGGAGACTACTCGGTTCCCTACGCCGTCGAAGCAACGACCCACCTCGGACAGGCACTCCAAGAAATATTGTGAATATCACCGAGACAAGGGTCATACAACTGATGAATGTTGGGCTCTGAAGCAAGAAATTGAAAAGGCTGTACGATCCGGTAAACTCTCGCACCTTGTGAAAGAAGTGAAAGATGGGAAGAAGTCAGCAACAGCAATTGATAATCCGAACACCGAGCCCGGAATCAATATGATCCGGTCAACCGAACCAAGAGGGGTAAAGCGGTCGAACCAGCATATGGCAGCATGGATGCATCAACCAACGTACTTCCCTCTGATCGATCCCGATGATGCTCGGGACGGACCAATTACAATCTCGGTTGTCATCGCCGGACACCTGGTCCGACGAATTTACGTGGACGGAGGAAGCGCCTTTGAGATCATGTATTTACAGTGTTTCCAGTAGCTGAACCCCCAAGTAAAGAAGAGGTTGATTGAAGTCTCCACCCCCTCTGATCAGTTTCTCCGGGGAGGTGGTCCGTCCGATAGGACATATTACCCTTCCGACCACATTCAAAGAGGGTGATAAAAACAGGACTGTCCAACTAACCTTCCTGGTTGTTGGCACTCATTCATCGCATAACATAATACTCGGGCGACCTGGGTTGAGAGCCCTCGGGGCGATCAGTTCGACAATACATGGAGCTATCAAATTCCTTACCGAGTCCGGAGTTGCCACTATTTTCTCAGAATCAAACTCGTTTGTTGCCGAAGTAAGACATGCAGCGGAAACGAGCTCCAAAAAGTCCGAAGTACCTACCGAACTTTGGGCAATCAATCCGGATTTTCCCGAACATCAAGTAGCTATTGGGGCTCAGCTCCTAAAACGAACAAAGAAGCTCCTGTGGGAATTGTTAAGCAACTCGATAGACGTTTTCGCGTGGAAGCACTCCGATATGCAAGGAGTTCCCAGATCTATGGCGCAACATCACCTGAACGTAAAAGAATCAATCAAACCAATAGCACAAAGGAAAAGGCACATGGCGCCGGATCGAGCAAAAGCAATTGCAAAAGATGTTAAGAGCCTCTTAGACGCTGAAATCATTCGAGAAGTCCGATATCAAACATGGGTGTCAAATCCCGTTTTGGTGCGGAAAAAAGATAATTCGTGGAGAATGTGCATTGATTTCACCGATTTAAATGATGCGTGCCCGAAAGATTGTTTTCCTCTACCGGAAATTGATGAGAAGATTGACTCCGTCGCCACGTTCAGGTTGAAATGTTTTTTGGACGCCTACAAGGGATATCATCAGATACAAATGGCAGTCGAAGATGAGGATAAGACAGCCTTTGTCACCAATGAAGGAGTGTATTGTTTTACTAAGATGCCGTTCGGTTTGAAAAGCGCCGGTGCTACATACCAGCGTTTGATGAGCAAAGCCTTTAAAGATCAGATTGAGCGATACGTAGAAGTATATGTTGATGATATCATGATCAAAAGTCATGATGAGGCCACCATGCTAAAGGATATACTTGAAACTTTTACCCGACTTCGAAGCATCAACATGAAACTAAACCCCAAAAAATGTATGTTCGGGGTAGAAGAAGGTAAGTTTCTGGGAGTCATGGTTGGGTCAAAAGGCTTGCGAGCCAACCCAGACAAGATTGACGCTGTTCTTACAATGAAGCCTCTGACGTCGGTTAAAGAGATCCAGTCCTTAAATGGACGGTTGGCTGCTCTCCATCGGTTCTTATCAAAAGCAGCAGACAGGTCACTCCCGTTCATGGATGTTCTCAGAAAAAGCTTTAGATCGGAGTTTAAATGGACGGAAGAAGCCGCACGAGCTTTCGAAGAGCTTAAAACCTGTCTGGGCACTTTGCCAACTCTCACCGTACCGGAAGAAGATGAGGTACTAACGGTATACTTAGCCGCGTCGTTCGGAGCTATCAGTGCAGTATTAGTTGCTCACCGTACTGGGAAGCAAATCCCCATTTATTACGTAAGCCGAACGTTAAAAGATTACGAAACAAGATACTCAAACTTGGAAAAATTGGCTCTGGCACTAGTCCATGCTTCGAGAAGACTTCGCCGATACTTTCAAGCCCACCCAATCGAGGTACGAACAGACCAGAGAATCCAGCACGTTCTCCGACGACCTGAAGTTTCGGGTCGAATGGCAAAATGGGCGATCGAATTGGGCGCATTCAACATCACCTTCCGAACTAAAGGTCCGTTGAAAGGGCAGGTAATAGTAGATTTCCTAGTTGAAATTCCGGAAGATAAAGGAAAGGAAGAAGTTGAAAAAGCTCCAGAGAAGCCGTGGTCCTTGTATACCGACGGAGCTTCTAGTGCCGAAGGAGCAGGGGCATGCCTAATTCTCACCGATCCAGACGGAAGGGATATGACGTATGCGCTCCGGCTAGAATTCAAGAGTTCAAACAATGAAGCTGAATACGAGGCCCTCTTAGCCGGCCTACGCCTAGCGCTGAGAGTCGGAGCAAAAAATGTCATAGCCCATGTAGATTCGTTGCTCGTAGCAAATCAGGTAAACGGAGAATATGAGGCGAGGGAAGCAAACATGGTCGAATATCTCGAACAGGTAAAGCAAGCTATGGCATCATTTGAAGCATGTAAGGTCGAGCATATTCCCCGTAGCAAGAACAAGAAGGCTGATGCTTTGAGCAAGTTGGCATCGGTATCGTTCAGTCACCTAGCCCAAGAAGTGAGAGTGGGAGTTTTAACTACACCTTCAATTGCAGCTCCGTAGGTTATGCAGGTCGAAGCACCGTCGCAAACGTGGATGACGCCAATAATTAAGTACTTGGTGCATGACGTTTTGCCGACCGACAAAGCGGAAGCAAGAAAGGTCCAAATCAACTCTCTTCAATACCAGATGCAATAAGGAGGCTTATACCGAAAGACTTTTCTCGGACCTCTGCTAAAGTGTCTAGACTCGGAGCAAGCCAGTTATATCATCAGGGAAATACACTATGGCATCTGTGGCATCCATGCCGGACCTAAGATGATTGTGACGAAGGTAAAAAACGCAGGGTATTACTGGCCCGGGATGCATGAAAGTGCAGTAAAAGAGCTCCAACAGTGTGACGAGTGCCAAAAGCACGCACCAATCAGCCTCCGAGCCAAGAATGAGATGATACCGGTAACTGCTGCATGGCCCTTCCAAAAGTGGGGCGTTGATATCGTCGGGCCTTTTCCAAGATCAAGCGGAAGCGCTTAGTACCTGCTAGTCGCAGTGGATTATTTCACCAAATGGGTGGAAGCTCGACCATTTACAGTCATCTCCGGCTACAACGTGACGCGTTTCTTCTGGGAACAAATCGTATGCCGATTCGGTCTTCCACTCTACATTATAAGCGAAAATGCAAAGCAGTTTGCAGAAAACCCATTTAAGCGCTGGTGTGAAAATCTAAAAATTAACCAAGTCTTTTCCTCGGTCGCCCACCCCCAGGGTAACGGGCAGGTCGAACAGATAAATCGACGAATCGTCGATGGGATAAAGAGGAGGCTCGGTTACGAGGGAAAAGGTTGGGCGGACGAGTTGCCGAACGTTTTATGGGCGCACCGAACACTGCACAAGACTAGCAATGGAGAAACACCGTTTAGTCTTACTTACGGTACCGAGGCAGTGATTCCCGCTGAGATCGGACTCCCAAACCAGAGGTGCAAGAATTGGGAGGAAAATGAGCATGAACTCCGGTCCAACCTTGACCTGTTAGAAGAGCGCCGGAACATCGCGGCAATCAAAGAAGCCCGATACAAAAAGAAGATTGAGAAGTACTATAACGCCCGGGCCAAACTCTACAAGTTCAAGGTCGGAGATTACGTGCTCCGAAACAACGATGCGAGCCGTATCGAAGCTCCCGGCAAGCTAACCCCTAAGTGGGAGGGACCGTACCGAGTCAAAGAAGCTAGCGACAAGGGCTCGTATGTGTTGGAGAAGATCGATGGAACCCCAGTACCCCGGACGTGGAACGGGGTGCATTTAAAGAAATGTTTCATGTGAATAGCCTGCTACGGCTAAAAAAGGATCGCTATTTTTTATTTCTTATTTCCAATTTCCGTGTGTAATTCGGGAGGGTAATGCCCCGACAATTTTCCATTTTCTTTGTAACCGGGAGGGTTTTTCCCCGGACCAATGGTTAGCAAATCAATGAATAAAGCGATCTATACTTTTATAAGTATAAAAATAGCATATGTATAAGTTCGAACAATTTCTTAAGTGTGCACAAACGGGCCTCGACCCATGCCTCGCGCCGATCGAGAAGGCTTAAATAGTTCAAAAATAACAAAATCTATTAAGCAAAACGGTCCGTACTTAAAACGGTTCGATTACAATCAAAGGATTTCCTATTATGCTTCGGTCACCTAAGATGACCGAACCAAAAGCCTGGTCGAACAGTGAAGTTTGGACACAAACTGAAAACTAAGTAGCCAGGAATGAATAACTAATATCAAGGTCTGATTCCATACAAAACATGTTAGTTGAATATTTCAAACAAAAAATTGTACTGGTTACATGCCAAAGGAAACAGATATTTAAAATTGTACGGTCACAATGACGAATAAAAGCTAAAAGTTATATGGCAAGAAAGATCGAATTTCAAGCTTCAAAGTCTTCCTTCACTATGGGGAGTTCACTTTGTTGCTTGATAACGGACAAAGGTTCGTCCACCAAATCAGCAACCTTCCCAAGTACGGAGATATGAAAATCTTCAAAAGCCTTTATTGCAGCATTTAATTTGTCTTGAGCACCTCCATCATACCCTGGAACTTCCTTAGGATCGAACAGGGCCCTTAGCGGCTTCGAAGCCGTACTTAATACCTTCGTTCGCTCCAACCGCATTAACACTGTTCACCAAATCCGCAACAACTTTCTCCAGTTCCGGGCTTTGATGCACCAGTTTGACTACCTACGCGATCCCGTCTGTTAAGAACCATTGCTTGGTGATCTTAAGCTCCGACAGTTGGGCATACGACTCAATCATATCACGCTCACAACGAATCAACATCTCCTTTGCTTCATCGATCGTTGATTTATGTGACTCAACCTCCCTGTCACGAGCTCTCTCCAATTCGTCTTTAACTAAGGAAAAACAAGGTTCAATGAACAGGAAAGGAAGTAATAAAAAAAAAGATTACGAACATACCATCAACCAAGTGGTGATAATCGGCCAGAAGTTGATCATGAGATGTCTGCATTTCCTTCAGCTCAGCCGCATGCTTCTTCTCCACACTAGATAATTTTTTCTCCAAGTTAGTGAATTTCGACTTGAAAATTTCCAAGTCTTGAAGAGCTTTGTCTCGAGCCTCATAAGCGGCTGCAGCCGAAGCCTGGGTAGATTTGTTAACTTCTTTTGCCTTTAAGTTTTGCTCCTTTAAACGGTCAATCTGAGATCGAAGAGAGCTCAGTTCTTGTTTAGTCTTCGATCGGACATTATCTTCATTTTTCAAATTAGCAATTTCGCGTCGGAGCTTGTTACAGGTTGACTCCGACTCGATCCAACGTTTATACGATTCCACCACCAATGAGTTAGACTGAGCTTGATTTATCATAAGGGCATTCCCAAGTTCCGGGCCGCTCATCTTCCGATAATGAGAGTGCTCAGCTGGAGTCCCCAAATGAAATAATGCCATTTTCGCTGACAGAGCATCCACTATCCGATCCTTGTTCGTCAGCGACCACTCCGGAACGTACTTCTCCAATGCTCGAGTTGAATCCATATCCTCAATGCCGTCCGAACCTAACTCCCGTGATAAGAAAACAGCTTCAGTGTTATACCATAAAGGGGACGAAGAGGCACTGTCCCCACCATCAACTGGCTTGGGGCTTGGCCTTGACACGTTAGAAGCAACCCCCGTGGTAAAATTACCCGAAGGAGAAGGTTCGGTTTTCTTGAGAGATAAAGGATCGGACATATGGACGTCTGTGATAACCTTGGTAGTTCCTCCCCCAAAAGATAAGGGGCTCAATGGAATGTTCACCGGACGGTCCCTAGGGGTTCGGCCCCCATGAAGATGGGCATCTAAATTCGCCAAAATACCTCCAGCAACAGAAAATTCGGTAACTTGGTCATCATCGTCATCTAGAGTAATAGTCTTAAGGTCCGTCTTCGTCTTCTTTTGCTTAGGTTTCGGACCGGATTTAGCTGGAACAGCCCTATTCCTTTTCAAGCTAACTTGAGGATGCTCATCTTCGTCCGTTCCTTCCTCGTCCCCATCGTCGCCACCCTCTTTTACATCCTCATCACGCACTCCTTCGTCGTCAACAGATAGGTGGATTCCTTCATCTTCGATCACAAACTTGGAACCGGACCCTTTCGACCCGATCGAACCAGTTTCCTTACCCTTACCACTGCCGGTCACCATCACAGTCTGAGCCGGAGCAACATCCGCTGTTTGTGCCGCAGGAATTGAGCCTGAACCTCCTTGACCGGCTGAACCTCCTTGGTCATCCGGAACTTCCGGTTCTCGGATCTGATAAAGATTCTCCTGCACCACGTTTAGATACGGAGGGTCACCCTTCGGTGTCCTTGTGGCTCGGATCTCAAGCTCCTTGGAATCGAAGGACTTCAGTCTTAAAGCTTCTCTCAAGCCCATAGCTGCAAAAAAGTAAGCAAGTAGTATCCGAAGTCCGGTATAATGAAAGGAAAGATAAAAATAAAAATAAAATAATTATACGAGCGACACGACGAGCACCGTATCAAAAGTAAAGGCATGACTAACCCTTTCCGTTCCACCTAAGGGTAGGATACCACTCCGGTTCGGCCCAAATCGTGTTGATCCGTCCCATAACAAGAATGTGTTCCGGATAACTTTGTATGCGGCCTGCTTCTTTAATCAAGTTTGCGTATAAGTCCCTATTAAATTCAAAGTCTTCAGGAAGAGAAGACGGGAGCTTCGTCTTTTTGGTCCTCCATACCATAAACTCCGGAACGCACCGGTCATCAACATAGAAAAATCGTTCCTTCCTGTCCTTTATGCTAGTAGTAATCCATGTATAGCAGCAGGAATTTTTATCTCTGACCTCAAAGGTGTACCAGTTGCCGGACCGATTCAATTTGTAAAAAGCCCGGAACACATCCAAGTCCGGGTCGGATCCCAAACTACGACAAGCCAACTCAAAATGACACACCTTGGCAAGGCCGAAGGGGTTCATTTGAGAAATATGAACCTCGTGAAACGTATGAACTCCGATCAAGAACTTCGTCAGAGGAAGACGATAGTTACAATAATCGAATAAACGAGTGTAAACCCCTATCTTCCCCGAAGGAAACGGATAAATAGGCATGTTCTTTTTGGGGAGAACGGGGTGCAGAGATGCAGGGACTGCATATCTTTCGACGTACCAGGCTAAACCATTTTTATTCAAAACGTTAAAGCAACCGGACAAGTTGTTCTTCGCCATTATGTAAAGAAGAAACTAACCTGTGTCGCAAACCTGCTGTCTTAGAGAAAAGGGGTGAAGAAGATGAGGTAAGAAGTGAAAGCGGAAAGTTACCTTTTTCTCCTTTTTTATAGAGATATGTAACCGACTTAAAACCGCCAATCAAGTGGTGACACGTCATGACAGCTGACGCACACCAAACGTCACATCAAGCGGGAAATATAAAGTGACCGTCGGTTACCCAACTAAGGTCACCGCCTAGAAATTTAAAATTCGAAAAACTTAACAAAACGACAAATCAGAGATTTAGACCGCCAAAATTGCGCCGTTATAGTTCGAAGCTTTTATCTAAGAAACGCTACGAACTAGGGGGACTTGATGAGGATACGTCCCTGACCGGACCGAATCATCGCCATAAATAGAACCGAATCATGGCACACCAAGGTCGGACCGGACCTTGCACCATAGACGAATCGGACAGATACGCTGGTGCGGCATAACTAACTGGGTCCCACCACCATAACTGCCATGATAGCGACTGGTCCGACCCTAACTAACTTGCCACGTCAACACACCCAAAAGCTATAAATACCCCGCCAAGACTTCCAGCAAGGGGTAATTGCTACTTTCTCTCTCTAAACTCTCCTCTCTCTCTCCCTGACCTATTTCCTCCTCACAAATACTTATTCTCACGCCCGAGCTTGGTCACAGAGAGGCCCCCCTCCCTGTGACGAGGCTAACGGTGTGTTTGTTCTCTTGTGATCTTGCAGGTTTCTTGCTAGGTCATCTGAAGCTCTACTCTGACCAGGTCGCACCAACTGGTTTTGAGTCTTCATTTGTTGAGTTTTATTTCATTTAAACTGTATTGAAAGCCATCCTCTTCATTCTTATCATAAAGTCATCGACAGGAGTCAAAACAAGAACAAAACTGAACAAAACTAAATCAAAGAAAACCCACAGTTATGTGTTTGTATTGATTCAATTGAAAGGAAATGGGCTTTTTATTTTACCTAAACTTTAATCAACACCATCTTTATAAATAAACGACCGAACCGAACAAGAGGGAACATCAATTACAACATTTCAAAACTCACGAATTCTAATGTGGTTGGCTCTTGTTATTCATTGGTTATATAACATCAAAAAAATAAATCAACTGAGTTCAAAGATATACCGAAACGATATAAGGGCCGCGGGCTTTCCGGTCGTCATCTTCGAGTCTCCGACGCGATTCGGACGGCTCCGGTGAACTCCAGTGACGACTAGCTTTCTCCGACATGTTTGTTATCGTTCTCGCGAGTGAAACAACGGTGAGAGGGTGGCGAAACGTATCGTGGCTTCGTCACGGTTCCGGTTGTTCTCTTTTCTTTTATGCAAAAAGAGAAGAACCGTGTCCGACTCGATGAACTCCGGGCATGATTCCGGCGAGTTCTGACCTCTCCGGTGATGCTTCGAACCCTGGTGAGATTCCGACTACGGCGAATGGCTTTTGCATTTCGTGAGAAAGAAAGAGAACGAGGGAGGTGGATGTGTCGAGATGTGTGGGTTTGTGAGGATGTTGAGATGGAACCTGGAATGGTATATATTGATGATTATGCTACTGTATGAAGCCATGATTTGGTTTGGCAACCTTGGAAGAGAAGGATTTAAAAAGGAAACATGGTTGTCTGTAGTTGTTGGGCGGTAACATCTAGTTTCAAAAAGGGTTCAATGTATGCAGGGACGTCTCCGAGAAAAATAAAAAAAATTAGGCCTCGGGCGAGACAAAAAAATTGGGCCCATTACTTATAATATAAACTCATCAAATATATATCATGAAACCACAATACAACAATAATTGTTGTAAAATGAACAAAACAAAAGTACTGTAACAAAATAATCAAACTTACTTGAGCGAATCATGTGGCTCTTTTAGCCTTTTTAGAAGCAAGTTGATAATATTCAACAATCAATTTATATATTAATCTTGTCTGGTTAATTGGTTTGTGTGAAATTGTAAAAGAATATTTTGATTTATTTTTTTTGGGTTTCTTTCTTGTGCCAATAATCCAGAATTCAAAAAAAAAAAAAAAAATTTATAAGTTAGTGCGATATTACATTTTCCTCATATAAAGTCTAGCTCCACATATAAAGTCTAGCTCCACTAATACTTATTTGTTTTCAAATATACACTGAAGAATATTGATAGGATAAAATTATTTATTTTGATTATTTAATACTCAAAATTTATTAAACTTGTAAATTAACAAATTATTGAATACATTGAGGGATAATTAATTTTATGTTAAAAAATATTAAAATAGGCTGTTCTTTTGAATTTTCTATATATTACGTATTTTTCATAAAATGGAGTTTCCTCTTATGAAGTTAAAGATCTTATTTTGTTTTGTTTTGTCCTTTGATTTTAAGAAAAGGTTTGACCGTATACACTTGCATATTCCATCATTTTTTTCACTTAAAAACATATATATTTAAAGCACGTGAAGAGGCTCTCATCCCCAGATAATGATATCACTACCTCTTGTAGTCGCCCCACTGCAGCAGTCTAACCCAATAACCCAGGCCCCAATCACTAATAAAATACATGTAATCAGAATTTCAAATCTCGGGCCCCTTTTAATTTTGGGCCTTGGCATTTGCCCGGGCTGCCCAGCCCAATAACCGGGCCTGAATGTATGAGTGTATAAGCATTAAACGCTGGAAGAACCAGCCGATTTCCAAGATACGGCGGAGTGGGTTTTTTTTGCTTTCAAAATGTAAATTTTATAATTCGCACAAAGGCCTCCTTAAGTTTAAAATTTAGCTAACTATGTAATTTGACTTGGTTAGGTTATATAACTTAGTTAACTTGTAGGATCTAACAACTAACTAGGTTTTTTTTTTTATAAACAAACAAAACTTTTATTATTAATTAATTTAATTAATTAAACAAATAAAATGAATAACCATATTTATAACCGGATTAAATTAACGATAAAAACCTTCTAACGATTATTTATTTCGCGAAGCTTTCGAGTTTCAAGGATTAGGATTCGGATCTTTCAAAACGAGACGGATTTTGGCAATACATTTTGACAGATGTTACAATTCGACCACCCGATAGCGCATATGCGCATATAGCCAGTTTAAATAGCATAAAATATATAAACTAGCCGAATCGGGTCAAAACCTTTCAAAATCAGTTCTAATCAGAATGTTTGGTTATTTAACTCATATAGTACGAGTCCTTACACTCGGAAGGGTATAAACCATATTCTATCTGGTCAACGCTTAATCTAGTGAATCATACGTATCTATTAAGTTAACCGATCAAAGTCAAATGACTTTATAAGACCCATCAAATGACTAGGAGTCTCTAGTAAATTGCACTTGTGTTTAGGTTGTTTTGAAATACGGTTGTGCTAAACATCTTTGATTTGTAAAGACTAGCACTAGTAAATACTCTTAGCCTATTTTCCTTTATAAAGGCTTGGGATACGGCACTAGCTGCTTGGTTGGGTATTGAAAAAAGGATTAATGATGTTAATGAAATTTAAATAACCCCTTTTAATCCGTTTTGCTTGATAACTTAAACATTGGGGATAATACGACCGTGTCCTGAATAACCCGACTCATTTAATTGCAAATGGTCACGACCTAAGCGCGAGGTATAGGCATAAACCTGATAGACGCTAATGTTATATTTATATGATATTGAAAATGTGGTGTGTCGATTAATCATGTACCGGCGTTTAGTTCTGGTCCCCAACTGTATTGACAGGCATGTAAAACTAGTAACAAGAGATATAGTTTGTCCCAGGTTATTTAAAACAATATACCAAATGGTATCAAATAAAATTTTGAAAAGATTTAAAAAAAAGAGCCGGTTAATTGTATTTACCAGTGAAAACTGACGTATTTTCAAAAGACTAAGCGTGGGTTATTTAGCAAATACAAAATAGGCTGGAGTTGCTCGGTTTTGATATATTGGAATTTGCAACTCCACAAAAAGACCTTATTAGTCTAATGTCTTATTTTATATCATTCGATCCGCCTGTGGATATTTTAGTGCGAACAACTTATGTAATAATTTTGTACTTTATTTTTCCGGTTAGTACTTTGTATAATTTACTTTAAAATTCTCATCTTCCGCTGTGTATTGTGATTATTGATATCAATCGTCACACATATACCTGAAGTCCGGGCCCACCGGGAAATCAGGGTGTGACAGATATTCCCGATATCAGTAAATTTCTTTTTAGTTCTACCATTCGTCTTTCTTCTTATTGCTGCTATTAGTGTTTTAAGTCTTAATTGTTAGTTGGTTACTATTATATATTAGTGTTTTAAGTCTTAGTCAGTTCCTATTTGTTGCAGTATTTGTGTTTTGTAACTTGCAAAAGGTTAATTTGTTATGGTATGTAAGTATATTGAATTGTTAGTGTTAAATTGCTATATATATAAATTTAGCGTGATATTAAAATTATCGTTACCGTACCGCGATAACCAATATCTCAAATATCAGTCCTTGACCGATATCCAATATTTTACCCATTGACTACTTAGTCCGCATGCCTAACTTCATCCACTTTCCTGTTAAGTCTATGTCACATGTTAAGCATGTGATAGGCATTTTTATAATTAACCATATGTATTGTTGACTTAACTTACCGTGATTAAAATGTCATTCTAGTTATCTATGGTTTATTACTTAAACAATAAGCAGTTTTTCTTATTATTGCAGGCCTATCTTTGCAACTTTGATGCGTATGCTATTTTTTTAGATAACTTTTTCTAAGTACATTTTTCATGCATATGTTATTTTTTAAGATAAATTTTTCTAAGTATATTTTAACATTCTAACCGTGTTTTAAAAACATTTTTTACTCGTTTGTTAATGAATGAAAATGGTTAATTAAAATTTATTTTGATCAAAACGTTTGTTTCTTTCCTCAAGTGACGTTAACACCAGAGCCGTTTTCGAGAACTCTCAAAATAATTTAGGCCTCAGACGAAATAAAAAAAGTTGGGCCCAAAATTGTGGTAAGAGGAAATGAATTAAAAGAAAATAAGACTTTGGTGATGGAGTCAATACTTGAACTTGAGACCTCAACGTTATCTTGAGGTTGTCTTTAACTTGAGACCTCAACATTATCTTGAGGTTGTTTTTTTTTTCCACTCTCCCGCCAAGACTTTTATGTATAACAAATGAATGCATATATTAAATATATCATTTACTATATATATAAAAGCTTATAAAAACCTTTCAGACCTTTTGAAAATTTGGGTCTCAAGCGACGGCACAGGTTGGCCGGCCTAAGAGCCGGCCCTGGTTAACACGCCCACAAAACAAATAAACCATTTAACAACCATATATTTCATATCCACTCATAGCTTTTAGAGAATAATGACCACAAGAATAAATAGTTAGATCAAAATTTTCAGATAATTATTAATTAATATTGATTTTTTTCTTTTGAAAAAACCAGATTAATCTAACACCTGATTTCTCAAAACCATTTTAGACTAATGGGTATGGGGGCCGGCTGAGGCCCGGCTAGGACCGGCGCCGGTCCCCCACACCACCCCCCTCATGTCCGGCTCGGCCCAAACGGCTCCCCACAGCCGGCGGCGCCGTGCCTCTCCTCTCCCCTTTCTCTCGCAATAACCTATACATACATACATATATATACATAAAGGGGCTCATCCCCCACCCCCCTAGGTTCATCCCCTTCAAGCCGAGCCTACGTGGCGCCTACGTGGCGGCTACGTGGCGGCTCATCCCCTCCAAACCTATCCTCTCCATACCCTTTAGACTAACAACCATATATTTCATATCCACTCATAGCTTTTAGCGAATATCGATCATCAGAATAAATAGTTTGATCAAATTTTTATCAGATAATTAATATTGACTTTTTTCTTTTGAAACAAATTAGATCAAAATAAAAACAAGAAATTTGAGCCTTAAAGATACGATTCTTATATGTCCTTAACATTTTGTCTATATCAAGTTCAATTATTTGTTTGTCACAGTCATAAAATTCTTATATTTCCCTAACATTCTGTCCATCCATATCAAGTTCAATTATATGTTTGTCAGTCATATTTCTAACATGCAAACTATTGATTTTGTAGTTTTATAAACAAGAGTGCTACAATATAACAGTTTTTTATATTTATTTATGACTTAAAATTATTTAAATTTGATAATTTTGCAAATATAATTTAATATACCGGTAATATTTGTTAATTTCCAAGATTTGATATTTATTTAGAGATATACCAAATAAGTGGGCATGGTTTCACCTTTTTACTCTAGATGCAACACTACTTTTTTTAATTAGATCAAAAAATACATATAGTTAATTACGAAAATGGCCAGCACATGCTTACCATGTGACTTAGGGGTTGTTTGGCAACTTCTAAATGGTTAAGAGTTGAACCAGTAAGAGATCTAAACTATTAAGTGTTGAACCAGTAAAAGATCTGAATCATTAAAAGTCAGTATAATGCTTAACCGTTCAGAGGCAAATGTCTGACCAATTCAGATTAGAGGTTTTAACCATTCAGACTCAGTATAATGCTTAACCATTCAGAGAGACAGATGTCTAGACCATTAAGACATGAGACATCTGCTCGTGAAACAAACAGTCTGAACCATTAAGCGCTAAACCAGTAAGAGGTCTAAACCATTAAAAGCTAAACAACTACTGAAATCACAATAAATTGAAACGTTGTGTTAAAATATATAAATAATACCAATTCAATAATCAAAGTTTATAATATGCTTAATATTAATTATTATTCTTTTGTTTTGTATGTACAGTGAACCATGGTTTGATCATTGGAACAAGTTTGATGTGGGCTTAGTATTTAGTAGGCTTACAAAGATAAGAAGATATGGGCTTAAGAAGCCGGGTCAAGTATTGAAGCGGGATCTCTTCTCCGGGTCACTATAAATGAGAACTAATGACTCACAAAGAGTCATTAGGAGTCAGCTTTTTACACCATCATTGTGTGTACATGTCTTTAGAAGCCTTTGGAGAAAAGTCTTAGGGTGTCCGGAGTGGTGCGGTAAAGGGGAGCGGCAAAGGGTTTTGCCGTGCGGCAACACCGCCGCCGGCCCCTTTGCCGCTGCGGTTTCAATGTTGATCGGGGAAGGCATGCCGCTGCGGTGAAGGGAGGAAGGAGAGAGAGAGGGCTGATCTAGTAAAAGTGTTTCTTGTGTTTGAAATCGATTTAAGTTTACAAATTTGACCGTTGGTGTATAAATTGCAAGACTTTCAATTTTGCAAAATATAGCAATCAACAATAAACCACAGGGACCAAAACAACAATTTACTCTTTTATCTGTTTGAAGAAGCAATCGTGGCTGGCGATGAAAGTTTTATGCAGTGGTGCATCCAACCATTACGTCTCTTTTAGAGGTTACAAATTGCGATCCGCGGGGCAATTACAACACATGGGACCGTTCTAAACCATCACTATTACGAATTCTACATCTCATGTTACACATCTAAACACCGTTTATCAACGAGCTCAAATGAATATCACCACCCGTTCATTCTTGCGCAGCAATTCATCACAAGCCTCAAATCAGTACATCGCAGTATCGATTGTTATTTACTATTTAGAAACTCAAAACCGAGTATAATTTCATAGTACGGGAACATATATATAATCAGGGGATACTTTTAACTTTTGGCATGTATGTTAAAAACAAATGGGAATGTTTTTCCATTTTTTTCTAGATAAAAGTAAACATTATTATATACTAGTTATAATCCAAATGTAGGAGTTTATTCATAATATCATATTCTAAATGACATCAAATAAAAGTAATCATGTTCGGATATGCACACTATTGTTTACAGAGGTAAAAAGGTAGTCGTAGTAAAGATGCCAAGCCAGCCAGCCGAAGAATAAACAGACTAGTAGCCAAGCGGTTCGGGCTTAAGTGCGAAGTGATGCATGAGGGACAGCAGGAAACCCATGTTCATCCACAGGCTGTAAACCAAACAAATATAAATTACTTAACTTGACGCGTGTCGGGTAGAGATGGCAAAATTGCCAGTGTAGTGTTGGATAGCAGGTCAAAACAGGTTCTAGTTGAAATATGTCCGTTTAGGTTGGTCAGAATATAATTTCTTATAAATAACTTAAGACGGTTAAATATGATCATAAAATCTATATACGATATTAAAGAGTAAAATGCCATTTTCGTCCTTGAGGTTTGGCCAGTTTGCGACTTTCATCCAAATGTTTGTTTTTTCGCATCTGGGTCCAAAAGGTTTGAAATCTTGTCATTTTCATCCAGCTCGTTAACTCCATCCATTTTTCTCGTTAAGTAAGGGGTATTTTCGTCTTTTTTCTTAACTTAAAGTGCAATTCAGTCTTTTTCACTTTATGTACAAGCATTTAAAACACCCCTGACCGAATCCATTGGACCGAATTGCATTTTAAGTTAACAAAAAAGACGGAAATACCCCCGCCTTAACGGAGAAAATGGATGGAGTTAACGAGCCGGAAGAAAATGACAAGATTTCAAACCTTTTGGATCCGGATGCAGAAAAACAAACCTTTGGACGAAAGTCGCAAAACTGACCAAACCTCATGGATGAAAATGGCATTTTACTCCTATATTAAATTATTAGTTAAAAAAATGATTTTGTCCCATTTAATAACCTAAACCCAAATCGACCTGTTTAGCGATAAGTTAACTAACACAGGAGTATTTTGTCACCTGATTGTTAACTCTGCCAGCTGGCACCGCTTGTCCACTTGGAGCTGAAGGCAAGTTGAGTTCTTCGCTCAAATCAGGCTCATTATCAGGTTGAAGATATGATGGCACCCCTACACCTTCAGTTTCCTGCCCCATATCAGCCTCTAGCGCATCAAGTTCTGCATATCCAAACATAAACCGTGTTTAATCATGAAATCAACGATCCAAACAGATCAAAAGTGATTTTGATACTTGAAATGAAAAGAAAAATGTGTACTTACCACCCAAAAGTTCATCTTCATCGATATCATCGGGCACACTGTAACTTCTACCGAGAGATTCTTGTATTTCGTTGCTGATATCCATCATGTCCATCATTTCATCTTGCAAGTTCTATACAAAATATAGTAAACGGTCAACAATAAAAAAGATATTCAATTAGAGTCAGAAAAGGAGGTACAAAACAAACGATACGATAGTACAAATGTACAATACTAACATCAATGTCTTGAATCTTGACGGTTTTCATCATTCCTTTCAACTCTTTATTTGCTGACTTCAAAGCCGACATCTGAAAGATGCAAAAGTTAAAAATGACAACAGCACAATAAATATAAAAGATATTGCAGCTGTGCAAGTTAAAGATGAGTAGATGACTTAAAAAAACCAGTAACAAAAACTTGAGAATCGTAAAACATACTGTTTGCTGAGCATCTTTAATCCCTTCTGAAGCAAATGCCACTTGATCTAGGTTGAATGTTTGATTATACAACATGTCACGTTGCCCTTCATACCTTCAAAAGACAATTGAAGATTGTAATTCAATTTATGTCACGTAATGATGCATGCATATACCTGTAACATCCGGACCCTCATACCACCGAACATTGTCCGTTTTGCCCACCAGGAGCTCACGGTTTTGTTTCGAGTTATTCAATTAAATACTTCCCAAAAGGTCACCCATCCTGGAATTACTCGAATTCCCTCATCCACAACCAATGCACCCATTGGTGGTATTTGAGGTTGAGCATTCCTTCCTTATGAACCCAACATCTCTTCTATACGTTCAAAAGCTACGATAGACCTCTAACCTATTTACCATTTTACACTACACGATTTGCCTAAGGTGTTACAAAAGTTATAATAGACTGCTAGCTACGGTTTACACAGCCAGTTTCAAGTTTCAAACTGTACCAAACCATCCGGATCTCAAACCGAGTTCGGTCGATTTCAACAGTAAATATAAAGACCCCTAATTTACAATAGTGACATTAAGAACAAGTATGAAAAATCTTACATTCTTTTTTGCTTAAGAACTCTCATAGCTCGAGCCTTGACAGCTTCTTGAGCCGGACCGGGTCTAGTCTTCTTAATCTGTTCCTTATATCGAGCAAGCTCAGCATCAAGCCGTTTGATCTTTTCATCCACAGTCTCACCTCTTTTATTAATCTAATACAAGTTCTTAAACCAATCCCAATCAATCATCCATTTCATTTCAATAATAACTAAATAAGAAACCCTAACAATATCTAATCATGATAATTATAAGTTAATAACCCTCAAATCAAACAATTGGTCAAATTAAACAAAGATCATAACATGGAATTACCCGATCAGAGGCGTCGTTAACAGAAGGAGGCGGTTCTTTGTCTTTTTTAACGCCGAATACTCTCCTCATTTTCGCTGTTTTACTTCAATTTTGTGTGTGGTGACTCAAGGTTTATGTTGGATTTGAAACCCTAATTGAACGGTGAGGATGATGATCTACGAGAGAACGAATGACGGATCTTGCGTTGGAAGAGTTGAGAATATTCGTGAGAAATTTTGGATTTTGGGTGTGGGTGAAGAAGGTTGATTGCTTTTTGATCATGTCATGGCATGTTTGGGTAAGTTTTTTGAAACAAATTATTGACTTTTTGAAAAGTCATAAGCTCTAAAATGATGTTTGGCAAAGAGGGTGTATGTGAGGGGAAAAAGCCAATAAGTCAATAAGTCACAAAATCCTGACTTTTCCAAGAAGCCAATAACTCAATAAGTTGTTTTAAAAAACTTACCCAAACATGCCCTCAATCTATCTGCTATGGGTAAGTTACAAAATAAGTCCATGCAGTATAAGGTGTTTGTTTTTACGAAGGTAAAACGTCTGCAATCTGCAGATCACGTCTGCAGTCATCTGTAGCAGAAAAGATGAACTAAACCTCTGCAATCTGTAAGAAGAATAATGTTTGTTTTTTAACTTCTTAAAGTCTCTAATAAGCATCAACATAATTAACATATTATAATCAAAATTCTTTAACAATTAACAAATTATAATCAGATTTCTTGAAATAATCAGAATTCTTTAACAATTCATAACATTAAAAAAATCAATTCTTGAAATAAACAATTCATAACCTGTTTCAGCGAAGAAGTAGAGGAGGAAAGGCAGGACCTATTTCGGCAGGCAGGGGAGGAAGGGCAGCAGCAATGTGGAGAAGAGGAGGGGGACCTACGGCGGCTGGCTGAAGGAATGGTGGGATCGACGGCGCAACGTGGAGGAGAGGGACCTACGACGGCGGCGTGGGGAAGAGGCAAAGGTGCTACGGCGGCAGCTGTGTAGAGGGGAGAAGGGAGGAGATGAAGAAGGAGCTAGAGTTTTCTTTGGGGGTGTTTTGTTTGTGGTATCTAGGCAAAATGAAAGAGTGGTGAAGAGGTATGGTCCCAATTCCTTGCCTACATGGCAAGGACCACACCACTTTCTCATCCTACATGGCGTCCGCATCAGCAAATGAACCCAGAAGCTTCTGGAATACGTCAGGGTGGCACCAAAGATGCTCCTTCCGACATAAAGGACAATACGTGTCACCACCCATCGTGCGCCATGTAGACCTGCAGCAAATCAAGGAGCAGACCGACAATACCAGTACGACGTTTCCAGCATGGACAAATATAGGCGCGCCACGTGTACCACTACACTGACCACAGCAGAGGAGACCAAGAGGATATTCCCTTTGGTCGGACAGCTGGCGCCCTGTACCGGCTGGCGAGGATGCTCCTCCCTCTCTCACCCTCCGGCTATAAATATGACCCTTCATCACCCAGGTTGATCCATTCTATTCTCCTTTCTCTCACTCTTAACACACACTGTTTTATCTCCTCAGAACAGAACTTATTCTCACGCCGGAGCCTGGTTAAGAGGGAAACCCCCATATTCCCCTCTTAACGAGCTAACGGTGTTGCTGTTTTGCAGGACCCCGTCATTTGGAGAGCAACGAAGGAGATTGAACCCCACGAAAGAGACGAACAAGCTAGTTTCACCGTTGGTGTTAACCAGTGTTTCATCATTGGCGCCCACCGCAATTTTTGCAAACCTTTTCATCTCCTTTTTGTTTAAAACACTCTTCAGAATGACTGAAACAAACCCTTCCCACCAGGTGGATGGAGACGTTTCTTCCTTTGAGCTCGTTTCGGACACCGCGCACGTCCAAAGGGGCCAAAGGAACGAAATCATCCAAGAAGGACAGATGAACAACGATTTTCCCAGTATCTTTGGAAGTGCATCCAGGGTTGTTAGCCAAACCACAACTGGAGCCACTTTCCAACCTCCGCCTAGGATCATCACCCAGACCACAAACGGAGCCACTTTCCAACCTCCTTCGAGGGTAGTCCAACAAACACCCCCACCAGTGCAAGCACCAAGCCATGGAGCTGGCCATTCAGCTCCATCGGAACAAGCACAACTGAACTTTTCTGCACTTTTAGGGCTACCCGAAGGAAAAACTCTGGCTTCCTGGTATGCCGAACAAATGGCGTCTATAAATCTTGTCTATACACAACTCAGCGCGCAACAAGCTTTGCTTCAAGCGCAAGCCAACCAGTCCGCATTTGTTACCCCACCGCAAAGGCCTCTGAGTATGCACACAACTCAGCAGACCAATGCATGGAACTTGCGTCCAGAAAAAGGACATGTGCCAAACATCAGAAAACCAAGTGCGCAAGACACGCGCGATACTTACGGCGAAACAGAAAGCAACTACGTGCACTATTCTCACCCACCAAGGAAGCCAATACAAAGTCGTTTAGGTCCGCGCAACATAAACGACGAGCTAAATAACTATGAAGAGGAAGAAGACGAGACATACAAAGAAAGCACAGTGTTCAGCAGGTTGCCGCCAGAGCATGAAGCATACAAACCTTACAAACGCGCAGGGTATAACCCAAAAGCAGAGCATGATTACACCTTGAGCTATCCTCCAGACGACATGGCTGAAAATTCAAAATTCGTCAAAGAGATTGCCACAGCCGCTATCGACAAAACGAAGCTGCCACACAACGTGGGCAAATACAACGGCTTGACAGACCCAGATGATCACCTCCAAGTTTTTAACGGTGCTGGAGCAACAGGTGGATGGAATTTACCAACTTGGTATCATCTCTTCGCTCAAACCTTCGTCGGCGCAGCGCGCGTTTGGGTTGACAGCCTACCAGCAGGGAGAATCAAGTCATGGATCGATTTTCGAGACAAGTTCCTTGTGCACTTCTCTCAACAGCGCAGGCATACTAGAGATCCGGCAGACTGTCTGAATATATGGAGAAAGGACCACGAAAGCGTGGAAGACTTCATTACGAGGTACAATAAAGAATGTTTGGAGATCGGCGACGTGGGCGAAAAAATGATGCGCGCACATTTTATGAGGGCAGTCAAGTGCGACGACTTGATCAAGCGAGTGAAGGGAAGAGATGGAGGCCCCAAAGATTGGGACAGCTTCATAGAGGCAGCAAAAACCATTGCGCAGTCTGACAGACAGTTGACCGGTGATGACAACCGTCAGCGCGGATACAACCACAACGACCGGCACAACAAGAAGGGCAGAGGCCAACCATGGAGAGCATCCGGTCACCGAGAAAGAAGCCCAGTGAAAGAGGACGCGCGTCATACAATCAATCAGATAGCCCATCGAAATGAAGTAAAAAGAGAAAATAGAGAAAAACAGTGGACACCTCTAACGAAGACCCTTTCAGAAGTCCTGACAACTGAGAACCACCAGTTTAAGCCTCTGCTACAAATGCGAAACAAAAGGGGCCAAGACCCAAACCTTTTTTGCGAGTTCCATAAAGACACATGCCACTTAACCGATGACTGTTTCAGCCTCAAGCAAGAGATCGAAAGGGCCTTAAGAGACGGAAAACTCACTCATCTGATAAAAGGTGGAAAGCGTGACTATCGCCAGATTCAAAGAAGAGAAGAAGGGCCAGACAACAAAAAACTCCGGAAATTAGAAACCCACATGGTTCAAGGGGGTCCACGAAAGCCAAAGAGAAATTATAACAAGCGCACACAAGATGACTCATGGCGCGAAAGAGAAGTTGTTTTCCCGGTTGTAAGAGGAGGTCCAAGAGAAAGAAGACCCATAGTCATATCCGGGGTAATCGGTCACTACCAAACCGATTACATTTTCATTAATCCCGGGAGCACCGTGGATATCATCTATGAACAATGTTTTAATCAATTTGACCAAGAGGATAAAGCGCGCTTGGAACCGGTAGATTACCCATTGACCGGTTTCTGCAATGAAGCCGTTTTTCCTCTAGGCCAGATATCGTTCCCAGTGCTGCTCTCAGACGAAAGAAATTCAAGAACGGAGGAGGTCACGTTCATGGTACTACCAGCACATTCAAGGCACGACATTTTGTTGGGAAGAGAATCTCAAGGCGATTTTAGCATGATCTGCTCTGGACCACATTCAGCCGTAGGCTTCCCAACAGAAACAGGGGTAGCGCTGATCTGCGCAAGCAAAGAAGTTTTGGCAACAAACGAAATCAGGCCGGCAAAGGCAAGCAAATCTGTACCACGCGCAGAGGCTGAAAAATGGGTGCTAAACAGCAAATACCCAGAACAACCGGTCACCCTAGGCCCTGCTATGTCTGATCTCACGCGTGCGGCGCTAAAAAAGCTGTTATTTGAAAACATGGACGTGTTCGCCTGGACACCAGCCGATATGGTGGGTGTTCCATGGCATATAGCCGAGCACAGACTCAATGTCTCAGAAGCCGCCAAACCCGTGGTACATGGTAAACGCCATTTAGGAGACATAAAGCATGATGCTATGAAAGAACAGGTCACTGAGCTGTTGAACGCTGGTATCATTAGAGAGGTCCGATATCAAACTTGGGTGGCAAGCCCTGTAATGGTCCAGAAACAAAATGGCAGTTGGAGAATGTGCGTAGATTACAAAGATCTAAATAAGGCATGCCCACGCTACTGTTATGCCCTACCAGACATCGACGAGAAGATCGACTCGCTGGCAACATTCCGATGGAAATGTTTCCTTGATTGTTACAAGGGGTACCACCAGGTACAGATGGCTGTGCAAGATGAAGACAAAACCGCATTTCGCACACCGACAGGGCTATACTGCTACACCAAGATGCCTTTCGGTTTAAAGAATGCGGGCGCGACCTATCATAGACTGATGAATGAAGCGTTCCACGATGCTATCGGCAAATACATCGAAGTGTATATGGATGATCTAGTCATCATGAGCAAAGAAGAGAATACGATTCTGTTGAACATCCAAAAAACGTTCGACACCTTGCGCGGAGTAAGTATCAAGCTAAACCCAGGGAAATGCTCTTTCGGCATGGAGGAGGGAAAATTCCTGGGTTTCATCGTCACAAAGGATGGTTTCAAAGTAAACCCTGATAAGCTACAAGCAATCAAACGCATGCCGTCACCTTCGACGATCAAGGAGATGCAAAAATTGGCAGGACGGTTAGCATCACTTAACCGCTTCCTGGCCAATCACGCAGCTAAATCTTTCCCGTTTATCAAAACACTCCGCAACTGCATGAAGAAAAGCCAATTTCAGTGGACTCCGGAAGCCGAGTGCGCATTCCACGAGATGAAAGATTGCCTGATAAGATTGCCAACACTAACGGCGCCAGTAAAAGGAGAACCTCTGGTATTATATCTATCAGCATCTGACAAAGCAGTCAGGGCAATTTTACTCGTTGATCGCCAAGGCGTCCAAACACCGGTTTCCTATGTGTCCTGCACTCTGACGGACCCAGAAACCCGGTATGCCATAATGGAGAAACTAGTGCTAGCACTAATCCATGCATCAAGACGGCTGCGCAGATATTTCGCCAATCACGTCATACACGTCTTAACAAATTACAACATTGACAACATCCTTGCAAGGCCCGAGATTTCTGGAAGATTAGCAAAATGGGCGATAGAACTAGGAGGCCATAATGTGGTGTTCAGGCCAAGACCAGCAATCAAGGGCCAGGTGTTGGCCGATTTCATGACAGAAGTGCCTGATGACAAGGTCCGGGAGTGCAAGGCAATGGAAAGAGCTGAAAGGCAGCATTCGGAAGAACCGTGGCTACTGTATACAGACGGCGCGTCCAACAAGGACGACGCAAGCGCAGGACTTAGACTGGTGAGTCCAGACAAACACGAATTTACGTATGCCATCTGGTTAGACTTCAAGAGCATGAATAACGAAGCCGAATACGAAGCTTTCCTTGCCGGTCTGAGGTTAGCAATAAAGATGGGAGTTAAGCACATAGAGGCGCACGTGGACTCCATGTTAGTAGCTGGGCAGATTAACGGACAATATGATGCCAAAGGAGATGTAATGGCGTTATACCTAGACCAAGCGAAAGCATTGCTGCAGAACTTCAACTCTTACAAAGTGCACCACATCAATCGAAGCGAGAACAAACCAGCCGACGCACTAAGCAAGCTAGCATCCACGAGTTTCCAGCACTTGGCAAAGGATGTGCGCATTGAAGTCCTCAGTAATCCATCGGTACCGTTGAGGCAAGTGAATGTTATTCAGTTGGGAATGACGTCCTGGATGACCCCAATAATCATGTATCTTCAGTCTGGGATATTACCAGAAAACAAAGCTGAGGCAAGAAAAGTTCAATATAAGGCCGAGCATTACCAGATGGTAGATGGGATCTTGTATCGAAAATCATACCTTGGGCCATTGTTGAGATGCGTCGATCCAGAAGACGCGAACTATTTGATCAGAGAGGTGCACGAGGGGATCTGCGACATTCATGCAGGACCGCGAATAGTGGTAGCTAAAGTGATGAATGTCGGGTACTACTGGCCCGGAATGCATCTAGACGCAGTAAAGGTTCTGAGAAAATGCTACGGATGTCAGAGACATGCTCCCAAGACGATGCGCCCCAAGAACGAATTAGTCCCCGTAACAACGGCATGGCTGTTTCAACAATGGGGCATAGATATGGTTGGCCCTTTCCCCGAGGCCCCGGGTGCAGTGAAATTTATTATAGTCGCGGTTGACTACTTCACAAAATGGGTAGAGGCGAAGGCATTGGATTCAACCACATCTACCGTAGTACGGCGTTTCATTTGGGAACAGATAATCTGCAGATTCGGGCTTCCTCTGAGAATTATCACCGATAACGGTACGAATTTTGCTGCAAACGACCTTCAGCGATGGTTCAGAGAGCTACACATAGAGCACACCTTCTCCTCGGTCGCACACCCGCAAGGGAATGGTCAAGTAGAAGCCGTAAACAAAAGCATCGTAGACGGCATCAAAGCACGACTGGGAGAACAAAGAAGAGGCTGGGTTGACGAATTGCCCAACATATTATGGGCCCATAGGACGATGCCCAAAACAAGCAACGGAGAAACGCCGTTCAGCTTAGTCTATGGGTCCAAGGCCGTGATACCAGCAGAGATCGGGCTGCCATCACCATGAATGCTCTCCATGAACATGATCAACAACGAGGAAGAAAGGAGGTTAGACCTCGACCTCTTAGAAGAAAGGAGAGAGATGGCGGCAATCAACGAAGCCAAATACAAAACAAAGCTGGAAAAGTATTACAACTCCAAGGTCCGAATCTGCACCTTCAACCCAGGAGACTACGTCCTGAGGGACAATGAGGCGTCTAACACCGAAAAGCCGGGAAAGTTAGCTCCCAAGTGGGAGGGGCCGTATGTTGTAGAGGCAGTACTTGGAAAAGGGGCATACAAGCTACGCACCCTGGACGACAAAGAAGTTCCACGAACCTGGAATGCTCAACAGTTAAGAAAGTGCTACTTGTAAAAGGCTGAAGTTTTCCTATGTACTTGTAACGGTTGCGCGCCAACACAGTTAACATTAATACAAGAAGTGTTTGGCTATTCCTTCTCATGCGAATTTCTTGTCACAACTGCATATATTACTTTGGGCATACACGAAAACATCAATGGCTCGACCGTTAGGAAACGTTGTAGACCTCCTAGGCCTGTCACAAACTAGTCCACAGCCGGGTCAAAAACACAACTAAAGCCTAAAAACCGCCAAATAAATACTTCGTGCCCACACAAACACGAAAGCATCGAAAACATGGTAAATAAACAATGTAAAGACCCCCAAAGCTGAACACAGATGGGTCCACACAATAACCTGTAAACTCGATCACTTCGTATTCACGAGCTAATTTGCGCACATAAACGACAGAATAAAACGTTGTAGTTAACACAACACAACCTGTCAGCGCCATCATTCATTCGTGATACCTGAATCAAAGTAATTAAACATGCACATATTGTAACGATAAACAAAATTCACAAGAAACTAAAATGCATATTAAGCATTAAACATGCCAACAATAGCAAAACGTGTCGCAGGTACGACAGCCATAAGTAAAATTGTTCACGAAAACATAAAGTAAATTGTTCCAGAAATTGTCTAGTGGGTTACAAGGCCATCAAGGCCCATACGCGGCATACAAGCCGGACTCCTTCACTCCGGATGGCTAGGGCCAACACCATCTCCATCTCCAAGGGCCTTTTTAAGCAAAGCAACACCATCAGGCTTCCGAGTCAACTTTTGGGCAGCCTTAACAACCCCAAACTCCAAAGAGGCAAACTCTTTCCGTTTTGCGGTATAAGCAGCACCACAATCCTCCTTGTATAACTCGAAGTGATAGTCCTTCTCATTGTTGACAGCCGCAGCTCTACCCTCACTGTAACCATCCTTCCGCCCGCTATTGTACCCTGCTTGACCCAACTCAAACATATAGTTGGCGAGTTCATGGGAATTTACTATACGACCAGCAATCTACAGGAAACACAAAGCAATATAAGTAGAGTAACTACTGCAAACCGAAAGCGAACATAAACAAAGGAAGTTACCAGAGGTACAGCACGCGATAGCAACCACTTGCAATCAGCGGATATCTCTTCAGCAAGGAGTTCAGAGGCTTTACACTCAGCAATCTTCTTCTCAACAAACTCTTCCAACGCAGCTGATGTGTGTAAAATGCAACATATAAATTACATCAAATAAGGCATAAAACTAACCCTTTTTTAGTACTAATATTGGAAAAAGTGTGTTTTTGTCTTCCTTTTGAATTTACAGGGTCAAATGAGCTTAAACGAACAAAAGGAACAAAAATACAGCCAAAACCAACATAAATACAAAGAAAAGGAAGAAACGTGGCATGCCCGACCCCTCGACAACAACTCCCAAAGCAAAAACAAGAAGAAAGCTGAGCATGGGGCTGTGCCCAGCCCGACACGGGGCGTGCCCAGCCCGACACGGGGCGTGCCCAGCTCAGCACAGGGCAGTGCTCAGGATGGACAGCTCTGGCACTAAAGACAAACCTGTAGAAGCTTCTATTGCCCACCACGGGGCCGTGCCCAGCGGACACGGGGGCGTGGCGAAAGTACAGCAGGCGCATTAATTGTAATTGCGAATTACAATTAATGAAGAGAGAGAGTGTCAGACGGACACGGGGGCGTGCCCAGCGGACACGGGGGCGTGTGGAGCTAATAAAGACAAACTGTATTAATGAAGAAAGAGAAAAGGGTGGACACGGGGCCGTGTCCAGGCTTCTGTACAGGCTATAAATAGGAGTGCTTGGCTCAAGCTCAAACCATCCCTTGGCACACCACCTCTCTCACACTTCATCCACCACCCACCACCATCACAACACCATCATCCACCACCATCATCCATTGTCCATCGTAGAGTGTGTGAGTCGTCTCGGGATCCAAGATTGATCGTAAGAGTTCTTGACAATCAAGGCCATGTTTGCCTAAGTCTCTTACATCACTTGGTGAAGACAAAGTGTCTAGTATAATACTTTTTATTTCTAATCTTTTGCACTTTTTATTTGGTTTTGTATTAATGACTTTAATAACTAGTTACTTATGTTGAAGGTGATCTTTCCTTATCGTTTGTCCGTGGTGTCTTGGCATTATTTTACTGTCTATATAAAATAAAGGATTTTCACCATTCATATCTCCAAGGTCTATATGGAGGTATGTTGGCTACCTGGTAGGGGGTTAAGGGAACGGTTTGGTAAAGGTCTTGCCATTGTTCAGCGTTTAGAGGTCCTGCAATGGACCTGGGTCAAATTTAGTAGGACCTCCTTCAATACTTCACGGTATTGGATGGCGGGGGTCCAAACTCTTTGATCCCCTCATAAGTTAATTACTATTAATACTATAACCCGGCTATTTAGGACTGTATCCCTGCTGACTCAGACTACTTAGCCGAGGGTAACGTCACCGCCAAAAGCGGGGCCTACCACAATACTGCATTAATAACTTAATTCATTATCTTCCAATAATCCACCCCTTTAGGATTGTATCCCTGCTGACTCAAACTACTGGGGTGAGGGTAACGTCGCCTTCAAAAGAGGGGCCTACTACAATAACTAAGATAATCTCTTAATTATGTGCAAAAGTGCGGAAATAATCAAAGGTTATACTAGATACGAGTCGGAACCAAGTGATTCATCTTGTCTATCTGTTTTTTCTTTTATTTTTATTTTCAGCATTTTAGTTAGTTTTTAATTTTCTTAGTTTAAAACATTTTTCTAAACTTTTATTTTGGTTAGACGTTGAGGATAAACCGGTACTAAAAGCTCTTGTGTCCTTGGACGACCTCGGTATCTTACCAACGCTATACTACACTCAACGATGGGTGCACTTGCCCATATGTGTGTTTAGTGTTAGTGAAATATCATGTTTTATAAATTTAAAACTTGGCTAAAATAAGTGTTAAAAAGGGCTTAAAATATACACCTAATATATACGACACTTAAACGCGCATCAAGTTTTTGGCGCCGCTGCCGGGGACACAAGGATTTTAGGAAAGCTTAAAATCGACGGCCTAATCAATTTTTCAAAACCTTTTCAAAAACGGGCCCACATTTTTCTGCATTTTAGTTTAGTTTTGCATTTATAGTAGGTTGAACACGGGCCGTGCTCGCTGAACACGGGGCCGTGCTGCATATTTTTCATAAAACACCCAGTAACAGAAGCTTGAACACGGGGCGTGCTCACTGAACACGCCCCGTGCTCAACGAAATCAGTAAATTTAATTAAAATGCCCAGATACAGATCCTGAACACGGGGCCGTGTTCACTGAACACGGGGCCGTGTCCAGCCTCTGTTTCCGTTTTTATTTTTGTTTTCTGATCTCGAGACTTGGTTGTGGTCTGCTGAGTGATTCTTATGGATCAATACTCAGGAGGTTACAACTACACCTATGATGAGGATGATTATAGGGGTAATTATTGCACTAATTGTCATAACTCACGCTCGGTTCAATACAATCACTCATATCAACCATCCAATTCATACACCTACTATGAGGAGCCCAGGTACGAGCCATCAACTTCATACACATCCTATGAAGACCAAAGGTATGAACCTCCTCCCTCATACTCATATTTTGATGAACCAAGGTATGAGCCTTCATACTCATACTTTGAGGAACCAAGATATGAGCCACCACCTTCATATGCTTATTATGAGGAACCATGGCGTGAACAACCCACCTCATATGAGTATTACGAAGAACAAAATTACGACCCTTATCCATCATATACTTACAATGAAGAACAATGGTGCGAACCATCTACTTCATATGGGTATTATGAGGAACAAAGGATCGAACAACCGGATTCAAGCTTAGAAAATACCGATTCTTTTTCTATAACCGAAGTAACCGATAGGATATTAGAACACATAAGAGTTATCGATCGATGTATAAAAGAAGCTCGCGCAAGGGAAGAGGAGTCCCGCGCAAGAGAAGAATTAAAAAAGGAAGAGATAACTGAAAGTGTAAAAATGGAAGAACAAATAAGTGAAAAACCTACACATGAGTTAAACAACGAAAAAGGTGAGTCCGACGACGTTAAAATTCAAGAAGAGTCTAATTTTGAAAAAATTAATCTCTTGTCACCTTCTTTCGAAAACCATTGTTTAGTACCCACTCATGCTAAGTTTTTAAAAGAGTTAAACACTAACGCTAAAATTGACGAAACGGTAAGTGTTAAGTTAACTAATGATCGAACGTCGCTAATAAAAGAAGACCCATTTGAAATTAACATTACACCGGTTCCATGTTTCTTTCAAAATTCGTTTATTAGTAATGTCACAATCGATAAAGATCTTTGTGTTAACATAATGCCTAACTACATTTTCGAAAAATTAAGTATTAGTGATTTTTCTCCACTTCAAATACCCATTTTTCTATCCAATCGGAAAGTAATAAAATCAATCGGTATAGTTGAGGATGTATTGGTTCAAACAAATCAAATGGTAATCCCGATCGATTTTGTCATCCTCGATGACACTCCTCTAGTGTTGGGACGGCCATTTGTAAAAACTCACGAAGCTTTGAAAAACCGGAAGTTCAACAATCTACCTCTTCAATTAGGGGCATTTAAAAGAAGTGTCGATCTTGAGCGATCAATGAAATATCCATTCGGCAATGACGACCCCCTAATTGAAGATGAGCCAGAACCACCCGATAAGGTGGGTCTAGCCAAGGACCCTTATAAACGTGGCGCACCACGGAGGCATTCCGCGGAACTATCCTTAGTTTAGATTAGTTTAACTTTTATATTTTCTAGTTTAGATTTTAATTTTCAGGAATAAAACACACTCGGGATGGTGAAGGATGATAAGGGAAGCTTGAACCAACACCCCATACACAAAAACAGAGCCTCCCGACGATTTTTCTTCATTACAGCAAGTTCAGCACAGGGCCGTGCTCACCCCAACACGCCCCGTGCCCAAGGTTCTGTAGAAAATGCCCAGTTCAGGTACCTGGACACGGGGCCGTGCTCACTGGACACGCTCCCGTGCCCAGCCTTCTGTTTACTTTTGGTACTGGCAGTCTGGACACTGGGTCGTGCTCAGCCAACACCACCCCGTGTTCAGCTACCCAGTACCATAAAATCTTGTTTTTAACCCATTTTTACACATTTAATCAGCCTAAAAACTTATTTTTGGGACACATTGAGGACAATGCGTAATTTAAGTGTGGGGGGGATGCTAAAACCTTGAATCTTGCAAGTCCTAATAACAAGCCTTACACAAAACTCTATTGGAACCGCTAATCACCCCAAATTTTTTCAAAAAATTTTTCAATTTTTTTTTACTTGTCTAGGTTTAATTTGGGAATTTCAAAATTCTAAAAATGTTATATTTTTACAAATTTACAACCGATAGCGTCGTGACAAAAAGAACCAACATAAGAAAATTATGAAAATGCATGACAAGCTTAGTTAAAATTTGATTATATATACTTGATCACATAAAAACTCATTCCCACAAAAGTGAGTTTTGAGCCTTTATTGAGCATACACTTACATATCATTTGACTAAATGCTCATTTTTCGTTTCTTGTGTGAATAGCCGCTTGGTTCTTACGACTCTAGAACTTGCCATGACGATACATTCCCGGTCCTTACCAACTTAAACCCGAGTAAGTAAATGATGGAGGCATTAGGACTAACCCTTTTTATTTCTACATCACTATTTTTTCTTTTTTTTTACCACCTACCCAAAATCCCCATAGTTAGCCCATTTGAGCCTAAACCTTTTCATTTCTTAACCCAAACCAAACACCTTTTCAACCACCTAAACCCTTTTTATTTTTAACCTTTTGTTTTAGTAACTAGCTCGGTTTCTCATATGACTTTCAAAAAAAAAAAAAAAAAAAAAAAAAGTGTGTTGATGATGAAGCAAAAGAAAATAAACAAACAAGTTCATCAAAAATAACTTTGTTTGAATAATAGCTTCATCAAAATAAAAGTGACACAAAAAAAAAAGAAAAGAAAAAGAAAGTCTTACGAAAACCGAAGCTTGTTACGCTTTTCGCCATTTTTCTACTAACCACTAACCCAACCACCTACCTTTAACCCAAGCCTAACCCTTCACCCACAAAGTCCTCTTGATATTTACAAAGGTATATAAGTTAAAAAGGAGGAGGATTGATTGCTTGGCAAGCCTATGGTAGGAGTAAGTTCCATGCCGCTCTCGAGTGATCCACAAAAATACATTTTCGGACGAGTGTTGAGTGATCCCCGTGAGGTATGTGAACTTGTATATAAATAGAATTTTACAAAGGCATGTTATGCCCTAATAATTAATTTATCTTATGAAAAGTTTTAAATAAATCATGACGAATAGGATTGTAAATACATAAAAATAAAGCCTAATAAAGAATCTTGGATTCCCGGCACTCTATGACAAGCCCAAAAACCTTCTCTTCTACCAATTCCGTTTGGGAGTGTAAAGCCACATTATAAAGAGTTTTGCTTGAGGACAAGCAAAGATTCAAGTGTGGGGGTATTTGATGTGTGTAAAATGCAACATATAAATTACATCAAATAAGGCATAAAACTAACCCTTTTTTAGTACTAATATTGGAAAAAGTGTGTTTTTGTCTTCCTTTTGAATTTACAGGGTCAAATAAGCTTAAACGAACAAAAGGAACAAAAATACAGCCAAAACCAACATAAATACAAAGAAAAGGAAGAAACGTGGCATGCCCGACCCCTCGACAACAACTCCCAAAGCAAAAACAAGAAGAAAGCTGAGCATGGGGCTGTGCCCAGCTGAGCATGGGGCTGTGCCCAGCCCGACACGGGGCGTGCCCAGCTCAGCACGGGGCAGTGCTCAGGATGGACAGCTCTGGCACTAAAGACAAACCTGTAGAAGCTTCTATTGCCCACCACGGGGCCGTGCCCAGCGGACACGGGGGCGTGGCGAAAGTACAGCAGGCGCATTAATTGTAATTGCGAATTACAATTAATGAAGAGAGAGAGTGTCAGACGGACACGGGGGCGTGCCCAGCGGACACGGGGGCGTGTGGAGCTAATAAAGACAAACTGTATTAATGAAGAAAGAGAAAAGGGTGGACACGGGGCCGTGTCCAGCGGACACGGGGCCGTGTCCAGGCTTCTGTACAGGCTATAAATAGGAGTGCTTGGCTCAAGCTCAAACCATCCCTTGGCACACCACCTCTCTCACACTTCATCCACCACCCACCACCATCACAACACCATCATCCACCACCATCATCCATTGTCCATCGTAGAGTGTGTGAGTCGTCTCGGGATCCAAGATTGATCGTAAGAGTTCTTGACAATCAAGGCCATGTTTGCCTAAGTCTCTTACATCACTTGGTGAAGACAAAGTGTCTAGTATAATACTTTTTATTTCTAATCTTTTGCACTTTTTATTTGGTTTTGTATTAATGACTTTAATAACTAGTTACTTATGTTGAAGGTGATCTTTCCTTATCGTTTGTCCGTGGTGTCTTGGCATTATTTTACTGTCTATATAAAATAAAGGATTTTCACCATTCATATCTCCAAGGTCTATATGGAGGTATGTTGGCTACCTGGTAGGGGGTTAAGGGAACGGTTTGGTAAAGGTCTTGCCATTGTTCAGCGTTTAGAGGTCCTGCAATGGACCTGGGTCAAATTTAGTAGGACCTCCTTCAATACTTCACGGTATTGGATGGCGGGGGTCCAAACTCTTTGATCCCCTCATAAGTTAATTACTATTAATACTATAACCCGGCTATTTAGGACTGTATCCCTGCTGACTCAGACTACTTAGCCGAGGGTAACGTCACCGCCAAAAGCGGGGCCTACCACAATACTGCATTAATAACTTAATTCATTATCTTCCAATAATCCACCCCTTTAGGATTGTATCCCTGTTGACTCAAACTACTGGGGTGAGGGTAACGTCGTCTTCAAAAGAGGGGCCTACTACAATAACTAAGATAATCTCTTAATTATGTGCAAAAGTGCGGAAATAATCAAAGGTTATACTAGATACGAGTCGGAACCAAGTGATTCATCTTGTCTATCTGTTTTTTCTTTTATTTTTATTTTCAGCATTTTAGTTAGTTTTTAATTTTCTTAGTTTAAAACATTTTTCTAAACTTTTATTTTGGTTAGACGTTGAGGATAAACCGGTACTAAAAGCTCTTGTGTCCTTGGATGACCTCGGTATCTTACCAACGCTATACTACACTCAACGATGGGTGCACTTGCCCATATGTGTGTTTAGTGTTAGTGAAATATCGTGTTTTATAAATTTAAAACTTGGCTAAAATAAGTGTTAAAAAGGGCTTAAAATATACACCTAATATATACGACACTTAAACGCGCATCAGCAGCTATGCGCTCAACATACTCTGCCTCCCTTTTCTCGGATGCAACACGCGCTTGTTCAGTTTTTTCACCAATTTCACGCTTCTCAGCGGACATCCGCACAATCGCATCACGTTGCGACTGCAACTCCTTGTTAGTACGTTCACAGGCAGCCTCCCAATCTTTCTGTTTCTGCGAATTAGCCTGTTTTTCTGCAGCAAGCTTGTTCTCCGCATCTGAAACCCTCCACATTAAACCTTTCTTCTCAGCATTAAACTTCTCCCTCTCCTCAGCAAACATTTTCTTCTCATTTTCAAACTCAAGTGTGTCCTTCCCTATCAGCTTCCACTCACGAACAATCCCCTGAGAGGTGGACAAAAAGTTGACCCCGGCACGGACATGATCGTCTAATAGCTCTAACCGGCGGCGCCTCTTCTGAAATAACCTCTCAGCTGGGGGGAGAGACAAAGAGAAGAACTCGTGGCAGTTTTCAAGCTGATTCATCCGGGAGCCTTGGGTCAGATTCCAGCGAGGAGCATGTGGCAAATCATCACACACTGGGTTTTGAGTATCCCAAGACCCACCTTGAACATGCTCAAACTCAGAACCCCGACCCATTCCGGAAGTTGCACCACCACCACCACCACCTGGTGGACGCTTGGTATATATGGTTTGGTAAGGAGCGGTCTCACTTGACTCCACCCCGATTTCAATACCCTTACCATGATCAACACCACCAGCGCCACCTGTATCACCACCACCTTCCCCAACCTGCTCAACATTTACGTCATCTTCTTTCCTCTTCTCACCAAGAACATCACGAGGAGGGGACAACTCAAAAGTTCTTGACGGCGGAGAGGCAGGAGGAGTAATTTTTGAAATATCAATTTTGTGTGAAGTCTTGGCCAGCTTGGAACCTGCTCCAAAACTGTCACACCCCTATTTTCCATGTGTGACCGGTGGGCCCGGTGGGGAGTATCGTGACGTGGTTGGTAACATAATAGTCAAACAACACAATATATAAATGCACAGCGGAAGCAAAGATAGATTCATTTCAACTTTAATAAGGTGTAATATTAAATATCACGAATAGTTGAAACGGATCCACAGGCGGATCAAAATAAAAGAAGATATTGTTCAACAGTTTTATTGACATCCAAGCTTGCGAGACTTATTACGGACGCTAGAAGACAACCAGCCTACCTGCACTTAACCTTTTGGAAAATACGTCAGTTTACACTGGCAAATACAATTTAACTGACTCATTTTAAAAAGGTTGAAAATTGATTTGAATGCACGTGGCACAAAACATTTTATAACTTGGGATAATTATGTAATATAATCTTGTAAGGGAATTACATGTTACTTATGCGTTCAGTAGCCCGATCCGTAGACCGGGTTAAAGATTAATAGACACACCACATTATTGAGTTATGCACTGAAAGGTGTACGCCTACACCCCGTGCTCAGGTCGTGGCCATCTCGTAAGATGATGCCAAGGATATCCGGGACATGGTCATTAACCCCCCAAAACATAGCATATCAATGATTTAACCTCTATTCGATTAAAGATTCAATGCCGGACCAAGCGGTATTTTATATACCGTACCCCAAGCCCGTATAGGGAAAATAAGTTAAAAGTATTTACCTTTGTACGTATAAATCACAATTAGCGAGTGCGGGTAGCTTTTACTGGTCCTTCTATTCTGGAACAAAGGTTTATAATAACCTATTAGATTTCTAACGGGTCTTTATTTAAGCCTAAGCTTAGACCGGTTAGCTTTAATGGAAGATACGGTTCAAACGCACGATTAAGCGAAGACCGGATAGAATGTGATTTAGACCCGACAAGTTTGAAGACTTGTATAATATGGGTATACTAAACACATTCTGGATTTTGAGACAAAAATGATAATGTTTGACCCGTTTCGGTCAATTTATGCAAACTAATTACATAAACCGAACCGAATGCGAAAAGAGCGTTACGGGTAACCATAAGAGTCATATGCAAGTTCCCTGAGATAATATGGCTTAAATATGTTATAATATCAGTAAGATATATTCTATTATGCCCCAAATGAATTTAAACTCAACTTATGCCTCATAAGGGCATTTTGGTCATTTAAAAGATTATAAAAGAGTTTAATTTGTAATCTGAGTTACATGTCTTATTTATACAGTAAATATACTTAATTTAACATGTTATAACAGTAGGGTATGACCTATATGTGAAACTTATCATCTAAAACCAAACTATGCACCTTAGGGGTATTTTGGTAATTTCACTTAGGCTTAAAAGGTCAAAACTGGAAATCTGAGTTCAAAAACTTGTACTTACTGTTATTATATAAAAATATGCTAAAATATCAGTAGGTATCAACCTTATATGTTTAATATGGTTTTAGCACATACTATGCGTTAAAAACGCTTAAAAAGGCGATTTGGAGCCATTTCCGGGTTTTCAAGGGAAAGCTGATAATTTTATAATTCCAGAAGGCTCAAAATATTTTATTTATCAAATAAAATCAGTAGAAAAAGGTTTGGGGTCAAAAGGATTTATAAAACTCATTTTATGGCTTAAAAGGGCAAAACCGGCATTAACCGAATTAACTTAGAGACCTATGTTATGCTCAGCCAAAAATTAAATAAAAATCTCCAAAAATCCCAAAATATTATATTACATCAGTGGGTAAAAAGTTTGATATCAAAAAGTGGGTTTAAATAGGCTATACGCTAATTACGCCATTTAATTAACATAAAGCTTTCAAATTACGCTAATGAGCATAACTCCTAATCTAGACCTCAAACTGATGTCAAATTTTAGGTGCAAGTTTATAAATTAGTAACTAAGGTTTCTACTCTTTCACTTTTTCAAAAATCACGTTTTATAGTCAAAAGGGCATAATAGTCAATATTTAAGCATTAATCGGAAACATGCATATGAATCGAATAAGTATTGAACCAAGTTGCATAATCTCAGAGAGTTGTACTTATATGAAACCTGGTCCAAAATAAGCTCTAAGGCAGATCTTAAACATGCATAAACGGGTCAGAACTGAAAGTCAAAGCAAAAGTCAATTTATGCGACTTTCGGTTCCGATCCAGGTTTAAACTGAAAATTGTCTAGTTGAACATGTTGAGACATGTTCTTACATTAGTTACCAAGTTATTTTAATGATCAAACAGGTTGCATGCATCCTACATTGCTAATTATGCTTAAATTTGCGAATAATCATTCTGTTGACTTTTTAAAGAAAGCTTTGACTCAACAATTAACCTAGTTAGAGTGGGAATCTGAAAATACCCTTTTAAGGGTTTGTTACCCACATAAATACCTACTTATAGGTACTTTCAATTCGAGAAATGGCTGAGCAAATTTCATTTAATCACGAAGTCAAACTTAATTTACGACGGTTTGACTTTTGGTTAATTAACTAAGCTAGAACGAATTTGGAAGGGTTAAGAATACTTACAAGAGTCCTAATTACGATTAGAGATCACTAGAAAGCCTGAGGTTGATCAGAGGAGCTCCAGAAGTGGACTTGTGAATGTTTGCAAGTGAATGAACAATGTTGCTACACTTCAAGTCCCTTTTATATCAACTTTGATCTTCTAGGATGATGCCACAAGAGTCTACAGGTGTTATAAGATCTGTCGAGGTGCCCCTCTATGCATGTAAAACCATTGGTGAGCCTCTGGTATCATATAACAGCTGTTTACAATCGTTTCAGAACTGAAAACTGACATCTGCGCGTTATTTGTCGCTGGCAGGTCGTAGGCGGGCCGCGAAGACCCCCTCGCGGGCCGCGTACAAGTGTTCATCAGGTTACAAGTTTTCCATGTTTTACATTTCAGTCCCTGGTCCTTTGTTACGTGGTTTTGGCTACTTTTCTTGCACTCTTGACCCTCAAACCTGATTTTTAAGGGCCTTAGGACATCTACAAACTTGGTTAGGTCCTTGGTTAATGATGTGTGTAAAATGCAACATATAAATTACATCAAATAAGGCATAAAACTAACCCTTTTTAAGTACTAATATTGGAAAAAGAGTGTTTTTGTCTTCCTTTTGTATTTTCAGGATTAAATGAGCTCAAAAACACAAAAGAAGCAAAAAGACAGCTAAATCCAACATAAATACAAGGAAAGGAACATAAGTGGACTGCCCGACCCCTCAACGGCATCTTCCAAAGCAAAATAGAGAAGGCAGAAGACTGAACATGCCCCGTGCTCAGCCAGCACGGGGCCGTGCCCAAGAAGCAGCAGAAAAGACAAACCTATAGAAGCTTCTATTACCCACCACGGGGCCGTGCCCAGTGAACACGGGGGCGTGGCGAAAGTACAGCAGGCGCATTAATTGTAATTGCGAATTACAATTAATGAGGAGAGAGAGTGTCAGACAGGCACGGGGCCGTGCCCAGCCCTCTGTTCAGCCTATAAATAGGAGTGCTTGGTTTCATTTCAACTCATCCCTTGGCACACCACCTCTCTCACACTTCATCCACCACCCACCACCATCACAACACCATCATCCACCACCATCATCCATTGTCCATCGTAGAGTGTGTGAGTCGTCTCGGGATCCAAGATTGATCGTAAGAGTTTTTGACAATCAAGGCCATGTTTGCCTAAGTCTCTTACATCACTTGGTGAAGACAAAGTGTCAAGTATAATACTTTTTATTTCTAATCTTTTGCACTTTTTATTTGGTTTTGTATTAATGACTTTAATAACTAGTTACTTATGTTGAAGGTGATCTTTCCTTATCGTTTGTCCGTGGTGTCTTGGCATTATTTTACTGTCTATATAAAATAAAAGATTTTCACCATTCATATCTCCACGGTCTATATGGAGGTATGTTGGCTACCTGGTAGGGGGTTAAGGGAACGGTTTGGTAAAGGTCTTGCCATTGTTCAGCGTTTAGAGGTCCTGCAATGGACCTGGGTCAAATTTAGTAGGACCTCCTTCAATGCTTCACGGTATTGGATGGCGGGGGTCCAAACTCTTTGATCCCCTCATAAGTTAACTACTATTAATACTATAACCCGGCTATTTAGGACTGTATCCCTGCTGACTCAGACTACTTAGCCGAGGGTAACGTCACCGCCAAAAGCGGGGCCTACCATAATACTGCATTAATAACTTAATTCATTATCTTCCAATAATCCACCCTTTTAGGATTGTATCCTTGCTGACTCAAACTACTGGGGTGAGGGTAACGTCACCTTCAAAAGAGGGGCCTACTACAATAACTAAGATAATCTCTTAAACATGTGCAAAAGTGCGGAAATAATCAAAGGTTATACTAGATACGAGTCGGAACCAAGTGATTCATCTTGTCTATCTGTTTTTATTTTATTTTTATTTTCAGCATTTTAGTTAGTTTTTATTTTTCTTAGTTTAAAAACCTTTTTCTAAACTTTTTATTTTGATTAGACGTTGAGGATAAACCGGTACTAAAAGCTCTTGTGTCCTTGGACGACCTCGGTATCTTACCAACGCTATACTACGCTCACGATGGGTGCACTTGCCCATATGTGTGTTTAGTGTTAGTAAAATATCGTGTTTTATAAATTTAAAACTTGGCTAAAAATAAGTGTTAAAAAGGGCTTAAAATATACACCTAAAATATACGACACTTAAACGCGCATCAGTTAACTTTGTGTTTACCCGAAAAGTTACGAATTTCAACGTTAACGCATTTAACCCTTCGTGCACGGTTTTGATCATAACTTTCTCATACGATAACGAAACTTTATGAAATTTTTATCACATATCCTAGTGAGTATATTTTATCATTACAAAGCTTCGGGTTTGCCAAAAGGTCACTCAGAGGTATACTTTCAACCTGTTGACACTTTTAGCCCCTGTAGTTTGTAATTCCTCACTTTCTTTCATTTTCTTCTTCGTATGATCCATGATTTATTCGTTTGAGATTATAAACACCATGTAGGGTTATTGTAGGGCCTATTTATCCATTGTTGACACTTTGGACCCTTATATTCACATAGTTTCACTGTTTGTCAACTTTAGTCCCTCTAAAGTGCTTTTGCACATATTCAAAGCCTATGACACGTGTCAATACATTATTTGTAACACCTCGGAAATTTACGTCCTATAAGGTGTTGACACGTGTCATAGGTTTGAACGTGTGATAGAATGTTCTTGAAGGACTAAAGTTGACAAACAGTGAAACTGTGTAAATAAAAGGGTTCAAAGTGTCAACAGTGGATAAATATACTTTGCAATAACCCTACAAGAAGTTTATAACCTTAAACGAATAGATCATGGATCATACGAAGCGAATCGTGAAAGAAAGTGAGAGATTACAAACTACAGGGGTTAAATGTGCCAACACGTTTAAGTTATACCTCTGAGTGACCTTTTGACAAACCCGAAGCTTTGTAACGATTACTTATGCTCACTAGAATGTACCACAAAAATTTCATGAAGTTTCGTTATCGAATGAGCAAGTTGTGACAAAATTCGTGTACGAGGGTTATAAGCGTCAACATTGAAATTTAGGGCTTTTCGGGTGATCACAAAGTTACCCGAGGACTTAACAAAGTGGGTATAAGTCTTAAAGCCCCACATATTAAATAAACAAAGCTTCTTGTGCAAGTTGGATTGAGAAAGCGATGTTTCGGAGGACCAGGGACCAAAACTGAAAAGAAAACTAGCATTATGATGGGCTAGCGCACCGCTACAAGGATAGTGTAACGGTGCGCTAGGGGTGCAGCGACCAGAAAAACATCAGAATCACTGGCAGGTGGCTGTTGCATGCTTCTAACCGACTTTAAATGACTTGTTTCGAAACTATGGGCTTGCTATATTAGTTTTTAGCCTATAGGGACACATGTTGGACATCTAACAACATTCCTAGACTCAATTGATAAGGATCCAAGTTATTATATAAAGTCACAAGTTGTTACATTCATGCACAATTCATTCCTGATCATTTCCGAGACTTTCAAGCTGATACCAAGCATTTCATAACATCCATTAATCAAGTGTAAGTATGCTTATCCCTTCTCGATTCAGTTTTACATCGTTTATAGCCTAGAAGTCAAGCCGTCGTAACTACGGTTTGACTTGGCGATAAATCACAAACGATCCAGAGATTTGTCGAAACGAAAGCTGATACAAGTTGGTAATTATATGGTTATTAAACCCCTAAAAGGTCACTCACTGATTTTGATCCTAAATATGTCGTTTGTCGAGTCAAAGGTTACCCGAAAAGTCAACAGAAATGATAATCGCATATTTAATGATACGGAGGGCGTGTAATCTGTTTTAACACTCATATAAACTGAAAATAAGTATAAAAACTTGTCTACGCTTGTTTGATTCGACAACTTTCTATTTAGAACCGATTCGGAGCCGAAAGACGCAAAAGTTTGACTTTTGCGTTGACCTCAGTTCTGACCCGATTCTTATAGGTTTAGACATGCCATAAGGTTCCTTTAGGACCTAGATACACGTATGTATAAACCTCTGCGTTTATACCACTCGAATCCCTAATCGTCCGATGTTTCCGTTAATCGCCTAAATAGTGACCGTAATGCCCTTATGACCATAAAACGAGATTTTGGGAAAAGTGGAAATGCCATAATCTTAGTTATTGATTATTATGCATGTCCCGAAAATTTCACGATAATCGGAGGTCTAGATTAGGACTTATGCTTAATGACGTAATTATGGCGATTCTTAATACATAAATGACGTCATTAGCGTAAAGCCTATCTAAACCCAATTTTTGACACCAAACCTTTTACTCACTGATGTAATATAATATTTTGGGATTTTTGAAGATTTTTAATTAATTTTGAACTGATCATAAGCTTGGATTAGCGCCTTAATTCGGTTAATACCGAATATACCCTTTTCGGCCATAAAATGAGTTTTACAAATCCTTTTAACGCCAATCCAATTGCTACTGATTTTAAATATTAATTAGAGTGTTTTGAACCTGTTTAACTGATCAGGAAACGCAGAATCGTATTTTAAACCGTACGTCGCTTAAAACGGCTTTATACTCGTATTATACGCATAGTTTGGGTTTAAAACTATTTTAACATATAAGACTTATAACCAAATGTTATAACCTGTTAATATAAGCTATTTTACTGATGTAATCAGACCCGGTTCATAGAAACCTAATTTAATCCTTTTATAATCTTTAAAATGACCAAAATACCCCTACGGGACTTATTAAGAGGTTAAACTCGTTTTGGGCATCATGGGTGATATCCTACTGATATCACAACTTATTTAAGGTGTATTAACTTAGGGAACCTGTTTAGGACTCTTACGGATACCCGTTACGCTTTATGCGCGTTCGGTTCGGTTTATGTAACTAGTTTACATAAATTAGCCGAAACGGGTCAAACCTTATCGGTTTTATCTCAAAATCCAGAATGTGTATCATATACCCATATTAAACAAGTCTTCAAACTTGTCGGGTCTAAATCACATTCTATCCGGTCTTCGCTTAATCGTGCGTACGAACCATATCTTTAAAACTAACCGGTCTAAGCGTAAGCTTAACTAAAGATCGTTAGTATTCTAATAGGTTATTATAAACCTTCGTTCCAGATTAGGAGAACCAGTAAAAGATATTTGCACTCGCTGATTTTGAACTATACTTACTCAGGTAAATACTTTTAACTTATTTCCCTATACGGGCTTGGGTACGGTATATAAAATACCGCTTGGTCGGGCGTTGAATATTTAATCTTATTATGGTTAAATGATTGAGATGTCTCCGTTTAATTTGTTTTGTTGCTTAAAGCCTTTGGGGGGTTAATGACCGTGTCCCGGATATCCCTGGCATCATTTTACGAAATGGCCACGACTCAGCACTCAGGTGTAGGCGTACACCTGTTAGTGTCTCATAAATAAAGTGGTGTGTTAATTGATCTTTAACCCGGCTCGATCCGGGCTACTGAACGCATAAGAAACATGTAAATCCTGTACAAGTTTATATATTTAAATAAGTATCCCAAGTTATAAAATATTATTTGTGCCTTGTGCCTTAAATGCATTTTCTTAAACTCTTTTCAAAATGAGTCGGTTGATTGTATTTACCAGTGTAAACTGACGTATTTTCTTAAAAGGTTAAGTGCAGGTACTACGCGAAATAGGCTGGCTTGTCTCCTAGCATCCGCATTAAGTCTCGCCAGCTTGGATGTCATAACTGTTGAACATTTGTTTCCTTTTTAAACTTGATCTACCTGTGGATTTATATTCGACTATTTGTGATACTTAATATTACAATATCGTTGGTTGAATTAAATCTATACTTTGCTTCCGCTGTGCATTTAAATATTGTGTTGTTTGACTATTATGTTGCCAACCACGTCACGATACTCCCCTACCGGGCCCACCGGTGACACGTGGAAATCCGGGGTGTGACAGGTTGGTATCAGAGCCAACTCTGAGTGAATTAAACACTAACCTTTTGTGTTTAATCTCAGTTACACAATTGCACATTCCTAAATCTTCGAGTCTAGACAAAGAACTTAGGAATAATCCAAATTGTTCAAATTTTTATTTAATTAAATTTTGTCCTTTATTTTTCCTTGTTATTATCTTGTGTATTTTAACAGGTACAATAATGCCGCCAAGAATTAGACGAGGTAGTCGGGGAAAGGAGCCAGCTAGTGCCCCTAACGACCATGAGGCAGGGCCTTCATATCGACGAACTTCTTCCACAAGGAATGACGAAACGAGGGAGCTATGGAGGACCTATGAAGACGATGCCAGGAGATCTTTTTCGCACGCCTCAACGCCTCCATATCATGACTCCTATGGGCCACAGTCAGAGAACGAACCCCACAACCCGCAACATTTCTTCGGCGACCCTACTCCAGTATTTCAGGGTCAGTTTAACCCAGCAGAGTACCTACCCGAAAACGTGGGCTTTAACCCACTAGGGCCGGAGGATCACTTTTCTGGTGATCAAGATATGGACGAGGACACAGATCCTGTCGAAGCTTCAACCGGATCCCGGAACCATCCTTTTTCAATCTCTGATGGTTCATCTTACCACGGACCACCCTACGAAGGTCCGGATAGTCACATGGCACGGTTCGAACGGTGTGAGTGGTATTATACCCCATCTGAACACTCACCATCTCACCATACACCGTCTCACCATACACCATCTCACCACACACCATCTCACCATACACCGTCTCACCATACACCGTCTCATTCTGCATCTCATCAGCAACAAGATCCCTCTGGGGATCCCCATTTCGAGGCAGTCACGCCACCGCCTCCACCGCCGCCAGTGCATCTAGAGCCTCCAGAGCCACCGAGACGTAGGAGGACTGGCCCACGGATGTCAGTACGACCAGTGGGAGTTCATATCACCACTCCTCAACACTCTAGCGGTAGCCATTACCCGCCTACTCATGGAGTCCCACAGATGGGGGGACCTTCTGTTCCAGTTTCAGAGGTGAACTCGGCACCTATTGTACCGCCATCACCGGGTTTTGGCCACCCAATCCCTGCTTATACTGCTCCGGCAGCCTACAACCCATATGGACCACCAGCATACCATGGCTATAACTATGCTGATGACCCTTACAACGTAGCAGCAAGCTACCAAGCCCATAATAATCCTGAAGGACACTACGGACCCCCTTGGGGAATGGGATACCCAGCTCAGGGGTATCAAGCTCCTGTTCAGCCGCCACCACAGTACCAGCCACCACGGGCTCCTCCCCATGAGCAGGAGGAACTCCGCCGAAGACTGGCCAAAGTGGAGCAAGACTTCCAGAAGGAACGTAAGAAGAATGAGGGATTTATGAGTGGGTTGGCAAACTTGCTTAAAGGGAAGAAGAAGAAACGGGATCGTTAAATCCCCATATAAGTATTATTGTACTTCCTTATTTAAATCAAGTCCCTACGTGGACATTTATTATTTGTATGTGTATGTAGTCCCTGCGTGGACATCTACCTTTTGTACTTAGTCCCATACGAGGACTTGTTTCTATTTTAGCCCCTGCGTGGGCACATCTTTCTGTAAGACCCCTGCGTGGGCATGTACTGGTTTAAACCCCTGCGTGGGTAAGTTTGTTATTAGTAAAAGACCCGTTTAGGGCTGTGTGTAATAGTATAATAGATTAATGGAATGTTTGTTTTATAAATTTCATAATTGCCATATGCGCATATATAGTGTATAAATGAAATAAATTAAAATCATTCCTTTTAAATTAATCTGCCTATGAAATTAATTAATTAAGGATCTTAAAAGTGTGAACCCTAGCCTCGTGTCAAATATAAGACCGGGCCAAAATGGTAAGACCTGTTTAAATGATTCAATTTCCTGTTAACATCTTAACACATGTTAACACTCCTGGCAGAAGTGATTCGTTAAAATCACATACGTCATATTATAAAGGAATTCTTTAAAAGATTCCTAACCTAGTTTAATGATCTCTGAATCCTAGGTTTACATCATCAATTAAGATGATCATATCTTAACCATACGTGGTAATATAATGCCTACGGGCCCTTCTCATTTTCATATGAGACAAAAGACAGTATTAGTCTATGACCCTGTCTGATAAAGGTAATGAACTTTGTTCAAACCTTCATGCTTTGATTCTCTGAAATCCTAGCTTAAAATCTATATTGTCCCTGTGACTAGGCCTTATGTGCTAATAAAACTATTATTGTTTTATAATTAGGATAAATTATAATAGAAATCCTAAATTTATGTGAGTAATAAATTAACCATATTTGGTCTAAGTTTACCACGGTTAACAAATTGCCATAAAAGACAATTATATAATAAACTCACCGATAAATTATTGCCAATGTGTTACAGTTCAAGAAACATGGCAGACTCAAACGAGGTCAACAGTCACCCAGGGATAGTGAATGAAAATGCCCAAGTTAACGTAGCAGGTGCAGAGTTGCAAGCTATGATAAATAATGCGGTTAATATGGCTATGGGTAGACAGCACCATGGATCAAGTGGTACCCATACGAGGACCCATTCTGCATCGCACACCAGAACACCCTCCAGGACCCACACTGCCCACAACAGTAATTCTCACCACTCCTCGAACCAAAGGAGTAATCCATCCCAAAGAGCCTTACAGAACCAAGAACCTCGTAATAGGGGTTGCACCTATAAATACTTCGTATCGTGCAAACCCAGAGACTTCAATGGGGAAAAAGGAGCTGTTGATTGCATGACGTGGATGGATGAAATGGATACTGTGGTGGATATTAGTGGTTGTCATAATAGGGATATTGTGAAGTTTGTCTCACAGTCTTTCAAAGGAGAGGCCTTAGCCTGGTGGAGATCTTTGATCCAGGCCACAGGGAAAGTCCCATTATACAACATGACCTGGGAACAGTTCATGGCACTCATCAAGGAGAATTTCTGTCCTCAACATGAGGTTGAGAGAATTGAATCTGACTTCCTGGCACTGGTCATGAAGAACCTGGACTGTCAGGCCTACCTTACTACTTTCAATACTTTGTCAAGGTTGGTCCCTTACTTGGTGACTCCGGAGCCTAAACGTATAGCTCGTTTTATCGGGGGTTTGGAACCAGAGATCAAAGCAAGTGTAAAAGCTTCCAGACCAACCACTTTTCGGTCAGTAACGGACATATCGTTATCTCTGACTTCAGATGCTGTCAGGCTGAGGTCACTGAGGAAAACTGATACGGAGAAAAGAAAGCGTGAGGATGACAACTCACGGCGTTCAGATAAGAAGCAGAAGGGAAACAATGACTCTAAGAAGGGGTCAGGATTCAAGAGAGATGGTCAGCAGTCGGGTGAAAAACCCAAATGCAAAATCTGCAAGAGGCAGCACTTTGGAAAGTGCAGGTTTGAATCCAACTCACAATCACAATCGAAACCTTTTGCTTGTGGGTTATGCAAATCCAGGGAACACAAAACCCTGGATTGCAAGAAGATAAAGGATGCGACCTGCTATGGTTGCAATGAAAAGGGGCATATCAAGTCCAACTGCCCAAAATCTGCAAGGAAGAATGAAGAGGGGAAGAAGACCAATGCTAGGGTCTTCAGAATGGATGCTAAGGAAGCCGTCAAGGACGACAACGTGATAACAGGTACCTTTCTCGTAAATGATGTTTATGCGAGAGTGTTATTTGATTCGGGCGCTGATAAGTCGTTTGTAGATAATAAGTTTTGTGAATTATTGAAACTACCTGTTAGAACATTAAGTGTGAAGTATGAGGTGGAACTAGCTGATGGCACTTTAGAAACCGCTTCAACCTTATTAGATGGATGTTTCATATCCATTAGGAATCACTCTTTTCCTTTGTCCCTACTTCCTTTCAAACTAGCCGGATTCGACATAGTTTTGGGTATGGACTGGTTATCTCATAACCAGGCCCAGATTATTTGCAATAAGAAGCAAGTGAGGATCAAGACTTCGTCTGGTGAATCACTTACTATCCAGGGAGATACCCAGTATGGGCTGCCCGAGAAAATGTCTATACTCAAAGACTCCAAGTGTTTGAAGAAAGGTTGTGTCATCTACATGGCGCAAGTGATTATTGATGAACCGAAACCCAGGATTGGAGAGATCCCAGTCATTTCTGAATACCCCGAAGTATTTCCTGAAGAACTACCTGGTTTGCCACCAGATAGACAAGTGGAATTCAGAATCGACATTATTCCTGGATCAGCACCAGTTGCAAGGGCGCCTTATAGGTTGGCACCAACGGAGATGAAGGAATTGAGGACGCAGCTAGATGATTTGCTAGCCAAAGGTTTCATCAAACCTAGTTCGTCTCCTTGGGGAGCACCGGTTTTATTTGTTAAGAAGAAGGATGGATCGATGCGTCTGTGCATCGACTACCGTGAGCTTAATAAGGTTACTATCAAGAATAGGTATCCTTTGCCCAGAATCGACGATCTGTTCGATCAACTTCAAGGGGCAAGTTTCTTCTCGAAGATTGACTTGAGGTCAGGCTACCATCAATTGAAGGTTAGAGATGAAGATGTGCACAAAACAGCATTTAGGACTCGTTATGGTCATTACGAGTTCTTAGTGATGCCTTTTGGGCTCACTAATGCACCGGCCGCATTCATGGATCTCATGAATCGCGTTTGCAAGCCGCACTTAGACAAATTCGTCATCGTCTTCATCGACGACATTCTCATCTACTCAAAGAACCAAGCTGACCACGAGAAGCATCTTCACTGCATACTGGAACTACTTCATAAAGAGAAGCTCTATGCCAAGTTCTCAAAGTGTGAATTCTGGCTTCGAGCAGTCCAATTTCTTGGACATGTTGTTAGTGAGCATGGTATCCAAGTAGATCCTGCTAAAGTTGAGGCTGTCATGAATTGGCATGAGCCAAAGACGCCTACTGAAATTCGTAGCTTCCTAGGTTTGGCAGGATACTATAGACGATTCATAGAAAACTTTTCAAGGATTGCTGCACCCCTGACTTCGCTGACACGTAAGAAGATTAAGTTCGACTGGGGTCCTAAGCAGCAGGAATCCTTTGATATTCTGAAACAAAAGTTGAGCAATGCTCCGGTACTAACATTGCCTGATGGAATAGAGGAGTTTGTAGTCTATTGTGATGCATCACACACCGGGATGGGATGTGTGCTCATGCAGAAAGGCAAAGTCATTGCCTATGCTTCACGTCAGTTAAAGGTGCACGAAAAGAATTACACCACCCACGACTTGGAGTTGGGTGCCGTTGTATTTGCACTAAAACTGTGGAGGCACTACTTGTATGGAATCAAATGTGTGATCTATTCTGATCACAAAAGCCTTCAACATCTGTTCAACCAGAAGGACTTGAACATGAGGCAACGTCGTTGGATGGAAACTCTGAATGATTACGATTGTGAAATAAGATACCATCCCGGCAAGGCGAATGTAGTCGCCGATGCCTTGAGTCGGAAGGAGAGGGTGAAACCCATCCGAATCAATGCCAAGAGCATGGAAATAAAGAACAGTTTGATGGAAAGGTTGTTAGCTGCACAGAAGGAAGCTGTGTTGGAAGCTAACTATCCTATCGAAAAGCTAGGAATAACTGAGGAGCAGTTATCTCTTAGTAAGGATGGAATTCTTAGATTGAATGGACGAATATGGGTTCCAATTCATGGAGGACTTCGTGATGTTATCCTCCAGGAAGCCCATAGTTCCAAATACTCCGTTCATCCTGGAGCTGATAAAATGTACCATGATCTTAGAGCAAATTATTGGTGGATAGGCTTGAAGAAGTCTGTAGCTACCTATGTAGCTAAATGCTTGACGTGTGCGCAAGTCAAGGCAGAACATCAAAAACCGTCAGGTTTGCTACAACAACCTGAACTTCCTACTTGGAAGTGGGAAATGGTAACTATGGATTTTATCACCAAGTTACCCAAGACAAGGAAAGGAAATGACACCATCTGGGTGATAGTTGACCGACTGACTAAGTCAGCACATTTCCTACCCATTAAGGAGACCTACAGCTCCGATATGTTAGCCCAACTGTACGTTGATAAGATTGTGGCCCTACATGGCATACCTGTAGCTATTATCTCTGACCGGGATACTAGATACACATCACATTTTTGGAAAAGTTTCCAACAATCTTTGGGCACACGTTTGAACTTTAGTACGGCTTACCATCCACAGACAGATGGTCAGAGTGAGCGTACTATTCAAACGTTGGAAGACATGCTACGAGCATGTGCAATCGATTTGGGAGGTAGCTGGGATAAGAACCTACCATTAATCGAATTCTCCTACAACAATAGCTACCATACCAGCATCAAGGCTGCGCCTTTTGAGGCATTATACGGTAGAAAGTGTAGATCACCAGTTTGTTGGGCGGAAGTTGGAGAAGTCCAGTTGTCAGGACCGGAGATCGTGTTCGAAACGACGGACAAGATTGTCCAGATTCGAAACAATCTCCAAGCTGCCCGGAATAGGCAGAAGATTTATGCTGATCCAAATCGTAAGGATCTTCACTTCGAAGTAGGTGAAAAAGTCCTACTTAAAGTGTCACCCTGGAAGGGAGTGATGCGATTTGGTAAGAAAGGTAAGCTAAGCCCGAGATACATAGGACCTTTCGAGGTTATCGAACGTGTCGGGTCAGTTTCCTACAAGTTAAACTTACCTGAAGAGCTCAGTAGTATACACAATGTGTTCCACATCTGTAATCTGAAGAAGTGTTTCGCTGACTCCGCGGACGAATCAGTGGTTATACCCTATACAGATGTGCAGATCGATGAGAGCTTGAAATTTGTGGAAAAACCTTTGTCGATCGAAGATCGACAGGTGAGGAAGCTTCGAAGAAAGCATATACCTTTTGTAAAGGTCAAATGGGATGCCCGTAGAGGTCCCGAATTCACGTGGGAGGTTGAATCCACGATGAAAGAAAAATACCCTTACTTATTTCAGTAAATCTCGGGTCGAGATTTATTTTAAGGGGGTGAGGATGTAACACCTCGGAAATTTACGTCCTATAAGGTGTTGACACGTGTCATAGGTTTGAACGTGTGATAGAATGTTCTTGAAGGACTAAAGTTGACAAACAGTGAAACTGTGTAAATAAAAGGGTTCAAAGTGTCAACAGTGGATAAATATACTTTGCAATAACCCTACAAGAAGTTTATAACCTTAAACGAATAGATCATGGATCATACGAAGCGAATCGTGAAAGAAAGTGAGAGATTACAAACTACAGGGGTTAAATGTGCCAACACGTTTAAGTTATACCTCTGAGTGACCTTTTGACAAACCCGAAGCTTTGTAACGATTAATTATGCTCACTAGAATGTACCACAAAAATTTCATGAAGTTTCGTTATCGAATGAGCAAGTTGTGACAAAATTCGTGTACGAGGGTTATAAGCGTCAACATTGAAATTTAGGGCTTTTCGGGTGATCACAAAGTTACCCGAGGACTTAACAAAGTGGGTATAAGTCTTAAAGCCCCACATATTAAATAAACAAAGCTTCTTGTGCAAGTTGGATTGAGAAAGCGATGTTTCGGAGGACCAGGGACCAAAACTGAAAAGAAAACTAGCATTATGATGGGCTAGCGCACCGCTACAAGGATAGTGTAACGGTGCGCTAGGGGTGCAGCGACCAGAAAAACATCAGAATCACTGGCAGGTGGCTGTTGCATGCTTCTAATCGACTTTAAATGACTTGTTTCGAAACTATGGGCTTGCTATATTAGTTTTTAGCCTATAGGGACACATGTTGGACATCTAACAACATTCCTAGACTCAATTGATAAGGATCCAAGTTATTATATAAAGTCACAAGTTGTTACATTCATGCACAATTCATTCCTGATCATTTCCGAGACTTTCAAGCTGATACCAAGCATTTCATAACATCCATTAATCAAGTGTAAGTATGCTTATCCCTTCTCGATTCAGTTTTACATCGTTTATAGCCTAGAAGTCAAGCCGTCGTAACTACGGTTTGACTTGGCGATAAATCACAAACGATCCAGAGATTTGTCGAAACGAAAGCTGATACAAGTTGGTAATTATATGGTTATTAAACCCCTAAAAGGTCACTCACTGATTTTGATCCTAAATATGTCGTTTGTCGAGTCAAAGGTTACCCGAAAAGTCAACAGAAATGATAATCGCATATTTAATGATACGGAGGGCGTGTAATCTGTTTTAACACTCATATAAACTGAAAATAAGTATAAAAACTTGTCTACGCTTGTTTGATTCGACAACTTTCTATTTAGAACCGATTCGGAGCCGAAAGACGCAAAAGTTTGACTTTTGCGTTGACCTCAGTTCTGACCCGATTCTTATAGGTTTAGACATGCCATAAGGTTCCTTTAGGACCTAGATACACGTATGTATAAACCTCTGCGTTTATACCACTCGAATCCCTAATCGTCCGATGTTTCCGTTAATCGCCTAAATAGTGACCGTAATGCCCTTATGACCATAAAACGAGATTTTGGGAAAAGTGGAAATGCCATAATCTTAGTTATTGATTATTATGCATGTCCCGAAAATTTCACGATAATCGGAGGTCTAGATTAGGACTTATGCTTAATGACGTAATTATGGCGATTCTTAATACATAAATGACGTCATTAGCGTAAAGCCTATCTAAACCCAATTTTTGACACCAAACCTTTTACTCACTGATGTAATATAATATTTTGGGATTTTTGAAGATTTTTAATTAATTTTGAACTGATCATAAGCTTGGATTAGCGCCTTAATTCGGTTAATACCGAATATACCCTTTTCGGCCATAAAATGAGTTTTACAAATCCTTTTAACGCCAATCCAATTGCTACTGATTTTAAATATTAATTAGAGTGTTTTGAACCTGTTTAACTGATCAGGAAACGCAGAATCGTATTTTAAACCGTACGTCGCTTAAAACGGCTTTATACTCGTATTATACGCATAGTTTGGGTTTAAAACTATTTTAACATATAAGACTTATAACCAAATGTTATAACCTGTTAATATAAGCTATTTTACTGATGTAATCAGACCCGGTTCATAGAAACCTAATTTAATCCTTTTATAATCTTTAAAATGACCAAAATACCCCTACGGGACTTATTAAGAGGTTAAACTCGTTTTGGGCATCATGGGTGATATCCTACTGATATCACAACTTATTTAAGGTGTATTAACTTAGGGAACCTGTTTAGGACTCTTACGGATACCCGTTACGCTTTATGCGCGTTCGGTTCGGTTTATGTAACTAGTTTACATAAATTAGCCGAAACGGGTCAAACCTTATCGGTTTTATCTCAAAATCCAGAATGTGTATCATATACCCATATTAAACAAGTCTTCAAACTTGTCGGGTCTAAATCACATTCTATCCGGTCTTCGCTTAATCGTGCGTACGAACCATATCTTTAAAACTAACCGGTCTAAGCGTAAGCTTAACTAAAGATCGTTAGTATTCTAATAGGTTATTATAAACCTTCGTTCCAGATTAGGAGAACCAGTAAAAGATATTTGCACTCGCTGATTTTGAACTATACTTACTCAGGTAAATACTTTTAACTTATTTCCCTATACGGGCTTGGGTACGGTATATAAAATACCGCTTGGTCGGGCGTTGAATATTTAATCTTATTATGGTTAAATGATTGAGATGTCTCCGTTTAATTTGTTTTGTTGCTTAAAGCCTTTGGGGGGTTAATGACCGTGTCCCGGATATCCCTGGCATCATTTTACGAAATGGCCACGACTCAGCACTCAGGTGTAGGCGTACACCTGTTAGTGTCTCATAAATAAAGTGGTGTGTTAATTGATCTTTAACCCGGCTCGATCCGGGCTACTGAACGCATAAGAAACATGTAAATCCTGTACAAGTTTATATATTTAAATAAGTATCCCAAGTTATAAAATATTATTTGTGCCTTGTGCCTTAAATGCATTTTCTTAAACTCTTTTCAAAATGAGTCGGTTGATTGTATTTACCAGTGTAAACTGACGTATTTTCTTAAAAGGTTAAGTGCAGGTACTACGCGAAATAGGCTGGCTTGTCTCCTAGCATCCGCATTAAGTCTCGCCAGCTTGGATGTCATAACTGTTGAACATTTGTTTCCTTTTTAAACTTGATCTACCTGTGGATTTATATTCGACTATTTGTGATACTTAATATTACAATATCGTTGGTTGAATTAAATCTATACTTTGCTTCCGCTGTGCATTTAAATATTGTGTTGTTTGACTATTATGTTGCCAACCACGTCACGATACTCCCCTACCGGGCCCACCGGTGACACGTGGAAATCCGGGGTGTGACATTATTGGACGTAAATTTTCGAGGTATTACATCCTCACCCCCTTAAAAGAAATCTCAACCTCGAGATTTACTGAAACAAATGAGGGTATTTTTCTTTCATCGTGGATTCTACCTCCCATGTGTATTCGGGACCTCTACGGGCATCCCACTTGACCTTTACAATAGGTACATGCTTCCTTCGAAGCTTCTTTACCTGTCGATCCTCAATCGACAATGGTTTTTCCACAAATTTCAAGCTTTCGTCTATATGCACATCCGTGTGCGGTATGACTAGCGATTTGTCAGCGAAACACTTCTTCATATTGCAGATGTGAAAAACATTATGGATAGCGCTGAGCTCTTCAGGCAAGTTTAACTTATAAGCAACTGCCCGACACGTTCGATAATCTCGAAAGGTCCTATGTATCTCGGGCTTAGCTTGCCTTTCTTACCAAATCGCATCACTCCCTTCCAGGGTGATACTTTAAGCAATACCTTGTCACCTACTTCGAAGTGAAAAGATTTACGCTTTGGATCCGCATAGCTTTTCTGCGTATCCCTGGCAGCTTTCAAACGATCGCGAATCTGGACAATCTTGTCCGTCGTCTCAAAGACCAAATCTGGTCCTGATAATTGAACTTCTCCTACTTCCGCCCAGCAAATAGGTGTTCTGCATTTTCTACCATATAATGCCTCAAAAGGCGCAGCCTTTATGCTGGTGTGATAACTATTGTTATAGGAGAACTCGACCAATGGCAGATGCTTATCCCAACTGCCACCTAAATCAATCACACATGCACGAAGCATGTCTTCCAATGTTTGGATGGTACGCTCACTCTGTCCGTCCGTCTGTGGATGGTAAGCCGTACTAAAATTTAAGCGCGTGCCCAAAGACTGTTGGAAACTTTTCCAAAAATGAGAGGTGTATCTCGTATCTCTATCAGAGATAATTGACACTGGTACGCCATGCAGAGTTACAATCTTATCTACGTACAATTGAGCTAACATGTCAGAGCTATAAGTTTCCTTGATGGGTAGGAAATGTGATGACTTTGTCAGTCTATCCACTATGACCCATATAGTATCATTTTCCTTTCTCGTCCTTGGCAACTTGGTGATGAAATCCATCGTCACCATCTCCCACTTCTATATGGGAATTTCAGGTTGTTGTAGCAAGCCTGACGGCTTCTGATGCTCAGCTTTGACTTGCGCACAAGTCAAACATTTAGCTACATAGGCAGCTACAGACTTTTTCAAACCAATCCACCAGTAGTTGGCCTTTAGATCCTGGTACATCTTATCAGCTCCAGGATGAACGGAATATTTGGAACTGTGGGCTTCCTGGAGGATAACATCTCGAAGTCCTCCATAAACTGGAACCCATATTCGTCCATTCAATCTTAGCATTCCGTCTTTGTCATAGGATAATTGCTCCTCAGTTACTCCTAGCTTTTCTTCAGGATAGTTAGCTTCCAACACAGCTTCCTTCTGTGCTGCTAACACCCTTTCATTCAAACTGTTCCTTATTTCAATGCGCTTAGCATTGATTCTTATCGGCTTCACTCTTTCTTTTCTGCTTAAGGCGTCAGCAACTACATTTGCCTTGCCTGGATGGTATCTTATCTCACAGTCATAATCATTAAGAGTTTCCATCCAGCGTCGCTGCCTCATGTTCAAGTCCTTCTGATTGAACAAGTGTTGAAGGCTCTTGTGATCTGAATATATCACACACTTAGTCCCATACAAGTAGTGCCTCCAAAGTTTTAATGCAAATACAACGGCACCCAATTCCAAATCATGGGTGGTGTAATTCTTCTCGTACACCTTTAGCTGTCGTGAAGCGTAGGCAATAACCTTGCCTTTCTGCATGAGTACACAGCCCATACCAGTGTGTGATGCATCACAATACACCACAAATTCTTCTATACCATCGAGCAATGTTAACACTGGTGCATTGCTCAACTTTTTCTTAAGAATGTCGAAGGATTCCTGCTGCTTAGGGCCCCAATCAAACTTAACCTTCTTGCGTGTCAACGAAGTTAGGGGCGCAGCAATCCTTGAGAAGTTCTCGATAAAGCGCCTATAGTATCCTGCTAAACCCAGAAAACTGCGAATCTCAGTAGGCGTCTTTGGTTCTTGCCAATTCATAACTGCTTCTACCTTAGCGGGATCCACTTGGATACCACGCTCAATTACCACATGTCCAAGGAATTGGACTTCTCGAAGCCAAAATTCGCACTTCGAAAATTTGGCGTAGAGTTTCTCATGATGTAGAAGTTTCAGAATACAGCGAAGGTGTTTCTCGTGGTCAGCTTGATTCTTTGATTAGATGAGGATGTCGTCAATGAAGACGATGACAAATTTATCCAGATAAGGCTTGGAGACGCGATTCATGAGATCCATGAATGCGGCCGGTGCATTAGTGAGCCCAAAAGGCATCACTAGGAACTCGTAATGACCATAACGAGTCCTAAATGCAGTCTTGTGCACATCTTCATCTTTGACCTTCAACTGATGATAGCCTGATCTCAAATCGATCTTAGAGAAGTAGCTTGCCCCTTGTAATTGGCCGAACAAATCGTCGATCCTGGGCAAAGGATACCTATTCTTGATAGTGACCTTATTAAGCTCACGGTAATCGATGCACAGACGCATCGATCCATCCTTCTTCTTGACGAACAAGATTGGCGCTCCCCAAGGAGACGAACTAGGTCTAATAAAACCTTTGGCTAGCAGATCATCTAACTGCGTCCTTAACTCCTTCATCTCTGTAGGTGCCAACCTATAAGGCGCTCTAGCAATAGGTGCCGCTCCAGGAATGATGTCAATTCGGAATTCTACTTGCCTATCTGGTGGTAAGCCAGGTAGTTCTTCAGGGAAAACTTCAGGATATTCCGAAATGACAGGGATGTCTTCAATTTTAGGCTTTGGCTCATCTATAGTAACCTGTGCCATATAAATGACACAACCCTTCTTCAAGCATTTAGATGCCTTGAGCATAGACACTTGCTTAGGCAATCCATGCTGGGTATCCCCCTGAATGGTAAGCGACTCACCAGACGGAGTTTTGACTACCACTTGCTTTCTGTTGCACACAATCTGGGCTTGGTTATGCGATAACCAATCCATACCTATAACTATATCAAAGCCGGCCAGCTTAAAGGGAAGTAAGGACAAAGGAAAAGAATGGTTCCTAATGGATATAACACATCCATCTAAAACAGTTGAGGCTGTTTCTATGGTTCCATCAGCTAATTCCACCTCGTATTTCACACTTAAGGTTCTAACAGGTAGGTTTAATAACTTACAGAACTTATCATCAACAAAAGACTTATCTGCTCCAGAATCAAACAATACTCTAGCATAAACATCATTTACGAGAAAAGTACCTGTAATCACGTTGTCATCCTGAACCGCTTCCTTAGCGTCCATCTTGAAGACCCTCGCATTGGTCTTTTTCCCATCCTCGGTTTTCTTGGTGTTCTTTGGGCAATTGGACTTAATGTGCCCTTTCTCATTGCAACCGTAACATGTAGCATCTTTCAGCTTCTTACACTCCAAAGTCTTATGATCCGTAGATTTGCAAATCCCACAGGGTCTCGGGTGAGACTGGGATTTCGACTCAAGTCGACACCTCCCAAAATGGTTCTTTTTACAAGTTTTACATTTGGGCTTATCCCCCGATTGTTGCCCATCCTTCTTAGATCCCGACCCTTTCTTGTGGTCGGTATTTCCTCGGTGTTTCTTATCTGATCTTCGTGAGGTATCGTCCTCACGCTTCCTCTTACCTTCTTCTGAGTTTCTGAGCGCTCTCAACCTGACTACGTCCAAGGTAAGAGATAGAGATAGATCAGCTGCTGATCTGAAGGTTGCAGGCCTTGATGCCTTAACACTTGCTTTAATTTCAGGGGCTAAACCCCCGATGAAACGAGCAATCCTTTTAGTTTCTGGGGTTACCAAGTATGGAACCAACCTAGATAGGGTATTAAAACTGGTGAGGTAGGCCTGGCAATCTAAACTCTTCATCACCAATGATAAGAAATCTGATTCGATTCTTTCAACTTCGTGCTGCGGGCAATAATTCTCTTTAATAAGAGCAACGAACTGATCCCATGACAAGTTGTAGAGTGGGATCTTTCCAGCAGCTTGGATGAGTGACTTCCACCACGCCCGTGCTTCTCCCTTGAACGACTGGGACACATATTTCACTACGTCCTTTTCAGCACATCCGTTGATGTCAACTACCGTGTCCATCTCATTTATCCAAGTCATACAATCTACTGCTCCCTTCTCGCCAGTAAAGTCCCGGGGTTTGCAAGAAACAAAGTACTTGTAGGTACATGACTTGGTATGAGGTTTAGCATCAAACTCTATCTTCTTTGAGGGAACACTGTTTTGATTTGATGAGTGTCGATCATCATCCTTCTTGGGTCCATCCTTTTTAGAAGGTGGTTTGCTATGAGCCTCAGAGTGAACCTTTGGCTTGGAATGTGGTGCGGATCGGGTCCTACTCCGGGTCCCGCTTTCTTCACTATACTGCCTATTTATTGCCTTGGTAACAGCATTTTCTACTAGTGCTTGCAGCTCTGCACCAGTTACCAATATTTTGGCATTTTCAGGGTTTTCCGCTGGATGACTGTTTATTTCTTCTGACTTGGCCATGTAGTTTTAATTGCTACATAAAGGAAATAAGGACAAGGTTTATTTAGAAGCCTAAACAGTATTATCGTTCTTGACGATTTATTAACCATGGTTTTAATAGCCATACTAGTTAATTTGTTAAATAATTTCATTTAGGACTTTTTATTAGCATCCCTATCCAGAATGAAAAAATATTGGCACAATAGGCCTAGTCACGTGGACAATTCCAAATTATAGAGTTAGACCTTATAAGATCTAGTTATTAGGGTTTAAATCAAGGTTCATTACCTTTCTAGACAGGGAGTTTTATAATCTACGACTGTCTTTTGTCTTATATGACATTGGTTATAACCCGTAGGCAATACATCATAAACAGATGTTTAAATAATAATAAGAAATTTGAATAATTACAAGAGGGTGACATGTGTGATTTTGCGGATCACATTAGTCGAGATTGTTAACATGTTGGCAGATGTTAACAGAGATTTGAATCTTTTTAAAACAGGTTTTACCATAATGGCTAAATTTATGATAACATAAAAGCTAGGTTTTACCTTTTAAGATCCTTATTATTTTATTAAAAATGGTAAATCAAAATAATAAATGCTATTTTTCATTTCTTCATACACATAATTTAAAATGAAAAACTTGAATTAACCATTCCAAATAAAATTAAACTAGTACCAGTTTGCCCTAAACGGGACTTGTACACAAATAACATGCCCACGCAGGGGCCAAACTAACAAACAAACCCACGCAGGGGTCAAATAAAAAGACAGGCCCACGCAGGGGCAGAACAGAAAGAAAATACCCACGCAGGGGTAGAGTACAGAAATAAATGTCCTCGCAGGGACATGATTACAATACTAAAATAACCAAACAAACAAAGGATTTAGTGATCCTTCTTGCTTTTTCCCTTGATCAAATCCACCATTTTCTTGAACATCCCTCGGCTGTGCCTACGTTCTTCCCGCAATTCATGTCGCACCTCCCGTCGCACCTCATTTATCCCTTGAAGGATTTCTTGAAATTGTGGCGGTGACTTCCCTGGCGCCTGTGGAGGTTGCTGAAATTGCGGAGGTTGAGGAGGCGGTTGTTGATACCCATATGGTGGGTATCCGTAGGTCGAGTGTCCCGTAGCCCAGGGACCTCCGTAGGGACTTTCCTGATGGAGAGTGTTGGAGTTTGCTGCTATCCAGTAGGGATCCTCTGCAAAGTTGTAATTTGTGTGCATCGGCTGCTCGAAGGGATTGTATGCTGCCGCACCAGTGTAAGTCGGTATTGGGTCTCCAAAACCCAGTGGTGGTGGTGGCGCAACTGGTGCAGAGTTCACTTCTGAGACGGGGTGTGAAGATTCTCCCATCTCTGGTTCTTCGTGGACTGGCGAGTATCGGCTGCCACTCGAAAGTGGAGGGGTGCTGATACGCACTCCCCCTCGTGCGGATATTCGCACGGTCGTTCTCCTTCGCCTCGGAGGCGATGGAGGCTGAAGCTGAGGCTGTGGTGGCGGCGGAGTGACCGCGACAAGTCGAGAATCCTCGGAAGGATTCTACTACTGCTGTGGCTGCTCCTGTGGCTGCTGCGGCTGGTGCAGGGGAGAGTTGTGCTGAAGCTGGTGCAGGGGAGAGTTGTGATAACTGGGAGTAAATACCCAGTCATACTGCCTAAATTTCTCCTCAAAGCTGTCGGGACCATTGTAAGGTGATCCCACAAAAGGTGACCCATCTGAAATCTCAATGGGATGGTTAGGAGTCCCGGATGGTGGCATTGCAGGATCGGTGTCCTCGTCGATATCCATTGCGTTGCCACCGGGGAAATGATCTTCAGGTCCAAGTGGGTTGAAACCCACTGGTGCTCCAAAGTAGTCAGCAGGGTTAAATTGGCCTTGGAAGACAGGCGACAGGTGATCAAAGGGTGAGCCATGTCCTTGAAGAGGAATGTAGAACTGGTGGGAGTTGTGGGGCTCATTTTCAGAATGATGCCCGTAAGAGTGTGGGATAGAAGGAGAGGTACTTAGTGAAACTGAGCGCCTAGCTGGTTCAATAAAAGACCTCCAAAGATCTTGAGCATCTGAGTTATGGGGATCTGAAGGTGTTCGCCGGTGCGAAGGTCCGGCTTCGTGGTCGTTTGGGGCTACAAGTGCTCCTTTTCCTCTACCTCTTCCCCTCATCCCTGGCGGCATTTTGTCAACCTGTCAAAAACAAACAAGTGATACAACAAGAAATATATATAAGACAAAGTTAGAAATAAAACCAAAAATTTGGAAAATTCCTAAGTTCTTTGTCTAGACTCGAGAATCAAGGAAAGTGCAATTGTGCAACTGAGATTAAACACAAAAGGCTAGTGTTTAATTCACTCAGAGTTGGCTCTGATACCAACCTGTCACACCCCTATTTTCCATGTGTCACCGGTGGGCCCGGTGGGGAGTATCGTGACGTGGTTGGTAACATAATAGTCAAACAACACAATATATAAATGCACAGCGGAAGCAAAGATAGATTCATTTCAACTTTAATAAGGTGTAATATTAAATATCACGAATAGTTAAAACGGATCCACAGGCGGATCAAAATAAAAGAAGATATTGTTCAACAGTTTTATTGACATCCAAGCTTGCGAGACTTATTGCGGACGCTAGAAGACAGCCAGCCTAGTACGAGTAGTACCTGCACTTAACCTTTTGGAAAATACGTCAGTTTACCTTGGTAAATACAATTTAACTGACTCATTTTAAAAAGGTTGAAAATTGATTTGAATGCACGTGGCACAAAACATTTTATAACTTGGGATAATTATGTAATATAATCTTGTAAGGGAATTACATGTTACTTATGCGTTCAGTAGCCCGATCCGTAGACCGGGTTAAAGATTAATAGACACACCACATTATTGAGTTATGCACTGAAAGGTGTACGCCTACACCCCGTGCTCAGGTCGTGGCCATCTCGTAAGATGATGCCAAGGATATCCGGGACATGGTCATTAACCCCCCAAAAGATAGCATATCAATGATTTAACCTCTATTCGATTAAAGATTCAATGCCGGACCAAGCGGTATTTTATATACCGTACCCCAAGCCCGTATAGGGAAAATAAGTTAAAAGTATTTACCTTTGTACGTATAAATCACAATTAGCGAGTGCGGGTAGCTTTTACTGGTCCTTCTATTCTGGAACAAAGGTTTATAATAACCTATTAGATTTCTAACGGGTCTTTATTTAAGCCTAAGCTTAGACCGGTTAGCTTTAATGGAAGATACGGTTCAAACGCACGATTAAGCGAAGACCGGATAGAATGTGATTTAGACCCGAAAAGTTTGAAGACTTGTATAATATGGGTATACTAAACACATTCTGGATTTTGAGACAAAAATGATAATGTTTGACCCGTTTCGGTCAATTTATGCAAACTAATTACATAAACCGAACCGAATGCGAAAAGAGCGTTACGGGTAACCATAAGAGTCATATGCAAGTTCCCTGAGATAATATGGCTTAAATATGTTATAATATCAGTAAGATATCTTCTATTATGCCCCAAATGAATTTAAACTCAACTTATGCCTCATAAGGGCATTTTGGTCATTTAAAAGATTATAAAAGAGTTTAATTTGTAATCTGAGTTACATGTCTTATTTATACAGTAAATATACTTAATTTAACATGTTATAACAGTAGGGTATGACCTATATGTGAAACTTATCATCTAAAACCAAACTATGCACCTTAGGGGTATTTTGGTAATTTCACTTAGGCTTAAAAGGTCAAAACTGGAAATCTGAGTTCAAAAACTTGTACTTACTGTTATTATATAAAAATATGCTAAAATATCAGTAGGTATCAACCTTATATGTTTAATATGGTTTTAGCACATACTATGCGTTAAAAACGCTTAAAAAGGCGATTTGGAGCCATTTCCGGGTTTTCAAGGGAAAGCTGATAATTTTATAATTCCAGAAGGCTCAAAATATTTTATTTATCAAATAAAATCAGTAGAAAAAGGTTTGGGGTCAAAAGGATTTATAAAACTCATTTTATGGCTTAAAAGGGCAAAACCGGCATTAACCGAATTAACTTAGAGACCTATGTTATGCTCAGCCAAAAATTAAATAAAAATCTCCAAAAATCCCAAAATATTATATTACATCAGTGGGTAAAAAGTTTGATATCAAAAAGTGGGTTTAAATAGGCTATACGCTAATTACGCCATTTAATTAACATAAAGCTTTCAAATTACGCTAATGAGCATAACTCCTAATCTAGACCTCAAACTGATGTCAAATTTTAGGTGCAAGTTTATAAATTAGTAACTAAGGTTTCTACTCTTTCACTTTTTCAAAAATCACGTTTTATAGTCAAAAGGGCATAATAGTCAATATTTAAGCATTAATCGGAAACATGCATATGAATCGAATAAGTATTGAACCAAGTTGCATAATCTCAGAGAGTTGTACTTATATGAAACCTGGTCCAAAATAAGCTCTAAGGCAGATCTTAAACATGCATAAACGGGTCAGAACTGAAAGTCAAAGCAAAAGTCAATTTATGCGACTTTCGATTCCGATCCAGGTTTAAACTGAAAATTGTCGAGTTGAACATGTTGAGACATGTTCTTACATTAGTTACCAAGTTATTTTAATGATCAAACAGGTTGCATGCATCCTAGATTGCTAATTATGCTTAAATTTGCGAATAATCATTCTGTTGACTTTTTAAAGAAAGCTTTGACTCGACAATTAACCTAGTTAGAGTGGGAATCTGAAAATACCCTTTTAAGGGTTTGTTACCCACATAAATACCTACTTATAGGTACTTTCAATTCGAGAAATGACTGAGAAAATTTCATTTAATCACGAAGTCAAACTTAATTTACGACGGTTTGACTTTTGGTTAATTAACTAAGCTAGAACGAATTTGGAAGGGTTAAGAATACTTACAAGAGTCCTAATTACGATTAGAGATCACTAGAAAGCCTGAGGTTGATCAGAGGAGCTCCAGAAGTGGACTTGTGAATGTTTGCAAGTGAATGAACAATGTTGCTACACTTCAAGTCCCTTTTATATCAACTTTGATCTTCTAGGATGATGCCACAAGAGTCTACAGGTGTTATAAGATCTGTCCAGGTGCCCCTCTATGCATGTAAAACCATTGGTGAGCCTCTGGTATCATATAACAGCTGTTTACAATCGTTTCAGAACTGAAAACTGACATCTGCGCGTTATTTGTCGCTGGCAGGTCGTAGGCGGGCCGCGAAGACCCCCTCACGGGCGTGTACAAGTGTTCATCAGGTTACAAGTTTTCCATGTTTTACATTTCAGTCCCTGGTCCTTTGTTACGTGGTTTTGGCTACTTTTCTTGCACTCTTGACCCTCAAACCTGATTTTTAAGGGCCTTAGGACATCTACAAACTTGGTTAGGTCCTTGGTTAACTTTGTGCTTACCCGAAAAGTCACGAATTTCAACGTTAACGCATTTAACCCTTCGTGCACGGTTTTGATCATAACTTTCTCATACGATAACGAAACTTTATGAAATTTTTATCACATATCCTAGTGAGTATATTTTATCATTACAAAGCTTCGGGTTTGCCAAAAGGTCACTCAGAGGTATACTTTCAACATGTTGACACTTTTAGCCCCTGTAGTTTGTAATTCCTCACTTTCTTTCATTTTCTTCTTCGTATGATCCATGATTTATTCGTTTGAGATTATAAACACCATGTAGGGTTATTGTAGGGCCTATTTATCCATTGTTGACACTTTGGACCCTTATATTCACATAGTTTCACTGTTTGTCAACTTTAGTCCCTCTAAAGTGCTTTTTCACATATTCAAAGCCTATGACACGTGTCAATACATTATTGGACGTAAATTTTTGAGGTGTTACAAAAACGAGCAAGACATTTAGAGAAAAGAAGGGAGCAAAAGCAATCGGAAAAGAGAAATGGGAAAACTGATAAAACGAGTACCAGAAGCCTCAAATATTTTCTCCAACAAATTCCCATGTCTCTCAGTAAAAACACCCAGGTCAACCTCCGATTTCGAAGGTGCAGGAGGAGCCTCCTTCTGAAGTTTAACCTTCTTTGACGCAAGCATAGCAGCAGCCTGCTCGTCAAGTTTCCGCTTCTTATCTTCCAGAGCCTTCTTCTTCATCATTTCTGTCAAAGTAGCGCGGTCTTCAGGGTCAGACACACGATGTTTCTCTCCAGTTCCTAAACCGGACATTGTATCAGAAACTACAACGTAATCTAGGACAGGAAGAGTAGAAGGTCGCTTACGAGGAGTCTCGGTGGCGTGTTCCTCGGCCCCCTTCTCCTTCCCCTCGGGCTTGTCAGCCTTTGATTTTTTCCTTGTTTCCAACTGATCAGCCGTTTCAACCGGAATCTCCACATCATCATCAATGGGTTCATTAACAGGCTCACGCGCAACCCCCTGTGCTGGACCTGCATGCGGGGAATGAGAAGTTAGGCCTTTACAAGATCTGTCAGATCCATCACTCGAAAGAACAACAACTTCCTCCCGAGTAGGATTAATAGCATCATCATCATCATCCTCACTATCTTCACCTAAAATAGTGTTGGCATAAGCGGTAAAACTCTCGTTGGTCGGATGCAAGAAACGGTCACGAATTTGATCCAACCACGTCGGCTTCCCGTCCTCCTGAACCGCCTCAACCATCGCTCCACAGACCTTCGGGTCAAGAGCATTCAGTAAACTATACCCAACTGTGACAATGCAAAGGCATAAATAAGAACACAACGAAATCAGAAGAGTACACACAAGATCACAAAACAATAAAATTACTTACGTTTGCCTTGGTAACCATAAACCGGGACACCCAAAGCACGCTTCGGGACCCACAACATACTCATACCAGCACCCACCAACGCCATCTCATCAAGCTGAGAAATAGCAGTAGCCTTATGAGTCACTTTCTTGTACCATGCTTGTTCAGCAAAATCAGCAACAACATTCACCTTAGGGATCCCTTCACTTCCTGCCCGATAATGCATGTCCACTGGGATAACACCACGGCGAATGTAGAAAAACTTTTGCTTCCAATCATGTAAGCTTTTCAAAGGAGTAGAACAACAGGGAATAACACCACCGGTCCGGGAGTTAAAAGAATAGAAACCGCTGGTGTAAGTCACAGTATAAAACACATTAAACATTTCAAAAGTAGGATCCACACGGTTGGCCCTGCAGATAAACTCAAAGTGGGTAACACGGGGCAACCCAATCGCATTGATCTGAGAAATATGGAGCCCATAGTTCCTTAACACATCAGCAGTAAACCGGGTCATCGGGAGTCTAAAGTTACCCTCCCGGAAAAAAGCAGCGTACAGTGTAATATAACCTGGTGGTGCGTCCATGGCAGTAGAGCCCGGAGTTGGGAACTGAGCACCCCACTCGGGAAAGAAACCCATCTCCCTCACCAAATTCTGGAACTCCTCCTCTTTCCAATTTATGGTTGCCTGGTCCGGGCCCGGAGGATTCTTACCCTTGTTCCTCTTCTTCCTCGATGAAGGATTCGCTCCAGACATATCGAAAAAAGATATGGGAGATAATATGAATGAACTCAAGAAAAAAAGGGAATCAAGATAAAGGAACAAGAGAGAAAACCGGAGTTCAAAATTTGAAAAGTGGAAAAAATGAAGGAAACCGCCATATATTTATACCCATCGCATTTAATGCGATGGGTAGTGGGCTGTCAGAAAATCAGAAGGTCACCCAACGGGGAGAAGACACGTCAGCAGAAAGAGAAACCGTCACCTCTTTTTCAGGGAGCGTGGGCGGCACACATCTGACAAAGGCGTGGAAAGTAACTGACACCACTGAAAAGGCGACTGTTCACCTCAGACAAGACAGAGACATCAGACGGTCACATCAATTCTCTTTGCCCCAAGTACAGAAACTTCCTCCAGAAGGAAACACCAATACGCCATGCGCCATGCGTCCAGTTGGCTCAACTTCACAAAGCTGCCACTACGCCATGCGCCATGCGTCCAGTTGGCTCAACTTCACAAAGTTGCCCCTACGCCATGCGTCCAGTTGGCTCAACTTCACAAAGTTGCCCCTACGCCATGCGACCACTTGGCTCAACTTTACAAAGTTACCAACCTTCCATGCGCCATGCGTCCACTTGGCTCAACCTTACAAAGTCACCAACAACCACTTCCCTAATAAGTCCAGAATCCCTCCTAGGCGATCAACTCAACTAGAAGGCACACTGGACTGGGGAACTTGAAGAGGTATGGTCCCAATTCCTTGCCTACATGGCAAGGACCACACCACTTTCTCATCCTACATGGCGCCCGCATCAGCAAATGAACCCAGAAGCTTCTGGAATACGTCAGGGTGGCACCAAAGATGCTCCTTCCGACATAAAGGACAATACGTGTCACCACCCATCGTGCGCCATGCAGACCTGCAGCAAATCAAGGAGCAGACCGACAATACCAGTACGACGTTTCCAGCATGGACAAATATAGGCGCACCACGTGTACCACTACACTGACCACAACAGAGGATACCAAGAGGATATTCCCTTTGGTCGGACAGCTGGCACCCTGTACTGGCTGGCGAGGATGCTCCTCCCTCTCTCACCCTCCGGCTATAAATAGGACCCTTCATCACCCAGGTTGATCCATTCTATTCTCCTTTCTTTCACTCTTAACACACACTGTTTTATTTCCCCAGAACAGAACTTATTCTCACGCCGGAGCCCGGTTAAGAGGGAAACCCCCATATTCCCCTCTTAACAAACTAACGGTGTTGCTGTTTTGCAGGACCCGTCATTTGGAGAGCAACGAAGGAGATTGAACCCCACGAAAGAGACAAACAAGCTAGTTTCACCGTTGGTGTTAACCAGTGTTTCATCAAGTGGAGAAGAGGTTAGAAGACATAGACCCACATCTGCACCAAGAAGAGGTCTCGCAGACCTTTTTTAATGAAAGGTCTTCGAAAAAACAAACACACTGCAGAATCAAACGTCTGCGTGGGACAGACATAAGAGATCATGAAGAGCTTTTCACAAAAAAACAAATTTTCTCATTTCTAAGAACATTTACATTTAGGGTTGTAAAATAATTGAACGCTCAGTGAACAGTTCGTAAACTGTTCGACAGGAGGTTCATTTACGTCTGTTTGTTTAATTAATGAATGAACATGAACAGTAAATTTTGTTCGGTTGGTTAAATGGACGATCACGAACAGATGTCTCGTTCATTCAATCGTGTTCGTGAACGTTTGGTAATGTGTTAATGAAAATTCATTTATGTTTGTTTGTTTATGTTGTTCATGAAAGATTTTTTAACATTTATTTATTTTATTTAAACTTTTTATATTCTTTAATTCTTATTTATCTCGTTACCCAGACAAATAAAATAGTAAACCCCATCTCCAACTTGTTTATGCAGCGTTCCACTTTCCATCTCATTATTCATTCGAAAAATACTATCGACCTTTGTTCAACGATTAGGGCTTCAAGGTCTAGCACTGCTCTCTCTTACCATCCACCTCTAGCCACCACCGTCTTCGCCGATTTTATCTGTGTTCATTTGTGTTTGTGAACACGTTCCTTTCCTTAATGAACGAACACGAACAAAAAATCTCGTTCCGTAAAAGTTCATGAACCGTTCGTGAACACAATATATCCTTAACGAACGAACACGAACAAGACCTTATTCGTGTTCGTTTACAATCCTATTTACATTGGATTCTTATTTTCATTTCTATAATGTAAGCATTTAACTAAACAACAAATTTATCTATAAAGTGTCTTCATCTTTTAAAACCTTCAACATTCGATTCTTTATGTCTATTTCTATATGGTTAAATAATATTAATTATATTTTCTTTTTCTTTCACTTACAACTGCTGAACCATTCGAAAAAATATATAAAATATACATACTGAGTGAATAGTAATCTCATATATAGAGAACTACTATTCAATCTATATATTTATTCATTATTATTATTATATATTATATTATAGGAAAACTAGATGCAGTGTAACAATAGATTTTTTTTTTAATTATAAGGTTGAGAGAAGTATACATGGATTTCAATGTAAACTCTTGTAGCTTTCTTATTATATCATGTGGCTTGTGGGAGTTGTGAACACCAATATGGAAAAAGAAGATACAAAAAAGACAACTTTTTGTGTTGTATTTTAAGAAGTAAACATATTATACAAAAGTTAAAACTTTTTAATCTTATTTTTGGTATATTGAATCCACTAAGCTTGTTTATACTATTGGTTTGCTTATATTTTACGCATCTTTATAAACTTTAATTTAATGCCTCAAAATTGGGTTGGTCGACTTGATTTAATGTATAAATGAAAAGTATGTTAGTTTTTTTGTATGATACAGATCAAATAAGTTAGCTTTAGTCTAATTTTAAAAACTTTATACACTTAATAGAGTTTATTTTCCCTTTTCAGATCAACTTGTGAATACATCTTTAGTAGGAAAATATTGGAAACCATACATCTTGAGTGGCGATACAACCATATGCACGTATTTCTTTTATTTGACAAAACATAAAGTTTTATTAATATACAAGTTCAAATGGCAACGTTACCATACATTAAATTAAAACCTATAAATAAGCAACAAAGTTGTGCTTAGGTTGATTGTACCATGGGCTTTGGGTGCTTTTCAAAAAAAAAAAAAAAGGATCATATGGTTCGCTTCATACGCGTGTCCACACACTATCATCTTTCCCACCATAAAACCCTTCTTTCATCACTGAGTCATAAGGTTTGCAGCTTAATTGGGGGACCCTTCTTTCATCACTTGAGTTATAAGGTTTGTAGCTTAATTGGGGAAAGCTTGACGTCGCCCGTAGTAGCACGACGCCACCGATTTCAGTTGAGGATATCGTCTTGATGTTTTAACGGTATGCTCTTCTGTGTTCTCTTGATTTATCCAGTTCTTTAATTTTTCTGGTGGATCATGCCTACAGTCAGATTTTTCATGTTACTTTTTTAGGTTTAGCTGATTGTCCGATTCTAATTTGGGGCTTCTGTTTTGATTTCTCTGTTTCTTCTAATGATTCAGTTTATTTTGCGTTTAGATGATTCTCAGTTGAGCTATGCATTTTGACCTTCTTTTAGTCAATTTTCACGCTTATAGTTTTTGTAATTGAGGGATGAGCTCATGTCTATTTGCAGCTTCTTCGCCTGCACTAACCCTAAATGGACCCTTCATTTGGCATTAGGCTTTTCTTCGGTGAAAGTTTGTTTATCCTTGCATCATCGTCTAAATATCATTGATTTGCATAGAATTTAATCATAGATTTGTGGAAAACATCATGGGGTCATGGAGATGGAGCGTATTACCGAGTTTCGGATGAGTAATGTTCACATTAGACCAAGAAAACGGCAACGACTTGGCTGGCTCGTTGTTCGTCTGGCAGTTATGGTATTAGATTTATTTCGTTTTCTTCAAATTTCTCTGATTTTGTTGGCCTTTTGTCTTGGTTATCTATATTTTGCTAGATCCTATTGAAATGTGAACCGTTAACCAGGAACATAAAAGAAAGGAAATTTAACAGGATATGAATTTGTTAGGGTTGTAATTAGGTGATTAGATATGTTTTTGTCTTTTTTTATTGACGATGTTGGAATTTGATGATGATAGCTTTTGTTATAGTTTGCTTTGACAATCTACGAACCATTTTCACCACCAAAATCCCTCTGCAATTACATATTTGTTTACAAGGTAAGTTTTTTTTTCAATTATGGATATGTGATTTTTGTAGTTGTTAGTTCTTCAATCAGTTCACAGTTACATATATGTCTAAATTTTTTAGAGTGCATACAAGCCCTATAATGTTTTCAAGGAGAGGAAGGAATAAAGTCATACTAAACATAGAGAAAAGAATTGTAAACTTTACATTCATGCCAGTAGGTATGGTGTATGACAACACATTGTTTTGTAGCAACCTTTAGAGCTTTGATGTACTTTTGCCTATTCACATTCCTTGATATTCAATTTCTGATTTTTAGAAGTTTAAAAAAAAAAATTCTACATTGGTGACTATAACTGGATTATACTGACTTATGTTATCATAAATTAACAGAACATGTAGGACTATAAATTCTCCATTATGAAGAAAGTCAAAAGTATACCCCTCATTTTAACTACATTCTTGATGAGTTCACCACAAATAATTGCAAAGCATACAATTCTTAGACCATGCGTAGTGGAAGAAACCTCATCCTTGGGCGTTTTGCGTCATGTGGCGATCCAGTCAGCAAGGGGCTTTATGGGGCGTTTTTCTAAAATGGGTGAAGTGGGGATGTGGGCATTATGTTAAAAAGAAGAATGCATGTGATTGGGCAAGAAAACAAGAATGCATGTGATTGGCCAAAGAATTGGAAGCTGGGCATTGAATAAAGAACGCTGCAGCCCAAAATCTCCAAAACAACGCCCATGGGGGCGGAACTTCCGGCGTGGAGGGGCGTTCTTCAACCAAAAAACGCCCAAATTCGATACCACTACAGGTGGTCTTATGTATCTGTGAGTATCATGCATTCATGTTACAACTAACATGTCTAAGACACATATATAATAATATAGATATCAGATGTAATTATAGAAATTATTCTACACAGTTATAATCTAAATCTTAAAGAAAGCGATATAACAAGTTGTTTATAATGGAGGCTTTAACTTTGCAAGCGTTCCCGATTTATCATTTTTTTACTGTTAACAGATATGAGTCTTTAATGGTTTGATTCGAGTTGTTATATATGTACCGTTATTTCCACGTCTTCCAGCTAACTAATAATTATTTAATTTCGATTGTTCCATATCATGCATTAGTTTTACACTTGGATAACCCCTAAACAGACACCAGCACTTGGTATGACCTGTTAGCTTACCCATGACACGCCTGTTTTACCAATCTTAATAATATTCACTTTATTTTAAACTTATTAAATAACGCAATAGATTTATCTTGCTCTTTATGGTTGTCATGTAAGGTTGTGTCCATCTTATTTCTAGCTATTAAAAATGTTTATATAAAGTTGTTTCTTTTGTCATTGTCATGCATTTTATGGATTTAGCAGTTTAGCTCATGAAGAAATGAACGCTTACAATCAAATATTGAGGTAACAGTTAAAGAAGTTGAGATACTGTATCTTGATACAGTTTGTTTTCTTGATGCAAGTATGTTGTTCATGTAGCGCAAAAATATTACTCACGATGAAGTTAAAACAGGGGCGGATTTAGAGGTAAAGACCGGGTTCCCAGGAACACAGTCTTTTCGGAAAAAAAAACGTTTTTTTTTGTAGTGTAAATCTTGTATGATTTGGAAAAAAAACGTTTTTTTTGTAGTGTAAACCTTGTATGATTTGGAAAAAGGAACCCAGTGATTTCTCCGGCTGGATCCGCCACTGAGTTAAAAGTTTGTTTGATATTATACGTTATAACGCGTGTTGGCAATGTTTCTTTCGTGGCCCGCACCGCAACGCGGGCGGGTCTGATTTCTAGTTAACAAATAAGTTACATGTTCAAATTGCATTTGACTATTATATAAGAAAAGTCCACATAGATATTTCATATTTAGATAGACTATCCAATATATATATATATATATATTAAATCAATGTCACAAAGTTCTGTTTTTTCAACCATCTATCAACCGGAGTGGAGTGGGTTTTGAGCGTTTTTCTCTAAAAAACGCCCCTCCCCGCCTTGATGACCGCCCCCCTGGGCGTTTTTGATGAAAAAAAATCGTAGGGTGTTTCATATAAAAACCCGATTGACAAATTTGTTGGCCAATGGACCGTTGCCAACGGTCACTTTTAACGGCTACATTTATTTTATTTTATTTTTAATTCAAATTCCATATCTATATTTATATACACACTCACAATCCATTCCAGGTTAGCGATGGATTTAGTCTAACATGCATGGTCGGTTCGGTATATTTAAAACGAGGGTGAAGAAGAAGATGAAGATGACGAGGAAGGCGAAGATGAAGACGAATACACCGAAAACGAAGATGAAATTAAGTCGAATAGTATTATTTATTTGTGTTTTAGTATTTAAAAAAATCACAATTGTTACGGTGTGCCTAAATGTACCATTGTCCAATGAATTCTAAAATATGAGAGATCCACGAGGATTGAATAGAAACCCAAAGAAGCAAGAAACGTTGAATCGATTGCAAGATGTCTTCATCCAATATTTTCCTTTTGATTGACGGTATTATTAAACATTTTTGAAGATTTGTGTTTATAAAATGAAAATGTTAAATTTTTAATATAACTTTATTTATAAAGTTCTTTTCATGGTTTTTCAACATGTACTCTTTTTTCTTTACATGTGATTCTAGTCACTTGCAACTTTGCGACATATCCTCTATCAAAACTATAAGCCTCTCTTCATTGTATCCTATTTATGAACGGGGCTACCTGACTCCATCCATCCCTCTACTATGGGTGGTCTCCCTCTTTCCCCATCTCGGCCTAACACATCCCCTTAGGGACGAATTTATGCTTCTCTCTGATCCCACATCTGAAAGACTGAAACTACTTGTCACTGCTCCATCTCCCTCTTCATCCTCTTCATGATCCACTTTTACCTCACCAATGTTGGAGATAGTCTAATTCCTTTGTGAATTACATATTGGATAGTCTAATATTTATTTGAGTTAAATTTTGGAAGTGCTTACTTTATTATTAAATAATAATTAAGAAATAATGTTTTGTTGTATTATACTATTATATATACCATTAATATGCTATGTCGATGTGTTTTAAGTATTGTTTTAATTTAAATTTATTTTATTTTATTTTATTAATATAATGTTTTATTATTATAATAATTGATTTTATACATATTGTGTTCTTTTTATTTTAATTATATTATTATTATAGGATACAATCTTTTATAAAATCCGCGTACATTGTTGCGACATTATTATTTTTGTTTGCGTCTAAATATAAATTTACTTAAAATTAACTTGTTAATAGCAAAGCACAAGTGATCAAAACACAATCATACATATCATAACAGTTACGTCATGATCATAGAGTGATGTGTTTACCATTTTCGTCATTTTAGCAACATAATATATATTTTTTATAAACTTCGAGTATAAGTTTTGTCGTGTGTACTTTTACATACGATTCGATAAAGTTTTTATTAAACTGCATCAAATATAGTTGATTTTTGTTCTTTGCCGTGGAAGTTGTTCCGATAACATTTGAACAACATCACACAGATATCCTATTCTTTTTAATGTTTTTCTCGACACGCCAAACAATATTGGTATGTGACACCATACCCAGATAAGGATGCACCATCCACAATTGATACCAACTTACAAGGAAACATTTATTTTATTAATATAAACAAGATTTGATCAAACTATTCTTAGTCGTAAGTACAAAATTTCCACCAGATAAGTAAGTCTGGGATACTTTATTCTACTAGTCACGCATATCCGAGATAAACAGTACGCACAAACTAACCATCATTACCTGTGGCACATGCTTAAAAGACATCAGATATTGCTGGTGAGTTCATAAATATACACAATTTACAAATTGCACCAATTAATCATGACTTGTACCCGCCCATGTCATCATAACCCAACGTTACCACGTAACTTACATAACCATACAGTTAATGCCCACTACAACACGGGTGCAGTACCGACAAATCCCGTCGTAGCGGCACGTATAAGGGACCACAAATATCATGTGTATGTCATGCTTAGGTTATATACATGTGTACATCAGTCATGCCATATTATTACAGTTTAGGACAAACATGTTCACGTTTGGAAAGCATTCATAAAACTCATCTTTGCTATATGGAGGTTTTACTACAATTGATCCAAACTTAGTTTCTTGATCAAGACCAGAGTAATCTTAGACACTGGTTAAGTAAAGAGTAGGGCACTAGATAGTCATTATCCTGGTTATAAACCTAAACTCTACCCCTCAACTCCTTTTTCGTTATATAAAAGATACCCTGATCCTAAAAAAAATTAGGATGCCCCTAACTTTTTGGGATAGCTCCGCCATTCATTATACGTTATATTCGAGAAAGTTGTTAATGGCTAAACCTAATGAAATATCTCTATTTATAGCTGGAAGGTTTGCTTTTCTTTGTTCTGAAGAAAACCAATTTGGCGGCTAAGTTTGCCTCTTTGAAGAAAATAAATCCCCATATGATGATGAATTCATGTATATCACACACGTATCCTTACATGCATATACATATACGTTGCATATACAGAGACTTACACGTTGCACATATAGACTTAATACACATACACGTAAACATTCCTATCACGTTTGTTGTTTTTAAATTTTATTATTATATTATTATAATTAATTCAGTTGCTTCATTGCTTCACTCGTTTTTCTTTTATAATTTTTAAACTATAAAGTTTTATAAAATGACGAATATGTCATTAGAACGAGCATATTTTTATCTACATTTTGACCAAAGTTTCATTAAAAACAAAGTAAAATCAATTATAATATATTTTATTATTAATATTAAACGGTCCCTATAATAGTTAAAGCTCGTCTAGATATCTCATATTTCAACTAACCATTTTACTCGTTACTTACTCGTTCTACAATGTATAAATTATAAACTTTAGAGTGAATTGCAAGTTTTGTCCTTTATTTATATATAAAATTTTAGGTGGTGTCCTTTATTTTTAAAATTGACGAGTTTTATACTTAATGTTGCAGAATTTTACATGGTTTGTCCTTTATCCCTAAACCAGTCAATTTTAACTGTTAAGTGGAGGGCAAATTGGTCTTTTTTACTTATTTATTTAAAAACAAAAAAATTAAATAAATAAAAAACATACTCTCTCTCATCACACCCCCTCCTCTCTCTTGTATGCTTTGACTGCAAAACCAACTAGCTCTTACACTCCCTTCTCGTATTTAGCTGGTATGCGAGACCAAGAACCAACAAACTCAATATTATTAAAAGCCTATTTCATCAAACACTTATATCAGGATGATTTACAACCTTGGAACAAGAACAGATCCGAGATGTGGGGGTGGTAAATTATTAAAACAATTTTCTAAATAAATAAGTCAAAAAACCAATTTGCCCTTCACTTATCAGTTAAAATTGACTGAGTTAGGGCCAAAAAACAAATTATGTAAGATTTTGAAACATTAAGTATAAAACTCGTCAATTTTAAAGATAAATGACACCGATTGAAATTTGGTATAAAGATAAAAGACAAAAGTCGTAATTCACTCTAAACTTTAAATATAACCTTATTGGTTCACAAAACAGTTTGTTACATGGTAAGATAACGGTATCGTAACAAACTGAACCAATACTTGCCAAACCACTAATATTCGTTGTTATGGTTTTTCAATCAATGTGAAACACGTATCAACATCTCTAAGCACATGAATGTCAGTATTATACACTATGACAAACGAAACCAATACCGTAACGAATTGAATCGATACATGATAGATTCCTTCCTCTAACCATGACATGGACATGTTAAAGTCGGTATATGGGCCCACAACAAGAGCCGACAAAGCAACCCATTCAAAACGTCACTAGTCATTTTCCGTGGGCATTCACACACCACACCCACTGTTTTCCCCTTTGTCTTCAACCTATTTAAGCAACAGTAATGGCGTCAATGGCGTAATCATCCAAAACTGTACTACAAACACTTGAGTGTGCGGGACCTGGAGAACAATTTTCCAACTCGATTAACACAACGCACATGGCGACCACCAGAGATCAAATCCAAATCGGCGGAAACATCTTCGAGCAGAGGCATGGAAAGGAGCGTGTTAGAGTCGGTAGGGTTTGGAGATCCGGTGATAACCGCTATAACTTCGTTGAATGGAACGTTAGTATCAGTTTACTTTCTGATTGTGTTAATGCGTATGTGAGTGCTGATAATTCCGATATCGTCGCAACGGATACGATGAAAAACACTGTACGTGATCTGTTTTACTGTTTACCGTTTTGTTTATGTGATTGATTTGATTTGTATGTATGTATTCGATGTTGTTGTTTACGATCTGCTTGTTTTAGAATTGAACTCTATGTAGGTGATTATGCTAGATCTAGTTTCCGATCACATCACATGCAAAACAATAAGAAGTGATTAAGGGCTTGTGACAATAGCTAGGCGCTTATCGGCTAGTGGAGTACCGACTAGCGAATAATTGGGATTGATATTGATTAATTGGATTGGATTTTTTTGGAATTTTTATGTGTAGTTTTCAAATTATGTATACACACACACATATATATAATACTTCAAAGTTCACAAAGATACTTTAACATAACAAATCAAGTATGTAAAAGCTCAAAGGTTAGCATATTAGTTCAATTCAAATACTTAAAAAAAACCATGGACGGAAGTGGTCCGAGTTTGACCGACTATCGATTAGTAGGTCCGACAAGGTGAAATTTAGATTCATCGGCGATTAGTCTTGATGTTTACAACACTAGGGCTTAGAGATGTCGAATAGCTTGCTTACATTTATGAATGTCAAATTAGGGCAAAAATCCCCAACTTAACCCAATACTATAATTTTCAACATGTTTAGGCATAAAGGCGTTGTAACTTATGCTTTGGGGTTTTCCAAAAAAAAATTGAATTTTTTACTTTTAACCCAAAACTATTTGATTTACTTTTAACCCCAGAACTTTTCTTCTTTTGCAATTTATCCTCACAACTTTTTTACTATCAACTTTGGTCCTCTATACTTTTCATTTTTCGCAAAATTTTTGTTTTACTTTTCATTCTAACTTTTGCGATTTAACACAGCGCAACGTGCGTGTGTGGTTAAACGTTTTTACGTCGTCTATTTTTTCCTGTTTGACAGGTTCATCGTAACGTGCGGGTCCTAGATCGACTTAGTTATTCTTTTATATGTTTTATGTTTCGGTTTAGTTTCTCCGCATTAACACGCCGCAACTTCAGTGTTGGTGGTCGTTGACAGTGGTGTGGCATTGGTGTTCGCCTCCGCCGCAACGCGGGGGTGCTTAATACTAGTTTAAGCTAATTTGGATTGGGAATGGGTAAAGTCAGGACAAGAAGATGTCTTTGATCTGTTCACAAAATAAGAATAAAGTATGATCACTTACTGGTTGATGTTATTGCAGGTATATGTGAAGGCAAAGGAGTGTAAAGAACAAGTTTCTGTCGAGGAATTTGCAATTATACTTGCTAAGCATTTTACTTCATTCTATCCACAGGTAAATCTATTTGGTACTAAGGTCCCTCAAGTTCGGATAATAAATTGTTTGTAATTATTACAATTCCATTGATGGCATAATTAGCATTGCTTTTGGTCTACAAGATGTATTGGTTGGTATTTTAGATCTAAATGGTCAAAACACTGGATGTAATTTCTGTAGAAGTAATTTAATTTGGATACCTCAGGGAATGGTATCTGTAGATAAAAGAAAAGGAACACGACTTAAAGGAGTTTTATGTTCTTTTTTACTGGCACAAAATCAAATTTATTATACTTGGTTGATTAATTACTGATTAGCTACACTTACTATGGTTCTTGTGAAAATTTTTCTGTTTTTTTGTAGGTTACCACTGCAATAGTCAAGATTGTTGAAAAGCCTTGGGAGTGTATCAGCATGAACGGTCAACCCCACGATCATGGTAAGAAACTAAGAAAGTTTCATGCTTCACTTAATGCGAGTCATTCCGTCAATTTCACAAGATGGAAGATTCAGCTTCATAATTTTTAATATGCTCAAATTAAGTCACATGCTTAATCTGGAAAAGATGCAAAATTTATATAGCAGCATGCTTGTAAAGCTAAAGTTTTAATGTTTATTGGGAAGAAAATTGTATTATTGAAACAGAAGAACATGCTGTAGTCTAAAATGTGTATTTGTATTAAACATTTAATTTGAGATTGATTTTATATCAAATCCGAAATTCTGCTTTGATATGATTATTTGTAAAAAAATGCATAACAAATTGAAAAAGGTAATAATAATTCATATTTAATAGGCTTTAAACTTGGATCTGAGAAACATACAACCGAAGTTATCGTACCGAAGAATGGTTCTTTGTGGGTGACTTCTGGTGTTGTTGGCTTATCATTGCTGAAGACAACACAAGTATGCTACTTTCACCCTGAAATACTACTTTCTAATATGACTTTCTTTGGATGAAAAAATGTCAAAGTAACTATGTCAAACGGTCTTAATAACAGTCGGGTTTCGAGGGCTTCATACGTGACCAAAACACAATACTGCCTGAAACACGAGAGAGGATGCTTGCAACAGAGGTCTCTGCATCATGGAGGTACCTTATTACTCTACTTTGTTATTTTTAAATATTCCGAAAGATTTTTCAATTATATCGTAAATGTGATGATTCTGATATGCAGATACCAATTTGAATCATTGTCAAGTATCAACAATAAGCCACTTCAATTCACTGAAAAATACCTCCGTGTGAAGAAGGTTTTAATGGACACTTTCTTCGGTCCTCCTAAAGAGGGCGTGTACAGCCCATCTGTTCAGGCTACTCTTTATGATATGGCAAAAGCTGTTCTTGGCAGGTATCTCCTTTCCACACACACACACACACATAAACCAACGAGTACTGCTAGAACTGTATAAGCACTTGTGCATGGTGCTAGGGGTGTGCACGGTTCGGTTTGGTTTTCGGTTATTGAAAACCGTTCGGTTTCGTTTTTTTCGGTTTTAGTAACGGTTCGGTTCGGTTTTTTGTTTTTTTTTGGTATTTGGTACCAATTAAGATTCAAAAATAAAAAGTATAATCCAAGGTTTAAGAATCTTTCTTAGATGTTTACATTTAAGTTATTACATTTAACCTTTTTAATTAATACTATTCACACAAACCTAACATTCTAATCTATATTCTCCAAAGTTTTTATTAAGACATTTTGTTTTATATTACTTTGATAAGCATCTAATTTTTATGTTTATTTTGTTATTTTATAGGCAATGGATAAATCATTTCAAAGATAAATAAAATTCTAATGTTTTTATTATAAAATATAAATATTTAACATTCAAGGATAAAATTAATAATTTCTATATCAATATATAACAAACATTAAAAAATGATTTTTTAGGTTATTCGGTTCGGTTCGTTTTTTTTTCCGGTTTTCATAAAATGCAAAACCGTAACCGAACCACAAATTTCAGTTCGTTTTTTTGGTTTTTTGTGCGGTTTGTTTTTTTTTTCTTTCGGTTCGGTTAAATCGGTTTTTTTCAGTTTCGGTTTTTCGGTTTTTTGCTCACCCATTGGTGCATGTCAAATACAGTGGAGAGAGAAAGAGAGGCGGTTATGTGATTACATAATCGTTATATGCATCACACATAAAGCAATATGTACAAATGTTTATGCAGGCAATATGTACAAATGTTTATGCGGTTTCTGTGGTTATGTACATAAAAGTTAAAATAACTTCAATTGTAATAGAAGGTAGTTATGTAGTTGTAGAACCACTCTCTCTCATTACATTTAGCTAGTGCTACAAGCATGTGTTTGTGTTTATGCGGATTTCATGGTTCTTGGTTATGTGATGAACTCCTTTGCGTGTGTGCATGTGTATAATAAACATGCTAATATATGAATGCTTATAATTCTAGGTTTCCAGATATATCATCAATCCATTTGAAAATGCCCAACATCCATTTTCTGCCGGTAAATTTATCAAGTAAAGTCAATCCAGCCATTGTGAAGGTAGACTTTGTGTTTTTCAGTTTGTTGATCATTAAGTTGAAGTGAAATGTTCTTTTGTGTGCTTATGTATATTTTTTTTTGTTGATATATGTTGACAGTTTGAAGACGATGTGTACCTGCCAACAGATGAACCACATGGATCAATCGAAGCTAGCTTGAGTCGCCCCTTGTCTAAAATGTGAAAGGTTGACTGTTCATGTTTTATTCTCAAATCTCATATCTCGAGTCTTGAGACTGGACGTTGTTTAAAAACATGATGTGTAAATTATATAACCCTTTAAACTGTGAATTATCAATAAATCTCTGGTTTGCTAAAAATGGTTTGGCGAAAAAGGAAATAAATTCTTTGAGTCTCTTGATAGTTATTTCATTACGACATTACGTCGAGTCTTTGAGTTATGCTAGACTGCTAGTAGTGGGTTAGTGATATTGGTAGTTATTTCCATCAGTTAGTAGTGTCTTTGTAAGTTGGGTTGTATTTTGATTATAGGTGATTTTCTTGGTCTTAATCTCTAGCTGTCTTCTCTTTATGTTGTTTTCTATGTACTGCCCGAAACGGTTCTTATCACTTCGTATCAGATTTGATTCGAACACGGGCATTCATAACCTAACCGACGACAAGTTCCAAGAGTCTGTATGCCAGGTGTTGGCTCAGCACGGGACAAGTCTTGGTAACTTGGTTGGATACAAGCTACCTTACAAGTCATTATCGTGCCAAAATCAGCACTAGTTACTCCTCCAAAATGAGCCCCGTCAACCGCGCCATCTACACCGACAGCCGCTGAATCACCAAAACGAACCCCCTCAACCACATTACCTACACCAACATTAGCCCCAAAACTGACCCCTGTAGCAGGAGCCACCGCCACCGCCACCACCAAAGAAACAACCTGACAAGAAAAGAAGGCCGAGATGGTACCATGGAAAGGAGGTGAAAACGACGCGGTCGAAGATACAACCTTGAAGAATGAGTGGCTGCCACCATGGTGCTTCACCAAATCTTCTCCGAATGCCATCAAATTGAATGAGTGGTGTCCACTGTAGCCCTTCGCTAAGCCCTACCCAAATTTCCTCCTCGAGCACAATGAGCATTTGATGGGGAAGATAACTAGATAAGTTTGATTTTGGCATGTTTATGTTGGTAGTTCGTTGGTTGTAATGTATAGGAACCTTGGATTCACTGAGATTAAGAAAAGAAAACAAAAAGGAACAAAAATCATTTGACAAATTCTTATCTCAAGTATTAACCCGATATGCAATGGTCAACATAATAATCTTTACTTGACTTACCTAACTAAAACGGTTAGGGGTAGGGGCGCCCATCACTCATCACTCGTTCATCACTCACAACATCCAATCAATTTCCGCCATGTCATCGAGCACTATTCCATCACTAGTGATGGATTTTAGTGGAAATGCCCATCACTCACCACACACTATCAAAATCATTCAGAAAAACTAAACACACTGAATTCAAATCAAGTTCTTCACACGTGATACACTTGACGCGTTATGAAATCAACGCGTTTTAAAATCAACCGGCGGCAGTGTTTTTTTGTCGATAACGCGTGGTGGGGGTTCACCACGGGGCGCCCCGACCCCCTTAGGGGTGGTAGGGGTGCTCCACTTTCTATCGCTCACCACATCCAATCATTGTCCGCCACGTCATTGAGCTTGATTCTATCACTAGTGATGAATTTTACCAGGGGTGCCCATCACTCACCACATGTGAAGGAATGAAGGAGAAATCTTCAATGCGTCATGGGGAGCACGAGTTATAAAATCCACGCGTTATCAATGTTAGCGGCGGCGGTGTTTCACGCTTAACAACGCGTGATGAAGGGACCATCACGGCGCCCCGACCCCCTTGTAAGAAAAAATAACTAAAAACGGTTATAATCATTGACAAACATATATCATTAATTTTTCGTGTAAATCATTTGAGTTTGTCTTTATTGTTAAGTCTCTTAATTTGCAATTTAAACAAACAAATTCATACCCAAGAACAATACATAGAAAAAAGCCACAAGTCCTATCAAATACCCAAGAACAATACATAGAAAAAAGCCATAAGTCCTATCAAACATGTATATACCACTATTACATGGCTCAATCATAAAAACAGATATTTTGATGACCAAATGCGAATTACGTTCACTTATCGTATTCATTCAAGTTGGTACTAATCGAAATGGATACGCAATTGTAGACTCACTACCAAGGTTTCACGTAAAATGGTTGGTTTGATTATTTTCTTTATTTTTATTATAATTTTGCTTTGAATTTATTATATTATTTTAATTTAATTAACTGTAAGACCAGAGAATGTGGTATACCGTCCTTGACCAACTCAGCATGTTTGGCGCCCTATAGCACCCCTCCCCCATTTTCTAGCCGCCAAAGGGGACGCTATCCATGGTCCGTTGGCCCAGTAACGAGCGCTAAACGACTCTATTTGGTGGACCCCATTCAATTATATCGTTTGACAACGGTAATGTTTAACAAAAAATATTTTTATTTTTAAATATTCATACTATATATATATCCTACCACTTTTACTCAAATCATACAATTTCTACCATCTACAGGCTCGTAAAGTAAAAATCTAAGAAAAATATATGTAGTTTTTAGTAGGTTTTTACTTTTATTTTTGTTGGTTGTTTTTTTAAGTAACTTTGTACTTTTTTTAAAGTAGTGCTTAAAGTATTGCATGCAAGTTAAAATGAGCTTTAAAACCCTTATGTAAGATGAAGTTTATGTCACGCTGATGCGTTGTGATAAATCTCGTAGTAAGACCGCCCGTAATGGGGCGTGTTTTGTAAAAAAATTTCGAAGAAAACGCCGGAAAACGCCCCATCGCCACTACACCCCGGCGTTATTGGGCGTTATTCGCGAAAAAATGGTTTGTGGCGTGTTTTGAAACACGCTGAAGGGGCAAATCTTCGACCAATCAGAACGAGATGCAACGGTCATGATTGGATGGCTAGATTTAATTTTTAAAATTTTTTTTTTTACCTCTCACCCATATATATTGTGTAATGATTGGATGGGGCGTTATAGGAAATTATTTCCACTACGCCACTTTTGCAAAAACACCCAATAAGGGTGTAGGGAGTGGTTAAACACTTTGGAGTGGCAAACCAAAAAACCGACCAATCAGAGCGCGCCATGTCAATCAGTCAAAAGTGTTTAAACTTTGGTGAAAAGTGTTGGCAATGGTTTAGACACTTGGTGAAGTGGTAAACTATTTAAAAAAAAGGAAAAATGTGTGATTGGTTGAGAGATGGAATGGACCCCACCCACACACCCCCTCTCTCTCTCTCCTTCCTCCCCTCACCGATTCGGCATGCCCTCACCGCTTCGGTAAATGTTTGATCGGTAAAGTTGGATGGCATTGGTTTGCCACTCTTTACCAATTCGGTAAAGTGGCTTTACCGATGCCACCCCGAACACCCTAATGCCCACATGCTGACTGGACTGCCACATGGCAGAAAACGCCCCATAGTAGGGGCATTATTCATCAAACCACTACGCATGGTCTATAGGTTTATACCACACCTATCAGCCTAAGGGCATGTTTGGGTAAGCTTTTTGAAACAACTTATTGACTTATTGGCTTTTTGAAAAGTCATAAGCTCTAAAATGATGTTTGGCAAAGAGGGTGTATGTGAGGGGAAAAAGCCAATAAGTCAATAAGTCACAAAATCCTGACTTTTCCAAGAAGCCAATAAGTCAATAAGTTGTTTCTAAAAGCTTACCCAAACATGCCCTAAGTGAAAAAAGTAAAAACAGGCATTTCCGTCTTTGTTTTCTAGAGAAAACAAACAGTAGTTTAACATCAGAAGAACATCAACCACCGGAATTATATTTCCGAACAAATCCAATCCACCGGTGCCGACCAAACGATTGGTTCTCTGGTTCACTTCCGTTCATTGCAAATCCTCACTTTGGTACTCTCTCTCTCTCTATACACACACACAAAAACATTATGAATTCCAATAACCAACAAAACACCACACCACGAATCTCAACACTCAAACCCTCTTATATTCTCTCAATTTCAATCATCATCTTCATTGCAATTTCAATCTCATTCATTCCACCACTAACAAATCACACCAAAATCCAACACCTTAAATCAACCATTTCCCAAATTCTAGGGTTTAACCGCCCAATCTTAAACCCTAATCATCCCACCCCACCAACCCCTAATCCCTGCCTGTTATGGATGGCACCTTTCATTTCCGGTGGCGGCTATTGCTCCGAAGCATGGTCATACATCCTAGCCCTAACCCACCACAACAATCACCCCAACAACCTTAGGTTAACTATTGGACAACATGGTGACAGTGAGAATGTATATTACTGGAATGGGTTACCTGTTGAGGTTAGAACATTAGCTTATGATCTTGCCAACACTCAGTGTAGGTTAAACGAGACTATTGTGGTCTGTCACAGCGAGCCCGGTGCTTGGTATCCACCTTTGTTTGAAACTACACCGTGTCCCCCGCGGAATAGTAGGTTTGCCATCGGTCGAACGATGTTCGAGACGGATCGGGTGAATGCTGAGCACGTGAAGCGGTGTAATGCGATGGATATGGTGTGGGTTCCTACCGAGTTTCATGTGTCTAGTTTTGTTAAAAGCGGGGTTAATGCTTCCAAAGTTGTAAAAGTTGTACAAGCTGTAGATACGGAGTTTTTTGATCCGGATAGATACGCGCCGTTAGATGTTTCGTCGTTAGGGAATTTGGTACTTGGGTCACGTTCGAAAAGTTCGTTTGTGTTCTTGAGTGTGTTTAAGTGGGAGTATCGAAAAGGTTGGGACGTGTTGTTACAATCGTACCTTAAAGAATTCGATTCGTTAGACAATGTTAGTTTATTCCTGTTAACAAATCCGTACCATTCGGATAGCAACTTTGGTAACAAGATAGTGGAGTTCGTGGAGGATTCCGCGTTAGAAAAACCCGTAAACGGTTGGGCTCCGGTTTACGTGATTGATTCCCACATAGCTCAAGTTGATTTCCCGAAACTTTATAAAGCGGCTGACGCTTTTGTTTTACCGTCTAGAGGGGAAGGATGGGGTCGGCCTATTGTGGAAGCGATGGCTATGTCTTTGCCTGTGATTGCAACGAACTGGTCGGGACCCACAGAGTATTTAACCAAGGAAAACAGCTACCCGTTAACCGTTGATAGAATGAGTGAAGTTACGGATGGCCCGTTTAAAGGGCATTTGTGGGCCGAGCCTTCGGTTGATAAACTACGGTTTCTTATGAGGCATGTGATAGATAATCGAGAAGAAGGTAAGCGTAAAGGTGAGAAAGCCAGAAAAGATATGCTCGATAAATTCTCGCCTGAGATCGTTGCGAGTATAGTTTCTGATCAGATTCAGCGGGTTCTTGACCGAATTGGTTAAAGTTTTGATCTTTTTTGCGGGTTCGTTATTGTAAGTTTGTTAATTTTTATAGATGATATATTGGTCTTTTTGTTCGTCTTCTCAGGGTGTTAATGGAGATTGTAAAGTACATAGCAACAGATAACTGGCTGAATATTAGAATGTAATTTTGTTTCGAAATCGAATTGAAATTACATAAACTGGGAAAAGGGTACATTTTATTTGTTAGCTTGAAGCCAATCAAGAATACCCTTCTCTGCTTCTGTGAGTTCTTTCTTCTGTCTGATTGTGCCTTCTTCATATGCAAAGTAGTCTTTATAATTGCGCTTGTAGTAGCTGTCTAGTCTCTGAAATAGAAGCAGTTTAAACATATCGTTTAGCATTAATTGGTTGCGAACTGGCAATTATAAATTATAAGCTTTGAACACATAAACATAGGGCTGTAAACGAACCGAACGTTCACCGAATGGTTCGTGAACCGTTTGGCAGGAAGTTTGTTTATGTTCGTTCGTTTAATAAATGGACAAACACAAACAAGAAATTCCGTTCAATAAGTTAAATAAACGAACATGAACAGAGGCTGCGTTCGTTCGTTTACGTTCTGTGTTCATTTAGGTTCCCTCATTTATGTCATTTGAGTTTGTTCATTTAAAGGTTTTTTAGTTATATTTTTATTTTATTGGCTTTGATTTTTAAAATTTGAAACCATAGTTATGCTATACAGTATACACCTCCACCAACATCCCTGGTTTGATCATACCAGTTTCAGTCTGTGTTAAAGCTTAACAAACTTGTTAAATTTTGTGTTAATTGTGTTAAATATTTATTATTTTTGGTGGATTCTTCATAATCTTTCTGAAAATAAATGCAGCTTGTATTTTGAAAAAGAATACATAACGTTTGTTTGTGCTCATTTATGTTCATGAACATATGTTTATGTTCGTATGTGTTCATCTACGTTCAATAAGTGTTCATGAACATGTTCATTTTCTTAATGAACGAACACGAAATCTCGTTTGGTAAGCGTTCGTGAACCATTTGTCCATTCATGAACATGTTCATTTCTTAATGAACGAACACGAACAAGGAACAAGGCCTTGTTTGTGTTTGTGTTCGTTCGGTTCGTTTACAGCCCCGCGTATACACTTGTTATTTTGTTCGCTTCTAATTCAATGGACGCGATGTAGTAAAACAAAACGGAGAACATTATTTTTATCTTTTAGTTACCTCTTTATCATTCTTGGCTTTGTTGTCCTGTGATTTCTTCAGGTACTCTGAATAAAAGCCATTTGATGTTACTATGTTAGCTCATGTTAAGTTATCATCTAATATTGGATAACTCAATTAAGCAAATAATAATAATAACACGTATTTACTTACTTTGAAGAAGTTGAGTCTGGGAGTCGGTTGCAGTAGCAACAGCAACGGTCGACAAAAGGAGGGCTCTTCTTCCTTCTAGTCCACCATTACGCTCTGTAACTCGTGTTTTTGTGAATCTTGAACCTCGGTTTCCGTCTTCAATGTTTTCAGCTGCATGAATGGATGAAACCAGTGTAGTTATGTAAGCTCTTATTGCCATTTTCACCTTATCCTGCTCTCATTTCAGATTTTCATCTCTTTGTGTATATAAATTAATCAGTAGTGTCTCTTTTTTCTTGGCCACTAGTTCTTTTTATTGTGGATATGATGATGTTGACTTGGAAATTTGGCTGCTTCTGGACTTGTGTCTTGAATTTGAGTAATCTTTCAGTGGTAAGAAGTGAGATATTTTGGCCTGGGTATAGGGATGCGCAAAAGAAAAAAACGGTGTTCGAAACCCGACTCGACAAATAAACCCGAAGCCAGGTATTAGAAAAACCGGGTATGGCGTCCTACCCGCTGGCTATATACTGGTTCCATATCATATGATTTGAAAGTAGTTTCAACCCGGTTATACCCAACTTGAACCGGTCAAAACCTGATCACTTCCTCTCTAAAACCTGGTTCTCTACTCGACCCGGGTATTGCCATACCCGGTTTTTGACCTTGTTGACCAAACCCTTAACCGGTTTCAATGCAGAACCAGGTATTGTCCAATCCCCGATTTGTGCACCACTAGGTCCGGGTGTGGGTATATTTTAACGAAAATAAATTACTAAACTCATAAAAAAACATGCATATCATAGGACCATTTGGCTGTATGATGTGGGATAAAGCTTCTCGCACCACGTAAGCGGGGGGTTTTATTGTTAACTTGTACAGAATGGAATAAAACTCCCTTTTAAACTATATGAAACAAAAGAAAAAGAAATTAAAAAAAAAAACTGATTGGTGAGAATCAAGTGGGCTCCCTAGACCATCCTTTTGGCGCTCGTTATCTGTTTGGCGAAGCCCTCTATAGCGCACCTCCATAACACCCCCGACTCGGTGTTTGGGACGCTATTGAGGTGGTGTGGCAGGGGCGTGAGCCCACACCGGGTGGGCTTAGTGTGATTACTTATTAACTCCAAATAAAACTCAGTGTTAAATTCATGTAAAATGATTATTTTACCTTGTATTTAAAAAAATATTAACCCTTCCAGCTCTCTCGCTTCTGAGTCATCGCCTAACTTCCCCCTCTCCTCATCTCGCCCTTCACTACCACCAACGACAACTGCTATACCTACTAGTGACCTCCCTCCCCTCGTCCGTCCGCAGGAAGATCAATATAAACTTCAAAAATGAAGTAAATAAATTATTATCTTCTGACATAAGTAAAAAAGAAGTGAAATTTTACAGTTTACCATGCCTGGAGTCCCCGCTCTTTCATCAAAGGCTATATTTTGTGGAAGACTAATAAGCACAAATTTCAATTTTTGAGAACGTAGATGATTTTTTTTAAAGGTAAATTTCATTAACACACCAAGCCGAGCCTACAAACAAGGCGGCCCAACAACAAAACTACAAATTTACATATTTACGCCAATCATCCCAAGAAATAGAAACATTTTTTGACCTACTCTTAAACCACAAAAATCTAACCGTCTTTGTCTTACTGATGATATCTTCAATCTTGACTTGCTTGTTATTGAATTTAGCCTCGTTCCTAGCTCTCCAAATACACCAACACCCCAACCGAATTAGACCTTTAAGAACGTAGATGATGCTCAAGTGGTTATTGTTGTAATAATATCAAGATGTTAATGAGAGCACATCTCCCATCTTTTCTTTGTATTCTAGTTTCGAAGTTATCGAGATCCTGATCAAGAACATTTAATATTTTTTTGAATTATATGATCATATACCTCTTCCCACACATCTATACTATATAATAAAAGAAACCTGTTTTGAGACATTTGTCATTTTCTCATTTAATTGATTAAAATTATTAATAATATTAATAATAATAATAATATTTAATCTAAATTAATACAAATTCTTATTATTAATAATATTTAATCAAATCTAAAATCTAATCTAATACAAATTTTTATTATCAATAATATTTAATCAAATCTAGAAAAAAATGGTTAAATTTTCACACTTATATTTAGATAAACAAATAGGTTTTTGTTATACGTGACACTTTTTTACAATTTATTCTATATAATACGAAAAAATAGTTAAATCTTCACACTTATATTTAGATAAACAAATGGTTTTTTGTTATACGTAACACTTTTTTACAATTACAAGTATAAACTTTGTAAGTGTGTCGAAAATTATTATATCTGTATACTTATAAAGATAGATCTTTTTTTATATAAAACTAGGTTAGAACCCCGTGTATTACACGGGTTGAATAAATGTAATTTTATATATTAAATAATAAAAAGTTATATTTTTAAATAATTAGGATAACATTTAATATTAATTTATTATTTATATATTTAATATAAGATAAGTAGATAAGAGAGGTATTTGTTTTAAAAATATATTAAATTAGCAATTTAGATTTGAGGATAATATTTTATTAAAGTATGATAAGATTTAATATTAAAGATCATTTACCAACTTTTTTATTATTTGGTATATAAAATTACATTTATTTAACTCGTGTAATAAATGAGGTTTTTTTAAGATGTATTATTTTATTATTTGGTAAACAATATTACATTTATTCAACCGGGTAATACATGTGGTTTTAAAGATATACATTTTTTTATTTGGTATATAAAGTTACATTAATTCAATCCGTACAATATGGTTCTTATATATATAACTTTTTATTATTTAATATATGAAATTATATTTATTCAACCCGTGCAATAAAGGAAGTTTTTAAAGATATAATGTTTTATTATTTAGTATATAAATTTATTTACTCAACCCGTGTAATACACGGGGTTATAACCTAGTACACAACTAAAATAAAACTTCAGTTGGAAACCAACTTATCATCTTTTTATTTCCTTATCATTTACATCATCAGACAATTGTATGTTGCTTAAGGCTAGGCGGGGCGCTCTGTTGTTCTCCGTGGTGGTTGAAGTTCCACGCGTGAAACACTGCCGCCCCTGAAGTTCACCACGCGTGGTGATGATAACGCGTGGTGAAGTTCCCCCATGCCAATGGACTACATATGGCCTAACCTAGACCAAGACTTATCATACCATGACTGCTTGATAAACATGCAAACAAGTTTATAAACAAATTTAAAAATAAACGCCTGTAAGGGCTATTTGTTTAGCTCTTAATGATGTTCTTAATGATTCAGATCTCTTACTGGTTCAACACTTAATGGTTCAGACTGTTTGTTTCGCAAGCAGATGTCTGAAACTCTGAATGGTTCAGACATGTGCCTCTGAATGGTTAAGCATGATACTGAGTCTGAACGGTTAAGACCTCTAATCTGAATTGGTCAGACATTTCCTCTGAACGGTTAAACATTATACTGGCTCTTAATGGTTCAACACTTAATGGTTCAGACCTTTTACTGGATTAACACTTAACCATTCAGAAGTTTGCAAACAGATAAGACACCAATAAAAATACTAATAAAACTAGACAATATTCATTTCACCCCTTTAGGGGTGTTCAGGATTCGTTTCGAATTCGAAAAATTCGAAATTCGTTTAAATTCGATTCGATTATCAAGAATTCGTTTCGATTATAAGAATTCGAATTCGAATTCGATTCAATTCGAGTCAAGTAAATCGAATACGGATCGAATACGAATTTATAATTTCAAATTCGATTCGATTCGAAATTCGAATAAAATTTATACATTTTTATTTATTATTTTTATATATAATAAATATATAACTTTTATTAAGCTATACTATAAATTCTTTTCTAAATTCTTTTCAAGTATTAAAATTACCCATTACATGACCCATAAGTAAAACCTAATTAACAAATCTATCAATAGATTTCTAAACATAAAAATATTAACTTATAATGTGGAGTGATTATTCCCGGCTTCTCGTTTTGAATTTTAGACTTGTGGTACATTATTTGAAACTTTTTAATGTGATATCGTGTTTTATGGCTGCTTTAAAATTTATGTTTCATGTTTATAGTTTTTTACATGTTTTAAAGAATCTGAATTAAATCGAATTTATTCGAAGTCGATTCGAATTCGAAACTTTAATCGAATACGAATTGGTTTTTTATTCGAATACAAATTCGATTCGAATTCGATAGGTTTTAATCGAATTCGAATTGAATACGAATACGAATTCAAGAAAAAATAACAATTATTCGAACAATTCGATTCGAATAATTCGAAAATTCGATATTCGATTCGATGAACACCCCTACACCCATTCAAGTGTCTTCAATGACCTTGTGCGGAAAAGTGTGAAGTAGATCATTAATTTAACCACATATATTTCCATAATTAAAGTCCCTTTGGTCAGCATAACCTCACTGTTGACTGGTGACGGATCACCAAAGAGATCTTAGATTAGAATAAGGCTGCAAGCATAGCAATCAAATACGATGGGGTCGCTAGGGGTGAGCATACAACCGAATTAACCGAACCGTAACCGAAATAACCGAAAAAACCGAACCGAAATAACCGATAACCGAAATAACCGAAGGGTTGGTTATTTATATTTTTAATAACCGATTTTTGCGGTTCGGTTATGGTTATTCTTATTTTCATAACCGCAAATAACCGAACCGAATATTTTAAACATAGCCAAATCCGAAGCACCATAAGTCTTTAAGTTTGTATTTAAATGCTTAACCATGGCCTAATCTATATATATCTTTGGTGAAGTATTTGAATGTTTTAACTTTTAACCATGACCCAACTTTGAGAAGATGATGAAGATTGCACTACAACTTTTTATGTTTTTATTAAAAACTGTCGAATTTAAAAACCACTTTGTGTTCGTATGTATGTTTCCACATAACACGTGTTACTTTTGTTTTAGAATTAGTATGCATATGGTAGTGAAATATAATTGATTAACCATGTATATTTATTGTTTGCGCATTAATTTTGCTCGACCCACACATTTAAAGTCCAACATTAGAAACAATGAAAATAACCGACCTATAACCGAACCGAAACCGCATTAACCGCAATAACCGATTAACCGAAACCGCATTAACCGAAACCGAACGGTTATGATTTTTTGATAACCGCAGTGTGCGGTTATGGTTTCGGTTATAGATAATAACCGAACCGAACCGCACCATGCTCACCCCTAGGGGTCGCCCAAAGATATAAATGCTAACTTGTACGTACCTTTTTCACACTCATTTATTGTGGAAATAGCACATTAAATGATCTGTAACCAATTAATAAAAGTTGTTTACTTATTTGTTTATGAAAAAAAAAGAAAAAAAATGGACCAGTGCACTCATTGTCAACAGAAAGTGGTTCAACTACAAAACCATTTGCATGTAAACCGTAAATAGGTCACTATTACATCCAGGTTGTCCAGATTTGGAGGCTATATATAAAATGTTAAACGAGGTTGAATGACACTGTTTGACTAAACGAAAGAAGATGTAACACGCATCCTCTCGTACCAATCAATATATTAAGTCTTTAAGTTCTCCTTTCATTCATAATCGGAAACACGTTATTGGTATTTGGAGAGGAAACTATGACTTAACGAGATCAAAAACTCAAAAAGGCGTGTTTTAATGAACTGTCGGGTTAATCGGTATAAATAATATCACATAAATTGGCATGATGAAAATAATTAAATTCAATTTTTTATGGGTTATTGGATTTTATCATCCCCAACTATTGGCTATTGGCCGCTGCCACCCCCAACTATCACTTTGACGCTCATCACCCCCAACTTAACACTTAGTGTGTTCTCTCACCACGTCGTCAACTGATCGCTAACTTTTGATCTTGTTACTATACTTTTGGGAGTGTCATAGGGATCTTAGGACATCCCAAAAGTATAGTAACATGATCACAAGTTAGTGATCAGTTAACGATATGGTGACAGAAAATACTAAGTGTTCAGTTGGGGGTGACAGACGTCAAAATGATAGTTGCGGGTGACAGCGGCAAATAGCCAATAGTTAGGGGTGATAAAATTCAATAGCCCATTTTTTATATAATAAGGAATATTGGATTTTAATAATCGCAGTTATTCCCCGTTGGCCGCCAACAGTCCCAACTTAAAAAATAACCACTTGCAGTCCCAAGTCCCAACTATCAACATATTGGCCTCCAATTGACCCTGACTAACAAAACCCTAACGCCGTTAGTCTCCGGTCGCCAGAAAAATGTTTTTGGCTAGAAGAAGGTTCCTAAAGGTCCAATCTAAGATTACAAAGAGGTTTGAGACGAAAATGTTGAGTTTTCCGGCGAAAAATGAGTTTTCCGGTGATCTCAATAATTGGGGCTTTACTAGAAAAAAGTCCGTAATAAGATTACAAAGAGGTTTGGGACGAAAATATTGAGTTTTCTAGCGACTGGAGACCAACGGCGTTAGGTTTCTGTTAGTCAGTGTCCATTAGAGGCCAATATATTAATTGTTGAGACTGCAAGTGGTTATTTTTGAGGTTGGGACTGTTGGCGACCAACGACGAATAATTAGGATTATTAAAATCCAATATTCCATATATATAATAAAGATATCTTATATTCTTATTGTTGGTCATTTTCCATTGTACCATCTAATAAAAAGTAAATCAATTAAATTCCCATGAAATGAAGTCCAGATGGAATGCATTATAATAAAACGAGGCAAACTCTTAACGTAATCAATGAAAGAGAAATTGGAGTGCAATAGACGTTATAAACAAGCAGCTGGTGGAATCCGAATGGAATTTTGGGGAATCAAGGAAGTTTGGTAATGGTGTGTCAAAAGATGAAAATCTTTTAAGACAACCTTAATAATCACGTGAAAATGAGAGGTGGGTGTGGATTGTTGATCAAAGCATGCGGCTCCAATCTCATGGCTCCTCGCGTGAGCCGATGTGGCAGCGTGACCACATAGTGAACGTCACGCCGCCGCACCAGAGTGAAGTATCTCGTGAGGCTTGTGGGCAAGCCATGGTCACGAAGGTGACACTTTGGAGGTTTTTTTAGTAATATGTCATTAATCATTTAGTTTGATATTTCTCTAATATCATGTGCTTGTTAACTTAAAAAAAAAATCTAAATACACGATGTTATTTAGGAATTTATAATATTTTGATATAAACTAGTGGTGTTCCCCGCACTTCGCTGCGGGCTTTCGGTCGGTATCAGATTGGTTTGGTTCGTCAAAGCATCGGTATGATTCCGGCACTCAATATAGCAAGCGAAGATACATGCACGTCAGGAAAACCAAAAAATACTATAGCTTATGGTACTAAAAAATGTTCTATTGGGATACGTCAGAAAAACCATATTAACAAATACTCTACCAATAACGATGTTCTTCAGATGGCAGCAGTTCAATTCGTCATGGTAAAGAACAACTATATAGACACGTTTGAATTACACTTTTATCGAATAATAGACAAAATATAAGCATGTGGTAAATGTATATATAAAGTTAAGAAAAAAGAAATGCTTAAAAGCAATATAAATAATAGTAACAATAAGAATAAAATAGTTGAATACTAAAAATAAAGAAATAAATGTAACAATCATTGTTCATGTAGTTGAATTTTGTAACTTTGTTATAGTATATAAAGTCGAATTTATATCGACACGTATTAGAAAGTCGAGGGGGTAAAAAAAATCTAAGGAACCAAATGTAACTACTATACACTGTGCTAAGTAGTAAATAAATGGTGACCAAATCAGGAAAAAACCCGTAAAACAAAAACTAATATAAAAGAATCCAAAAGTTTATTTTAAAAAAATAAATAAATAAAAACACCCACAAAGGACAAAAGAATTAATATATATAAAGAATATTTCTATTAGAATATTAACATTATAATACTATTATTTATATTATATTTATTTAAAAATACAATAATACCATTTGTATTTAAAAAATAAAAAAAAATGTTGAGTGAAACCGGTAGAGAGTGAAGATCATTTTCAATCTCCATGGTTGATCAGTGAGAAGTGAAGAATAATGTGACGCTGATGTGATAGTATGTGAAGAGTGATAAGTGAAAATGACGTCTCATGGTTTGACGGGTTGGCGGTGGACGGTGGTGGTTTTCCGATGCTGGCTCGAGTGGTGGCAATATGGTTTTTTTTTTTAACATAAACTTTCATTAAACCGAAAAAAACCACTCGAAACCGAGCGGCCAACCCCAAAAACACACCACAACTATACAATCAAATAATTACACCAATCCGACCAAGAGATACCTCTATCCTTCAATCTATTTCTATACAAAACAAAACCGAACGATCTAATGTCGCTAAAAACGTCATTGACTTTGAAGGGCTTTTCCGAAAAAACCAAGTTGTTCCTTGCTTTTCAAATCTCCCAACAAGGGAGATCATTGTAGGGAGGTAGTTGGGAGGAGATGGTTCTAGGTGTATTTATTAGTCGATGGTTTTTAATGTTTGCCAAATGTCCCAAAAAAACACATGACTGAGATTGTCCCTAAAATTAATTTCAGTTCATATAAATGATCAAATGTCTTCTTTGACGACTTCATATTAATTGAGGTTGGCCGATGTTTATTAGTGTTTTGATTCTTTTCGTCCTTTCCGCATCAACATTGCCAAACTAAGCACAAAATTGGATAATCGTTATTATTATATACAGGACGTCACGTTTTATTTTCATCTCTTGTTTGTTAATAGGCGTACCCGCAAGAATTAATCAATTCATTGTCGTGTTAGTTGTCACTTCTTAATTTGCATTAGTGTGAGCATTGAAGACTTGAAGTTGTTTTCGATATAGTTGTCATGTTTCGAGCAGTCTATGGGGTGATCCATAAAGTTATACAAGTATATTTAGGGGTGCAAATGAGTTGAGACGAACATGATAAAGCACAAGCCTTACTTGTTTTATATCTAAATTTTGAGCTTGCATTTGATTTATTTATTATACTAACAACATTAATAAGTTTGATGTATGAAGCTCGTTCTAAGTTCGTTAATTAAATGAGTTTCATTCTAGCCGTATGCCCGTTAAGCTTAAATCAAGCCTAGCTTTTAACACGAGCTTATATCAAATAGTTCACAAGAAGCTAGAACTTTTACGGACATTCCAAATTTTTAACTCTCGCTCTCTTCGTTTTATTCGTTACTAAAAACATCATTTTGGTTTTGTTACAAAATCCAAAAACTAAAAGATAAACGTTGAGATTTACATGAAAACTCGTTCGAAGATTTAACAATTATATGAAAAATATATTTTACTACGAAATCTTAGATTCACACTGATAACTTTTTTTCTACATTATGAAGTTTGTGTTGAGTTATGCACAAGTTTACAAGAATCTTTTTCTTGTTCTTTTTTGTCAAAATAAAATAAGTATTCTATAAATATACATGATAAAGTAAATTATTTAATAATAATATATAAACTTGCGTCTCATATATTTTAGTGACGTCTGGTCGTAATCACAAAGACCACTGAAATATGGAAGAGTATATATAAAGAAAGGTTTAATATTTTATTATAAAAAAACTATTAAAGTCAACAAAATTGCACTGACTTACTTTTTAGATAGCGATTTTCATAGAGTATCGAGTTATTGTGATCTTCTATACTACACTCATTCAATCCTCACATGTCTTTAGTAAACTATAGGTAGTAAATTATGATATGATATAATTAAGACCTGAATATACGATAATAATCAGGTTTTAGATTGTTTCATCGATCGACCTGTTTAGTTAAACAAATTATGTTCATGTTTCATAAAAAAATGAGTTAATTACTGATTTCGTCTCCGTGGTTTGTCAAAAATCACTATTTCAGTCCATTAGTTTAAAAATTATGATTTCAGTCCCTGTGGTTTCACTTTCGTAACAATTTCAATCCATTTATTCTGTAAGTACAGGGACTGAAATGGTTACGAGGTGGACTGAAATAGTTACGAAAGTGAAACCACAGGGACTGAAATCGCAATTTTTAAACTAATGGACTGAAATAGTGATTTTTGACAAACCACAGGGACGAAAACAGTAATTAACTCTAAAAAAATTAAACATGGTGCCCTACCGAACCATTTAAATTTAGAATAAATTATATACAATATATAAATTTAACCTGTCACCCCGATAACTATTTTATAAACATATTTGAAACCCGATAACACATTTATAACTTAATTATAACACATGTCAACCCTTTTAAATAAAATGTTACATGATTTTTAATTGTCCAAGTTCGGGTGGACACGAAAAAATATATGATTTTTCGGATATAACAATTTCAACCCATTATTCGTCGAGTATAAACATAGCATCACATTATAAGACTTCACACTCACATGACTCCCAATCTAAGTTCACATGAAAGACATTTGTATCTCTCCCAACACAAACACAAACACGATTACACGAAGATATAGGAGACCTATGGAAATTTGGGTTCGATCCTTGAGCCAAACGGATTTACCGGTAATTTCACTGTCGTGCCTATGGGAGGGTGGGTTACCGGGTTTTCCCCGGAATTGGTGGTGGAAGACTTTGGTTACTCTCGGAGTACTCCGTTTGTCCAGCGGGTACCCAAAGAATGCTCGGGATTGATTTGTTGACCGTTAAAAAAAACAAGAATTCTATATAAAGTCAATTAAGATTCAGCAACTAAATGTGTAACTAATTAGTAAATTATATTAATTGAGGACATAGGTTATCTAATTAATAAAATATACATATACAACAACTTAATAGTTAATTACCATTAGTAGATGAAGTTGGAGAAGAAAAGGTGGAAGCAGCTGAACTAAAAGAAGCTATAGTATCATCAACAAACAAACCACCACCACCACCGTCACCGCCACCACCACCACAACCACCACCGCGACCGCCACCAGCAACCAAATCAACAAAAGCTCCAACAATGTACTCATGATTATCCTCCTCATTCATCCTCAAATACCACCCTAACAACTCCTCTAAACAATCCCAATCTTTCAAACCATGAATCTCCACCATCTCCTCCATCGATTTCCTGAAATCGTCGTAAGGATTATCCGACTCCATCACCATTGCAAAGCTTTCTTTATACGGCAAACCATCACCACCACCACCACCACCATGACCACTAACCTCCAACATACATTGTCCACCACTTCCTTGAGTTTCAAGTATAGAACTTGTCAAATCCGGTTCGAAAAACAAGCGGTCAGACCGGGCTTCACGTACAATTGTTTCCAATGCCGAGCATTCATCTGACTCGGTTGACACACTCGCGGTTTCTGATGAGTTAGTGAAAAAAGAACCAAGTGTTGTAACCTCCACTTCTGCTTCAACTAATGACTCTTTGTTAGTGTTTATAACCGCGGTATCTTCGTCATTCGATACTCGAAAAGATAGGGTTTTGGGATGGTTGTTGCAAGAAGGCCAAAGCCATATTTGTTTGTGCTTGTTTAGTAACAACATAGAGTTGATGAGATTCATGTTGTTGTTGTTCCCCTTTTAGTCAAGTGATGTGTGTATGTGTGTGTGTATAAATCTCAGTTTTGTGTGTGTTGAAATCTATACTTTGGTTTGGTATTAATGGTGAGCATAGATGGAGAAGAGAAGTGAGAGGTGGAATGGAAAGGGGGCTGGTAGAGAGACTCTTATGTGTAATTAATATTGTTGGTATGGAAAATTGTATGTTTGTTTAATGCTTCATATACTTCCTACCAAACCTTTTACTTAATATTATTATTTTATTATTTATGAATATTTATAAAAGTATAGTAGTTTTGGACCTTTGGTTTTGAAATAACTATACTATAAAAAGATATGTATGTTTGTTGTTATTGTAAGGCCAGGAGGTGTGGCTTCGCGTCACCCCGCCACATAAGCTCAATAGCGCCCTCTGGCGCCCCACCCCCACCCCGCCTCCGTTAAAGGGGGCGCTATCTTTGGCTTCCGCCAAAGGGTTAGCGCGCGCGAGAGAAAGAATTCAAGGGGCCTCACCTTCATCAACCAATCAGTTTTTATTTTTATTTTTTAAAATATAGTTAAAAGGGGCTTTATAAGGGGCGTTATTCCACACCGTGTAAGTTAACGATAAAACGCCCTGCTTATGTGTCACCTATGTGACGCTTACGTGGCGTAATAAAGCCCCTAAAGCTTTAAACCACACCCTCTAGCCTAATTACACATAAATGTATGTAGATTTTTTGAATTTATAAACTAATTTTGTTTTACCAAGAGCTAGGATTTTGAAAACTTTGTAAAGAATTTTGAAAAATTACATATAGTAGTACAAACAACACAATAATTCATGTTTTGTGATTTGCCATAACAAGTATTATATTTTTGGATTTTCTTGTTTACATTTGTCATCATTATAAATTTTTGAAAACTGATAATTTGTATGTGTAATTTTTACATATGAGTAAAAAACTTTGCTATCTTTTTATTTAGAGTTAACTGTCATTTTCGTCCCTGTGGTTTGGTCACTTTGGCCATTTCAGTCCATTTTTCAAAAATGCGTCATTTTCGTCCCCCACGTTCTGGAAAGGTGCCATTTCAGTCCAAAAATCATAACCCAGTTAAGTCAGTTTGTAAATAAGGTCTGATTGTGTAAATTTGTAACATAAAGGACTGGTTGTGTAAATTTGAAAAATGGACTGAAATGGCAGTTAACACCACCACCACTAGCCCTGCCACCACCACCACTCCGCTGCCACCACCACCACCACCGCCACCACCGCCACCACCGCCACCACCACCGCCGCCGGAACCACCACCATCAACGTCATGGCAAGACCCATATTTTCAGACGTTTGTATGTAATATAAAGTCAGAATTTATTGTATTTAATCCGAAAAGTAAACGAGCAAAACAAAGGAACGAGAACGGTATACCGAAACGAAAAGCTTGCGGGTTACGGGGACGTCTTCGTCTTCTCCGGTCGTCTTCTCCAGTAAGAACAAGCATAAGCAAATGAGCAACATCAGTCTTCATTCCCTGTGCATAATCTATCGAACCCAATGCCAATATTGTTAACGGATACGAATATGCCCACCATACCACACTAAACTTCTTCATTGATTTCTTGAACAAATTCGGCCTTGAAACCAAAGATAAGAACAGAAACAAAGAAAGATAGAAAAACATCTTTGATGAACAATCAAACGTGCCCGAAACCGAGCCCCAGGCCAAGCCCGCCATGCTCGGAGCAGCGATGAACAAGAACATAACCGGCCGGAGCATTGCCGGCATGCAGGTGATAGAAACCTTTTTCCTTTTGTGAACCACTGCCCGTATATTTTTACGTCAAGAATAAATATTGGAAAAACAAATACCCAAAAAAGAATGTTATAATAAACTGTCGTTGGAGCGAACAAAGGCGATGACCGGAGTAAAAGAAGCCATGAGATCCAGGGGGCAAAAAGGTAATTAACGCTAATATGATTTAGGTATTCGTCTTTAACTTTGTTGGATAATAAGGTGCATCTTAAAATGTATAAGATGGAAAGTGATAAGAGAATGAATAAAGATAAATCCGAGCATTCTCCGGTAAGCGTGGGCGTTTTCCGGCGGTTCCACAAGGGTTTTCCAAACGCGTCATGGTGGCGGTGGTGGTGGTGGCAGTGGCTGTGGCGGTGGTGGCGGTGGTGGCTGTGGTGGCGGTGGTGGCGGTGGTGGTGGTGGTGGCAGTGGAGTGGTGGTGGTGGCAGGGCTAGTGGTGGTGGTGTTAACTGCCATTTCAGTCCATTTTTCAAATTTACACAATCAGTCCTTTATGTTACAAATTTACACAATCAGACCTTATTTACAAACTGACTTAACTGGGTTATGATTTTTGGACTGAAATGGCACCTTTCCAGAACGTGGAGGACGAAAATGGCGCATTTTTGAAAAATGGACTGAAATGGCCAAAGTGACCAAACCACAGGGACGAAAATGGCAGTTAACTCTTTTATTTAACTACTTCTAAAAAACTTTACTAGCGGTCCCATTATGGTTTGGCCTACTTCCTTTATGTTAGCCTCATTTGTTTAAGGACTCCATCCTACTTTTCTATTCCCGTTGCCACTCTATCATAACTAGGGGTGTGAATTTCCGACACGACCCGAAAACACGACACGAACCGAACACGAATTTTTTGGGTTTGGGTTTACCCTAAACAAGTTCGGGTCAGTTTCAGATCGAACCCGTGAACCCGTTTAGCTAAACAGGTTGGGTTCGGGTCAAACCCGTCGGGTTCGCGGGTTCACTTGTTTAATTTATAAAAAAATAAAAAAATAGGGTGACTTATGTGAATGTGTGTATAGTAGAGGTTTTTTTTAGGTTAAAGTAAAGGTTGCTTTTAATCGAGTTGTGTTCGGGTTGGCGTGTTAACACATTTTTCGGGTTCGGGTCGTGTTCGGGTTTGAGTAAATTTTTCGGGTTCAGGTAAGGTTGAACCCGTCAACCTGAGAACCCGACCCGTTAAGCACCCCTAATCATAACACTCTTGATTATTTGATAATATTATACGTTAATTTCTATTTCTTGCAAAATAAATAGAAAATTAATAGCAAGCTTTTAATATTTTCTATAAATATAGCATGGTTGATACCTTATTAGTGGGTAATCGGTCATATGCAAGTATAATTTGTTTTTCTCTAACATGTCACATGTGGATTTTTTGCTAGTTTGGTCCTTTGTAATAAAATTTCCTTGCCGTTTAAAAAAACTTGAGGATTTTTTTTAAATTTTTATTTGTTTATGTAATTTTGTAGGGAGACTTTCAACAAAATAAATAACATATATTATTTATTATTCATTTATAAGCTTTGAACACTATATAAATATAAATTATAAATTATATTAAACCTATCTACATCTTCAACTGCCGTGACATCAATCAGGTTAAAACAACAAACAAACACATGGATTTTGTGAAACGTTTACACACGTCCACGACCCTTTTTATATATGACGAGGTATGATCCGGAACGGCTAACCCGATCCTGTCATTACCTATTATTTTATTATAAATATTCAAGTACACATGTTTATTCTAGAATGTTCCATTCTGCATGGATAAATTACGTAACCAAATCCCCAATATTTTGGGAAGATCATGCAAATCTCTAAACTATCGGAATACATCATAATTTAGGGGAAACCCTAATGGTAAACTATAAATAGAGGTAAACATCAAAGGTATGATCATTCTGTTCTCGTTTACTCTCTCTCTCTCTATACTTTCTTACTCCCAATACCGAGACTTATTCTCACGCCGGATGGTGGTTACAGGAATAACCCCATTCCTGTAACGAGTCCTAACGGTGTTTTGTTTTGCAGTCAGCTGTTCAGATCGCCAAGAGTTGAAGTCCTAGTCGGAGCCTACCGTTCAGGTCAGTGTTTCTTTATTGGCGCCATCCGTGGGACTCGAACCCACGACCACATGGTTAAAAGCAAATTTAATAACAAAAGTTAATTTTTAAACCTAGCCATATCCAGTAGCCAACTTCTTTAATGCATATCAAGACTAAAACCAACAATCTCTCTCTTCATCTTGTTATGGTCCTGTCTAACATCACATTAGCCCAGGTTCATAATCTTCTATTGTTAAGTTTGCTTCATCGTACTTCGGTTTTTTCCTTTAGACATTCCTGCGCAAAATGATCAAACTCTTCACACCGAAAACACTTGACTCGTGACTTGTCTTGTTCTCTTCTTGGCTCTCGCTTTTTCGCCCTGTTCTCGTTGGTTACCACTTGACCCAATTCAACCCTCATGACCCTCATCAGTTCTATTGGTTTTGTTCTTGCCAAAGTTTTTGCAACACTCACAGTTACCAGTTACCACATCCACCATTGTTCACTTTACCTCTTCCATCATTACGAGTGAACATCAGTTGGCCAAGAACATCTTCAACAAAGACTTTAGGCTTCACTCGCTCCTCATAAGCTTTCAAACGACGCACCACCTCTTCAAACGCCACTGGCTCAGTCTCCAAGTATTGCTCAATTGAAGCAACGATTGGAAAATACTCACCCGGCATAGAGTTTACGAACTTCCTCACAAGTACCGCATCCTCAGGTGAAGATCCAAGACTTGTATACTATTTTTATAGTTTAGATTAGTTATTAGCCCATTGCCGTTAGGTTTAAACATTTAATGAACCCAATACCCAATTTCATTAAGGCCTAAGGACACGTTTTTTTAAGCTCGAACAGGGTATATGAAGCCCTGCTAGTTCACTCCTCAACGTTTGCAGTCGTGCCTTTTGAACTCGGTCAACACCCAAATACCGAACCCGGATCCCCTCCCACACATCTTTTTTTGTATTATCAAGACTAAAACTAACAATCCTCCCTTAATCTTGATATGGTCCCGTCTAACATCACGTTAAAGAAGTCCGCTACTGGATATGGCTTATAAAAGTTGATTTTTGTTATTATATTTGTTTTATTGTTATCAATAGAGTCTCCTAGTATACCTCACAACTTGAAGTAGAACTTCTTGAGAAATTGTATCATCATCTTAGCCATAAACTTCTTTTTAACTTCAACCTCTCCCCTTGTCAAAGGATCTATGGCCTCTCGCAAGCGACTAGCAGCCAAACCAGTCTCCATCATGACCGACCACGTCCCTCATTTACCATTGATAATTTTAAGACAAAAATAAATTAAAAAAAATAAAGGGGATAGTGGTTTGGGTCATGACCATACCCTTAGGGTAGTGGTTTTGAGTGGTGGATTAAAGATGGATGACATAGCGCCTATATCACTACAAGAATTATACACTTTTAGCGGCGACACCTTTAGCGGCGACAGGCCACGTGTCGCCGCTATTGGTCGATCCGCGTCAACACAAACCCCAGCCGTTGATCATTAATCTGATCTAATGGTTGGGGATTAATAAAGCAATACCGGCGACAATTAATAACCAATAGCGGCGACAAGGTGTCTCCGCTAAAGATTGGTGTCCCACTTTAATCCCCAGCCACACAAATCTTATCCTGGTTAACCCTAGTTAGCTTAGTAGCGGCGACCGTGGAACTAATAGCGGCGACAGGCCGTCGCCGGTATTGATCTTTCCGTAAAAGTCCTCCCAGCGCCATTTTCTTCCCTCCTCCTTCATATCCCCCCCTTTTCTCTGCGAACCACAGCCGTAGAACCGGTTTTTTTGCCCAAATCGGTTAGTTTAGCTTTGTTTTTGTTAAATCTCTTCTCTATTTTGTTATTTACATGTTATAGGCTTTAATTTTTGCTCGTTTTTGTATATATTTGTGTTTATGGAAGAAAATTCGGATCACCACCATCTCTTCTCCGGTCACCACCTTCACTTCTCCGGCACCACCTCGTCTCAGCGGTCTTAGTCTACTTGAAACCTGAAAAAAACGGTTAGTTTTATATGTATTTTTTTTAAAGTTTAGAAATTGTGTAATTTTTAGTTTAGGATGTAAATATGTGTATGTAAGGATGAATGTTTGTATGTTAAATGTATAATGTAGGTGTATTTGGAGAAAATGAGTATATGAAAGTCTATGTATTTATGTATGTAGGTGTATGTAAGCATGTATGTGGGTATGTAAGTGTATGAATGAATGTATGTATGTAGGTGTATGTTAGTATGTTGGTGAAAAATGTGTATGTTAGTATGTATGTTTGTATAAAGTATGCAAATGTGTATGTAAGGATGAATGTTTGTATGTCAAATGTATAATGTAGGTGTATTTGAAAAAAATGAGTATATGAAAGTCTATGTATTTGTGTATGTAGGTGTATGTAAGCATGTATGTGGGTATGTAAGTGTATGAATGAATGTATGTATGTAGGTGTATGTTAGTATGTTGGTGAAAATTGTGTATGTTAGTATGTATGTTTGTATAAAGTATGCAAATGTGTAATCATTCGGATGAATGTTTGTATGTCAAATGTATAATGTAGGTGTATTTGGAGAAAATGAGTATATGAAAGTCTATGTATTTGTGTATGAAGGTGTATGTAAGCATGTATGTGGGTATGTAAGTGTATGAATGAATGTATGTATGTAGGTGTAAGTGTATAAATTTTATGGTTTTGATCAAAATGTGTGTTTGTTTATGTGTAGGTTTGAAAAAAATGTTAAAGTTTGATAATTTGTATATTTGTGTTTAGGTTTTAAAACATTTATATTTAAATTTGACAAATATATATTAGTTAGGAAATACCCTCTTAAAATCATCATTTAAAACATAACGAACATAGAAAATACCCGCCAAAATTGAACTCATCATTTAAAACAAAAGGAGCTAAGAAAATACCCGCCCGAAATATAAACCATTATGAAGAACATTACGAGCTTAAAAACTGTGCCTGATATTGAATTCATCATTTCAAACATAACGAGCTAAGAAAACACCCAATCGAAATTGAAATCATGATTTAAAACATAACGTTCCGCCCAAAATTTAAAACAATCATTAAGAACATAACAAGCTTAAAAAATTGTGCCCGTGTTTGAATTAATCATTTTAAACATAGCGAGCTTAGAAATACCCGCCCGAAATTGATTTAGAAATTAATTTCGGGTTGTCCCTGTTTATCTTGGGACTGCTTTTTGAATACTTTATCTTATTTAGGATGTGAATGTGTATTACATGATTGTTTGTTTAAGAAGGATTCGGTTATCATTTTCTCTTTGCTCCTCGGGTATATATATCATTACATATATACTTGGGAGCTAAGAGGAAATGCTGCCGAATTTTTCTTAAACAAACAATCATGTAATACACATTCACATATGAGATAAAGTGTTCAAAAAGTGGGTTTAGCAGCCTACCCTTGTCTTGTTAATCCTAAATTAGATTTTCTTTCAGTTGCATAATGCCTATCGATAAAAGTTGGATTGATTCCCCACGTCATTCACCTCACTACAAGCAAGGACTCGAGTCATTTATCGAGATGTGTGAAAGAGTGATAAAAAACCACGATGAAGTTAGATGTCCGTGTACCAAATGTAAAAATTCCGGCTTAAAAACTATGGCAGAAATGAAATACCATTTGCGTATTAACAGTTTTTGGAAGGAATACACGAAGTGGACCTATCACAGGGACACGACTCCAATTGCAGAAGTAAACGATGTTGCGCCACAAGACGGTATGGTAAACGTTATTGAAGACATTAGGGGGGAGCGTATGGAAGAAGATACATACCTTAACCAAGAGAACTCGAATGGAGATAGTAGCGGTGTTGTTGATGATTTTGAAGACCTGGTAAAGGAAGTTGAAACAGAATTATATCCTGGTTGTACCAAGTTTCCTTCTATCGACTTTTTAGCAAAGCTTTTGAATATAAAGGATACGTACCATTTGCAAAATGAAGCAGTAGATCGACTCCTCTCGTTGTTACGAGAGTCAATGCCAGAAGGCAACAAGATTCCCCCTTCATATTATGTAGCTAAGAAGACATTTAAGAAGATTGGTTTGGCATATGAGATGATAGATGTGTGCACAAATGATTGTGCTCTCTTTTGGAAAGAAAACGAGTCCTTGCAAAATTGTCCCGTTTGTAATGAGAGTCGATGGGTCGATAAAGACACAAAAGGCACGAAGGTGGCTCGTAAGGTGTTACGATACTTTCCTTTGACGCCTAGACTACGACGTTTGTATTGTTTAAGGCACACAACGAAAGATATGATATGGCATAGTACCGGACGATCGGAAGATGGGACTATGCGTCATCCAGTTGATGGATCTGGATGGCAAGACTTTGATAAAAAGTACCCAAACTTCGCGATGGAGCCACGAAATGTTCGCTTAGGGCTTGCAGCTGACGGTTTTAATCCCTTTAACAACGGTAGTGGATCCTCGACTCATAGCACGTGGCCGGTTATACTCACCACATATAATTTGCCTCCCTGGCTATGCATGCGAGAGTCCACATTCATGTTGACTTTGTTAATTCCTGGCCCTAAATCACCGGGGAAAGACATGGACGTTTTCCTTAGACCGTTAGTGGATGAGCTTAAGCAATTGTGGCAGACAGGTGTACGTACTAAAGACGCAGCAACAAACACATACTTCACAATGAAGGCGGCGTTGTTATGGACCATAAATGACTTTCCAGCCCGTAGTAGTCTATCAGGTTGGAGTAGAGGTGTACAAATCGGTTTTTGAAAAAAACCGGTTTCGGTTATTAACCGAACCGGTTTTTTTCATTCAAAAAGAAAACCGGTTTTTTTAATAACCGGTTTCGGTTACTAACCGGTTTTTCAAGTCCAAAACAATAACCGGTGTAACCGGTTGGGATCGGTTTTTAACCGGTTTTTTCCAAAAAAAAGCCGGTTTAACTGGTTTTTTTAAAACCGGTTTTTCATACCAAGAATCCTAACCGGTCTATAACCGGCGGTTCGGTTATAAAACCGGTTCGGTTATAAAAAACCGGTTAAAAAAAACCGGTTTCGGTTTTTTCCCGGTTTCAATTCTAAAACCGGCTTTTTTGTACACCTCTAGGTTGGAGCGGACAAGGCTACATGGCATGCCCAACTTGTAACCAAGACACTCCTTCAATACGTGTAACTGGTAAATATGCTTATGTTGGTCATCGCCGGTTCTTAGATGCCAACCATCCTTGGAGAACAAGTCTCGACTTTAACGGGAGACCCGAGACACGAGACCCTCCGAGACAGTTTAGCCCAGCTGACATAGAAGCTCAACTCGGTCGTTTAATTAATCGTCTACCAGGAAAGCATCCAGATTTTGGAGGTGGGAGGATAACCCGATCAGATTTCGAGTTAAACTGGTCCAAAAGAAGCATATTTTTTGACCTTGAGTATTGGTCTTCTCTGCAGCTGAAACATAACTTAGATGTAATGCATATAGAGAAAAATGTGTGCGACAGCTTGCTCGGTACTCTTCTAATGAACGATAAGAGCAAAGACACGCCAAATGCGCGGTCCGACTTGGAAAAATTAAACATTCGGCCGACACAATGGCTGAAACAATCGGGTGGCAAGTTCTTAAGTCCCCACCCAAAGTACTCATTCAAGTCCGATGATCGAAAACTTTTTTGTCAGTTTATAAAAAATGTTAAATTACCAGATGGGTTTGGATCTAATATCAGTAAGAGGGTGACAGATAACAATGCTAACATTACCGGGTTGAAATCTCATGACTGTTATATCCTCATGCAACGTTTGATACCGATTGGGGTTAGAGGGCTTTTGACTAAAGATACATCTACACCAATAGTAGACCTTTGTATGTTCTTTAAGCAACTTTGCTCTAGAACACTATCGGTGGATGATATGAAGAAAGCAAAGGATGACATTGTTACCATCTTATGCAAGTTAGAGATGATCTATCCACCTGAGTTTTTTGACATTATGGTTCATTTACTTGTGCATTTACCTGATGAAGCGATTGCGGGAGGTCCAGTAGCTTTTAGATGGATGTATCCATTTGAAAGGTACCTGAAAAAACTAAAGAACTATGTCAAAAACCCGGCAAGGCCTGAAGGTTGTATAGCTGAAGGTTATGTGTTTGAAGAAGCTCTAACATTTTGTTCAATGTACCTTAAAGATGTTCAGACTAAGTTCAATCGCCCAGATAGAAACGATGATGTCGTTGTTGAAAAAAGAAAGTTATGGGTGTTTGAGTCCAAATGTCGTCCTGTTGGCGCAACAAAGGACAAATATCTATCATTCATCGAAAAAAGCAAGATGGAATGGTTTGTCCTCGAAAACTGCGCAGAAGTTAGGGAGTACATGAAGTGAGTGCTTCTATCTTTAACTTTTCATAATATGTTAATTGGTATTTTTCATTCCTTTCTTATATTTGTCATCAATGTAGTGAATTTAAACATACACATCCCCAAGATGATCTTAAAACCAAATTTCCGGGATGGTTTCTCCATAAGGTATAATACATATATAACACTCATTACACTACACTTGCTAGGTAATACATATATAACAAACATTATTACTCTATATTTGTTAGGTCCATTCGATGAAAACACAAAATTCTCCAAAATTCCACCCGGAGTTGTATGCTCTTTCAATTTGTGCGAAAATGACTGCTTACACTTACACTGCTTGCATAGTCAACGGTGTTAGGTTTAAGACACTTGAACGTGATGCAAAATGCGCAACGCAAAACTCTGGGGTGGAAGTGGTTGGAGAGAACGGTGTGAAATTTTATGGCCAATTAGAAGAAATTATTGAGTTGCGTTATACAAATAATTATTCCACTGTCCTATTTCGGTGCAAGTGGTTTGATACTCGAAGGGGTGTAAACCATGACAATAATATCACCAGTATAAGCACTGAACATGAATGGGACAAAGACGATCAACTCATATTTGCTTCGCAAGCCAAACAAGTGTTCTTCATCCAAGAAACGTCTCGAAACCAAAAAAATAAACATAGGTGGGTAGTCGAAAATGTTAATCATCGAAAAATTTGGGATCGGCCATTAAGTGATGATGACCGCGTCAATAAGGTTCAAAATGTTGACAAAGGCTTAGAAGATAATGACGTTGTCGACAACAACTATTCATCTGACTGTCCACTTGTCATTGACTTGACCCAATACTTTCAAATTGGATATTCTCATGTTACTGCGGGTGAGCCTTCAATTGAAGTTGATCCCCCAACGGCTACCGTCGATGAAGTGTTTGAGGTCAAGACTGATTGTGATGAGGTCGAGGCTGATTGTGATGAGGATGATCCCGATTATGTGGAGTCTGACTAAAAGAAAAGTTATTGTAATTTATATTGATTTGTAATTGATAAACACTTGTTTGAAATATTTATTTGAATTTGAGTTACACTTGTTGTACTTTCCCTTAATTTCTATTAGATACACATGCTGTAACATTTGTAACTTTATAGGGATTATGTTTTCGGTATTGCTGATACTCGCTTATTTGATGGCGGATGTGGCCCCCTGGGGACATGGGGGTGACGGCGCTGGCGATCCACCGCTTCCTCCTGGTGGATTTCGTGGCACACACGAGACAGACGGTAAGTGTTTTACTAAATTATTTTGTAGTCCTTATATTTTATATATTATAAATGTTGTTACTAATTATTTTTGTTTTAATTGTAGCGGTTCCCCCAAAGAAGTTTAGGGGAAAGCTAAAAACGAGAAACTATGGCGTCTAGTAAAAGCGGGGGGGGGGGGGGCTGTATCGCTTACGTTTGACAGATAGGTCACGTTTACCCCTGTTGGTAAATCAAGAGACATGTTTTCAAGGGAGGCCGGCATGTATATGTGGCGGAGCATCCCGTTTGATAAAATTGGATAGGATAATGTTGAACAACATTACAAGGATGCCGTCATGAACCACTTACGGGTAAATAAGTTATATGCATAAAATTTTATCAAATATTTAAGCACATGCAAATCTAATTTATATATGATATTTTAACCTTTTTATTTAATTTGTAGGGAAATTTCAATTTTGATGAAGTGGAACGTGATTATGAGGCGAAAAACTTGAAGGGTGGTATTAGGAGTGTGCTTATGAAGCGGTACAATGACCGAAAGTATGAAGCTAGACAATTATTTGATAGCCAGGGAGGTTACGATGATCTTGAGAGGGCAAGGGCATACCATCCCGCGGATATGCCCTATGAAAACTGGTTGAGAACCATCGAAGGTTTCCGGCAAGAAAAATATATTAAAAAAAGCAAGGCCAACAAAGTAGTACGCGACAAACAACAATTCCCATACCGTGGGGGGACATCGTCGTACGGTAGCACCGCCTATAAAAATGTAATGTTTTATGTATGTGTGCATGTGTGTAAGCTTTTTTTTATTTAATGTCTAATCTAAGTTTAATGTTAAACAGGATTTGGATTGGGTACCTACGTATGCTAAAACCCACACGGACAATCAAGGGAATTGGGTTGATCCGGTTGCTGAACAAAATTACGTAAGTATTTCTTTTAAGTATTATTTTCTATAACAAATATATATATATATATATACACATATATATTTAATCATCTTCGTAAAATACAGCGGAACATACAACAGGCCACAGATGAATGGAGCGGCGATGGTCCTCCAATTGCCCCGTATCAAGAAGCGTTGGGAGAGCAGCGAGGATGGTACCGCGGGATGGGGCCTAAACCTTCTTCCAACACGTCCTCGAACACGTCCTCGAACATGTCGTCTTCGCAAGCTCGGACGCAAGAACCCTTTTCCTAGGTAAACTACGCAATTTATAAAATGACAAACGAACACATGTTTCCTTGTTAAATATATGTTGGTAGCGTTAATTAATATGCTAATATACGTTTTGATATCTATTATTGTAGGATTTTGTTAACAGCTTGTTTCAAACTCCGTCATTTTTGAACCAACTTAACAACTATCTTGCTTCACAAGGGAAAGGAAAAGGAAAGTCAAAAGACTACGATTCTGACGACTTATTCGATAGAGAATCCGACGAAGAGTGACTTGTTTTTAATGTATGATTTAGATTTAATTAAACGTTGTAGGATTATAATGTATGACTTAAACGTAGTTTTTAATTATATTACCTTTAGTATATGTTCGTGACGTATGTTTGTGTTGTTTGAAATAGGCAGGTTTTGTTTTTTCGGTCGAAAAAATGGCTGGGTGCTGTAAATACAGCAGCTGTATTAAAAAAAAGACTTTTAGCGGCGACATGTGTCGCCGCTATTGACATATAACCTTTAGCGACCAAGGGCAATACCGGCGACCCTTTAGCGACGATAGCTGTCGTCGCTAAAGGTTCAAGATCAATACCGGCGACGCATACTTTTAGCGACGACAGGTGGCCAATACCGGCCAATCAATACCGGCGACACTTTACCAGTGACATGTCGCCGCTAAAGGTCAATAGCGGCGAAAAATGGGACCAATACCGGCGGCACCTGTCGCCGTTAAAGGTGGCCCGTTCTTGTAGTGTATGGAGGGTCATGGTGGTCATGAGGGTCATGACCACACCTTATCGGTTCCCTCGCAAAACACTCGCCGCCGCTTCTGCCTCCAAAGAAGGTGACAAAGACACCACTCCGAAAACCGTTGACTCATTGGAACGTATTGACACCACAGTTCTCCGGTGGATCTATGGCACAATCTCAAGTGATCTTCTTCATACCATCCTCAAGACCAACACCACTGCCTACGATGCATGGCACGGCCTTCAATCCATCTTTCAGTTCAATAAGGTGACTCGTGCCATCCATCTCAAGAACAAGTCCTCGAACACCCGTCTCAAAAACTTCCTGAATGTCTCGGCTTTGACCTAACCGAGCAGTTTGAAGGGATTGCTACAATTATCCAACAAAGTAAACCTTTGCCCTTCTTTTTATGAAGCTAGTTCTCAAATTTATCTCGAAGAAACCCGCAAGGCTAACCAAGCCATGCACGCCGCCTCCGCAGCCGCCACAGCCCTTACTGCCTCCACCCAAAAACTGCTGCCACTTAACCCATATGCGCCAAACCATGATTATCGTTCAGATCAGTACTCTGATCGAAACCGGGGTCACGAAAATAAACGGGGCAGAGGTCGTGGTAGATCCTCTAGGGGTTACGGGCATGGTCAGACGCCACAATAGGCCTACGTGTACTCACAGTGGGGTGCAAATCTAACCTAGTGGGTCAGCCTACGTCATTTTCAGCTTTCGCAACAATGGCCCTCACCACCTTGTCCATACCCTTCGGCTTCTTCCAACAACAGCAACAATGCGGGTAACGGGATCCTCGAGCCGAGACCAACTCAAGCATATGACACCTACACTCCAACTAACATCGAGCAGGCGATGTAGGAAATGGGCCACATTTTTTATTAATAAAACTAATAAAAAATGAAGATACTCTCTTTAAACATTTGGGAAATTGTAGCACATGAACCGTGTATAAATTCAAACGAAAAAAATATGAACTACAACATATTTAATAAAACAATCGATTCAAACCAATATCTTCAAAAGATAAAGTCTTCAACTTGATCTTTAACCGCGTCTATTTGTATGGTTCGTTGTGTTTTCAGTCCGTTGTGTAGGATTCAACGAGGTCTTGAACCATGTCTTCTTGTACAATAATTTCCTACAAAAGGAACAAACAAATGTTGACGATTATGGCTGAGGCACGTGTTCAACACGCTTCCCTTAAAACAGATTTCGCGCCTCTACTAAAGACGACGCGTCTGTCTCCCAGGGTACAACAGCCGAAGCAGTCTGTACTGCAGGAAATGGCCACACGCCCGAGGTTACACCGAATAGAATTATAGTGTTTGAACTTGTGGAAAAATAATGATACGAAGGTGATGGAATCGAGTAGAGAAAACTCATCTCTCTATAATTCCCAACATATGGATGTTCAAGTCTTCACCACTTCTCCAAGAATTCTTCATACATATTTTGTAGTTTTCTCATCATTCCAATGAGTCACAAAGCCTAGCATGTTTTACAAGAGTTGTGGGTGGTGAAGAGTTTCTCTTAATTGGTGATTTTATTAGAGACATAAAACTCTAATAAAAGTTTCACTTAATTAGTGATTTAAATAGAGACATAAAACTCTAATAAAAGCTAATCAAGTGACATAAAACTCTACTCAAGAGTTTCACATATGGAGTTTAATTAGTAATTATATTTTCACTCAATTATAAATTAACTAAATATCCATTCACTAATTTTCCCAACAATCCCCCACATGAATAGAGATTGTTAAAAACACTTAAAATTTACAATGTAACCTCGACAGTTGAGTTTTGCATACGATAGGTAGGTGTTACCCTTTGAACCTTTGCTCATGAAATGCACTTAGCCCACTAGCTCTGAGTAGATCTCGATGTCTTTGAACTCGTCTGCCGTTTGTGTAGACGACAATACACTTCACACAAGACTCTCCTTAGCCGGGTCATCTCCTCATTTTCGTGTCCAATAATGGTCGTGGAACACTTTCCTGGTTCTGCGAGAGCTCTAGGAATTGTGCCCTCAATTCCATTCGAAGCGACCCCACTTCTCTCTAACATAGGTGATTCTCCTTAGATCATTAAAAGCATTGTGGTTATCGTGATTTATCCAAATCATTTACCACATATTATGCTTAGCCTCACCCTTTGTCACTGAATATCATAGGAATAGACTAGGATGTATTTAAACACCCTTTTATACTTTGGGGGTATGTATAACCATATATACTAGCTTATGAATATCATTTATGCCCCCACAGTGACCACCTTTAGGCATATGAGTTAGTTTTCCTATTGAACTTAGATCTTGGGATCTCCAGTCAACTAAGTTAGGTGTCCTTCACATACCCTTTTTCCATGGGCTTCAGTCTCATTCCACAACTTGATCTCTAATAAACCCTCAGGTTGTTGGATCCATAACATTAACAAATAACTTTGCGTATTTGAGATCAGTTGTCATGATGTGTTCTTAACTCGTAAGTTAATTTTGCCTATTGTCAACTTCTAAGACTATAACCTCAGTGGCCGTCTGAATCTGGTTATAATATATGTCTTTGTAAGATACGCTTATCATTTAAGGCAAACACATCTCCATTATGCACTACGACCTTTGTGTCCTCCACATAGTCATCTGTTTGCAATGTTAGATTTGATTACAAAATCCTTATTGCTAAACTTTTATGATACAAATGCAAGACACCCCCACATTTAAGTGTTATAGGATATCATCCAGATGGGGTAATGAAAACCATTTCTACATACCCTTATAGGGTTGTTTCTAAATGGATCCTCCCCCACATTTCTTGCCATTTGATCAACATTTCCGTAACTTCACTTATGACGATATTTATACACATATGATTGAACAAGATCAACCTCATTGTATCAGTGAATTCAACTCATACTGCATTAGCTTACATGAGCTTCCGAGCTAATCAAAGCAACACATGCCATTGTCATAAGTTTGTCACCAACTTAGAATAATTCTAATTTAACACCTAGAATAAGCCTAGACAATGAGTTCTCCTCATTAGCTTTTCGAACAAACTCTTCAAAAGTTACATGTCTTTTCCTTATAATGACTGAAAATTCTCCCTCAACTTTGTCCATACACAAATTCTTTTTGTGTTCATACACATTTGAATGTTTAGAGTTAATTAGTCTCCGTCAAAACCCATAATTAACCAAGTACTAGTCTAGCATGCTTTAGACTACAATACTTTAGCATGTGAACAGAAGATGCATCATTCTGATTCTTCACAGCCCTAAGGATATCATAATATCACTTTGCAACATTCATCCCTTGTTAAGACAAAATAATGAGACTTGTTCATAATCCTAAAACATCAATATTTAGGAAGGTCTCACAAATTACTGTATATAGCACATAGCTAAATTTCATCATTCATTTAAGGAACATAACTTTTTTACCTTTGATCTCCAACAATCTACCATTGACTCATAAGTACTTAAACATAAGTCTTAATCCAAGTCACTTGGTGAACACATTCATCACCAACAAGATGAATGTTTCTCGTCTACAATCACTATTATGTGTGAGATAGAGTCAACTAGATCGACACTCAACAATATGGTATTCATAATTTTGCCATAAGTGATTTGCACACATCTATTGTTATTCATTAGGAGATATGTATATTTAGGATGCTCTCCCAAATAAAGGTAAAATCTCCATATAGATCTAACAATAATCAAGTGGTAGACGCATCTACTTATAAATTTCGCAAGATTTATTAAAGGTATACAATAACATATAGTACTTTTACTTTCATATGTTAGAATTCACACTTGTGGATTTTCCAATGACTTCTAATGAAGTATGTCGACATGAATGTCATTAGTGTATTTCATCTCAATACACTCACTACGTTCTTTCATTACTCACTCATGATGTGGTTATACATTTGATGTTTCGTCTTTGACTTTTAGTCAATGTAACAACTCTCGAGTCGTTTATGTCCAAGTATTTTCATGTACTATCCGTTTAAAACCATATTCTTTTAAACAATGTATAACCGACGTTATAATTATTTTCCACAAAAATAATTTACACGTCACAACCATTAGTGATTTATTTCTTTGTAAAAAAATTGCATGTGTTATCCGAAGATATTGAATATAAAACAATAAAATACATTGGAAACTAAATCATAAGTGTCAATCACTTTTGAAATTTAAACGGAAGCATAGACAATATGCAGACATCAAAAAGTAAAGTGCTTTTATCTTCAACACTTTATAATCTGACCGAAATCTTCTCAACAATATCGTCCCATGGCATGTCTTGAGGTACTCCCTCAATAAGACTCCATGCACTTGTAAGTACAAGTTCCCCATTTCATTTTGAAACTTTAAACTTGGACAATTATGCTCAAAACAACACCAAGTTGTTACAAATACTACATTTAAGTAGTAAACTTGAACAATTAAATTTGTTCACAACAATACCAAGTTGTTTTTCACTAAATAACATTTTCTAACACGCATGTTAGAAAAAAAATGTTATAACAAGCACATTATAGAATCGAACGTTTACATAAAACGTTTTCGAAAGATATAGTTTATAAAATAAACCATTTATCATCATTTTTAATGCACACATAGGCAATTAAATGTTTACATAAAACATTCCTGTTCATTATGAACAATCTCTAACCTCGTATTCGTGATACAGATTTTCTAACACACGTGTTAGAAAATTTAAGTCATTTTATATAAAACATGACCATTTAGATTTAGAAATCACAAATTAAAGTTGGTGATAAAATCACACACAACTACACCATCACTTTATGGTGATTTAATTCTTGTATTCTTACTCTTGTATTTTTTTTTTCTATCTCATCAAGTTAGGCACATAGCCTACTTTTAATACAAGAGACATGGGGTGGAGATAACTCTCACTTAATTAAAGATTTTATTAGATACATAAACTCTAATAAAAACTAGTAAAGTGACATGAAACTCTCCTTAAGAGTTTATCTTCCATATAAAGAGTCTAGTAAATGATTTTAATTTCATTAAATTCATATAAATACCACACCATCACTTTATGGTGATTTAATTCCTTGAAGCCAATCAAACATCAACTTCAATGTATGACATTTTATTTCTAAATCAAACAAAGCATTAAAAACAATGCTACAACAAATTACTTATATAAAATGTTTACATAAAATATTTCAAAGCATTTGTATTTTAACCATTTTTAACAATTATGTTAAAATGAAAGAAATTCTAACGCGCACGTTAGAAATATTAACATTTCCACAAAATGTTAATTTGACTTGCTAAAAACACATATATGGTTCAAATAAATAAGTGATTTCTAATACACACGTTAGAAACTAAACAACTAAAAAATTGCTTCCAAACTAATGCTTTTCATGAACGTTTCTAACACACATGTTAGAAGACAAATGATTACAAAAATCATTATAAGACTTATTTGTTCATATCAATCCATGGGTGGATGAATAGTCTACTTTAAATAGAGACTTAATTAGAGACATAAAACTCTAATCAAGTAACATAAAACTCTTATTTAAAGACATAAAAAACTCTACTTAAGAGAATTTAACGTTTACAAAAAGCGTATGGTTTACACCAATAATTCCGGTCTAACACACATGTTAGAGAATTTAACGTTTACAAAAAACGTATGGTTTACACTAATAAACCCGATCTAACACAAAAGTTAGAAAAATTAACGATTCCAAAAATCGTTTCAAAACCAAACGTTGGAACTAAAACTGTTCTTTTTGTACCACGGTATAGGATTTAAGATTGTATCTCAATCTCAAAAAATCCAAACACAACAAGTTGTACTACATACATATTTCCCAAAATAAATATTTATAAGATCATAATCTCTAAATATATTTTTTTATTCTATTATAAATCCTATCGTAAACCCAAAATCCTTATAAATAAGGTTTTTAAGATTGTACCAACAATCTCATGAAATCTGTTTTAAGTTTGTAGGAAATGGGTCACATTTTTATTAATAAAACTAATAAAAAATGAAGATACTCTCTTTAAACATTTGGGAAATTGTAGCACATGAACCGTGTACAAATTCAAACGAAAATAAATATGAACTACAACATATTTAATAAAACAATCTATTCAAACCAATATCTTCAAAAGATAAAGTCTTCAACTTGATCTTTAACCGCGTCTATTTGTATGGTCCGTTGTGGTTTCAGTCCGTTGTGTAGGATTCAACGAGGTCTTGAACCATGTCTTCTTGTACAATAATTTCCTACAAAAGGAACAAGCAAATGTTGACGATTATGGCTGAGGCACGTGTTCAACACGCTTCCCTTAAAACAGATTTCGCGCCTCTACTAAAGACGACGCGTCTGTCTCCCAGGGTACAACAGCCGAAGCAGTCTGTACTGCCGGAAATGGCCACGCGCCCGAGGTTACACCGAATAGAATTATAGTGTTTGAACTTGTGGAAAAATAATGATACGAAGGTGATGGAATCGAGTAGAGAAAACTCATCTCTCTATAATTCCCAACATATGGATATTCAAGTCTTCACCACTTCTCCAAGAATTCTTCATACATATTATCTTTCTCTTGTAGTTTTCTCATCATTCCAATGAGTCACAAAGCCTAGCATTTTTTACAAGAGTTGTGGGTGGTGAAGAGTTTCTCTTAATTGGTGATTTTATTAGAGACATAAAACTCTAATAAAAGTTTCACTTAATTAGTGATTTAATTAGAGACATAAAACTCTAATAAAAGCTAATCAAGTGACATAAAACTCTACTCAAGAGTTTCACATATGGAGTTTAATTAGTAATTATATTTTCACTCAATTATAAATTAACTAAATATCCATTCATTAATTTTCCCAATAGGCGATGTACTTTATTTCTCTCAATCCTCCTCAATGGAATCCGGTTGCCGTCATGGACACCAGTGCAACTGGTCACATGACCCAACCTCAAGGTAACTTTCAATCTCCTCTTAATAATTGCATTAATCAACATATTCTCGTTGAAATGGTCAAATGATACCGGTTACTGGACATGGCAGCCTTACACTTCCCCCACCTTATCCTCCTCTAAAATTAAACAACGTACTTTTCGCCCCTAAACTAATCAAAAATCTCATTTCAGTTCGTCACTTAACTAATGAAAATTCTATTTCTATCGAGTTTGACCCATTTGGTTTTCTTGTGAAGGACCTCAAGACTCAGATCCCTATCCTACGATGCAACAACACTGGTGATCTCTATCCACTTGTGCCTCCAGATGCATCACAACAAACATCACCATCCAAATTTGCTTCTCTCTCATCAACTTTGGCATCAAGTTCTTGGTCACCCGAGACCTAGTTTATCTAGTTCTTTGAAAATCAATAATTCAATTGCTTATGGATGTTTGAATAAAAGATTTTGCCAATCTTGTGTTTTGGGTATAAGTGTACGTTTACCGTTTATGCCATCTAATACTAGCACATATTTACGTTTAACATAATTCATAGCGACCTTTGGACATCACTTGTATTAAGAACAGGTGGGCATTGGTATTACATACTATTCTTAGATGACCGAACCAATTTTTTATGAACCTACCCAATAGCTAAGAAGTTACAAGTATACTCAATATCTTGTAACTTCTACACTCAAATCCATACCCACTTTGAGCAAAAAAAAAAAAAAAAAAAATACAATGTGATAAGGCACCGAATACATTAACAATGCCTTTAAAAATTCCAACTAAAGTGATTAACTTCAATTAAAAATTCATGAAGCATAATCCATAAAAGAATTCATTGAATTAATCCCAACACTATTTCCTGGTAACCTAGCAGTTTATTATTCATGGTCACAAATTGATGTTCAAAAGCTGAATATATGTTGTATTACTTAGATTTTGAAGAAAATTAGAAAGCAACAATAATAAGCAATTTGGTTTGGCGTAAAAAGGAATTTAGGTTTTTTTTTCAGCCGTCACATAAAAAAATTAATTTTAATGAGAACCAAATGGCTGTTAACGTATCTTGAAGTTCAAGAAACCCTTAATTTGTCATAAGAAAATTCATGCTGAACGTGATTATATGAGGTTAAATAAAAACTTAGTTTTTTCCGATTTCAATTCCAGATCATAAGGAAATTTAAGAACTGAGTAAAATTGCTCTGATACAACATGTTATTCAGTTCTTTTAAGATCTAATGGAAAACACTTTAGGGATCTTGATATACCTGACAATACAGTAGTTGTTAGAAATGAAGAAGAAGCCATCTTGATCGGTTCCCATTTAGGGTGATCAGTTAGGATGGAGATGAATGATGATAGCAGTTAGATCACCAGTAGAACAATACAAATTCGGTTATTATAGTGAGCGGGGCCGAGATTTAGAGTGTGTATATTTAGGGTTCCCCAATAACCTGTATTTATATGCTTCTCCCAAGGGGAAACCCTAATTAACTAGTACGGGCCTTTACGTCCATCAAATAAAGCTTAGTTAATTTTATGGGGATATTAAGATAAATTGGTGTGGTTATTAAATAAATGATCAATAAGGGCACCATAAATTATTTATTAAATAATTTACGCTAACAAGATTGTGTTAGATCATCTTTGGTGAATGATCTACAAATGATCTTGTAGGGTAATTTGGATCTTGTAGGGTTATTTTATCTTGTAGGGTAATTTTGTAGAGCATCATAATTAGTCTGCAAATCATCTTGTAGGGTAATTTTGATTCTGTAGGATAATTTCTAGTAAAATAATTACAAAAATGTCACTCCGTTTTTTTACCTTTTCATGCCGTTTTATACGATAAGGCTATTTGTATAGGATCTTTACCCTTGTTTTAATTGTATGAATGTGTGCTAACAGAGTTGTTAATGAGACTTAGGTAGTGTAGGTATGCAAACATGGGTTGTATGTGTAGATATAATTGTATGTATGTGTTTTATGTATATGATGATATTACATAACAACTGATTTGTGGCTTTTAAAACTAGAACTGAAAATATATTTATAGGCCAAAAATCATCACTAGTTGCACTTGTAGGTCAAGAAAATGATCTTGTTTCACTTGTCCTACGAAGGCCCATTACACAAAACGGTTCTAGCCCATCAGACCTTTTCACCGACCAATCAGGACCCTTTAGGACCCGAAATCACATAGGCTTAGAAGGTTCGATTCGTGGTTCCTATTTACATCAATAAAAGGGTATACAGTTCTAGAGGGTACGAGTCGGCTTGGGTTACTTGATTAATATTAGATTTGTTATCAGGTTAAAACGGATTTTCTCCTAATCCGTTGTGTTTTTTTTTTTCTTAAACCTTAGAAGTGAAGGCTATGCTGCCCCTTTATGTTTGAAGACACGCCCCCTTTATGTTTTGTTATCTATACAGGACCAGATGCACGACCAAGCCTTGCTACCTCCAAACCATGCTGACATGCTACACGACAAAGCCTTGCTACCCCCAAACTATGCTGCCCTGTCACCATTAGAACCACAATTATGCTCGGACCTGAGGAGGGATGGTTCTGCTTGCTCAGTGGTTTCTTCACCTATATGTGTGATTTTCGCGGCCAATATGCTCTTGAGATAGGGCTCTTTAAAAACGAGTAAAAACTCATTTGGGGAATTTATATTTTTTGTTATTACTTGTTATCGACTTACAAAGTATAGATGACTTTCCTAATGAGTAAAAACTATTGATGGGGAATTAATTCTTTTGTGATTACTTGTTAATTTGTTTCTTCTTAGATTGATTGTCATAAACTAAGTAAAATGTATCTTCCTTCAACTAACCATGTGATACTGATTGTTTAGCTTTGATAAATGACGTTGTATTCAACACTTGTATCACACAACTATGTGCTATTGGAATATCAATATCATACATCGAGTTGGCAATCGGCTAACAAACCAAAATCGCAAAGGAATGTTTATTTTCTATCATCCCAGATCGATTTTGTATACCACAACAAATATCAGTATCATATTGTGTTTTGCTGGTGTTTATTGATTCTTAATTTAATTGCTATTTAGTTATAGCTCTAATCAAGATCATAAACGAGTTCAACCTTTGAATTTTACTTAGACTATGCATTGTGGATTAACCGAGACCACCCCTCTGTTAATGGCTTTAGTTAATGGGATTCAGCCATTAGATTAACGATGGTTAATGAAGAAAAGGTGGGGCCCATGTCTTTACCAACCAATCACATCTCTTTCCCTTTTTTTAAGGGCATGTTTGGCTAAGCTTATTTAAATTAAAAACAACTTTTTTGTGAAAATGACTTATTGACTTATGACTTTTTTAAAAAGGACTTTTTAAAAAAAAATGTTTGGATTAACTTACGGGTGGGAAAAGCCAATAATTCAATAAGTTGTTTTTTAAAAAGTGTTTGACTTAGCTTATTGATGTAAAATGACTAAAATTGTTTGAAAAGTTATAAGCTACTCAAAAAGTCGTAGCATCCTAACTTCTCAAAAATGACTTTTTCTCCTATACAAAAAGTCATTTTGGGTTTGCCAAACACTAAATCTCCTTAGGGTGGGGGGGGGGGGTATAATGTTCGGTGAGTGGGTGATTGAGTGGGAGTCACCGATCGGTGACCATACCCACTTGATTGAGTTAGGGTGTTTGAGTAGGAGAGAGGGTGATAAATCGGTGTATAGTCACCGAATGTGATTGAAGAGTAGAGATAGGAGAGAAGAACCAATAAAAAATTATATAACTCAAACACGCTAGAGTGATTAACCATACCCCCTGATTGAGTGCAAAATGGGGAGTGAAATGGGGAGTTGACATGGCATAATATTATTGGATAGAAAATCACTCAATCACCCTAGAGTGATTAACCATACCCCCCACCCTTATTAGTTTTTTGTAAAAGTCAATAAGTTATAAGTTGGGGTGAAAAAGCTTAGCCAAAGATGCCCTAATTTTAATTTAGTTTTTCGGATCCTATTATCACCTTCATCTTCCCAATGTACCCGAACCAAATTTCTCACCTACCTGCATGTTAGAAATTAAGAATCTTAATGATCAAAACCCTTTAGTCCCCAAACCAATTTATTCCATACTTCATTGTAATTAATGATCGTTTTGTCATGGGTTACTACTCTTGATCTTCATTGAATTAGATATCAAACTCTCGAAGTGGGTGGAAAAAGGAGATGTGTGTGTGTTTAAGAAACCCATTTGGTGGCTTGCTCCCCATTGAAGAAAAACAATAAACAACCCATAACTTTTTTACTCCATGGTTCTTATGTAAAAAGTTGTGACTTTGATGTTGTAGCCTTCTATAGCCTTCTATTCACACATCAAAGCAAACACTTTCAAGATTTCCTTAGAATTCTCTTTTGAATTCTCTAGTTTTCTTTCATATCCCTTTCTGTGTATATTTTTTAGGAGAATTTTGACTTTTTAAACAATATATAAGTTAATCCGATTAGGACAATATATAAGTTAATCCGATTAGGAATTTCAAAGTGGGCCACAATAAAAGATTTAAAAAGAAAAACAACAAAAGCGGAAAAGAGTTGGGCAATATTTCGATGACATGTGGGCTTTGAGGCCCAAAAAAGGGCAAGGGCTAATGACCCTTTCGATTAAAGGAAATAACTAGGATTTTGACGTCGAAAGTTAAAGTAACTCGTATTTATACTGTATATTTGACCCGACTCTTTACTTAAAAAACTACATTGCCATCGAATGAAAACGTAGTATACTTGACCTGACTTGACTTGCTTTCAAATACAGTTTACGAACGTACACAAAATATGTAGAAAACGTATTATTTTTTACCACACTCGCTTGAGAAAAAAGTTTATGTCAAAACGTCAGTCATTTACGTTGAAACGTGAATCTTAAAACGACATGTACGTTAAAACTGCAATACACAGCGCGTTACGTCGGCGGCACCTTAGTTGTTTATAGTTGACGACACGTTATGTGATGCGCTAACCACATAAAACACGTTTTTGACGTATCCGATCAAACTCAGTGTAACCTATATAAGCATTGTGGTTACAATGTACAATGATGAAATTAACATGTGATGCCCGCATGTGACATTACACGTTTTTTATTTTGTTACACACGGTACGTTCGTGAAATTAACGTCATTGCAGTGTAAAGTTGTAACAATATTTTAGACAATCGTGTAAAATCGTAAAAGTAATTTAGACATTAATATGGTTAGACATAGATTAAAAAAGTATATTAATGTGTGACGCTATGGTCTAAAGTCGTAAAAGCAATTCAAATAAATGAGATGTTAAGTTATTAAGCATAAAAAGTTGGCAGATCAAAGTTGTCAATTACCGAAAGTTAAAAGTGAATGCTTAAGTTACCTAGTTTGAGAGTGTGAATTGAAAGAACTAAAAGTATAGGGGTTAAAAAGTAAAAGTATAAGGATTATAATTGTAATATATGAAAACTGAAAGGAGATAAATATATAGGGGCTAAGTATGGTTTTTTTTTTGTAAAAGTTAAGGACTTAAAGACAAAGGTCTCCACCGACCTTTGTCTTTAATATTATATAAATTGGGATTGTGGAGGAGTCTTCGCGGGAAGATAGTATGCAATCTGATGAAGAAATTGCCTAGACACAAGATAATGATAGGCATCAAAATAGCTTAGTAGAGGTCGCTAAATCTCAAGAAAAAGATGCAGGAAATATTTTGGAGGACAGGCAGTGTATCTCGGACTTGCAGGTTCCGACAGTGGTAGGAATACATAATAATGGAAACATGGAACAAAGTGAGATGGAAATGGAAACCAACTGTGACAATTCGAACCTTCAAGTTTGTGTCGTTTAATTCCGTAATCCTAACTTCTCATTTTTTTCCTATTCAACGTTCCTTGTTTAGATGAAACTTGATTTATGTGCTATTATAATTTGTTAAACTTAAACGTACGTTATAACACCGTTAAACATTACGCTACCCGAATCTCTTAAACCCGGCTCACCTTTGGGTGTTGATACTTCGGCTCAGTTGATTAGAAGCCCAAACTGCCACCTAGTACCTAGTCCATTGTGATGGCAGCCTTACCCATTTATGATGGCAACCCAATTACATGGGCTTAAGCCCAATTCGATCAAGAAAAGGATTTGGCAGCCCCAAACCTTTATCATATTAGGCAGGCGCGTGTATTGTTTTATCTCATATCATAAACTCAAACAAAAACCCTATTCTCCTTCATAATTATGTACGGCATAGCAGACCCCCCCCCCCCCCCCCCCTCGAGGCATTCTGCTGATTGGATCCAGCCATTCGGTTAGTGAAACCACCTTTATATGGATTCCTATTTGATGATTTTGTTATGTGCAATCGGACTTAATAAATCATATGTGTAGGTTGACACATGTTGATGTTGCATATAATAGTGAAACCTGTTGTGAAACAATTAATAATAATAAACGAATGATATATAATCTGGAGTTATGAATGAGATTGCGAACTTATTAATTATTGGGAATAATATGAAATAATGATATTGTGATTAGTTGTTTGCCTACTGTTACTCGATGATGTATAATTGATATGTGTGAGTTTTAGAATTTTAATAAGGTGCATGAACTCTAGGGTTTTGTGATGATGATGACCATAGAACTCAATACACAGTTGACTACCCATGTGCTTTAAATTGAGAGGCCCAATAATCACCAACCTACTATAAAAGTTGTCGGCCATTAAACATTAATTCAATTAGTAATACATTGCATGTGAGATAAGTGAATTAGGGGTTGTATTGCTTGAATACAATCTGTACAAGTGGGCCGAGGTCATTTAATTATTTTTACAAGCAACCGATTGGGCTACATATGTTTTGGTTAACCTTAGGGCCATGTTATTAATTATGTTTTGAGGCTGGGCCTGAAGCCCAACTGAGTTGCGTAATATCCTGGGCAGCCAAACATATGAAACTGTTATGGGATTATGTTCTGGGCTGCGTAATGTTCTGGGCTGCGTTAGTGGGTCGCACGGTTGGTTGGGTTGGACACGGGCTTAACTGGGCTGCACATCACCACGCATACACACTTGGGCCTTGATTAGATTAGAACACACACTTGGATGATATTATACATGCTATCGACTGATAAATTACATGACCAACTGCTACGCTTTCCATGACATTATGTGCGGGTATCATGTGCAATATGTATAGGTAATATGTGATTAAGTGCTATACAACTGACTGTTACTGGTAATAATGTTAGGATTCGGTTGATCAACTGTAAACAAGTAACTAATCTTACCGAGCAAACCAAGGTGAGTTCACACTTTCTACAAGGCATGGGATTCCCAGGGGTTGGGAATGGGTAAAGGATTTGAACTGAAACTGCGTGATCTCCTGGTTTGGAACACGTACACACCCTCTTTATTGAAGGGTGACAACACGTACTAAGAACTTAATCGGAACCTGCGTAATCTCCTGGTTTGGGGATTGCGTACACACCCTCTTTATTGAAGGGTGACAACACGGATACTAGACAAAAATCTCTATCATGAAGTCCCTCCTTTTTATATCGACTTAATCGCCGGGCCAATGGCGAGCGGGTCATTAGTTAGATAGCGCTATTTAGGTTTGACAAGCCTCACACCGTGTCGCAGAGGACGGGCGTGAACTAATGGATCTGGGCACGTCAATGATGATAGACATTGACGCTAGGGCACCAACTTACTTCAGTCAGTGGTCGATATGGTAAACGGGTCTAGTGGTTCACATGGGGAAGCCCCCACTGGTTATGGACATGGTTTGGGAAACAAGGAAACGGATTAACTTATGGTTTACAAACGAACTCATGGTTTTGAACAACTTTAAAATGAACACCAACTGTGAACTCGCTCAACTTTGTTGTTGACTCGTTGTTACATGCCTTGCAGGCCTTTAGGTGCATATTGTTGGAACTTGCTGTCTGGGAGGCTGGAGTGGTCATGGGTCGAGATACATGGATACGCGAGACGAACTTAATGGCTTTCACACACTTGGTTTATGAATTTCTTAATTAATGTATTATGCTTCCGCTGAACGTTAAATAATGTTTTGTAACACTTCTATCAATAATAAATGAAAGTTTTATTTGGAATAATTGTTATGGGTTCAACATGATCGGTGGCTTGGATCCTGGTACGTCACACGCCTAGCAGGGACATTCCCTGGGTGGTATTTTGAGGGTGTGACAGATTGGTATCAGAGCCATTGGTTATAGTGAACTTGGTTTTAAAAAGTGGAAAACGTTTTTATAAAACCAGACTATAACCGAACAGTTCTGAAGACAAGGATACGACCATGACACTCAGCTCCAGATTGCAAGGTTCGTCTTTCTTACTTGTTGCATACATTACGTGACTAGTACACATTTGTTTATGACGAAACATACGAACACACACTCGTCACTATAGAATGATGGCATGAATTGCTTGCTTACTTACTTTATGATGCGTTGATAGTATACCATAGTCCTTGGATTTTTGTGAGCCTATTACTTTGACGACCTCCGTTTGACATCTGAGTTTGAGGAACCATTTGACATGAGTTAGGAGGAACTGAGATGAGCATGCAAATCGCAATATTATTGTGGGTGCACACACAATAATGATGTGGGGTGCATGTGAGTCCCAGTGAGGCTTAACAAGTGAAAAAGGGGTTTCGTTCCGTTATTTGATCGATGTGAAACATAACAAACCTATAGGGTTCATATCAGTGATTGTCCCCTACTCGAACGTGAACTTTTCATTCCTCTCTGGATCCTTTCGAATCTTGATGCTATCGAGTATTACCTGAACACCCATCTGAACGCCTAGCGAACTGTGTAGAATGTTAGGTGCTTATACGAACATCCCTGAGTTGGATGTCGCAGCGTCGAATGATTGATCGATACCTCTCTTACTCCTCTTTGTTCGCTGGAACTCATGTATTGACGTCTTAAATCCCGAAGTGTGATCACTTCTGCAACACTCCCGCAACATACTGTGTATTACTCAAACAACTTGCAGCGACTCATGGGAGTCCACTCCTACGGAATAATCGGGACATAAACGATGACAACTGACCATGGTGTGGAATGGGTAACTGCCAACACAAGGAGTAGCGCCTTAGGACGTGGCACGAACATGTGACAATATGGACCCTGTCTCCGTTTCAAGCAACGGCATGAGAGGCAACAGCCACGACGACATCAACGTACTCGTAATCGTAGCCTACAATATGGAAACAGGGGTGACCTTGACAAGGATCTACTGTCGTTAAGTCAATATGTCAACAACCAAGGGAACGATGACAGTATTGGGAAATTCACGTGATCGTAACAACACTGGTAGTGGTGCTTGTGGAAGGGCATTTAGGATTGGCGTGGGTGACGCCAGGATTGTAATATCATGGTGGCATACACGTTCTTGGTAACGAATCACTTCGTCTCTGTTCTCTATAACCCTGATGCTTCTTGAAACTCAACCTGTTGTGGAATCGGCTGATGGCAAGACAATGGAAACCTCATATGATCGTTGGGATGCAAACTCGACCTTGTGGGACAAGTGTTCGACATCGACCTTTCTTCTGATGTTCTTGAAAGATGTACCCTGTGAGGAGACGATCCTACGTATCTCTCTCCTTAGTGGAGAATTGTTATCTGTTCTAATGCATCAGAATGGCGCAACGGTTAGCGTCAATTCAACAACGAAAGCCAAGAGTGTCTACGGAAGGATTACCCCGCCATGATAGCACTCGTTACTGATGTAAGGCTAAGGAAAAGAGGATCGAGGATCCACCAATTGTTCATAATTCCTCCCTAAGTGCTACCAGAAGAACTATCAGGTTTACCCTCACATCGTCAGGTGGAATATCAGGTCGGAATCATGTCAGAAGCAGCCCTTGTTACTAGTATTTTCTTATTGTCTTACACCGGGAAGGTCGCAGGAACTGTCTAATCAACTTCAGGAATTATTGGATATGAGTTTTGTTGGATCCAGTTCTTCGCTTTGGGGACCCCAGTTGTACCTGAGAGGATAAGCCTCTTTGTATGTATTATCCAGAACTCAGCAAGGTGACAGTCCCAGACTGGTTGCCTCGGCAACCTGTTGACCAGTTGCGAGGGACAAGCTTCCATTCGAGGATTGACGAACGAGCAAACTATCAGCAGATGGAAGTCCAAGGGGAGGACGTTCCTAAAACGGCATATCGAATGCAATACAGCCACTGTCAGGAGACACATGATCAACACATCAGCAACTTCAGGGATCACATGAATCGACCGTATTTGTTGACAACAGTTACCACAATCGACTCCGTTCGAAGCCTTGTACGGACGGAAATGCCGATCACCTCTTTGTTGGGCAGAAGTTGGTGACAGCCAAATCATAGGCCCAGAACTTGTGGTAGACACAACTGAGAAGATTGCTCAGATATGACAACGAATGGCGGCAGCTCGTGATCGTCAGAAAAGCTACGCTGATAAGCGCAGGAAACCACTCGAGTTTCAGGTTGGGGATCGAGTGCTACTCAAAGTCTTACATTGGAAAGGTGTAGTTCATTTTGGTAAACGAGGCAAGCTCAACCCGCGTTATGTCGGACCTTTTGAAATCACTGAGCGAGTTGGCAAAGTCGCTTACAGATTGAATCTGCCTGAAGAGCTCAGCGGAGTTCACAACGTATTTCACGTGTCAAATCTGAAGGAGTGTCTGTCAGATGAGACCCTCATAGTTCCTTTAAAGGAGCTCACAATCGACGATCAGTTGTGAATCGTCGAGGAACCTGTTGAAATCACAGACTGAGACGTTAAGGTTCTCAAGCGCACCAGAATACCACTCGTTCGAGTTCGTTGGAACTCCCATCGTGGCCCAGAGTTCACCTGGGAATGAGAAGACCAAATGAAACTCAAGTATCCCTAGTTGTTCGAGAAAAATGCAACCACTGCTGAGGCTGAATCTACTACGGAATTTCGGGACGAAATTCCAAACCAACGGGGGGATGATGTGACACCCCAGGAAAACTACGCAACCTAACTAGCTTCCTCAGTAACTACGTGCTAAATTTCGGGACGAAATTTCTTTCAAGTTGGGGATGATGTGACAATTCGAACCTTCAAGTTTGTGTCGTTTAATTCCGTAATCCTAACTTCTCATTTTTTCCTATTCAACGTTCCTTGTTTAGATGAAACTTGATTTATGTGCTATTATAATTTGTTAAACTTAAACGTACGTTATAACACCGTTAAACATTACGCTACCCGAATCTCTTAAACCCGGCTCACCTTTGGGTGTTGATACTTCGGCTCAGTTGATTAGAAGCCCAAACTGCCACCTAGTACCTAGTCCATTGTGATGGCAGCCTTACCCATTTATGATGGCAACCCAATTACATGGGCTTAAGCCCAATTCGATCAAGAAAAGGATTTGGCAGCCCCAAACCTTTATCATATTAGGCAGGCGCGTGTATTGTTTTATCTCATATCATAACCTCAAACAAAAACCCTATTCTCCTTCATAATTATGTACGGCATAGCAGACCCCCCCCCCCTCGAGGCATTCTGCTGATTAGATCCAGCCATTCGGTTAGTGAAACCACCTTTATATGGATTCCTATTTGATGATTTTGTTATGTGCAATCGGACTTAATAAATCATATGTGTAGGTTGACACATGTTGATGTTGCATATAATAGTGAAACCTGTTGTGAAACAATTAATAATAATAAACGAATGATATATAATCTGGAGTTATGAATGAGATTGCGAACTTATTAATTATTGGGAATAATATGAAATAATGAAATTGTGATTAGTTGTTTGCCTACTGTTACTCGATGATGTATAATTGATATGTGTGAGTTTTAGAATTTTAATAAGGTGCATGAACTCTAGGGTTTTGTGATGATGACCATAGAACTCAATACACAGTTGACTACCCATGTGCTTTAAATTGAGAGGCCCAATAATCACCAACCTACTATAAAAGTTGTCGGCCATTAAACATTAATTCAATTAGTAATACATTGCATGTGAGATAAGTGAATTAGGGGTTGTATTGCTTGAATACAATCTGTACAAGTGGGCCGAGGTCATTTAATTATTTTTACAAGCAACCGATTGGGCTACATATGTTTTGGTTAACCTTAGGGCCATGTTATTAATTATGTTTTGAGGCTGGGCCTGAAGCCCAACTGAGTTGCGTAATATCCTGGGCAGCCAAACATATGAAACTGTTATGGGATTATGTTTTGGGCTACGTAATGTTCTGGGCTGCGTTAGTGGGTCGCACGGTTGGTTGGGTTGGACACGGGCTTAACTGGGCTGCACATCACCACGCATACACACTTGGGCCTTGATTAGATTAGAACACACACTTGGATGATATTATACATGCTATCGACTGATAAATTACATGACCAACTGCTACGCTTTCCATGACATTATGTGCGGGTATCATGTGCAATATGTATAGGTAATATGTGATTAAGTGCTATACAACTGACTGTTACTGGTAATAATGTTAGGATTCGGTTGATCAACTGTAAACAAGTAACTAATCTTACCGAGCAAACCAAGGTGAGTTCACACTTTCTACAAGGCATGGGATTCCCAGGGGTTGGGAATGGGTAAAGGATTTGAACTGAAACTGCGTGATCTCCTGGTTTGGAACACGTACACACCCTCTTTATTGAAGGGTGACAACACGTACTAAGAACTTAATCGGAACCTGCGTAATCTCCTGGTTTGGGGATTGCGTACACACCCTCTTTATTGAAGGGTGACAACACGGATACTAGACAAAAATCTCTATCATGAAGTCCCTCCTTTTTATATCGACTTAATCGCCGGGCCAATGGCGAGCGGGTCATTAGTTAGATAGCGCTATTTAGGTTTGACAAGCCTCACACCGTGTCGCAGAGGACGGGCGTGAACTAATGGATCTGGGCACGTCAATGATGATAGACATTGACGCTAGGGCACCAACTTACTTCAGTCAGTGGTCGATATGGTAAACGGGTCTAGTGGTTCACATGGGGAAGCCCCCACTGGTTATGGACATGGTTTGGGAAACAAGGAAACGGATTAACTTATGGTTTACAAACGAACTCATGGTTTTGAACAACTTTAAAATGAACACCAACTGTGAACTCGCTCAACTTTGTTGTTGACTCGTTGTTACATGCCTTGCAGGCCTTTAGGTGCATATTGTTGGAACTTGCTGTCTGGGAGGCTGGAGTGGTCATGGGTCGAGATACATGGATACGCGAGACGAACTTAATGGCTTTCACACACTTGGTTTATGAATTTCTTAATTAATGTATTATGCTTCCGCTGAACGTTAAATAATGTTTTGTAACACTTCTATCAATAATAAGTGAAAGTTTTATTTGGAATAATTGTTATGGGTTCAACATGATCGGTGGCTTGGATCCTGGTACGTCACACGCCTAGCAGGGACATTCCCTGGGTGGTATTTTGAGGGTGTGACACCAACCACACGCTGGTAATGGGGGGCGTGGTGGGAGCTGAGTTGCATGGTCATGAGAAGTTAATTGGAGTCAATTTTGGAAGAAGGAACTCAAAAGGTTAAAAGATGAATTGCCTATCGGTCAACATAAGAGGTTTAGGGGAGGAGGATAAGGCAGGGTTGGTTAAAGCATGTCGAGAGAGCATGGGACTTTATCACGTTACATGAAATTCAATTTAGGGACGTGTCTCGGATTAAGTTCGAGAGTTTTTAGGGCCCAAGTAGATTTTAGATAGACCATGTTCTGACGAATGGCAGATCCGGAGGAGTGGTTAGTTTGTGGGATCCGAACGTCTTACAGGTACGCGACTCTATTAAACATCAAACTTTTATTCTTATCTGGGGGTTTTAAAGGGCAGTAACAAGGTGATTAATATCCTTAATGTTTATGCTCCGCAAAAAGGTCCCTGAAATAAAGGCTTTATAGGATAACATCAGCTTAGTTATAGGGCAGTTTTCAGGTTGGTGGGTTCTTTTGGGGGACTTTAATGCGGTCCGTAGTCCTGTAGTTCTGGTGAGAGAAGAAACTCCAATTTCAATAGTTCTTGTGCTTTGAATTATAATTCCTTCATCGACGTTAATCGGTTTCGTGAATATTGCATAAAAGGTAGAAGGTTCACTCGTCATGTGGACAATGGTAATAAACATAGTAAAATTGATAGATTTTTGGTTTGTCAAAATTTTTTAACGAATGGCCTGAGGTTTGCCTTAGAGCTCTCCCGAGGTCACATTCTGATCATTATCCCTTAATTTTAACTATCACTAACAAAAACTTCAAAGCAAGACCATTCAAAATTTTCAATTCATGGATGGATAGAGGAGAGTTTGAAGGTGTCGGGGAGGCTGACACGATTCTAATGAAAAAATTTAGATTCTTGGAGATAATATAAAAAGATGGAAGAAGGAGGTCCTAGCTAAAGAAGGGGAAATAAAAGCTACTTTAAGAGAAGATCTAGAAAGACCGGACGGGTTGTCAGAAATAAAAGAGCTTTGAGAAGAAAAACAATGATCGAAAATTGAGTGCATGAAAAGTTTAAGAGAATTGGAAGCTTATAAGGCAAAAGGCTTGAAACAAAGGGCCAGGGTGAAGTGGGCCATGGAAGGGGACGACAATATTGCTTTCTTTTATGGGTATATTAACAGTAGGAGGGCTAGTAATAATATACCCGGTTTGATGATCGTTGGTGTGTGGACTACGAAACCTTCTCTAGTGAAAAAGAGGTCATGGGATTTTTCAAAAAAACCTTTGAAGAGAAGGTGAGATCAAGACTGAAGCTTAGGTGTCACAATATCAATAAGTTATCAGATGGGGAGGCGAATGGTCTCACTGTCCCGTTAAGTAGTGAGGAAATTAAGGTTGCGGTGTTCAAATGTAGCGCTAATAAGGCGCCAAGCCTGGATAGTTTTAATCTCAGGTTTATTTAAAGGTTCTGAAATTTGTTTGAGCAAGATTTCAAAAATATTATGTTATATTTTTACAATAAGGGGGTTATATCAAATGGGTGTAGCCCCTAGTTAATTACCCTGGTCCCAAAGATTAAGGATCCCGTGCGCCTAAGAGATTATAGACCTATAAACCTCATCGGAGTGATAAGCAAAACGATCTAAAAAATCCTCGCAAATTGCCTCAAAAAGGTGATAGGGTCGGTTATAACGAAAAATCAAAGGACATTCTCAAAAGGTAGGTACATTCTGGACAACCCGCTTATGCTCAATAATGTTCTCCCTTGGTTGAAGAAAGGTAAAAGTAAGGCTTTCCTGTTGAAAATTGATTTTGAAAAACCTTACGATAACGTGAGTTAGGGTTTCCTTGTTGATATTATGTACCAAATGAGGTTTCCTCCGTTATGGTGTAATTGGATTAAAGGGATTTCGAGATTAGCTAGATCCGCGGTTTTGGTTAACGGGGCTCCTACTTTTGAATTTCACTGCACTAAAGGGATTAGACAAGGAGATCCGCTATCTCCTTTTTTTTCTTTATTGTCATGGAGGCGTTATCAGTATCTTCTTGAAAGTGGAAGAGACAGGCTTGTTTAAAGGGGTTCACACACAAAATAACGGACCAGTTATCTCTCATCTATTGTACGCGAATGATGCTCTCATCCTAGGCGAATGGTCACAAGAAAACATTCTAAGTGTCACTAGACTTCTGAGAATTTTTTATGTTTGATCGGGTTTGAAAATCAATTTAAACAAGTCAAACATATATGGGATTGGGGTAAATCTTATGGAAACTATCTCCATGGCGGAGGTTTTGGGGGTAATAAGGAAGAATTTCATTTGACTTACTTAGGGATTAAGGTTGGGGCTAATATGAATGGGCCTAACAGTTGAAAACCGATTATTGAAATCTTCGATAAGCGGTTAACCTCCTGGAAAACGAAAACTCTTTCGATTGGAGGGAGGCTTACTTTGATTCGGGCAGTCTCGGAAAGTTTACCGATTTACTTTTTCTCTTTATATAAAGCTTCAATCGGTATCATTAATATTTTAGAATCTAAAATGAGAAAATTCCTTTGGGCCGGGTCAAGTGGAACAAATAGTATTCATTGGGTTGCGTGGGAGTGGGTCACGCTTCCTAAAAAGAAAGGGGGGCTGGGGATTTGTAACCTAAAAGATGTGAACGAAGCGCTTTTGGCGAAGTAGGTATAGAGGTATAGAGTGGAGAAACAAAATTTATGGAGGAAAGTGGTGGAAGCCTCCCATTATAATGAAAGAAGTTGGAGTTTTTTTACCCTAAATAACTCTTTAACGGGTTGTTGGAATAATATTGCAAAGACGGAAATGAAAACAAAGGTAAATGGTAAATGCTTACAAAGTTTCATCAGAGGTAAGGTAGGGAACGGGAGTGATATACGTTTCTAGATCGACATTTGGATGGGCAACCAGGCTCTAAAGGATAGATGGCCCTATCTTTTCGGTATAGAGACGAAGAAAACATGTAAAGTGAGAGAATTTCTTCTGATCAAGATATAATCAGAGGTACATGGCAATGGAGTAGGTACCCAGAGTCGGAAGTCGAGATCCAGGAATGGCAAGAGTGTCAAATAGTTATGAGAGAGGTGTCGCTATCAAACGAAATGGATTCCTGGAAGTGGTTGGGTGATGAGTTGGGTACCTTCTCGGTTAAATTGGTTAAGAGAATGAAAGAGGACGATAGAGGGGTAGGTACTTTGAATGTTATGGATTGGTGCAAGTGGGTGCCTCTAAAATGCAGCATAATGGCATGGAGAATGAAAGAAGACGATAGAGGGGTAGGTGCTTTGAATGTTATGGATTGGTGCAAGTGGGTGCCTCTAAAATGCAACATAATGGCATGGAGGGCCAACCTCCATAGACTAGCAACTAGAGTTAATCTTAGGAGGAGAAACATGAACATCCCTTCGGTTATGTGCGAATATTGTGTTTAGCATGAGGAAACAGCGGAATATTTAATTACGGCTTGCATATTTTCTAATCTAGTATGGATGGGCTTTAGTATTTGGTGTGATATCCCTTCGCTATACATATTATCGGTTAAAGATCTTATGGAAGTGCACAGATTCTTAAATGTATGGAAAAAGCGAAAAGGATCATTCATGGTCTGGTTATAACCACGTGTTGGTGCATATGGAAAGGAAGAAACGAGATGATTTTTCAAAATTTAAAACATAATCCGCAATACGTTTTGGGAGAAGTCAAGTCGAGAAGTTTTGTTTGGTTAAAGAATAGGTCTTCTTTTAAGTCCCTTCGTTGGGAGGAATGGTGTAAATCCACCCCTTTGTACATGTAATTTCTTGTCTTTTGCCCTTTTGGGTCGAGAGCGTGTTTGTATGTATTGCCTCTTGCCCGTTTAGGTAGGTGGTACTGGTACTGTTAACGAAGTTTAATTTAAAAAATAAAAGGAATTAGTGAAAGAGTTGGAAAAAAGAAGTGGTGAAGTTTAATTTCAAAAAAAAAAAAAAGGAATTAGTGAAAGAGTTGGAAAAAGAAGTGGAGGGGTTACAATTGTTTAAAGGTGCAAAGCGTGAAAAGAATGTAGGTAGAAATCAGATTTGGTTAGTGGAGGGACATTTTTCTAGTGTTTGCTAAGGAGAAATGTGTATTCTTATATATTTCATTAGGAAACTAAAGGGAGCCCAAGTTCTACAAGGTTAAAGAGTTTACCTCTCTACTATTCCTTCATGTTTAAGGCTCCTAAGAAAGTGGTGAACAATCTTGACAAGATAAGGCGTAGGTTCCTATGGGGAGGTAAGGTTAATGATAAGAATATGTATTGGGTTAGTTGGGACGTTGTTAAAACCACCAAAGCGATCAGTGGGTTGGGGGTGTGCAACTTCAGATTTCAAAACTTAGCCAACTAAGTGTGTTGAAAAAAAAAAAAAACGTGCAAGGTAAACATTTTCTTGTTTCATGTTGTGAAGAAAGTTGGGGTTTTTCAACCCATGCTTAAATATTTGGATTACAAGTATAAAGGACAACTCTAATGGGTTAGTGTTGGTGTATATGATTTTATATAGTTATTATATATGCAACTTTGGATAAAAACAATAAATTGCTTGCATTTAGATTATTGGTCGGATTTAGGAAGAACAAAAGGGTAGTGGTCGTGACGAATTTTCAATGTATTGTATTATAAATCATAAGAACCACTCCATGTTATGTTTAGTGTTTTGACCTTCGATCCACATATGTAACAAGGACAACCACATGTCATTTTTCCGGTATAATTCGAATAGAAACATGTAAAGAATTGTGAAAAAATGAGATATAATTAAATAGCATATCAAATCTATTGAATCTTAAAATTTAGTAACATCTGATAATCGAGTAACATTTCACTATTCTTGAAATAACAATAGCTTCTTTATTTTCATCCAATACAAGTCTTACGTGTATTATCTATATTAATATTCGTATGTCAACATTTAACATAATATTCTTCCAAAATATATATTTCAACGTTAAAAACACAAATATCAAATTATGCTTATACTTTTTGCAACGTTAAAAACACTAATACCTAAGGGTGTGCATATTGACACACCAATATGCCTATTTGCACACTAAATCCTACCTGCATCTACGCTGCGTATAGACCTATACGCAACGTAGGTAGAGGGTGAGTACACGACCAGTCAGTCAACCTCGTACACTGTTAAATCATGCATACATACGCTGCATATAGGTCTATACGTAGCGTATGTACAAGGTACCTATACGCAACGTATAGAGCTATACGCAGCGTATGTCTGCATGATTTGACATTGATACGATGTTGTCTAGGCACGTGAATAAAGTTATACGCCGAGTATTGAGCTATACGAGGCTGATAATTGTGAATTCAAAACAGTATTTAGACATCCATCTCTGCCTACGAATTCAAAACAATATATCATTCTCCACTTCCTCGGTTATTTACTTCATCGGTGGAGCTAAAATGTCATCATGTTGGGATGATAATTATTTCTTTAATTGGTATTATAACGACTCGTGGGGAGTAAATGATGCTAATGAGGAGGATGTTGTGTCTGGTGTCCCTGTTGATCAAAACATACAGTTGCCATACTTGAACGAAGCTCCGACTCCACCTGTTGATGAACCATATTACCTGGCGCATCAAGTGTATCCGAATTACGGATACGGGTATGAATATCTATACGTGCAACAAGGTAATTCGGACGTAGGATACGGTGCTGAGAATGCCCCTGTTGATGAACCATATTACCCGACACAACAATCATATCCGAATTACGGATACGAGTGTGAAGTTTCTTACGTGCAACAAGATAGTTCGAATAGATACGGTGGATACGGTGATGAGCTTCCTAAGACACCACTGTATGATGATTATCAACCCTCTAACCCAGGCAATCCGTTTCAAATTAAGTAGGTATCACATTATTATTAATTGTTTTGTTAATATTTTTTTAACGAATAAAAGATCATTATTTAAAACAGAGACGATTACAGACTAATATCAGGTTAATATTAATATTTATATAATTGTTAAAATTTGTATTATTGTTAGAATCCTTATTATTATTGTTAATATTGTATTATTGTTAGAATTCTTAATAATATTATTATTTTTAAAATTATAATTATTATTATTGTTAAAATTATAATAATTATTATTATTGTTAATATTGTATTATTGTTAGAATTCTTAATATTATTATTATTGTTAAAATTGTAATTATTATTATGATTGTTAAAATTATAATTATTATTATTGTTAAAATATTATTATTAATTGTTTTGTTAATATTAATATTTATATAATTATAAATATTTTTATTATTGTTAGAATCCTTATTATTATTGTTAATATTGTATTATTGTTATAATTCTTGATATTATTATTATTGTTAAAATTATTATTATTATTATTATTATTATTATTGTTAATATTATAATTATAGTTATTATTGTTAAAATTATAATTATTATTCTTATTGTTAATATTTGTATTGTTGTTAGAATTCTTAATATTATTATTGTTGTTGTTGTTGTTAAATTATAATTTTTAATATTTTTGTTAATATTATATTGAGTTAATTACACAGATGGACCCTATGGTTTATAGCTAGTTTCACCTTTAGGTACTAACTTTTTTTAACAGGTTTAGATTTTATGGTTTTAATTTTGTAACACCTTTGGGTACTAACACCAAAATTAGTTAATTTTATCAATATAATGACTAAAATACCCTTCCATTTTTTTTAATTTTATCAATGTAACACCTTTGGGTACTAACACCTAATTTTATTTAAGTTTAAATCAATTTTACAAAATCCATTTATTTTTTTATTTTCATCTTTTTATTATATCTCTTAATTAATATAAAATCTATTTATTTTTTTTTTTCATCTTTTTATTAAATTTCTTATTTAACATAAAATCTACTAGTTAAATCAGTATTTTTTTTTGTTCATTTATATTTTACTATTTTAGAACTTATACAGTTTCTATATTTATTATATTGATCACTAAGATATAAATTATTTTAAATTATTCTCTTATTAATTAAATATATATTATAACAACCCTAAAGAAAACCGACACCCTCATAAATTTTTCGACACCCCAATGTATTTTAAAATATCCCAATATGTCTTAAAATACACCCCATACGTGAAAACGGGCCCCGTATACCTTAAATATTATTAAAATTAATTAAAAATCAAGATTTTGGGTTTGTGTCACACCCCGATATTTCCACGTATTACCGGTGTGCCCGGTGGGGAGTATCGTGACGTAGTTGATATCATCATAGTCAAACAACACAATTTAAATGCACAGCGGAAGCAAAGGATAAATAAATTACAATCCGATTCAAAAGTAATATTTAATATTACAACGGAATGTAAGATGGATCCACAGGCGGATCTTAAAAAAGAAAGATAACATTTGTTCAACAGACTTTAGGCATCTAGAAATTGCAAGATTCCCTATTAACGCCCTGAGCTTCCAGCCAATTACGTACAGTACCTGTAACTTAATCTTTTTGGAAAAATACGTCAGTTTACACTGGTTTATACAATTAACTGACTCATTTTGAAAATGTTTTTAGAAAATTGATTTGAATGCACATGGCACAAAACTTTTTATAACTTGTGATAATTATTTATATATAAACTTGTAAAAGAATTACATGTTCGTTATACGTTCAGTAGCCCGGGTTGAATACCGGGTTAAAGATTAATAGACACACCATATGGTATAGTCCCGCGGCGAGTTATTCTCGTAACCGGCGGTTATACCTTATTATTTATATATGCACTGGCGGGTGTACGCCTACACCCCGTGCTAAGGTCGTGGCCATTTCATGAATGATGCCAAGGATATCCGGGACATGGTCATTAACCCCCCCCCCCCCAAAGGCTTTAAGCAAACACAACAATTTAAACGGGTCATCTCAATAAAGTAACCTTCATACGATTAAAAATTCAATGCCCGACTAAGCGGTATTTTATATACCGTACCCCAAGCCCGTATAAGGGAAAATAAGTTAAAAGTATTTACCTGAACTTAAAAATGCAATTTATACTCAGCCGTATATCCTAATCAGCAAGTGCAAGTACCTTTACTGGGGCTCTTAATCTGGAACGAAGGTTTTTAATTACCTATTAGATTCCTAATGGGTCTTAATTAAGCCTATGCTTAGACCGGTTAGTTTTAAAGGGGGATACGGTTCAAAACGCATGATTAAGCGAAGGCCGGATTAGAATGTGGTTTAGACCCGAAAAGCTTGTATACTTGTGTAATAAGGGTAAACTAAACACATTCTGGATTTTGAGATAAAAATGATAAGGTTTGACCCGTTTCGGCTAATTTATGCAAACTAGTTACATAAGCCGATCCGAACGCGAAAAGTGCGTAACGGGTAACCAAAAGAGTCATGAACAGGTTTCCTAAGTTAATATGCCTTTAATATGTTGTGATATCAGTAGGATACCTTCCATTATGCCCAAAGCGAATTTAAAACCAATTTATGCCCCGTAGGGGTATTTTGGTCATTTTAAAGGTTATAAGAGAGTTTAAATATAAATCTGAGTTTCAGGTCTGATATATTCAGTAAAAATACTTATTTTTATAAGTCATAACAGTAGGGTATGTCATATATGTGAAATTTACCTTTTATAACCAAACTATGCACCGTAGGGGCATTTTGGTAATTTCACATAAACTTTAAAGGTCAAAACAGGGAATCTGAGTTAAAAACTTTTCTTTACTGTTAAAATATAAAAATTTTCTTTAAACATCAGTAGGTATCAAGTCCCATATATTTAAAGTAGTTTTAATACATACTATGCGTTTACAACGCGTAAAAAGACGGTTTTAAGCGATTTCAGGGTTTTTAAAGAAAAGCTGATATTTTTATCATTCCAGAAGACTCAAAATATTTTATTTATTATATAAAATCAGTAGCAAAAGGTTTGGTATCAAAATATTATGTAAAACTCATTTTATAGGCCAAAAGGGCAAAACCGACAATTACCGAATCAAAGCTATAACCCTATGTTATGTTCAGCCTAAAAATAAATAAAAATCTTCAAAAATTCCAAAATATTATTTTACATCAGTAGGTAAAACGTTTGGTATAAAAAATTTGGTTTAGATAGGCTTTATGCTAATTACGCCGTTTAATTAATAAAAAACTTTCTAATTACGCTATTGAGCATAACTCTTAATCTAGACCTCAAACTGATGTCAAAATTTAGGGACATGTTTATAAATCAGTAATAAAAATTATTGTTCTCTCACATTTTCAAAATTCTTGTTTTAAGGTCAAATGGGCATATTGGTCAACATTTAGGCATATAACGGAAACATGCATATGAATTGGATAACTAATGAACCAAGTTGTATAATCACAGAGGGTTATACTAACATGTAACCTGGTCCTAATAAAGCTCTAAGGCATTTCTAAATCATGCTACATTGGGTCAGAACTGAAAGTCAAAGCAAAAGTCTAATTATGCGACTTTAGGTTCTGAACCAAGCTTAAACTGAAAATTGTCGGGTTGAACATGTTTAGACATGTTCTTACATTAATTACCAAGTTATATAAGTGATAAAACAGGTTCCATAGCTCCTACATTGTTAATTATGCGTTTATGCGAAAATTTGCTTTCTGTTGACTTTTTATAATTAATTTTGACCCGACAATTGGCTTAGTTAGAGTGGGAATTAGAGGGTGCCCTTTTAAGGGTTTATTACCCACATAATTACCAACTCATAGGTACTTTAAATTCGAGAATTGACTAGACCATTACTGATTAATCACTAAGTCAAACCTTAATTACGACGGTTTTGACTTTAGGCCATTAAACTAATAAAACGCGATTAAAAGAGGTTAAGGATACTTACAAGGGTCCAATGGACTGAATAGAGGTTCCAAAAATGTCTAGGATCCTCTTCAGAATTGAGAGAAAGCAGATTTGAAAAGAAAAGTGCAAATGTTCAAGTGGGTGTTCACTCCTATTTATAGTATTTTGAAAGGAACAAGATTGTGACAAGTGTTTCAAGGGTTTGAGAGATTGTTACAGGTGTTATACCACTTTTTAAGTCAGTGGGCAGCCCCTAGAGTGAATTATGTGTGAGTGGAAACCAGAAACCAACAGCAGATTTGAATAAAACTGATTTCAGCAACTTTGAAATATTACAGAACAGCCCCTGCACTTGTTATTTGCCATTTCTGACACATTTAAAGCCCGTTAACTTCATTTCAAGGCTCTACTATGATGCCTAAACATAGGGGACACGAAACATGCTCAAAAATATGTCGGATGTCGGTTCGTTTGGCCGTACGGTCACGTTGTTCGTCTAATTACGACGAAACACGAACGGATGCGAAAAACGACCCAAATTACGCGACGAATGGAATTTTATCACGCCGATCACTAAAATAAAATATTTTAGTAGTTACATAAATTTTTGGGTGTCCGGATATATTCAGAATGTGAGATATGCGCAAAAATGCAAACTTGTGCACTTTTTGACACTTTTAGTCCCTGCATGACTTAAAAGTTTATTTTTGCGCACGAAACACCTCTGAGCCTATTTCTAAGCTAGGTAAGGGATAATTAGGGTATGTTTAACTCATGGTCATATTCCGGAAGGTCTGTTACCATACGAATCGGCATACTTTTGCAGTTTGACGCAATTAGTCCTTTAATCACTCAAAGTGGCGCGAAATGTCGTTTAATGATATCCAAACCTTCCATGGCCCATAATGGTCATTCCCAAGCATATACTTAAATATTACTACGCTCTTGTTCGCTTAAATGGTCACCAAGAGGCGTAGATTCAAAAGTTGACGCTTTAGGTCCCTCTATTAAACATATTGACACTTTTAGTCCCTCTAACTTGCAAAGTTGCGCGTAACCTTACTTATAGGCATAAAAACCTTAGACGGCCAATAATTTTCATTCCATAGAGTATAATCAAATACCATGATGCTCCCGGTTTGTTAAAAAGTCACTCATAGGTAAGAATTAACATGTTGATGCTTTTAACCCTTCATTGTGCAAACTTTCAATTAATTCCGCAAACGGCTACACTCGATCGCCAAGTGGCTCATTTGTGAATATAAATATCGTCAGAGGTTATTTAGAACTTATTTTAGGTATGCTAACACTTCCAGTCCTTTCATAATCAAAGTTTTATATTTTTCAAAAAAATTAGTCCCTTAAATTCAATGTTTGACTTCATTAGGGTTTATTACACGTGTCGATACATCGTTGGACGTGATTTTACGAGGTGTTACAGTTTGAGGCGGGCCTCGTAAGCCACCCTTAACCCTTACGCGGGCCACGAGAGTTCAAAAATGTGGTGCAGCCAGGTGCTGACACGTGTCCGACTCGTGTTGAACCTACTAGCTGACCCGGATCAGCTACGCCGTTGACCATAGTTGACGCGGGCCACGTAGCCCTTTGTTATACTTTACGCGGGCCGTGTAAAAGTCAAAATCAGCCCCTATATAATGGGAGCTCGGGATATCAGTTTCAGTCGCTCAGTTTCTTTTCTTTCTTACGAATTTCCACATAGTAGAAGCTATACTCGGGTATAATACCCCCTAATTAACGAAGTTCTACTCCGTTGTAAGTATCATAACCCCTGGATACGTATTAGACACGCTGCCCGATTGATCTAGGGTTCCGTAACGGCTGTCGTCGTTCTGCCCGACGTAGTCGTTGGAATGCCGTCTCGGGGAGGGTATTACTAATGTTAAAATGGGTTATTATACTAACACGTGTGCATTTGTGTAATTTATAGATTATCACCAGGAAACCCTTACAGAAAATCTAAGACAGCAATGTGAGTTTATCCGCTTTTTGTTAACCTTTTTGTGAACTATTTTACAAAACCTTAAATGCTTAACAATGAGATTAAGCAGTGATTGAGTATTTGTAAGGATACAATTATCATGAGTATGTTGGGGTTTTGTATACAAAATTTGTTACCACCTGGTCAAGGAGTAACATTTCCACAAGTCGGGTCTGACAGTACCATGGATGTTAATTGATATGACTTGGAAACAAATATAATTGCGAGACAGCCCTCAATACTGTACAATGGTTTTATTAAACTTGATTAAACTGGGATTCACTCACCAGTATTTCCCACTGACAAAATGTTTTTAAACGCGTTTCAGGTAACAAAATGTGAAAGCCAAATAGAAGCCAGCTGGACAGCACTGAAGGCTCGGAAAAGTGGCAATAAAGTTACCTAAAATAAAATAGATGTTTTTATTAAATAAAATAGGATTTATTCCTATGAAAATGTGTGTACTGCAAACTTGGGTTTTATCCCATGTGTTTAATATTATGAAAATGTGGTATTTTACTCTGATTAAATATTTCCTAACTACGGTCCTGATGAAAATTCCGATGCCAAATTAGACAATACGCGATACCACTGAAACTGGCTCGCGGCCGCCCGTTCCCGAGGAGATAGGGATCGGGGGCTGCGACAGAAGGTGGTATCAGAGCTAAGCCACTGATTCAGCCACAGAAGCGTTCTGCTGACATCAAAATTCGAATTGTTAGGAAATAAATCATGGGAATACGTGCATAATTGTATTTCTTGTTATGTGTTATTTGACTATTTGTTAGTTTACAATGTGAGCGACCAAGGACCATCTGACGCGTACCGTCAATTGTCTGGTTCGCCTATAAGCGAAGGTGCCTCTTCTCAGCCTGCCCTCTTGGGGTACTCTGCTGATACGGAAGAATGAATATTCGTGTTTAAATCTCAGTCCGAGGAGCCATTCCCTCAGAAAAAGAGAGGATGGTTCAGTCTAGGGGCACATGAGCGTAGGAAGCGTATGAAAAAGTTACAAGACCAGAGAGTACTAGCCGCAGCCAAAAGAGAAACCGATGCCTATGCCCAGGATATGCTTAATAGGGGTATAGCCAATATCCACATCCTAGCAACCACTGCAGCTGACCCTAACCTGGAACAAATGTTAGCACCCCAACCACAACCACCAATTCCTGAGTAACCAATGGAGATAGAAAACCCTGAAAATCAAGTAGAAATGCATGATTTCAATCCGGAAGAAATACCTAGGGTACCAGCCCCAAATCCCTTAGACCCAAATTACGATCCGTGGTGGGATGACGTTAGAGACTATGTGCAACGCTACCCGATACATGAAGACACACCCATGCCGAACCTAGGAGCCTACCCAGGTTTGGACCCTCTAGATCCCTATTACAATCATGATGTATACATTAGGGAGATTTTAGAGAATCCTTACCAATTCCAGGCACCTACACCTCCATACCAGGAACCCGCACCCCAGATTCCGAACCCAGTCCTAGAACCTGCACCCCCAATGAGTGCAGAAAACGTACAAGAACTTAGGAAATTTGGTGAGGAAATTTTAGAGAGTAGTGAAAGAATGAGACAGGTGGGAGAGCGACTCGTCTGGAAATACGACGAGCGCAATATGGATTTCTGGATGAATCCATATCCATGAATGTGATGGTAGAAACGGTAGTAATAATAATAATAATAATAATATGTGTGTATGTGTATAAAAAAAAACAACTACGAATGCCTATTATTAGTAGTGTAACTTTAAATTTCGGTCGGTATTGTAATTTTAATTTCAATTTCAGTACTGGTGTGTAATAGATGCATATTATATGAATAGAGTAAAGTCGCAATGATCGACGCTTTTGACCAAAATGCGTGTCATGTATTTGGCTATATTAAATATTATTTTGTGATATTAATACATGGTAAATGTTTAAAATTCAGATGGCCGACGAAGGAAATCAAGAAAATCTGAATAACGATAACCAGAGTAACATTAACTTGGTTAATGAAAATCCGAGCATCAATAACAATGGAAACCAAGTGGATAATAGTGTTATCCAACACATAGTGGCACTAGGAATTATAGATGCAATGCCATATATTCTTCAAACTGTTAAGGATGCGGAAAATAAAAGTAAACATAGCAGTAAGGGACCAACTGAACCAGAAAACAGTGTAAACAATGGACCCGTACTTCAAGTGCCTATTCCCAAAAGAAGAAGAACCATGCCTTATGGTTGTTCTTATAAAGAATTCTGGTCCTGCAAACCAATAGAATTCTCGGGTAATGAAGGACCCATTGCAGCTCTACGCTGGATAGAAAAGATTGAGTCTGTTTTAAAAATAAGCAAGTGTGCTGAAGAAGACAAAATAATGTTTGCTTCTAATCTATTTAAAAACTCAGCCTTAGAATGGTGGAACACTATCCTCCAGTCAAGAGGAAGTGATAGGATTTACAACATGGAGTGGGAGGAATTTAAGAATATGGTAGAAAGGAAATTCTGCCCTCCCAATGCAAAGGAACAGATAGCGAATAAGTTTCTTAACCTAAGGATGACCGGGGTAGATTGTAAGGGTTATACTACCACATTCTTTGAATATGCTAGAATAGTACCAACCCTTGCATCACCTGAACCGGTATTAATCTCCCGTTATATCTGGGGATTAATTGGAGAGATTAGACATGTAGTCAAGGCAGCTAGACCCCAAACTATAGAAGAAGCTGTAGAACTAGCCAATACCTTGACTGATGAATTAATCCGTACTAGAGAAGAAGACCAGAGGAGAAACCTAGCTCAAAGAATTACCCAAGAATTTCGTTCTGGGAATTCCAACCGTAGGAATATAGGTTCTACCTCTGCACCATTCTGCAAAGCTTGTAAGAAGAAGCATTCGGGAAAATGCTTCGCTCACTGCAACTTCGGTAAGTTACCAGGACACAAGGAAGAAGATTGCAGGAGAAAATCCAGTAATGGATTATGGTTCAATTGTGGAGAAAAAAGTCATATCAAGCTTAACTGTCCAAAACTAGCTCTAGTCGCGAACAACAAGAACACTAAAAATGCTAGAGCATTTGTGCTAACAGCAGATGAAGCCAAAATGATTCTGGACGTCATAGCCGGTACGTTTTTAGTTAATGATATATTTGCTAAAGTATTATTTGACTCTGGTGCAAACCAAAGTTTTATTAATACTTCATTTTGCAAACTTCTTAATCAATCATTAACTAAACTTCCACAAGAATGTCTAGTAGAGACCGCAAATGGAGAAACGATTAGGATTTCTGAAATCTTGCAGGAAGCAAGAATAGAAATTTTAAACCAAAAGTATATTGCGAACTTGTACCCAATGAATCTGACAGGATTTGATATCGTATTAGGAATGGATAGGTTAATAGCCAATAAAGCTAATATTTTATGTGATCAAAAGTCAATTCAAGTAAATTCACCAAAGGGTGAAAAGATCACAATTATAGGTGATAAACCATCTAGATCCACTAAATTCATCTCTGTGATGAAAACTGCAAGTTATATAAGAAAATGATCTATAGTGTATTTGATTTCTACAATCACTAACACTAAAGGAAAAGACCTAAAAGATATTCCAGTAGTATCTCAGTTTTCAGATATATTTCCGAAAGAATTACCAGGACTACCGCCGGACAGAGAAGTTGAATTCAGAATCCACCTACTACCAGGAACAGCACCGATTGCCAAAGCACCTTACCGTTTGGCACCCGCAGAAATGCAGGAACTAAAGAAACAATTAGACGAATTGTTGGAGAAAGGATTTATACAGCCAAGCTCGTCGCCATGGGGAGCACCAATTTTATTCGTTAAAAAGAAGGACGGATCAATGCGTATGTGCATTGACTACCGTGAATTGAACAAGGTCACAATTAAGAATCGATATCCATTACCAAGAATCGATGATCTATTTGATCAATTGCAAGGAGCTTGATTTTTCTCAAAAATCGATTTAAGGTCAGGATATCATCAATTAAAGGTACAGGAAGAGGACATTCCTAAAATCGCATTTAGAACAAGGTATGGTCATTATGAATTTACTGTCATGCCATTTGGTTTAACCAATGCCCCAGCCGCATTTATGGACATGATGAACCAAATATGCAAGCCATATTTGGATAAATTCATAATTGTTTTTATTGATGATATTCTCATTTACTCTAAAAGTAAAGAGGAACATGCAAAGCATTTGCACGCACTATTAAGAAAGGAAAAGCTTTACGCTAAATTTTCAAAGTACGAGTTTTGGTTAGAGCAGGTACAGTTTCTTGGACACTTAGTTAACCATGAAGGAATTCATGTAGATCCATCCAAGATCGAAGCGATTACCAAATGGAAGACCCCTGAATCACCAACCGAGATTAGAAGTTTCTTAGGATTGGCTGGTTATTATAGAAGATTTATTCAAGATTTTTCTAGAATAGCCATTCCTTTAACTAAGTTAACATGTAAATCCATTAAGTTTGAATGGGGACCAAAACAAGAATAAGCATTTAGAATTCTTAAGCAAAGACTAACCCATGCACCCATACTAGCATTACCAGAAGGAACTGAAGACTTTGTAGTCTATTGTGACGCTTCCAAACTAGGTTATGGATGTGTGTTGATGCAACGTCAAAAGGTTATAGCTTACGCATCCAGACAACTTAAGAATCATGAAGAGAATTATTCAACCCATGATCTAGAATTAGGAGCTATAATTTTTGCCCTTAAAATTTGGAGACATTATCTTTATGGTAGTAAGTTTACCGTATTCACTGATCATAAAAGTTTAAGATATGTTTTTGGACAAAAATAAATGAATATGAGACAAAGACGCTGGATGGAGATGCTTAGTGATTATGATTGTGATATTCAGTATCATGAAGGAAAAGCAAATGTAGTGGCTGATGCTTTAAGCCGAAAGTATCACGAAAAGCCAAAAAGGGTACGTTCTCTTAAATTAAATCTACAAGTAGATTTAAATGATCAAATTAGAAAAACACAAGAATCAGTAATCAAGGATGATACTGAAATACTAAAAGGTATGATTAAGGAATTAGAACAAGGAACATATGGAATTTGGAGATTCCATAAAAAGAGAATATGGATACCTAAATTAGGAAACCTGCGTCATCGTATATTAGAAGAAGCCCATAAGTCTAAATATACAATGCATCCTGGAAATGATAAAATATACCAGGATTTAAGAAAAAATTTCTGGTGGATAGGAATGAAAAAGGACGTAGCAACCTATGTTTCTAAATGTTTAACTTGTTCACAAGTTAAAGCTGGACATCAGAAACCCTCAGGTTTGTTACAACAGTTAGAAATGCCAGTGTGGAAATAGGAATTGATAACAATGGATTTTGTTACTAAATTACCCAAAACAAAGAAAGGTAATGATACAATCTGGGTGATTGTAGATAGACTAACTAAGTCAGCTCATTTCCTACCAATGAAAGAAACTTTCAGTATGGAACAACTAGCTAAATTATATGTAAATGAAATAGTTTCATTACATGGAATACCTTTATCAATTGTTTCTGATAGAGACAGTCGTTTTACCTCTCATTTTTGGTCAAGTTTCTAAAAGGCAATGGGAACCAAGTTGAATCTGAGCACACCTTATCATCCTCAAACAGACGGACAAAGCGAAAGGACAATTCAGACAATGGAAGACATGCTCAGAGCTTGTGTAATTGATTTCGGAGGTAATTGGGACGATCATTTACTTTTAATAGAATTCTCTTATAATAACAGTTATCACACAAGTATCAATGTTGCACCATTCGAAGCACTTTACGGACGAAAGTGCCGAACCCCAGTCTGTTGGGCAGAAATTGGGGAAAAACAACTATCTGGACCTCAGATAGTGCAAGAAACAACTGACAAAATCATTCAAGTCCAGGAACGACTGAAAGCAGCACGAGATCGACAGAAGAGCTATGCCGATAACCGACGCAAGCCGTTGGAATTTCAAGTAGGAGATAAAGTATTATTAAAAGTCTCTCCTTGGAAAGGAGTGGTAAGATTCATCAAAAGAGGAAAGCTAAGTCCCAGGTATATTGGACCTTTTGAGATTATTAGAAGAATAGGACCTGTAGCTTATCAGCTACAACTGCCAGAGGAAATGGCAGGAATACATGATGTGTTTCATGTATCTAATCTCAAGAAATGCTTAGCTGATGAATCACTTATGGTACCTCTAAAGGATATAGAAGTAAATGAACAACTCAAGTTTGTAGAAAGGCCTTTGCAAATTGAAGACATGAAAGTCAAGAACCTCAAGCACAAGAGACTAGTTCTGGTCAAAGTGAAGTGGGACTCCAAAAGAGGACCAGAGTATACATGGGAGTTTGAATCAGAAATGCAAAGAAAATATTCACACTTGTTCCAATAGATCTCGAGGACGAGCTATAAAACAAGGTGGGGAGGATATAACAACCCTAAAGAAAACCGACACCCTCATAAATTTTCCGACACCCCAATGTATTTTAAAATATCCCAATATGTCTTAAAATACACCCCATACATGAAAACGGGCCCCGAATACCTTAAATATTATTAAAATTAATTAAAAATCAAGATTTTGGGTTTGAGGCGGGCCGTGTAAGCCACCCTTAACCCTTACGCGGGCCGCGAGAGTTCAAAAATGTGGCGCAGCCCGGTGCTGACACGTGTCCGACTCGTGTTGAACCTACTAGCTGACGCGGATCAGCTACGCCGTTGACCATAGTTGACGCAGGCCGCGTAGCCCTTTGTTATACTTTACGCGGGCCGCGTAAAAGTCAAAATCAGCCCCTATATAATGGGAGCTCGAGATATTAGTTTCAATCGCTCAGTTTCTTTTCTTTCTTACGAATTTCCACATAGTAGAAGCTATACTCGGGTATAATACCCCCTAATTAACGAAGTTCTGCTCCGTTGTAAGTATCATAACCCATGGATACGTATTAGATACGCTGCCCGATTGATCTAGGGTTTCGTAACGGCTGTCGTGGTTCTGCCCGACGTAGTCGTTGGAATGCCGTCTCAGGGAGGGTATTACTAATGTTAAAATGGGTTATTATACTAACACGTGTGCATTTGTGTAATTTATAGATTATCACCAGGAAACACTTACAGAAAATCTAAGACAACAATGTGAGTTTATCTGCTTTTTGTTAACCTTTTTGTGAACTATTTTACAAAACCTTAAATGCTTAACAATGAGATTAAGCAGTGATTGAGTATTTGTAAGGATACAATTATCATGAGTATTTTGGGGTTTTGTATACAAAATTTGTTACCACCTGGTCAAGGAGTAACATTTCCACAAGTCGGGTCTGACAGTACCATGGATGTTAATTGATATGACTTGGAAACAAATATAATTGCGAGACCGCCCTAAATACTGTACAATGGTTTTATTAAACTTGATTAAACTGGGATTCACTCACCAGTATTTCCCACTGACAAAATGTTTTTAAACGCGTTTCAGGTAACAAAATGTGAAAGCCAAATAGAAGCCAGCTGGACAGCACTAAGGGCTTGGAAAAGTGGCAATAAGGTTACCTAAAATAAAATAGATGTTTTTATTAAATAAAATAGGATTTATTCCTATGAAAATGTTTGTACTGCAAACTTGGGTTTTATCCCATGTGTTTAATATTATGAAAATGTGGTATTTTACTCTGATTAAATATTTCCTAACTACGGTCCTGGTGAAAATTCCGCTGCCAAATTAATTAAATAAAATAGGATTTATTCCTATGAAAATGTGTGTACTGCAAACTTGGGTTTTATCCCATGTGTTTAATATTATGAAAATGTGGTATTTTACTCTGATTAAATATTTCCTAACTACGGTCCTGATGAAAATTCCGCTGCCAAATTAGACAATACGCGATACCACCGAAACTGGCTCGCGGCCGCCGGTTCCTGAGGAGATAGGGATCGTGGGCTGCGACATATATATATCACCATAAGCAAACCAGAGCTCTTGAGAATCAGGCATTTTGCATCAATGGAGTTCGAGCGTGGGTATCGACCCTATTACTCGAAGTTCGCGACATATTTTTAGAGCTTCACATCTAATATGTCCATATATGCCCACCTGAAATTAAAATACTAAAAAATATAACGTTAATTAGAAAAAAAAAGAAACTGTATAAGTTCTAAAATAGTAAACTGTAAATGAACAAAAAAATACTGGTGTAACTAGTAGATTTTATGTTAAATAAGAAATTTAATAAAAAGATGAAAATAAAAAAATGAAATAGATTTTATGTTAGTTAAGAGATATAATAAAAAGATAAAAAAATAAATAGGTTTTGTAAAATTGATTTAAACTTAAATAAAATTAGGTGTTAGTACCCAAAGGTATTACATTGATAAAATTAAAAAATGGAAGGGTATTTTAGTTATTATATTGATAAAATTAACTAATTTTGATGTTAGTACCCAAATGTGTTACAAAATTGAAACCACAAAACCTAAACCTGTTAAAAAAAAGTTAGTACCCAAAGGTGAAACTAGCTATAAACCATAGGGTCCATCTGTGTAATTAACTCTATTATATTTGTATAATTGTTAAAATATGTATTATTGTTAAAATACTATTAATATTTTTATTGTTAATTACTTAACTATTTTTTAGCGTTTCATGTCTTTAATTGATCTGAAGAATTGGGTACAAGCAACGGGAAAGAAGAATGGTTACGTTATTGTTACCCGTTATCGAAAAATATTGGTGGTAGTATGGGGATGGTATGGCTTGTGTGCAACCGTGGTGGTGAGCACCGTAGTAAAGCAACAGTTAGAAAAGTTGGCAGCAAAATAATTGGTTGCCCGTTTTCACTACCCGCTGTGCGGGACGTGACGAATGACACGTGGGAGTTGGTAGTGGACAACTCGAAACTTAACTAGTCGTTGATATAAAATATTTTTATTAGTTAGTCGACGTCGTCCGTAACTAGCGTATGTCCGTATCGAGCGTCGAAACTTAACTAGTCATTGATATATAATATTTTTATTAGTTAGTCAACGTCGTGCATAACGAGCGTATGTCCGTATCGAGCGTCAAAACATAACTAGTCGTTAATATATAATATTTTTATTACTTAGTCGACGTCGAATCCGTAACGAGTCCAAAATACATAATATTATTTATTTTTATTCGATGTTGTCCGTAACGAGCATACGTCCGTAACGCGCGTCGAAACCGTAACGAGTCAAAAATATATAATATTTTTATTTTTTAGCCGATGTCGTCCGTAACGAGCGTACGTCCGTAACGCGCGTCGAATCCGTAACGAGTCTAAAATATATAATATTTTTATTTTTAATCGATGTCGTCTGTAACACGCGTTGAAACCATAACGAGTCAAAAATATGTAATATTTTTATTATTTAGTTGGTGTCGTCCATAAACGAGCATACGTCTGTAACGCGCTTCGAAATCGTAACGAGTCCATAATATATTATATTTTGATTTTTAGTCGATGTCGTCCGTAACGAGCGTAAATATATAATATTTTTATTTTATCGTTGATGTCTGATTATTATTTACTGACTGGTCTCCTTTTGTGCAGATATCTTCACTAGGGATGGGCATTTGGTATCAAATACCGATCCCGATCCCGTCCCGTACCGATCCTGAAAATGCCATACGCGATTTTTTTTTGGTACCGGAAACGGTATCCGCTTTTTGGCATTTTCGGGTTCAGTACCGGTAAAATACCGAATTTTACCTTCAAATACCGCTACCGTACCGATACCATACCGATACCGTACCGACATATTTCGGTATCGGTACCCAATTTTGGCGAAATTCGAGATCGGGACGGGATCGGGATTTGCTCATCTGTAACACCCCGAAAATACAAATTCTTATAATACAATAACGTTGGGAATAAATGAGAAAAATAAACTGACTAGGAATTACAATAACCTAGTTAGAAAATGAGTTATGAGTAGTTAAAGAGTTAAAACAAATAAGGAATGAAAGTTGGAGGGCCAAAAGTGTCTAAATGAAAACTAATATTAATAAAACAAAATAAATTAAACTCAAACACACTTGTTTGTGTGTTGTTGAGATCGACGAGAGCAGGGGGCGATCCCCAGCTCCCCTAAAACCCTAGTTTCTACTAAAACCTCCAAATTGAAGGATCAAATCAAGTTCGAAACGAAAATCGAGCATAGATTACTGATCCCCATTGCAAGAAGATCAGAAGGTATGTAAAATTTGGTAAAAATTCTCTACTTGAAAGTTTCATGAATTTAGGGAATTTGAAATTTGTGGATGCACGTGTGATATATATAGATGAAATAGAAACATTGAAATGTCTAGGAGTAAACCCTAGACAAATACATGTTGAAATCATACTTAGTTCTAGCAAAATCCATGAAACACCATTGTAGGTGGTTAGGGGGTGGAGTAAAACTTGATAAACCCTAGGAATTGGGGGTTATTCTAGTGAAATTTGACATGTATGAAGTGATTTCGGAATTCTAGAGATTTTTATTTATGTTAGATGGTTTGATTGATGAAAAATTAGGGCTACATGACAAGTTATGAACTTGTTAATACATTAAGTAAATTGCTGCCCTTAAAGTGTTTGTACAATTCTCTCAAAGAAGACTTAAAACTGAAAATTTAAAGTTAAACCGCGTAATTGTGATGTTTCGGCAAATTATGCGATCTATGATTAAAAAGGAGTTCTAAACATGCTATGGTTGAACTCTATAGGAAAAGATACCAGAGCGTCGAGCGGACAAGCCGGTGGTGACTTGCGTTTGAAGGGCGTGCATTGAAGGTATGTAACTTGACCCGTTACATTAAGTGAATTGTTATCAAATTACGTATGGTTATATTGTAGCTTAGAAGTTGCGTTGATTGTAGCGACCATGTTCGTTACTTAAATCCGTAGGTTAAGAATTGGTTAGAAGTCGTTTGGTAGTCATCATAACGGAGGATTCTGTAGATGAGCCAAACAGGTCGAATAATGGTGTACATTGTAGTGTTAGTGTTTTAAAAAAATAGCGATGGCGATAACGATCACAAGAGCATGAAGCCATAAGTTTGGTGATGAAGTCCCAGTGATAATAAGCCCTGGAAGTTGGGTAACAAGCGCCTTATGTTTACTATTACAAAGGTAGCAAAATAAGGATAACTATAATGGGTCAAATAATTACATAGTGAAATCTTGTCGTCCGGTCTGTAAAATAAACTTTTGGTATGGAAATCATTATAGTTACGTCGGTATTGAATTTACAGACGCATAGGAAAAGAATCACCTAAAACGGACTCACGAGTCAAAAGTTATGATAGTTTTAAGTTATAATTGAAAGTTAGTGATGCTGAACTGATATTCAGCAATTCAGCAATAACCTTCTGTCAAAAATGGTCCCTGGCGCTACGCCACGGGTGAGAACAAAACCCGTCGCGCGACGCGACGGGTGGTGGCGCTACGCGACCACCTTGGGTGGCCCTCGTCGCGCGGCGCGACTGCCCAGGATGGTTAGATTTTTTTTGTTTTTGCGTATTTTTGAGTTTGAAACTTAATCAGACTTATATTTAAAGTGTGAAAATTAATCTTTTGTGTTGTTTTGACCCTAGGTGACGATGGACCTAATCCGGATGGCGATCAAGCATCTTAACAAGAACCGAACACGATATTTTGAAGCTTCCGCGATTATTTAATATTTTCAAGTTAATGACTATGTAATTAACACTTAAACACTTGTTCTTTTGTCTTGGAACTCTTAAACTAGTAGTACACATCCTAGATGTTATCTTGGCTAAACTTTTCCTCATTTTGATATAAAATCCAAGGTTTTTGGTATATTAAGGCTTTGTTTATAATAAAATATTATGAAAACGATTAGAGTGTTACAAGTTGGTAATCAGAGCTTAAGGTTGTCAACAAAGTGTTCGGTTCAAGCTTGATTGATCGTGCGGTAAGAATTAATTATTTATGTTAGTAGATTATATTTTATGTAAGAAACAAGATGTAAATCGATGTGCATGGGAAGAGCGTGTTAACGCACTCAAACCCGGAAAGTGCACTAAAGGCGAACGGTTAAAGCAAGTTACGAACTTGGCTAAACCAAAGCGAATAAAGCCATGTTATAAATGAAATGTTTAACATTTAATGTAAACATTTCAGTTTTAAGATGGCGGATAAAGGTAACGATGATGCAGTGCAGAGAGTCACCGAGCTAACAAGAGAAGTGATTGCCGAGGAGGTTGGAAAGGCAATCGAAAATAGTTTGTCTGGTTTCATCGATAAGATCCAGAACACAGTACTATCAGTGGTTGAGGAAAGAATCAAGAAACTGGAGGATAATACCAATTTAGCAATGGAAAAGTCCGGAGGACGAAAGCCTTGTACATACAAGGAGTTCATGGCGTGCAAACCGCCAGTCTATAATGGGGAGGTTGACCCAATCGTATGCCAGCGATGGCTAAGCGATATTGAAGGAGTATTCGAGAGGACCATTGTGATGAAGATGACTACGTAGCTTATGGTACAGGTCAATTAAGGGGTCAAGCGAAAGACTGGTGGGATAACAAAAAGAGAGAGATTGGCAGCGAAGCGGCTAAGGTCATGACATGGGAGGAGTTTAAGACACCGTTTCTTAAACATCATAGCCCCAAGGCGGTCGTTAATAGAATCAAGGAAAAGTTCATGCAACTTAGGCACAAGGGCGAGACCATAGACAAGATTACGGCAACGTTTATGGATAAGATGAAGTTTTGCAATGAACTAGTGACGAATGAAGAACAAAAGATATACTACTACTATAACATATTGAGCGCCGAGTATAGGGAGTTTATGACTCCTTCAAAATACGAGACCCTTACCGAGATCATAAATGTTGCTCGGGAACAAGAGATTGAACTGAAAAAGCAGGTTGAACGGGGCGAACGAAGAGCACATGATGTTAATCCAAGCCCTACCAAGAAAGCGCGGACAAACGAAACAGTAAAGAAATCGGATGCAAAAGGCGGGTCGCCAAGTTGCAAAATCTGCGGAAAGGGTCATAAGGGCGAGTGTCGCTTCAAGGACAAACCGTGCCCCATATGTGGTAAAACGGGGCACACGGCGTCTCTATGCCCGGGTAAAGTCTCAGTTTGCTACAAATGTTATCAGCCCAGCCACAAAAAGTCCGAATGCCCAGACTTAGTTGGAAAGAGAGATGTTAAAGAATCTCCAGCAGAAGCTCCAAAGGCGAAGGCTAGGTCCTTCCAACTTACCGCGGTTGAAGCGAAAACAAAACCCGATGTGGCCTCAGGTACATTCACAATAAACTCAATTCCCGCACGTGTATTGACGTGTGCGTATATATACATAATTTTTGCAATGAATTACACACGATTGGGTTTTAAATTTATAAAAGTGATTATTACTTTTACATCAAAACACACACGAAAGAGGCAAGTGTACCCCGTCATATATGTAATAAAGTATCGGTAAGAACCAAGTATCGATCCAAGGAAATGGGCGGAGAATTAGTACTAGACCTTTGTCACTAAACTACCGGTAAAAACATAGGTTTGGTTGATTTAAACTAAACTAAAGTAAACATAACCAAATACATAATAAAAACATAATAGTAAGTAGATAAAAAGCCTTGCTAAATACACAACCACAGCATGTCAACTAAGTCAGTTTTTGGCACTAGAAGCATTCGGTCAATTTTCCAATTTAAGACAATTAGTATCCCTTTCGGGAATCCTAACATGACAATCATTCGGAAAGCTAAAACGATAAACAAACTTTAACCACCTAAAATTGTTCTTTAACGTGCAATTGATAAATGTCTATGAAAATCTCTTAAAAATAAGTTAGTCAGCCGTTAGGATTATTCTAACCTCACTTAAACAAGGAAAGCGACACCGATAAACACAATGCAACCACCGAGATAAGCATAATCTAGATTAAATCACAACCGAGTTCATTTTACAAATCTTACACAATAATTCACTAAGATAGCAATTTTGGCCTAAACTACTAACTAAGCTAACAAATCATGGCAAGAATTTATAACGACACCATCTAACCCGTTTAGGCCCTTACGTGACGGCAAGCTCTCTTGATTAACAATAATTACATTTTATTAAATCACTAACCATTTCTAGTATCATGATGCATACATTTAAAACAAGTTAAACTAGTTAACCAAATTCAAAGTTTACTAATACAAGATTAATTAAGCTTCATTTTTCAACTATCTTAACTAACCAAGCACCAATCATCCAACATAATTACTTATAATCAAGAGTTCAATATCAATAACAAGGTTGCAAACTAATCATCAAAGATTAACATAGAAAATACTTCAAATGTCATTACAAACAAAGTTTAACAAACTAATGGTTATAATCTAGCAAGGGATTGTTGTGTTTTTGCCCAAAGGCTACAATAATACATAAATCATAATCTAAGTACTTGAAAGATTAACAAAAACTTGGAAAGATTAGAAAATCAAACCATAAACAAGTACTAGACTAAGGATCCGGGTAGTAATCGAGCTAAACGAGACAATGTGGCTTGAATCCGGGTGAAAGCTAATGCCTCCGGAGCCTGAAAATCGCCTGCTAAGCTCTCCAAAAATCCAGAAAATCGAGCAGAATGTTTCTGCTGTGTTTTTATACTTTTTGCTGTTGCACGGTCGTTCTCCCTGTGGAACGACCGTTCACTTTATTCAATAATTGGACATGGGTCACCATACCGCATACGTCATCGGATCGTTGACCAGATCTGAAATGGAACGACCGTTCTTTGTGTGGAACGGTCATTCAGTTCCGGGCTTCATGTTGCACGCCAAGTCGCACCTACCGTTCAGTTCCGAGACTCTGTTGATTCACCGGAGACGCACGGTCGTTCTTCAGATAGAACGACCGTTCTTCACCAAGTCGCTTGTTTCCCTGGAACGCCCAGCCGCACTGATCGTTCATTGCCGAGATGATCAGCGTTGTCGGAGATGCACGACCGTGCATCAGGTGGAACGGTCGTTCCACAGGCCCAGTTCAGAATTCTTAACAGAAAGTCCGCAGCTTTGTCGTTTTGTCCGGAAAGTCCTCGTTTTTGCTATCATCTTGTCTGGAATGCAGTTTTAGGCCTGTAAACACAAATGTAGATAAATAAGTATCCGAATGACGGTTTTACGGCAAAAAACGCATAAAATAGGGGTAAAACGGGGGACTAAAATATGTGTAAATTAGAGTGTATCAAATCTCCCCACACTTAAACCTTGCTTGTCCTCAAGCAAGCTAAACTAAAAAGCAATAAAAGACATAAACAAACAAGAACGATAATTTACACACTATTTTATTGAAAACTAATATATAAACGGTTAGCCGGTTTGTCGAAAGACAACATCAAAAGATTCAAACCCAACAAGCATATGCAAGTTTAAAAAGCGACAACCAAAAAGCCGAGACTAAACATTTAATTGACTCACATGTTAATCTTCACCCAACTCACAATGTTCACACACACTCGGTTTTATTTATGAATCATACATAAAATGTGTATGCGTAAACACTCAACGCCTAGTCAATGAAATGTGCAATATCATAAGCTTGTCATAAGATCTCGTCTCCACCAACTAACATGCAAATAAGTGTAAATCAAGAGGTCTTTACGGGTTGTAACGTTAGGCTTGGGCGAAGGGTGTAGAAGTGGACATTTAAAATGGAAAAAACGGTTAAAACTCGGTAGTAGCGTTTAACTAGCAATAAACAATACAACTTTACATACAAACGCCTTAAAAAGGCGACTAAAGCGCAATCGAGCTAATCAACAAGATTTTTAACATTTAAGCATTCAAAATTGCTCGATTTCTATCAACTTCACCCTATTTTAGGGTGTTTTTTTTTTTTTTTTTTTTTTTTTTTTTAAACTATACAATGAAATATAAACACTAACAAGCTAGTTAAACTATTATTTTAACCGAGTTTCAACACTAAAAAGGTTTAAAAACATAAAAAGGCTAAATTTGGTTAAGTAGGCGATATTGTGGGTAAACAAAGGTGAACGGGAAGGCTCGACATGGTTAATCCTAAAGGGTAATATAAGGTGAACGGGAAGCACAACACAAAGAACAAGGTACACAACAAAGGGTTAATCTAAGTGCCTCTATCACGTTTACACAAATCCGCACGTTCATGGTCTTAACAAGCATACTAGTGACAAGTTCTAAATTGCACAAAACATCCGGCTCACTCCTATATCCGAAATGAACAAATATATAACAATCTAAGCTCAAATATGCTCACGTAACGGAAGGAATGGGTAAAAGTGTGAAAACTATCATGTAAGTCTTTCTTTGTTTGTCACGCTTTCCGGTTTCCTTTTTCAAAAAATATTTTGCTTGTCGAGTTTTTATCCAGTCCGATGCTTTCTAAAACATAACCAACCGGTTTATTTACCAACATATACACAAAACACAAGTATTTTTAAATGATTTTTCTGATTTTCTGTTTTTTTTTTTTTTATAAATAAATGAGGACAAACAAAGCTAAGTTAACAAAGTTAACCCCCTCCCCACACTTGAACTTCGCATTGTCCCCAATGCGAGACCCGAAATATAGAGAAAGGGATAAAAATACTCCCCTCAAGATGATGTTGGTGCCACGAGACTTCCGAAGCTCTAACTGGTACGTGCTCCGGTCCAAGATCTGATAGATAAAATTTGCAAGTATGTCGTGTACACCCAAAATATAACAGAAAAAGAAAAACCAAACAACCATAATGTACATAAATGCTAACATCCAAACAAAACAGAAAGGAAATTGTTTGAAAATACATATCCGGGGTGTTTTAAATACTAAGTCAAAATAAACACCCAAATAAAAGTAAAGTACTGAAACATAAAACACCACCAAGTGCTACCACTACCGCAAACTACTCATCATCATCATCGTCATCATGCCTCTTGCCAGATGGGCCCTGATCGCCATAGCCAGGGGGGTTCCACGGTGGGAACTCCGGCGGGTGCTGAAAATAGTTGGGGTATGCGTGATGCATCTCCCCGAACAAGTAAGAAAAACCCGCGGACACCCCCTGGTATAGAGTATCCTGGCGCTGCTCTAGTCGGTCATGTGTGGCCCGAAGCTCTGCCTGACTGGCTCTAATCTCGTCCTGGCTGGATCTGATCTGGTCAAAGTATGTACCATGCTGCTCCTGCGTGACACGCATGTCCTGGAACTGCTGGTAGAAAGTAGGCCAATCTTCATGCTGATGAAATGCATGATGCTGCGGCGAGTGTGGTGGTGTCGGTGGCTGTGGCTCGTGCTGCTCTCCCATCTCTTCGTCTTCATCCTCATGTTCCTCCTCAGCTGGAGGTAACCGGTCCCATATCTCTCCATTCAAACCCCTCAACCTATCTCTCCCATCCAACTCAGCAATAACCCCCATAAACTTCAAAGACCGGATATCAACATGCACCCCCTCAGTGATCAAAGTGAGACCCCTAAGCACCCCCGGCGTCATATATCGCTCATTGTACGCGATCTCGGTCACGTACTGACCGCCGTGGATCTCACTATTGTGGGTCCGCCCTGAACACTTGACAAAGTACTCAGCCATTCGCGCGGCGAGGTTGATCGGTGCTTTGTCAACCAACGCATAAAGAAAGAGCAAATCAGGTGTTGGACAGTTACCTTGACTGTCCATGCGTCCGCAAATAGAATGGCTGAAAACATGGTGCATCACTCGCACCAGAGGGTCTCGGAGTCGCGAAGCTTTAGACATCCGTGGGTTGTAGGGGCCTCCAATAGCGTTACGTGCCCAGAATGCCTCTCGCGATGCATCATTAGGGAAGTTGAACCGATAGTTGAAGATGTCGGGATCATCCATGTCCTCCCGCGTATAAATCCCAAACCTCCGTCCCAAACGACCCACCGACCATGTATGCCATCGCCCACACAACCTGAAGGTGACCCGATTCCTGTAGCGGAAATCAGGTTCTGTATGTGCAACCGGCTTTTCATACTGATACGAGGCGAAGAATTCAATAGTCAACTCCTGGTACACGGGTCGGTTGCAACCGACCAGGTTTGCTAGCGCGGGAGTCATCATTTCATCAAGTCGATCATATTGATTTAATTCCCTCATGACCTCCCAGTCCAACCATCGGGGTTCGCCAAATTGTTCCCGTCTCGCCCACATTTCATCGCGCTTCGCGATGCATAACGCTTCTTTCTCGATGTTGGGGTCAAATTGCAGGAAAGGGTGATCCATCTGTAATGGGGAATGTTGTTAGGAAGACAGAAACAGGAGAAAAATGAGTTGAAAACAAGCGAGCAGCCAATTATGAAGCTACTGTCAAACTGTACTGGGCATATGGCACGGTCGTTCTCCGGGACGCACGATCGTGCGTCACCGAGAACTAACAGGCCAAGCCAGTCGATATCGTGAATAACCGGCGATGCACGACCGTTCCACCCGAGGAATTCCGAATCTGCAGACTTCGACCCCTGAACTTAGAACAATCAGATTTTGCAAAATTTCAACAAGTATTGGGTCAACAGGGGTCTGCAAATCAACCGGGTGTTCACGATACTTCGATTTAACAAGGGTTAGGGTTTCGATTTGTTTATGAAGAGAACCCTAAAAATTCCTTGAAAAAATCGGAAGAAAACTACACTAGAAAGAAAGAAAACAAGAAATCTAACACTAGAGACGTACCGTGCGAAGTCGACCAATTACATCGTCAAGCTCTGGTATTAACATTGCCGGACGGGGTCGAAGACTTGGTGGTATATTCGGATGCCTCACTATCGGGTCTCGGATGCGTTCTGATGCAACGGGGCAAAGTTATAGCTTATGCCTCGAGGCAATTAAAAATACATGAAAAGAAATATCCAACGCATGATCTCGAATTAGCTGCGGTAGTGTTTGCGTTAAAAATATGGAGGCACTATTTGTATGGGGTAAAGTGCACCATATTCACCGATCACAAGAGTTTAAAATACTTCTTCGATCAGAATGAGTTAAATATGCGATAGGGGCGATGGTTAGAAACGGTGAAGGATTTCGACTGTGAAATACACTACCATCCTGGAAAGGCAAATGTGGTGGCGGATGCTCTGAGCAGAAAAGCGGACTATGTCCCAATATGAGTAAGGTCGATGCAGCTCGTGGTGACCTCGGGTATACTTGAACGTATCCGAGAAGCGCAAGTAGAAGCAGTGAAAGAGGAGAACTGGAAGAAGGAAAGAATAATCGGCCAGTTAAAAGATTTGTCGGATGGAAAGAACGGGTTGAAGACTTGATCCGGAAGAATATGGGTTCCAAATACTTGTGGGGTGAAGACGCTTCTACTTGATGAAGCTCATAAATCCCGATATTCTATTCATCCGGGTGCGACCAAGATGTACAATGATCTGAAACAAAACTATTGGTCGCCCGAAATGAAGAGGGATGTGGTAAAATATGTGGAGAAATGCTTGACTTGCTTACAAGTCAAGGCAGAACACCAGAAACCATATGGAAAACTGCAACCTTTGGAGATCCCGGTTTGGAAATGGGAACATATCACTATGGACCTATTGACCAAACTACCTAAAACGATTCGGGGATTCGATGCTATATGGGTGATTATGGATTGATTGACGAAGAGTGCACATTTTATTTCTATACGCGAAACATATACTTCGGAAAAGATGTCCGAGGTATATACAAACGAAATAGTGGCACGTCACGGAGTACCGGTATCCATTGTGTCAGATAGAGATACCCGGTTTACTTCAAATTTTTGGCGAGATTTTCAAGAACAAATGGGAACGAAACTCTTCATTAGCACCGCCTACCATCCTCAGACGGATGGGCAGAGTGAAAGAACAATACATACGCTAGAGGATATGTTACGGGCATGTATCATCGACTTCGGTGGAAGTTGGGATGTTTATCTACCTTTGGCCGAATTTTCGTATAACAATAGTTATCATTCGAGTATCGGCATGGCACCTTACGAGATGCTATGTGGTAGAAAATGCAGAACCCTGGTGTGTTGGGGTGAAGTGGGTCCGCGTGAATTGGCACATAAAGATATAGTTCAGGCCACTAATGAGAAAATTGAAGTGGTGCGAGCCCATTTGAAAGCAGCCCAAGATAGGCAAAAGTCTTATGCCGATAAAAGACGAAGACCGATTGAATTTCAGATAGGCAACATGGTTATGTTAAAGGTTTCCCCATGGAAGGGCGTTATCAGATTCAGAAAAAAGGGGGAAACTAAGCCCGAGGTTTATCGGGCCATTTAAAATCATCGAACGGGTTGGTAAGGTAGCCTATCGCTTCGAGCTACCGGAAGAGTTGAGTGGAATACATGGCACGTTTCATGTATCGCAGCTACGAAAATGTCTAGCAGAGGAAACAGCTTATATCCATTATGACGATATCGAGGTGGATGATCGCCTGAATTATGCGGTAAGGCCAATAGAGATTTTAGATCGAAAGGTTAAGCACTTGCGAAATGAACAAATTGATCAAGTCAAGATCAAGTGGGAGCATAGGAAAGGTTCAGACACTACATGGGAGTCCGAAGAGGAGATGCGACGTCTCTACCCTACATTATTCCGTATGTACTCTGGTTTCGGGGACGAAACCCTTTTTAAGGGGGTGGACTTGTAACATGTCACACCCCGATATTTCCACGTATTACCGGTGGGCCCGGTGGGGAGTATCGTCATGTAGTTGATATCATCATAGTCAAACAACACAATTATAATGCACAGCGGAAGCAAAAGATAGATTTATTTCAACTGAATAAAATTGTAATATTAAGTATCACAAGATAGTTGAAACAGATCCACAGGCGGATCGAAAAAAAAGGAAACTTTGTTTAACAGACTTAAATGCATCCAAGCTTGCGAGACTCTTTTTGATGCTAAGGAGAGGCCAGCCTATTTAGATTAGTACCTGCACTTAGCCTTTTTAGGAAAATACGTCAGTTTACACTGGTAAATGCAATTAACTGACTCATTTTGAAAATGTTTAATAAAATTGATTTGAATGCACATAGCACAAAACTTTTTATAACTTGGGATAATTATTTATATATAAACTTGTAAAAGAAATACATGTTTCTTATACGTTCAGTAGCCCGGGTTGAATACCGGGTTAAAGATTAATTGACACACCACATGATATAGTCCCGCGGCGGGTTATTCCCGAAACCGGCGGTTATACCTTTTTTATTTTATAAGTGCACTGTCGGGTGTACGCCTACACCCCGTGCTTAGGTCGTGGCCATTTCTTAGAATGATGCCAAGGATATCCGGGACATGGTCATTAACCCCCCAAAGGTTTTAAGCAAACAAAATAATTTAAACAGGTCATTTCAATAAATTAACCTTCATACGATTAAAAATTCAATGCCCGACCAAGCGGTATTTTATATACCGTACCCCAAGCCCGTATAAGGGAAAATAAGTTAAAAATAATTACCTTTGCAAGTAATAATCACAAATAGCAAGTGCACGTAGCTTTTACCGGGTCTCCTATTCTGGAACGAAGGTTTATAATAACCTATTAGAATCCTAACGGGTCTTTAATTAAGCCTAAACTTAGACCGGTTAGTTTTAAAAAGGAAGATACGATTCAAACGCATGATAAAGCGAAGACTGATTTAGAATGTGGTTTAGACCCCACAAGTTTGAAGACTTGTATAATATGGGTAAACTAAACACATTCTGGATTTTGAGATAAAAATGATAAGGTTTGACCCGTTTCGGCTATTATATGCAAACTAGTTACATAAGCCGATCCGAACGCGAAAAGTGCGTAACGGGTAACCAAATGAGTCATATACAGGTTTCCTAAGTTAATATGCCTTAAATAGGTTGTGACATCAGTAAGATATATTCTATTATGCCCAAAATAATTTTAAACTCAAACTATGCCCCGTAGGGGTATTTTGGTCATTTTAAAGCTCATAAAAGAGATTATTTATAATTCTGAGTTTCAGGTCTGATATAATCAGTAAAAATACTTATTTTTATAAGTTATAACAGTAGGGTGTTGTATATACGTGAAATTTATCCTTTATAACTAAACTATGCACCGAAGGGGCATTTTGGTAATTTCACATAAGCCTAAAAGGCCAAAACTGGAAACCTGAGTTTAAAACTTTTGCTTACTGTTAAAATATAAAAATTTACTAAAAATATCAGTAAGCATCAAACCTTATATGTTTAAAATAGTTTTAATACATACTATGCGTTAAAAACTCTTAAAAAGGCGATTTTGAGCTATTTCCGGGTTTTTAAAGGAAAGCTGATATTTTTATAATTCCAGAAGGCTCAAAATATTTTATTTATCATATTAGATCAGTAGAAAAAGGTTTGGTATCAAAAAGATTTGTAAAACTCATTTTATAGCCCAAAAGGGCAAAACCGACAACAACCGAACCAAGCTTAGAACTCTAGGTTCCGAACCGAGCCTAAACTGAAAATTGTCGGGTTGAACATGTTTAGACATGTTCTTACATTAATTACCAAGTTATATTAGTGTTAAAATAGGTTGCATAGCTTCTACATTGCTAATTATGCATTAATTTGAAAATAAGTTTTATGTTGACTTTTTAAGTTTAACTTTGACCTGACATTTAACCTAGTTAGAGTGGGAATCATAGAGTACCCTTTTAAGGGTTTATTACCCACATAATTACCCACTTATAGGTACTTTCAATTCGAGATTTGACTGGATAATTATTGATTAATCTCGTAGTCAAACTCTGATTACGACGGTTTGACTTTAGGCTAATTAACTAAGCTAAACTGAATTAAAGAAGGTTAAGGACACTTACAAGAGTCCTATGCATGACTAGGAAGCCTAAGGAAACTTGTTGCTGATCAGAGGAGCTCCAGAAATGAAGTTGTGAAGGTTTGAAAATGAAGTGTGAATTGTTGCAACTAAGTGGGTTCTTTTATAGTGAATTTGGTGCCATTAGATTATGCCATGCAAGTCTACAAGTGTTACAAGATGGTCCCAACTGTCCCTAGTGCATGAAATACCAGTGGGGGAGTCCCTGGTATAAGAAAACAAGGTTTTAAGGTTACAGACCTGAACTGGCAGCTGCCAGGAGTTTTCTGTCGCTGGCATGCCCACGCGGGCCGCGTAGCCCCATAGGACCATCTTACGCGGGCCGCCTGGCCTCCCAGAACCAGCCAAACAAGTTTCACTTAATTACATTTCAGCCCCTGGTCCTTTCTAACATGGTTTTAAGTCTTGTTCTTGCATTTTTGGCCCTCTAACCTTACTTTTAAGGGCTCCATGACATATTTAAACATTGGTAAGTCCTTGGTTAACTTTGTGATCACCCATAAGGCCTTAGATTTCAACGTTGACGCTTTTAACCCCTCGTATACGAATTTTATCATAACTTTCACATATGATAATGAAACTTTGTGAAATTTTTATCACACATTCTAGTGAGCATAATTTATCGTTACAAAGCTTCGGGTTTGTTAAAAGGTCACTCAGAGGTATACTTTAAACATGTTGACACATTTAACCCCTGTAGTTTGTAATCTCTCACTTTCTTCCACAATTAGCTTCGTATGATCCATGATTTATTCGTTTAAGGGTATAAGCATCGTGTAGGGTTATTTTAAAGTATATTTATCCATTGTTGACACTTTGAACCCTTATATTCACAAACTTTCTCTGTTTGTCAACTTTAGTCCCTCTAAAGTAATCTTTTACACGTTTAAAGCTCATGACATGTGTCGATACATTATTGGACATGAATTTTCGAGGTGTTACATCCTCACCCCCTTAAAAGAAATCTCGACCTCGAGATTTACTGAAGTAAATAAGGGTATTTTTCTTTCATTGTGGACTCTACCTCCCACGTGAACTCGGGACCTCTACGGGCATCCCATTTGACCTTTACAATAGGCACATGCTTCCTTCGAAGCTTCTTCACCTGTCAATCCTCAATCGATAAAGGTTTTTCTACAAATTTCAAGCTCTCATCTATGTGCACATCTGTATGTGGTATGACTAGCGATTCATCAGCTAGACATTTCTACAGATTGCAGATGTGGAATACATTGTCAATACCGCTGAGCTCTTCAGGTAAGTTTAACTTATAAGCCACTGTTCCTACACATTCGATGATTTCGAATGGTCCTATATACCTTGGGCTTAACTTACCTTTCTTACCAAATCGCATCACTCCCTTCCAGGGTGATACGTTAAGCAAAACTTTATCACCAACCTCGAACTTTAGAGGTTTACGCCTTAAGTCTGCGTAGCTTTTCTGCCTATCTCTGGCAGCTTTCAGGCGGTCACGAATCTGGACAATCTTGTCCGTCATTTCAAAGACCATGTCAGGTCCTGATAATTGAGCTTCCCCTACTTCTGCCCAAGAAATAGGCGTTCTGCATTTCCTACCATATAATGCCTCAAAAGGCGCAGCCTGAATGCTCGTATGGTAGCTATTGTTATAGGAGAACTCGATCAATGGCAGGTGGTTATCCCAACTACCACCTAAGTCAATCACACACACACGAAGCATGTCTTCCAAAGTTTGGATGGTACGCTCACTCTGCCCGTCCGTCTGAGGATGGTAAGCCGTACTGAAATTTAAGTGCGTACCCAAAGACTGTTGGAAACTTTTCCAAAAATGTGATGTGTATCTGGTATCTCTGTCAGAGATAATAGACACTGGTACGCCATGCAGAGATACTATCTTATCTACGTACAATTGGGCTAACATGTCGGAGCTATAAGTCTCCTTAATGGGTAGGAAATGTGCTGACTTAGTCAGTCTATCTACTATCACCCATATAGTATCATTTCCTTTCTTTGTCTTTGGCAACTTGGTGATGAAATCCATTGTCACCATTTCCCACTTCCATGTGGGAAGTTCAGGCTGTTGTAGCAAACCTGACGGCTTCTGATGTTCAGCTTTGACTTGCGCACACGTCAAACATTTAGCTACATAGGCAGCTATAGACTTCTTCAAGCCTATCCACCAATAGTTTGCATTTAGATCCTGGTACATCTTATCAGCTCCAGGATGAACGGAATATTTAGAACTATGGGCTTCCTGGAGGATAACATCCCGAAGTCCTCCATAAACTGGAACCTATATTCGTCCATTTAACCTTAGGATTCCGTCCTTGCCATATGATAACTGTTCTTCAGTTACTCCTAGCTTTTCATCAGGATAGTTAGCTTCCAATACAGCTTCCTTCTGCGCAGCTAACAACCTTTCATTCAAACTATTCTTTATCTCAATGCTCTTGGCATTGATTCTTATAGGCTTCACTCTCTCCTTTCTACTTAAGGCATCAGCGACTACATTTGCCTTGCCAGGATGGTATCTTATCTCACAGTCATAATCATTTAAAGTTTCCATCCATCGTCGCTGCCTCATGTTCAAGTCCTTCTGATTGAACAAGTGTTGAAGGCTTTTGTGATCAGAATAGATCACACACTTAGTTCCATATAAGTAGTGCCTCCACAGTTTTAATGCGAATACAACGGCACCCAACTCCAAGTCATGGGTGGTGTAGTTCTTCTCATGCACCTTTAACTGACGTGAAGCATAGGCAATAACCTTGCCTTTTTGCATAAGCACACATCCCATACCTGTGTGTGATGCATCACAATATACCACAAACTCATCAATTCCATCAGGCAACATCAATACTGGAGCGTTGCTCAACTTCTGCTTTAGAATATCAAAAGATTCTTGCTGCTTAGGCCCCAGTCAAACTTGCTATTCTTGCGGGTGAGTAGAGTCAGGGGTGCTGTAATTCTTTAGAAGTTTTTAATAAATCGTCTGTAGTATCCTGCCAGTCCTAGGAAGCTGCGAATTTCCGTAGGCGTCTTCGGCTCTTGCCAATTCATAATAGCTTCAATCTTAGCGGGATCCACTTGGATACCACGCTTACTAACAACATGTCCAAGGAATTGGACTTCGCGAAGCCAGAATTCACACTCTGAAAATTTGGCATAGAGCTTTTCCCGTGGAAGCAGTTTTAGAATGCAACGGAGATGCTTCTCATGGTCAGCTTGACTCTTCGAGTAAATGAGAATGTCATCGATGAAAATGATGACGAATTTATCCAAGTAGGGCTTGCAGACACGGTTCATGAGGTCCATGAACGCTGCTGGTGCATTAGTGAGCCCAAAAGGCATCACTAAGAACTCGTAATGACCATAACGAGTCCTAATTGCAGTCTTGTGTACATCTTCATCTTTAACCTTAAGTTGATGATAGCCTGACCTCAAGTCGATCTTGGAGAAGTAACTTTCCCCTTGTAATTGATCGAACAGATCGTCGATCCTGGGCAATGGATATCTATTCTTGATAATGACCTTGTTAAGCTCTCGATAATCGATGCATAATCGCATCGATCCATCCTTCTTATTTACAAATAGGATTGGTGCTCCCCAAGGAGACGAACTGGGTCTAATAAAACCTTTGGCTAACAATTTATCTAGTTGAGTCCTTAACTCCTTCATTTCTGTTGGTGCTAGTCTGTAGGGAGCTCTTGCAACAGGTGCTGCTCCAGGGATGATGTCAATTCTGAATTCTACTTTCCTATCTGGTGGTAGACCAGGTAGTTCTTCAGGGAAAACTTCTGGGTACTCAGAAATGACAGGGATATCTTCAATCTTGGGCTTCTGTTCATCAATAGTTACATGTGCCATATAAATGACACAGCCCTTCTTCAAACACTTAGATGCCTTGAGCATAGACACTTGCTCAGGCAGTCCACACTGGTATCTCCCTGAATGGTAAGTGGTTCACCAGACGGAGTCTTGATCACCACTTGCTTCTTGTCGCAAACGATCTGGGCTTGGTTATGAGATAACCAGTCCATGCCTATAACTATGTCGAAACCAGATAACTTCAAAGGAAGTAGGGACAAGGGAAAAGAGTGGTTCCTAATGGATATAACACATCCTTCTAACATAGTTGAGGTTGTTTCTAGGGTACCATCTGCTAATTCTACCTCATATTTCACGCTTAGGGTTTTAACAGGTAAATTCAACAACTTACAATACTTGTCATCTACAAATGATTTATCAGCTCCTGAATCAAATAGTACTCTTGCATAAACATCATTTATGAGGAAGGTACCTGTGATCACATTGTCGTCCTGAATAACTTCTCGTGCATCCATACGGAAGACCCTAGCATTGGTCTGTTTCCCATCCTCAGCCTTCTTTGCAAACTTTGGGCAGTTGGACTTGATGTGCCCTTTTTCGTTGCAGCTGTAGCATGTCGCATCCTTTATCTTCTTGCACTCTATCGTCTTGTGCTCAGAAGATTTACAAATCCCACATGCTCTTGGCTGTGACTGGGATTTCGATTCATATCCGCACCTCCTGAAATGGTGTTTCTTACAGATTTTACACTTGGGCTTATCACTTGACTGATGACTATCCTTTTTAGTTCCAAAGCTCTTTTTGTGGTCGGAATTTCCCTTGTGTTTCTTATCTGAACGTCGTGAGTTATCATCCTCACGCTTCCTCTTCTCTGCATCGGTGTTTCTAAGCGATCTCTGCCTGACCGCGTCCAGAGTAAGAGACAATGAAATATCAGCTGTAGACCTAAAAGTAGCTGGTCGAGAGGCCTTCACACTCGCCTTGATTTCTGGGGCTAAACCCCCAATAAAACGAGCTATCCTCTTGGGTTCTGGTGTCACAAGGTAAGGAACCAACCTTGACATTGTGTTGAAGCTGGTAAGGTAGGCTTGGCAATCTAGGCTTTTCATAACCAACGATAAGAAATTAGACTCGATCTTTTCAACCTCATGCTGAGGGCAGTAGTTTTCCTTAATCAATGCCACAAATTGATCCCATGACAGATTGTACAATGGGATTTTTCCGGTTGCTTGAATCAAAGACCTCCACCACGCAAGTGCCTCGCCTTTGAATGACTGAGATACAAACTTTACCACATCCTTATCAGCGTAACCACTGATATCTACCACAGTGTCTATCTCGTCTAACCATGACATGCAATCAACTGCTCCTTTCTCCCTAGTGAAATCCTTGGGTTTGCAAGAAACAAAATACTTATAGGTGCAACCCTTAGCACGTGGTTCATGATCAAATACAATCTTTCTCGATGGAACACTGTGCTGGTTCGAGGAGTTTCGATCGTCCTCTTTCTTTGGCTCATCATGTTTAGAAGGAGGCTTACTATGAGCCTCAGAGTGAACTTTAGAGTGTGATTTTGCGCGCTGTACTGATAAGGTTCTGCTGCGGGTACTACCAGATTCATCATCTTGTCTTTCTAGAGCTCGGGTAACGGCATTGTCTACCAATGCCTGCAGTTCTGCACCCGTTATATGTATTCTGGTATTATCATGATTCTCCTTTGGGCGACTGTTGACTTCATCAGAGTCCGCCATGTAGCTTGTATTGCTACATAAAATATTGACAAGGATTTATTCATGAGTCTATTATTGAATTGTCTTTTATGGCAATTCATTAACCATGGTAACTATAAACCATATATGGTTAATTTATTTAGGATTTTTATTACAATTTATCCTAATTATAAAATAATAAAGATATTATCAGTGGCACAAGAGGCCTAGTCACATGGACAGTTTTAAATTTTTATTTATGACCTTATAGGATCAAGGTATTGAGGTTTTAATCATGATTCATTACCTCTTCATAACAGGGGGTCGAAGACTACAGCTGTCTTTTGTCTTATATGACAATGAGTATAGCCCGTAGGCACTTCATCAATAATGGATGATTATATAAATAAGAAGGGATTTTGGGATATCCCAATTTAAGAATGACGTATATGATTTTATCGTATCACATTTTGTCACGAGTGTTAACATGTTTTCAGGTGTTAACAAGGATTTGAATCTCTTAAATAGGTTTTACCATCTTGGCCATGTCTAAATGACATATAAGTTAGGTTTTACCTTTAAGATTCTTTTTAATAATTAACGCAGAACAATCCTAAATTGAGATGTTAATAAGGATCTGAATCTAATTGAGGAATTACCATCTTGACCCTGTCTTAAAATGACACATGGGCTAGGCCTTGTCCCTTTTTAGATTTTGCTATTTTATTATAATGGTAGATCTTATAGAGGAATGTTATATTTTTCATTTGTTTTATATATATTATGTTTATGCATATAATTTAACAAGAATGAAAAATTTAAATCAAACCATTCCAATGTAACAAGTACGGGTTTGCCCTAAACGGGACTTCTACTGAAATAACTTGCCCACGTAGGGGCTTAAACAAACAAACATACCCACGCAGGGGTCAACAGAAAAACATGCCTACGCAGGGGCAGGATACAGAAAGACACGCCCACGCAGGGGCGGAATACTAAAAGACATGCCCACGCAGGGGCTAAAAGGAAATTACAACAATATAATTAGGGATTTAATGGTCCCTCTTCTTCTTTCCTTTTATCAAGCTTGCCAACCCTTTGAAGAAGCCTTGACGTTCACTGCGATCTCTCTGGACCTCCTGCTCAACCTGGTGTAATCTCTGGAGGATTTCCTCCTGTTCCGGTGGGGAAAACGGTGGCGGCTGCGGCTGTTGCTGAAACGGAGGTCGAGCAGGTATTTGATACCCATAAGCTGGGTATCCAGTTCCCAAGGAGCTCCATAGGGTCCTTCAGGATGGAAGGCATTGTAGTTCGCCGCTACAAGGTATGGGTCGGCCTCTGCATAGTTATAGTTGGTGTGGGCCGGCTGCTCAAATGGATTATACGCCACTGAACCGGCGTATGTAGGAATTGGGTTACCAAAACCCAATGGTGGTGGCGCTACAGGCGCAGAGTCTACCTCGGAGACGGGGTTTGAAGGTCCCCCCATCTGCGGGCCTTCGTGGAGTGGCGGATAGTGGCTGCCACTCGAAGGTTGAGGGGTGCTGATATGCACTCCTCCTCGCACGGACATCCGTGCGTTTGATCTCCCCTGCCTCGGTGGCTCCGGAGGCGGCTGCTGAACTGGTGGTGGTGGTGGCGGAGTAACTGCCACAAAGCGAGAATCCTCAGAAGGATCCTGCTGCTGGTGGTGGGGCGAGGAGTGGTATGAAGGTGTAAACACCCAATCATACTGGGTGAACCTCGCCTGGTAACTGTCTGGACCACGATAAGGTGATCCATGGAAAGAGGACCCATCAGAGATCTCAATGGGATGGTTGGGGGTTCCGGTTTGTGGTTCGGCGGGGTCCGGATCTTCATCCATATCCATTCCCTGAGCTTCAGGAAAATGGTCTTCGGGGCCCAATGGGTTAAAACCCACTGGTTCTTGAATGTAGTTTGCCAGGTTGAACCGGCTCTGGAAGGCAGGAGTGGGGTCACCAAAGGAATGGTGGGAGTTGGACCGTTGGAGAGGTATAAATGAAGGTTGTGGGCTGTTGGGCTCATTTTCGGACTGAGGCCCAAAGGAGTGGAGATAAGATGGTGATGAGCTTAGAGAGACGGATCGCCTCCCTGGTTCAATGTAAGTCCTCCATGGTTCCTGGGGACTTGTGCTCATTGTTATGGATGGGGTTCTCCGGTGTGAGGGTCCGGCCTCATGATCATGACCCGCCATTGGGGCCTTGCCTCTTCCTCTTCTAAATCTCGACGGCATGATTAAACATGTCAACATAAACAAAGATAACAACAAGAATATATATAAAAAACAAAATAAAACAAATCAGGATTTGTCCTATATTCTTTGTCTAGACTCGAGGATCGAGGAATGCAATTGTGTAACTGAGATTAAACACAAAAGGCTAGTGTTTAATTCACTCAGCGTTGGCTCTGATACCAACCTGTCACACCCCGATATTTCCACGTATTACCAGTAGGCCCGGTGGGGAGTATCGTGACATAGTTGATATCATCATACTCAAACAACACAATTATAATGCACAGCGGAAGCAAAAGATAGATTTATTTCAACTGAATAAAACTGTAATATTAAGTATCACAAGATAGTTGAAACAGATCTACAGGCGGATCGAATAAAAAGGAAACTTTGTTCAACAGACTTAAATGCATCCAAGCTTGTGAGACTCTTTTTGATGCTATGGAGAGGCCAGCCTATTTCGATTAGTACCTGCACTTAGCCTTTTTGGGAAAATACGTCAGTTTACACTGGTAAATATAATTAACTGACTCATTTTGAAAATGTTTAATAAAATTGATTTGAATGCACATGGCACAAAACTTTTTATAACTTGGGATAATTATTTATATATAAACTTGTAAAAGAATTACATGTTTCTTATACGTTCAGTAGCCCGGGTTGAATACCGGGTTAAAGATTAATTGACACACCACATGATATAGTCCCGCGGCGGGTTATTCCCGAACCCGGCGGTTATACCTTTTTTATTTTATAAGTGCACTGTCGGGTGTACGCCTACACCCCGTGCTTAGGTCGTGGCCATTTCTTAGAATGATGCCAAGGATATCCGGGACATGGTCATTAACCCCCCAAAGGTTTTAAGCAAACAAAACAATTTAAACAGGTCATTTCAATAAATTAACCTTCATACGATTAAAAATTCAATGCCCGACCAAGCGGTATTTTATATACCGTACCCCAAGCCCGTATAAGGGAAAATAAGTTAAAAGTATTTACCTTTGCAAGTAATAATCACAAATAGCAAGTGCACGTAGCTTTTACCGGGTCTCCAATTCTGGAACGAAGGTTTATAATAACCTATTAGAATCCTAACGGGTCTTTAATTAAGCCTAAGCTTAGACCGGTTAGTTTTAAAAAGGAAGATACGGTTCAAACGCATGATAAAGCGAAGACCGGTTTAGAATGTGGTTTAGACCCCACAAGTTTGAAGACTTGTATAATATGGGTAAACTAAACACATTCTGGATTTTGAGAAAAAATGATAAGGTTTGACCCGTTTCGGCTATTATATGCAAACTAGTTACATAAGCCGATCCGAACGCGAAAAGTGCGTAACGGGTAACCAAATGAGTCATATATTCCTAAGTTAATATGCCTTAAATATGTTGTGATATCAATAAGATATCTTCTATTATGCCCAAAATGATTTTAAACTCAAACTATGCCCCGTAGGGGTATTTTGGTCATTTTAAAGCTCATAAAAGAGATTATTTATAATTCTGAGTTTCAGGTCTGATATAATCAGTAAAAATACTTATTTTTATAAGTTATAACAGTAGGGTGTTATATATACGTGAAATTTATCCTTTATAACTAAACTATGCACCGAAGGGGTATTTTGGTAATTTCACATAAGCCTAAAAGGCCAAAACTGGAAACCTGAGTTTAAAACTTTTGCTTACTGTTAAAATATAAAAATTTACTAAAAATATCAGTAAGCATCAAACCTTATATGTTTAAAATAGTTTTAATACATACTATGCGTTAAAAACGCTTAAAAAGGCTATTTTGAGCTATTTCCGGGTTTTTTAAAGGAAAGCTGATATTTTAATAATTACAGAAGGCTCAAAATATTTTATTTATCATATTAGATCTGTAGAAAAAGTTTTGGTATCAAAAAGATTTGTAAAACTCATTTTATAGCCCAAAAGGGCAAAACCGACAACAACCGAACCAAGCTTAGAACTCTATGTTATGCTCAGCCAAAAAATAATTAAAAATCTTCAAAAATCCCAAAAAATTCTTTTACATTAGTGGGTAAAGAGTTTGATATCAAAAATTGGGCTTAGATAGGCTATTTTCTAATTATGTCGTTTAATTAATAAAAAGCTTTTCATTTACGCTAATGAGCATAACTCCTAATCTAGACCTCAAACTGATGTCAAATTTTAGGGACAAGTCTATAAATCAGTAATGAAGGTTTCTATTCTTTTACTTTTTCAAAAATCACGTCTTAAGGTGAAAAGGGCATAATAGTCAACATTTAAGTATTTAACGGAAACATGCATATGAATCGGATACCTAATGAACCAAGTTGTATAATCACAGAGGGTTATACTAACATGAAACCTGGTCCTAATAAGGCTCTAAGGCATTTCTAAACTATGCTCAAACGGGTCAGAACTGAAAGTCAAAGCAGAAGTCAAATTATGCGACTTTCGGTTCCGAACCGAGCCTAAACTGAAAATTGTCGGGTTGAACATGTTTAGGCATGTTCTTACATTAATTACCAAGTTATATTTGTGCTAAAATAGGTTGCATAGCTTCTACATTGCTAATTATGCATTAATTTGAAAATAAGTTTTCTGTTGACTTTTTAAGTTTAACTTTAACCCGACATTTGACCTAGTTAGAGTGGGAATCAGAGAGTACCCTTTTAAGGGTTTATTACCCACATAATTACCCACTTATAGGTACTTTCAATTCGAGATTTGACTGGACAATTATTGATTAATCTCGAAGTCAAACTCTAATTATGACGGTTTGACTTTAGGCTAATTAACTAAGCTAAACTGAATTAAAGAAGGTTAAGGACACTTACAAGAGTCCTATGCATGACTAGGAAGCCTAAGGAAACTTGTTGCTGATCAGAGGAGCTCCAGAAATGAAGTTGTGAAGGTTTGCAAATGAAGTGTGAATTGTTGCAACTAAGTGGGTTCTTTTATAGTGAATTTGGTGCCATTAGATCATGCCATGCAAGTCTACAAGTGTTACAAGATGGTCCCAACTGTCCCTAGTGCATGAAATACCAGTGGGGGAGTCCCTGGTATAAGAAAACAAGGTTTTAAGTCGGTTACAGACCTGAACTGGCAGTTGCCAGGAGTTTTCTGTCGCTGGCATGCCCACGCGGGCCGCGTAGCCCCATAGGACCATCTTACGCGGGCCGCCTGGCCTCCCAGAACCAGCCAAACAAGTTTCACTTAATTACATTTCAGCCCCTGGTCCTTTCTAACGTGGTTTTAAGTTTTGTTCTTGCATTTTTTGCCCTCTAACCTTACTTTTAAGGGCTCCATGACATATTTAAACATTGGTAAGTCCTTGGTTAACTTTGTGATCACCCGTAAGGCCTTAGATTTCAACGTTGACGCTTTTAACCCCTCGTATACGAATTTTATCATAACTTTCTCATATGATAACGAAACTTTGTGAAATTTTTATCACACATTCTTGTGAGCATAATTTATCGTTACAAAGCTTCGGGTTTGTTAAAAGGTCACTCAGAGGTATACTTTAAACATGTTGACACATTTAACCCCTGTAGTTTGTAATCTCTCACTTTCTTCCACAATTAGCTTCGTATGATCCATGATTTATTCGTTTAAGGGTATAAGCATCGTGTAGGGTTATTTTAAAGTATATTTATCCATTGTTGACACTTTGAACCCTTATATTCACGTACTTTCTATGTTTGTCAACTTTAGTCCCTCTAAAGTAATCTTTTACACGTTTAAAGCTCATGACATGTGTCGATACATTATTGGACATGAATTTTCGAGTTGTTACATAACACCCCGAAAATACAAATTCTTATAATACAATAACGTTGGGAATAAATGAGAAAAATAAACTAACTAGGAATTACAATAACCTTGTTAGAAAATGAGTTGTGAGTAGTTAAAGAGTTAAAACAAATAAAGAATGAAAGTTGGAGGGCCAAAAGTGTCTAAATGAAAACTAATATTAATAAAACAAAATAAATTAAACTCAAACACACTTGTTTGTGTGTTGTTGAGATCGACCAGAGCAGGGGGCGATCCCAAGCTCCCCTAAAACCCTAGTTTCTACTAAAACCTCCAAATTGAAGGATCAAATCAAGTTCAAAACGAAAATCAAGCATAGATTACTGATCCCCATTGCAAGAAGATCAGAAGGTATGTAAAATTTGGTAAAAATTCTCTACTTGAAAGTTTCATGAATTTAGGGAATTCGAAATTTGTGGATGCATGTGTGATATATATAGATGAAATAGAAACATTGAAATGTCTAGGAGTAAACCCTAGACAAATACATGTTGAAATCATACTTAGTTCTAGCAAAATCCATGAAACACCATTGTAGGTGGTTAGGGGGTGGAGTAAAAGTTGATAAACCCTAGGAATTGGGGGTTGGTCTAGTGAAATTTGACATGTATGAAGTGATTTCGAAATTCTAGAGATTTTTATTTATGTTAGATGGTTTGATTGATGAAAAATTAGGGCTACATGACAAGTTATGAACTTGTTAATACATTAAGTAAATTGTTGCCCTTAAAGTGTTTGTACAATTGTCTCAAAGAAGACTTAAAACTGAAAATTTAAAGTTAAACCGCGTAATTGTGATGTTTCGGCAAATTATGCGATCTATGATTAAAAAGGAGTTCTAAACATGCTATGGTTGAACTCTATAGGAAAAGATACCGGAGCGTCGAGCGGACAAGCCGGTGGTGACTTGCGTTTGAAGGGCGTGCATTGAAGGTATGTAACTTGACCCATTACATTAAGTGAATTGTTATTAAATTATGTATGGTCATATTGTAGCTTAGAAGTTGCGTTGATTGTAGCGACCATGTTCGTTACTTAAATCCGTAGGTTAAGAATTGGTTAGAAGTCGTTTGGTAGTCATCATAACGGAGGATTCTGTAGATGAGCCAAACGGGTCGAATAATGGTGTACATTGTAGTGTTAGTGTTTTAAAAAAATAGCGATGGCGATAACGATCACAAGAGCATGAAGCCATAAGTTTGGTGATGAAGTGCCAGTGATAATAAGCCCCGGAAGTTGGGTAACAAGCGCCTTATGTTTACTATTACAAAGGTAGCAAAATAAGGATAACTATAAAGGGTCGAATAATTACATAGTGAAATCTTGTCGTCTGGTCTGTAAAATAAACTTTTGGTATGGAAATCGTTATAGTTACGTCGGTATTGAATTTACAGACGCATAGGAAAAAGAATCACCTAAAACGGACTCACGAGTCAAAAGTTATGATAGTTTTAAGTTATAATTGAAAGTTAGTGATGCTGAACTAATATTCAACAATTCAGCAATAACCTTCTGTCGAAAATGGTCCCTGGCGCTACGCCACGGGTGAGAACAAAACCCGTCGCGTGACGCGACGGGTGGTGGCGCTACGCGACCACCTTGGGTGGCCCTCGTCGCGCGGCGCGACTGCCCAGGGTGGTTAGATTTGTTTGTTTTTGCATATTTTTGAGTTTGAAACTTAACCGGACTTATATTTAAAGTGTCAAAATTAATCTTTTGTGTTGTTTTGACCCTAGGTGACGATGGACCTAATCCGGATGGCGATCAAGCATCTTGACAAGAACCGAACACGATATTTTGAAGCTTCCGCGATTATTTAATATTTTCAAGTTAATGACTATGTAATTAACACTTAAACACTTGTTCTTTTGTCTTGGAATTCTTAAAGTAGTAGTACACATCCTAGATGTTATCTTGGCTAAACTTTTCCTCATTTTGATATAAAATCCAAGGTTTTTGGTATATTAAGGCTTTGTTTATAATAAAATATTATGAAAACGATTAGAGTGTTACATCATCCCTAATCTTCACAGGCTGATCTCCTCTTCCAACACCGCTTAAAACAAGAGCCGGGAGTGATGTACGAGCGGTGACCTTTTTTTCCTTTATTACAAGTGGTCGTGCGCTCTCGCACACGGGTTGGCACAATACTTTGCATCTGCGTATCATCAACAGAAGCACGAATTATTATACGACGGCGCCTACGTCGCTGTGATACCCCTTTCGTTTGGCTATCACCCCGAGAGTGACCAACGTTTACGCCTGGCGATACAGCCAAATCGGATGGGAATGAACACGCTATCCGGAATGAAGACTATCAAAAAGTTCCCACCTGCTGGGAAGCGTTTTAAGGGTGCGGACGGTCGGCCCTTCATACTGAAGCAGTTGCCGGCACGGTTCGACATGGTATATCCCCCCTCCGTGCCTGTTAATGGCAATGGGCCGGGCTTGGGCCGGGTACTGGTAATCCCAGGCCCGTACCCGGTTGTAATTCTTTGTCCCGTACCCGGCCCGTTACCCGTCGGGTATTTTTCGGGTAATTACCCGTCGGGTATCGGGCATACCCGCAGGTATCGGGTATACCCGTTAATTTCTTAAAAACACCCATTGGGACAAATGTGCAATTTTTAATTTGACGTTTATATAATTTACTATTTTAATGACTATAACAAATGAAACTATGATTAACAACTTACATATCATATTCAGACCACATATACTAAACTAAATTAAAACGATTACTTAATTAAGTAATTGTATCAGGACCACCTAATTGCATAAAACATCCACATAATAAAGGGTGATAGCTTCCATATCCAATATACATGCTCAAAAATAAGTTATATGTTTACTAAACACTTGTCATATACATATCCACATATGACTATAGAGAAGGTAATAAGTATATATATTACATTTATATGTATGGAAATCTATAATATGATACTTTCGGCTATTATTCGGGTAAATGGGCCGGGTATCGGGCGGGTATCACTAAATCCCATACCCGTACCCATACCCGAATTTTTTCTATTTTTAAGCCCGTACCCGGCCCATATCCATTGGGCTTCGGGTATACCCGGCCCGTATGTTTCGGGTTTCGGGTATACCCGTCGGGCTTGGGCTTTTTTCCATCCCTACATGTCGGGGGAGGTGACAGAGCATGAGCCGGATATATGCATTCCGGACCTACCACAGCCGCGTGGACCACCCGGGGCACCTCAGTTCCCACGACATGTTGGTCCCGGTCCTGCCCCCTAATACGCGGGGTATCACCACCTACGTGGCGACGTTGACAGGCTGACGTATGTGGTGGAGTGGATGGCTGAGGAGTTGCAGGAGCGTCGACAGCGTGAGAGGTTACCTCCACGACACTTCATTTTGGCTGCAGCATGGCATCAGCAGCAGCAGGATTCGCTGCCATAGTATTTTAGGTATTGTTATGTATTTAGTATTTAGTTGTATTATATCTTTTGTTTGTAAGTACAAACTTATGTTGTATATATTATATCCAGTCGTATTGAAACAGTAGTATTTTAATTTAAACGGTATAGTATGGAAACGGTGTAATATATTCAAACCGTACCCGGGTATTTCAAAATAATTAACGTTATAAAAATTTAAAACTAATATAATATTTTAATTTAAACAATATAGTATGGAAACGGTGTAATATATTCGAACCGTACCCTGGTATTTCAAAATAATTAACGTTATAAAAATTTAAAATTGGTATAATATTAGAACCGCACCGAGACGTGGTATAATATTTTAATTTAAACGGTATAGTATTGAAACGGTATAATATATTCGAACCGTACCCGGATATTTCAAAATATTTAACGCTATAATAATTTAACGTTATAGTATTCGAACCGGACTCATACTTGATATAGTATTTTAATTTAAATTGTATAGTATTCAAACGGTGTAATATATTTAAACCGTACACGAAACGTTTGTATAGTCTGGGCCATACCAAATTATGCTTATACTTTTTGAATGATAATTTGCGCTTATAATATGTTTAGATGACAAGCTTAGTTTTTGAAATGGGCCACAAACCTTCTAGATAACCACATTTCATGGCAATAAACACGTTTACTCAGTTTGTATGCTTCATTTTATGTCACGTGCTTATACTTGTTGATAATTTCATGACCATGTAATACTAATTTGTAGGGCTGTAAACGAACCGAACGTTCAGCGAACAGTTCGTGAACCGTTCGGCGGGAAGTTCGTTTATGTTCGTTCGTTTAATAAACGAACGAACATGAACAAGAAATTTCGTTCGATTAGTTAAATGAACGAACATGAACAGAGGTCTCGTTCGTTCGATTGTGTTCGTGAACGTTCAGTAAGGTGTTCGTGAAAGTGTTCGTGAACATTCGTTGATTTGCGTTCGTTTATATTCGTATGTTTGTGTTTTAATTGAAGATCTTTGTACTTTCTTATATTTTATTTGTATTTTTTATATTATTAAACTTTTATTTATTTTATTTCACTAACAATTAAACTAGGAAACCCACTTTCACCTTGTTTATGCATCATTTCCCTTTCATTTCTCATTATTTACATCCACGAATACGATCGACCTCCGTTCCACAATAAGGGATTCAAGTTCGAGTGCTACTCTCTGGGCCATCTATCTTTATCCGTCGTCGAGTTCGCCAAATGTATTTGTGTTCGTGAACCGTTCGCGAACACGCTCATTTCCTTAATGAACGAACACGAACATAAAATCTCGTTCGGTAAGTATTCATGAACCGTTCGTGAACACATTTATTTCCTTAACGAACGAACACGAACAAGGCCTTGTTCGTGTTCGTTCGGTTCGTTTACAGCCCTACTAATTTGGCTCATACTTAAAATCTCAAACAAAAACCAAAAGTAATATTGGTACCTTCATAAGAAAGAAAAGTGCATACACATCATCTACAAAATTTTCATGGGCCAAAATTTTCAAAAGCATCTGATAGGGTTAAAACCTTGGGGAAGAAGAAAGCTAAGAGATAGAAGGAAATTTGACTCAAATTCTGGCTGATTTGCATTTCATACGTAAACCAATTAAATAAACAAGACACTTACACAAGTCACCCCCAAACTAAACCAAAATAACATCCTAATCCCTTGACTTAATAATAGTAATAAAACTAAAATAAATAAGATACGTAACAATACTCCCCCCTTAACCTACTTTTTGCCCTAAAAAAGTAAGCTCTTCAATTCAATCCTTAACCATTGTCGTCTTGTTCAGTTTCCACGTTAATCACAAAAAGTTGTTTCTTTTTGCACTTGTGTCCTGGAACGAACTTTTCAGTGCACCAAAAGCATTCTCCTTTTGACTTTTTTAACTCTAGTTCCTCACCTGACAAGCGCTTCGCGTTAATAGTTGCTGGTTTATAAGCTGGTGGCCCAGGGACTCCTGTTGGATCTGGAAGCAACGGAAGTTTTGAAGCGTTAACCGGAGATGTTATTTTGACATCTTCGGGTTGCAGCCCATCCTCCACATCTTCACCTGAAAACCGAGGAAACTCAACCTTCCCGACCCGCATAGGCCGAGTACCCGTCCGCGAATCATCGCTAAATAGGCCCTTATCAGGGCCGCCGCCGCTGAAGCCGCCTCCGCCGCCGCTAAAACTGCCACCGCTTGAATGCTCCTTGAGTGCTCGTAAGATCTCTTCTTGTTGTTTCATCGACTGTTCTTGTTTCAACATGGTGGCTAGGGTTTCTTGGTGATTTGAGATTGCCTTGCCATGTTCCTTGAGAAGAGTGCTATCAATTTCTTGATTGCGAGTGTTAGTCATGGTAATCGAAAGTAATTCCAACCGGAGATCGGAACGGCTCTGATACCCTTGATAGGGTTAAAACCTTGGGGAAGAAGAAAGCTAAGGGATAGAAGGAAATTTGACTCAAATTCTAGCTGATTTGCATTCCATACGTAAACCAATTAAATAAACAAGACACTTACACAAGACACCCCCAAACTAAACCAAAATAACATCCTAATCCCTTGACTTAACAATAGTAATAAAACTAAAATAAATAAGATACGTAACAGCATCTGCTTGGTAGTTTGCAAATATTATAACGATGGATTACTACTTTTAGAGACAATATATTCATGACCTTAGTCTTTCACTACAAGTTTCAACTTGGTAAGTCTGCATATTTCGTTAAGCTCTTCTTCCTTGTCATCCAAGTCTTCAATTTCAGCATGCAGGTGTTCATCAAGCCACTCCATTGCCTGCTCAATCTGCTCGTCTATGTCTTCCAATTCTTTTACACTAAGCCCTAACTCCCTAAGCTTCATTCGAAAATTGTAATCCTTTATCTTGGTTCTGGCTTTATAAACACAATCAGTTAACGCTTTATGGGCCTCCGCCTTCTTCAAGTGTTCTTCATCCTCCAACTTATATCGTTTAGCATCTTCAATCATCTTCTCAATCTCTGCTTTTGTCACACCACCATTGCTAGTTATCTTTATAGCATTGCTTCTTCCACTAGTTATTTCTCTGGCAGAGACATGTAGAATCCCATTGGCATCTATCTCAAAGCATACAGTTGCCTTAACTACACCCCGTGGGGCAGAGGGGAGGCCATACAGTTCAAATTTTGACAAAAGATAGTTTTCTGTACACTTGGATCTCTCACCTTGATACACCCAAAGAGCCATAGCAGTTTGATTGTCCAAAACGGTTAAGTGTGTGTTTTCCTTCTTGGTTGGTATAGGCGAATTTCTTGGAATTAAAACAGCCATAACATCTTTATAACACCCCACACCAAGAGACAAAGGAGTCACATCAATTAGCTCAAGAGATTGCACAAGTTCATCACCCATGCCACTTAACTTTGCAGCTAGAATCCCAGCACCATATGCAACAGCTTCACCAGGATTGATTCGTTGGCAAAGTGTTTTTCCACTAAATAACTCCTGCAATAGCTCTTGTATCTTAGGTATCCGGGTAGAGCCACCAACAAGAACCACTTCATCAATGTTATTCTTACTCAAATTCACATCTCTCAGACAAGTTTCCACGGTATCCATGCACTTGTTGAACAACTCCATGTTCACCTCCTCGAATTTAGCCCTTGTAAACTTTGCAGAAAAATCAATTCCATTAAACAAACAATCAATGTCGATTGTTGTCAGAATAGCCGTTGAAATAGTTCTCTTAGCCCTCTCACAATGAACCCTCAACCTACCCAAAGCTTTTAAGTTCCGACTAATGTCAACTTTGTGTTTTCTTTTGAATTCATTGACAAAATAACTCACCATTCTATTATCAAAATCCTCACCTCCCAAATGTGTATCACCGCCCGTAGCTTTAACCTCAATGACTCCCGCATCATCGATGGTGAGAATGGAGACATCAAAAGTACCACCACCCAAGTCAAAAACTAACACATTCATCTTGCCATCTACACCAGCTCTTTTGTCTAGTGCATAAGCGATTGCAGCAGCCGTGGGTTCATTAATCATGCGCAGAACCTCAAGCCCCGCAACCATAGCGGCATCTTTCGTTGATTGGCGTTGAGAATCATTGAAATATGCAGGAACAGTGACGACAGCCTTTTCAACTTTCGATCCTAGAAATGTCTCCGCGATGCTTTTCATCTTGGCTAAAACCATAGATGATATTTCTTCAGCAGCAAACTCTTTATCTTCACTCTTGTATTTGACTACGATTTTTGGCTTGTCACCTTTTCGAGCCACCACTTTGAAAGGCCACAGTTTCATGTCGTCCTGAACGATTTTGTCACTTGCTCTTCTTCCAATCAGCCGTTTGACATCTGTTTCATGTAACTAAATGATTAAAACACAACAAAAGGTAATTAACCAGCGAAGAGAAAAGTGACTAACCGAAGATGGTGGAATTTTTTTTAGAAATGGTGTATTTTGATTATATTTTTAGGATAACGGGGAAGTCAAAAAAAAAAGGTTTTTGGTGTATCCGCTATTAGGAATAGCGGATTAGGAAGGAAATTAAATTGTGTTGCAGCAATGCTCAGGTAGGTGTCAGGTGGTTAAGTGTTTCCTCCTAATCCTCTATTGAGAATAGAGGATTAGAAAAACATCTGACACCCAGGCTTGAACCATGGTTAAGTGTTTCCTCCTAATCCTCTATTGAGAATAGAGGATTAGAAAAACATCTGACACCCACCTGACACCTACCTGAGCATTGCTGCAACACAATTTAATTTCCTTCCTAATCCGCTATTCCTAATAGCGGATACACCAAAAACCTTTTTTTTTTTTTTTGACTTCCCCATTATCCTAAAAATTTATTCAAAATACACCATTTCTAAAAAAAAATCGAAGATGGTGTTGGTGGGATTGAAAGCAGCTAGGTTCTTGGCAGCATCACCAACCAAACGTTCAGTGTCGTTGAAGGCAACATAGGACGGGGTGATACGATTCCCTTGATCGTTTGCTATTATCTCAACTCGGTTATGCTGCCAAACAGCCACACACGAGTAAGTAGTTCCAAGATCGATACCAATTGCTGGAACTCTACCCCTTGTTGACATTCCTTCAAAGGTACAGAGAAATTCTAGTCTATATTATAATGCTTATTGTGAAAATACACGGTACAAACAGATCTGAACAAGATTATACCCAAACCAAAGTGATTATTCCCAGAAAACTATGTTCAGAACAATACAAGTATTTGAGAAAAGACACAACTCTTAACAGATCACTAACTTAATGATCTGCTACAAACAAACCTCACAAGATCGGTGAATCGAAGAAAGATTCACTAGATCAAGCCCGCAGAGAGCAATTACGGATGAGAGAGAGACTTGAGTTGTTTGTGTATGCGTAAAACAAAAGCAGCTACATCTATAAATAAGCTGGACAGCTGCACCTGCACCCACTCAGCAGCCCAATATGACCAGCCCAACTCCAATAAAGCGAGACCAGCCCATGAAACAAAAAAAACAAGAAACGAATTAAAACAAATAAAAGGAAAGGGCATACGGAATTGAATAAGAAGAACTAAACAAATATTATATATTTTCAACACTTATATCACTATAATTTATATTCAAATCGTCCAATGGTGGTACCGGTGTGTGGTAACTCATTCTTTGGTGACTTATCAACTTCTAATTTATTGATTTTTGGGTACTCTTATTACTTAGAATTATTCACTAAAATTCTAAAAGACTTGGCACTTGGTAGCGATTCATTGGAGGTTCAGTTACGATGTTCGGATTTGTCTTTGTGGTGATAGTCTATGTGTATAATCTCTTAAATAAATCAATTGCTAGCCGTTATAAAAATAAATAAGTAAAATAAAATAAAATAAAAATAAAAATTAATTAATTAGTTGTTAAATTTGTTGAACTAATGGTTTTTTATTAACTTTGCAAACATGTATAAGTGTATAACTAGACTGTGGCCATAGTCGCGCGTTGTGGCGACGACGTCCTAGTTGTTTATAAATGTCAGCACGTATCCGATTTAAAGCATTGCATTTACAAAAGAAACGGAATCAAACGCGAGTTGGTTTGTTTAGTGAGCGTTTCACCTAACCACCGCACCACCCTTACATTTGAATGAGGACTTAGGGGCATCAAAACATACAGTTGAATTTTTAACGTCGAATGAAAATGCATTATATTTTACATGACTCGTTTCCGAACACAGTTTACGTTAAAACGTAGACTTATAACCGAAAACGTACGCAAAATAAACATGTAAAATATGAAAATGTGAACTATAATTGACCAAACTCGTTTCCGAAAAAAAATTATATTGAGACGTGAATTTATATCGTTTATGAATTTATACCGATACGTACATTAAAATGTCAAAACGTAGACCAACCGATAACGTGTGCATATAAATAAGCATGAAACGCATTATATATTGCACAACTCGTTTTCGAAAAAATTTACGTCGAAACGTGTAATTATACCGACACGTACATAAAAATAATCATGTAAGAAACAAAACTTTTTTTTTAATTTTAAGCTAAGAAAATGAAAATACGGGGGTAAATTTGAAAAGCTAGAACCCAAGGGAGTGAAAATGACAATTTATAAAGTTGATAGAAAGTTTTCTAAAGTATAGGATCAATTTAAAAAGATTATGGTATTGCTTGGTTTCTTTAGGGGTTGGAAAGGTACCAATATGATACGGTACCATCAATCGCTGTAGCAATCGAAAGAAAAAACCCACAAAATAAAATCATGATGTGCCAAAACTAAAATCGACATGTGTTCGATTCGTTGGATTTTTTATTATTATTTAACTTTTTTTTAAACTTGTTTATAACATACTCCTTACACTAATTTTTTTATTCCAAAATAATGAATATAAATAGAGACGATTACAGACTAATGGCACGTAGACGATTATTTAACTAAAAGAATTAAATGACTTTTCGCATTAAGGAACATTATATTCAACAATTACAAAGTTATTTAGTTAAATAAATTAAAAAAAACTTATGATCTGGTGGTCTAACGGATTTGAATAGTATTTTTTTTATTTGAATAGTTTATTGCTGGATTTAAGTAGAATATGAAAAAAAAAAAAAAAAAAAAACGTATGAATAATGAATCCGTTTTTTTTTTGTTCGATAAAGGGAAAAAATAGGATCCATCTTTTACTTTTTTTTTTTTTGCCTTTTGACGTCAACGGCGGGGAAAGAAGAAGAAAAAGAAACTTTAATTTTCTTTTTAGTGATTTTTTTATTAAGATCACGATTCATGTTTTGTTTTCTTAAGTTTTTTATTTAAGTTTTGTTTATTTTTTTACTAGGTTAGAACCCCGTCTATTACACGGGTTGCATAAATTTAATTTTATATGATAAATAATAAAAAAGATGTATCTTTAAAAAAAAACTCGTATATTGCACATGTTGAATAAAATATAATGTTATATGTTAACACAAATAGTCATCAAGATTTATCTTTTAAAAATAAACATTAATGTACTATTTACTTTTTATAACACTTTGCTTTTATTTATTTATTTATTTATTTATTTATTATTAGGTTAAAAACACATGTATTACATGTGGTTGAATCCCGTTTTTATATACATTCAAATTATAAGATACAATTATTTTAGTTAGTTTTATGCACCTTTATACTTATTTGTTTATTTCATTCATAATACACTCGTCTTAAATTTATATTCAAAAGAGTTTACGGTACAAAAAGGTGGAGATCAATCTCCACGTTTTTATATGTTTCATTATTTTTTTTTTGAATTATACTTTAAAATCAAGAATTTAATTCTCTTTTAATGAAGTATAAATTTTTTTTGGTTTCAAATTATTATTATTATTTACTTGATTATAATAAAAATAAATGTTTATATTCTTATCTATTTTTTAAAAAAATTATTACTATTATTATTATTATTTAATATGATCATAATAAAAAAAAAACGTTTATCCTTATCTAAATATTTATTCTTATCTAATATTTTGTTTAAAATTATTATTATTTAATATGAGAGATAAATGGAAAAAAAAAGTGAGAACGAATCAGAAAGTGATACGTGTCCAAAAATGATTTTCGTTTATTAATATAGGAAGATTTGGTTTGATCGGTTAAGTAATTATATGGGGCTAAATCTTTTTTAATTTCAATAAAAATAGAAATCATTAAAAGTTGAAGAAAATTAACAAAAAAAATTGTATGATACCGTCGTTCGTACAGTATCCGTGATTAGGAATGAGCAAATAGTACCAGGTATCAGTACCAAATTTCTCGAACTAAAAGATTTTCAATGTTAATTGGGTTCCGACTTTTGATGTTTTCTGTACCAGGTTGGTGCCGGTTTTTAACTTCATCTACAGATACCGAATAGGATCGTATGGGTATTAGAATATGAAGAAAAAAAAAACGTATGAATAATGAATCCGTTTTTTTTCGTTCGATAAAGGGAAAAAATAGGATCCATCTTTTACTTTTTTTTTTTTTTTTTTTTTTTTGCCTTTTGACGTCGACGGCTGGGAAAGAAGAAGAAAAAGAAACTTTAATTTTCTTTTTAGTGATTTTTTTATTAAGATCACGATTCATGTTTTGTTTTCTTAAGTTTTTTATTTAAGTTTTGTTTATTTTTTACTAGGTTAGAACCTCATGTATTACACGGGTTGTATAAATTTAATTTTATATGATATATAATAAAAAAGATGTATCTTTAAAAAAAAACCCGTATATTGCACATGTTGAATAAAATATAATGTCATATGTTAACACAAATAGTCATCAAGATTTATCTTTTAAAAATAAATATTGATGTACTATTTACTTATTATAATATTTTGCTTTATTTATTTATTTATTATTAGGTTAAAAACACATGTATTACATGTGGTTGAATCCCGTTTTTATATACATTCAAATTATAAGATACAATTATTTTAGTTAGTTTTATGCACCTTTATGCTTATTTGTTTATTTCATTTATAATACACTCGTCTTAAATTTATATTCAAAAGAGTTTACGGTACAAAAAGGTGGGGATCAATCTCCACGTTTTTATATGTTTCATTATTTTTTTGAATTATACTTTAAAATCAAGAATTTAATTATCTTTTAATGAAGTATAATTTTTTTTGGTTTCAAATTATTATTATTATTTACTTGATTATAATAAAAATAAATGTTTATATTCTTATCTATTTTTTAAAAAAATTATTATTATTATTATTTAATATGATCATAATAAAAAAAACGTTTATCCTTATCTAAATATTTATTCTTATCTAATATTTTGTTTAAAATTATTATTATTTAATATGAGAGATAAATGGAAAAAAAAAAGTGAGAAAGAATCAGAAAGTGATACGTGTCCAAAAATGATTTTCGTTTATTAATATAGGAAGATTTAGTTTGATCGGTTTGGTAATTATATGGGGCTAAATCTTTTTTAATTTCAATAAAAATAGAAATCATTAAAAATTGAAGAAAATTAACAGAAAAAATTGTATGATACCGTCGTTCGTACACTATCCGTGATTAGGAATGAGCAAATAGTACCAGGTATCAGTACCAAATTTCTCGAACTAAAAGATTTTCAATGTTAATTAGGTTCCGACTTTTGGTGTTTTCTGTACCAGGCTGGTGACGGTTTTTACTTTCATCTACCGATACCGAATAGGATCGTATGGGTATTTTCGATACCAATACCGGTTCGATACTGGTTAACACCAACCTTATTCCAACCCGTGAAAAAAAAATCATTAACGTTAAGAAAAATATGAATGTATTCAATTTAACCAGTACTGATTCAATACCGGTTGAAACCAAGCCTATCCTAGCCCGTGATACTAAAAGGAAATCATTTAAGTTAAAAAAAAAATATGAAAATTTATAAACTTAAAAAGTGAAGGAATAATTATTATTATAACATTAGAATAATAAAAGTACAAAAAAACTATGTATCATATTATAATATTAAAGTTACTATTTATTGACTTCTATTTTTAATATATAGATATAGATAATATTAAAGTTAAAAATCATTAACGTTAAGAAAAATATGAATGTATTCAATTTAACCAGTACTGATTCAATACCGGTTGAAACCAAGCCTATTCTAGCCCGTGATACTAAAAGGAAATCATTTAAGTTAAAAAAAAATATGAAAATCTATAAACTTAAAAAGTGAAGGAATAATTATTATTATAACATTAGAATAATAAAAGTACAAAAAAACTATGTATCATATTATAATATTAAAGTTACCATTCATTCTTCTATTTTTAATATAAAGATATGAGTAAATTGCCATTTTAGTCCCTGAGTTTTGTCCAAATTTGCCATTTTGATCCAAATAGTTTTATTTTCCCCCTTGGGTCCCTGACTTTTACATTTTGTTGCCATTTTGATCACTTTGCCTAACTCCATCCAAAAACCCAGTTTGTAACAGGGGTATTTTAGGGATTTCCTTAAAAAATGTTTTCAGTTGCCATTTTGATCCAATTCCAAAAAATCAAAAAAATTCCAAAAAAATCAAAAAAATTCCAAAAAATAAAAAAAAAAATTCTAAAAAATTCAAAAAAATCTAAAAAATTCAAAAAAATCTAAAAAAATCTAAAAAATTCAAAAAAATATAAAAAATTCTAAAAATCATAAAAATTCTAAAAAATCAAAAAAATTCTAAAAAAATCCAAAAATCATTAAATGTTTCGGCACGAACCGTTTCGACCCGTACCGTTTCGAACCGAACCGTTTCGACCCGTACTGTATCGAACCGAACCGTTTCGACGCGAACCGTTTCGAACCCGTACCGTTTCGACGCAAACCGTTTCGAACCGTACCGTTTCGACCCGTACCGTATCGAACCGAACCGTTTCGACGCGAACCGTTTCGAGCCGAACCGTTTCGACACGAACCGTTTCGACCCGTACCGTTTCGAACCCGAACCGTTTCGACGCGAAGCGTTTCGACCCGTACCGTTTCGACCCGAACCGTTTCGACGCGAACCGTTTCGAACCGAACCGTTTCGACCCGTACCGTATCGAACCGAACCGTTTCGACGCGAACCGTTTCGAACCCGAACCGTTTCGACACGAACCGTTTCGACCCGTACCGTTTCGAACCCGAACCGTTTCGAGCCGAACCGTTTCGACGCGAAGCGTTTCGACCCGTACCGTTTCGACCCGTACCGTTTCGAACCGTACCGTTTCGACCCGAACCGTTTCGAACCGAACCGTTTCGACGCGAAGCGTTTCGACCCGTACCGTTTCGACCCGTACCGTTTCGAACCGTACCGTTTCGACCCGAACCGTTTCGAACCGAACCGTTTCGACGCGAACCGTTTCGAACCCGAACCGTTTCGAACCGTACCGTTTCGAATCCGAACCGTTTCGAGCCGAACCGTTTCGAACCGTACCGTTTCGACGCGAACCGTTTCGAACCGAACCGTTTCGACCCGTACCGTATCGAACCGAACCGTTTCGACCCGAACCGTTTCGAACCGTACCGTTTCGACGCGAACCCTTTCGAACCGAACCGTTTCGACGTGAACCGTTTCGAACCGAACCGTTTCGACCCGTACCGTATCGAACCGAACCGTTTCGACCCGTACCGTATCGAACCGTACCGTTTCGACCCGTACCGTATCGAACCGAACCGTTTCGACGCGAACCGTTTAGAATTATTTGGATTTTTTAGAATTTTTATGCTTTTTTAGAATTTTTTTGATTTTTATATTTTTTTGAATTTTTTAGATTTTTTATGATTTTTTAGAATTTTTATGATTTTTTAGAATTTTTTAGATTTTTTTGAATTTTTTAGATTTTTTTGAATTTTTTAGGTTTTTTAGAATTTTTTGGAATTTTTTTGATTTTTTGGAATTTTTTTGATTTTTTGGAATTTTTTTTATTTTTTGGAATTGGATCAAAATGGCAACTGAAAAGGTTTAAATTGAAAAGAGTAACTGGGTTTTTGGATGGAGTTAGACAAAGTGATCAAAATGGCAACAATTGTAAAAGTCAGGGACCCAGGGGGAAAATAAAACTATTTGGATCAAAATGGCAAATTTGGACAAAACTCAGGGACTAAAATGGCAATTTACTCTAAAGATATAGATAATATTAAAGTTACTATTCATTGACTTCTATTTTTAATATAAAATAATAATAATAATAATAATAATAATAATAAAGATATAGATAATATTAAAGTTACTATTCATTGACTTATATTTTTAATATATAGATAATATATAGATAATTCTATTTTTAATATATAGATATACTATTCATTGACTTCTATTTTTAATATATAGATAATTAGAATAATAATAAAAGTACAAAAAAACTATGTATAATATTATAATATTAAAGTTACTATTTATTGACTTCTACTTTTAATATATTGATAATGATAATGATAATGATAATTGATAATTTTTAATATATAGATAATTCTATTTTTAATATATAGATATAGATAATATTAGAGTTACTATTTATTGACTTCTAATTTTAATATATATATATATATATAATATAATTCTATTTTTAATATATAGATATAGATAATATTAAAGTTACTATTCATTGACTTCTATTTTTAATATATAGATAATATTTATTGACTTCTATTTTTAATATATAGATATAATAATATTAAAGTTACTATTAATTGATTCTATTTTTAATATATAGATAATGTAATACGGAATTATGGATAAGTTTTTATTTATTTTTATTTAAACTAAAGTTATTGAAATTTTATCAATAAACTGGAAATTAGAGCCAATTATCTTCCGGTTTATTAGCAACCTCATTATCTTTTAAAGTGTAGCCTGAATCTAAATTGTGGTTGAATGATGGGTTTTACCACACTGAACCTTTAAACGATGAGTTTCTTCTGAAATGGTGATAGGTTGGGTCACCAGCGTCGTCTGCCTATCACGGGCATGTGTATGAAGTGTATGCGAAATCCAGTGTATGCCCTAACTATCTGCACACACAGTTTGCCTATCTGCACACTTAGGGTTTAAATACGCTGCGTAGAGGCCTCTACGCAGCGTATAAGGCTAACCCTATACGCTGCGTATAGGTCTCTACGCAGCGTATGTAAGGGGCAGGTACACGACCAGACAGTCAAACCTAGTACCATGTCAAATCAGTCTGACATACGCTACGTATTGATCAATACGCAACGTATAGGGGTAACCCTATACGCTGCGTATTGCTCAATATGCAGCGTATGTCAGACTGACTTGACACTGATGCGATGTTGTCCAGGCACGGGAATAAAGTAATACGGGGAATAGAGAGCTATACGTTGCCTATTTCAGTAAATTTGAAAGTCTATTTAGCACTGCTTTCTTTTCATCTTCCATTCGTAGTTCATCAGTTCATTTCTTCTTCTGTTTTTCATATTCTTCTTCAGTAAACAATTTACACCCCAAACCAAAATCATTTGTTCTGTTTTTTGCTCAATCTTGTTAAAATGTCATCATTTTGGACCGAGAATTATTTCGGTAATCGCTATTCTAATGACACATGGGGAGCAAATGATGTCAATGAGGAGGAGGAGGTTGTGTCTGGAGTCCCCGTTGATCAAAAAACACAGTTGCCAGACTTGAACAAGACTCCCACTCCACCTATTGATGAACCAAATTACCCGGCGCATCAAGTGTATCCGGATTACGGATACGGGTATGAATCTCCGTACGTGTAACAAAATGGATACGGTGCTGAGAATGCACCTGTTGATGAACCATATTACCCGACGTAGCAATCGTATCCGGGTTACGGGGTATACGGGGGTGAAGGTGGATACGAATGTTACAGTGGATACGGGGGTGAAGGTGGATATGGGGGTGAAGGTGGATACAGTGGATACGGGGGTGAAGGTGGATACAGTGGATACGATAGATATGGAGGCTACGGTGGATACGAAGAACATGGTGGATATGGTTATGAGCCCCGTAACACATCACTTTATGAACCATCTACCCCGGGCAATCCGTTTCAAATAAATGAGGAATCACATTAAAATAATTATTATTATTGTTAAAAATATTATAATTATAATTATTGTTAAAATACTATTATTATTATTGTTATTATTATTATTATTATTGTTAAAAATTATATTTCAATTTAATTATTGAACTTGAATATCACTGATTTAAAATAATTATTATGGCCTTGGAATCATTTTAAATAAATAAAATGAATAAAAGTGGTTAAAATAACAATAAATAAGTTTATATAAATTTAATATAACTTAGAATGTAACACATCCCAACTGGTAGCCCAGTTGGTTTGTGCGCGTGTTTTGTTTGCGGGAAGGCGCGGGTTCGAGTCCCGTCCTTGTCCGGTTCGATTGGGGTTTAAAACCCTTTTTGTTTTCTGAATTTAATTAATAATTATATTAATCCTAACTAGCGTATATAAGAAATTAAGTTTCATATTCTAACAGCTCCTAGTAGGAGGATAAACTGGTTAAGGCGTTGCGGTTCTAAACGATAGGTCATGAGTTCGATCCTTGCAAGGGCCGGTTCTTTAAAGAAGACCCCCTTTTTACCGATTTTTGATATATTTACACTTTGGTCCCTGAAGTTTCAATTTTTACAAAAATAGTCCCTGAAGTTTCGAAAATTGACACAAATGGTCCCTGTACTGTTCAGTTAAGTATGCTAACTGAGTTAGTGTTTAAAGAAGAAATATTTATATGAAAGTTAACCTGGCTAAACCATTCAGTTAAAATAGTTTCAATAATGACCATATTAGTCCCTGAAGTATGAGTTTCATAAAATGACCAAATGGTCCCTAAACTTTTATTTCAAAAATATATATTTATTTCTTTTATAAAAATATAATTATTATTATTAAAAATATTATAATTATAATACTAATTATTATTATTATTATTAACGTAACTTTTTTTAGCGTTTCATGTCTCTAACTGATTTGAAGAATTGGGTACAAGAAACGAGAAAGGCGTATGGTTACGTAATTGTTACCCGCCGATCGAAAAATATTGGCGGTACTACTGGGATGGTATGGCTTGTGTGCGACCGTAGTGGTGTGCACCGTAGTAAAGCAACAGTTAAGAAAACTGGTAGCAAAAAAATCGGTTGCCCATTTTCATTACTCGCCATCCGGGACGTGACGAATGACACGTGGGAGTTAAAAGTGGACGACGCGAACCATTACCACGAACTTACGACGAGTCTGTTGGGCCACGCTTTTGGCGAAGATTTACTGAAGCCGAATACAAGCTAGTGGAGCAGCTAACTGCTCAAAACATGGAGCCACGTATCATATTTCAAACCCTAAGAAAGCAGTTCCCCGACAGCCTGCATGTTCAGAAAGACGTGCAAAATGCGGTACAAAAAATTAGAGCGACAATAATGGACAGAAAGACTCCTATGCAGGCACTGGAAAGCCTGCTGCATGACCACCGATTCATTTACGACACCCGACAGGAACCCAAAACAGATGTCGTAACAGAGATTTTCTTTGTTCATCCTTATTCAATCACTATGTGGCGTGCATTCCCGCACGTCATGTTTATCGACGCGACCTACAAAACAAACCTCTACAACATGCCATTTGTCCAGGTTATGGGTATGACGTCGACCAGCAAGTCTTTTTGTATCGCACATGCCGTTATTTGTAAAGAACGAAGGGGTAACTACGTGTGGGTGCTTGAGCGGATCAAGTCAATATTGCATAAATGTATGATTCCGCGTGTGATAGTCACGGATAGGGAGCTTGCCCTAATTAACGCGTGTTCTAAAGTATTCCCGAACGCAACCAGGCTTCTATGCCACTTTCACATCCAACAAAATATAGCTAAAAAGTGCAAGGAAGGGTTCAATAAAGAAGATTGGGGGAAATTTATGTCATACTGGCGGAGATTGTGCGAATCTTCTTCAGAGCCCATGTACAAGTACAACTTGGAGAAAATGTATAACCGACTCGTGGTTGCCAACCGAGAAAGTAAGTGTTCCTTTAACTAACGACTCACCCAATCTATTATATTTTACACACGCTTTTACATTTCATTATTTTATTTTTGCAGGTGTCTATGATTACGTCTACGAAAACTGGCTCAAAGACTATAAAGAAATGTTTGTTTATGCGTGGACCGATAAGTGTCGCAACTTTGGTCAGCGCACCACCAACAGAGTTGAGAGCCAGTACGCAAATTTAAAAAGATACGTTACGCGCGGGAGTTCATTGGAGCGAATAGCAAGATGCGTCATTGATATAGTTGAAACTCAGTACGATGAAATACAAAAGAGTTTCACTGAGAGCATCGAAAAAACGATGAACCACCACAGACACCGACTGTTGGACAACCTACGTGGAAAGGTTTCCCATGAAGCACTTGATTTGCTGGAAAAAGAGCTATTGAGGAAGAGGGAGGTGTTGCGGAAACTTAACGCATCATGTGGTTGCCATATGTGGCTTAGCTGTGTATTGCCGTGTGCTTGTAGGTTGGAAAACTACAAACGTACAGGTAAAAAATATTAAAACTACAAACCTTTTTTATTTTGTACGATTTAGCTGTTTCTCACACCGTATTAACTTAAATGTGCAGGGCGTATGATACAACTCGACGACATAGATGTATTCTGGCGTAAGCTTGACTTGCTCCAGTGTAAACTGGTAGACGAGGAAGTCGATGTTGTAGCAGAGCTAAATAATGTGCGGCAACATTTAGAGGCCCAGTCCCCCGTTCAGCAAAAGAGTTTGCTTTCAAAGATAAAAGCGGTCTTCACCCCGAAATCGTCAACCAAGAAACCACCGATCGTCCAGCAAAATACTCGCGGTCGGCCTACATCAAAGAAAGTACAAGAAAGGCTAGATGAAGCTACGAGGTTAGACGAAGCTGCGAGATACAGCTCCTATGGCGAGGACAACAACGTATATACCGCTTCCCCCAAACATAGGTACGATTTACCCCGACACAGCTCATTCAGTGAAAGGGTGCGGTCCAAGTCACTGGATGGAAATGCCCCACGTAGGGCTTCTCGTAGCACAAAGGTATAATATTGTCCTCCACGTGCTAAGCATCGAATGGAGCACTACCATCTTCCCATTAACGAATGCCCCACTAGATCCGCGACCTCAAGCGATAACGCTCGTACATGTTGACGGGGGACACTTCATACATGCTAAGTTGGAAGGAGACTACCCCATGCCTTTAGCGACCCCGTTGTGGTCGACACATCGATCAATAGCTGCGAATCGGTGGGAAGAAATGTATAGACCACGGTTACATCACTACTACGAGTTAACCAATCCTAAATCAGACTCAGACAAAGACAGAGAACCGAGTATAAATGTTATCGAAGATTAAGCGGAAACTTGTATTTTTGTAAATTGTAGAAATTTTTTAATTTATAAAGTTTGTATCATTTTTAATTTTTATAATTCATAATGTATTTGTATTATTTATCAAATAATATTGTTTTCTATAAATTTAAACAAAGGAAAACACAAAAAAAAATGGAACTTTATATACGTTGCGTAGGGATCCCTACGCAGCGTATGTAGTGCAAAGGACAAAAAAAACCCCTGTTTTTGGCTTCGTATTGCCTCAACACAAGGGCAAAACAGTAAAATGAGTATTGTTATACGCAGCGTATGGATCCATACGCAGCGTATGTAAAAGGCGGACAATTTCCCCCCAAACCAAAGTTTCAAAACCTATATATGTTAAATTACCATTTTGCCCTTGTGTTTGGGGCAATACGAGGCTGATTATAAGGGTAAAAATGTCATTTACCACCTTTGTATACGCTGCGTATGGATCTCTACGCAGCGTCTGTAAAGGTCAAGATTAATAATAACAACAACAACAATAATAATAATAATAATAATAATAATAATAATAATAATAATAATAATAATTACAATAACAATAACAATAATAAGAATAATAATAATAACAATAATAATAATAATAATAATAATAATAATAATAATAATAATAATAATAATAATAATAATAATAATAATAATAATAATAATACGCAGCGTAGAGATCCATACGCAGCTTATATAAAGGGGATGGTAAATGACCTTTTTACCCTTATAGTCAGCCTCGTATTGCCCCAAACACAAGGGTAAAATGGTAAAATTATTATTCTTATACGCTTCGTAGGGCTCTCTACGCTGTGTCGGGGTACTGATTTAAATCAGAGAAACCCCTATGCAGCTCTGTTCTTCCCCAAATCTAAAAAAACACACACACAAGAGAGCATACGAAGGCGACTGACAAAATCGACCGTATACGACACGAATTCGAAGTATAAAACAGGTATTTACTCAACCTATTTAAGTAATTTTGATTTTTTTTGTATTTTATCCGTAAATTAGATGTTTTTTTAGGTAAGTTAGGGTTTGGTTAGTGATTGAACTTTCATAAATTAGGGTTTGGTTAAGCATTGATTAGTGTAATGTGTAATGCTATTTGAAACCTGTATAATGTGTAATGCAATTTGATTCCTGTGTAATGTGTAATGCTATTTGTGTCAACTGTAATGGTCATTGCAGTTGACAGAACCATGGTTTTAAAAAACGTCCGAGGCGTACAAAAACGTTCCTGAGGCGGCGCCTCACCTGTTCTAATTAAACGTACGCCTCAGTGTGGTGAGGCGTCCGTTCCGTTCCGTTCCGTTCCATTTTAGACTACTTGTGTCTTTTGTGATATGTTTAAATTGTTGAATCTGATGTTTAGTATTTTTTTTATAATATATATATATATATATATATATATATTTATATTTATTTATTAATACCGCCTCGAACTTACGCGTCGTTCCGCCTCGAGGCATACGCCTCGTGAGGCGGAGGGAAAACACCTCGAAAAGCGTTTCCGTTCTTTTAAAACTTGGACAAAACCATTTACTGCATATGATGTATAACAGATCGAAGTTTTTTTAAACAGAAAACTGTTTAATGCATATGATTCCTGTGTAAACTAACCTTGAAGGCTTCATAAGCTACACGTTTAATGCACTACAATGGTTCTGTCAACTGCAATGGTCATAGATTTTAACGGTTTTTTGTTAAAGTGATTTGATATAATGTGTAACAGATCGAAGTTTTTTTAAAAAGAAAACTTTTTTTTAAACAAAACTTTTTTTAAACAGAATTTTTTTAAACAGAGCGTCGAAACTAAGATTTCACAGCCGTTTGCGGCTGCATTTGCAGCCGTTTAAACGCCCGTTTACGGCTGCAAACGCAGCCGCAAAGGCTGCGAAATCACTGCCGTTTGCGGCGGCGTTTGCAGCCGTAAACGGGCGTTTAAACGGCTGTAATTTCACAGCCGTTGATTTATCTAATAAACTTTTTGGTTTTCAGGACGAGAAACATGGAGGATGAAATGGAAATAGAAGAAATTAATCCGGAGCAGCCGCAGTCGCAGTAGCAGAAGCGTCCACCGGCAGATCCTCTGCTGAATCACCCGTATTTGGAGTTTCCTCCGGAGTCCGACGCTTCTCTCCGTTGCGACAAGCTTCGGAAGATGCACGTCGGTGCCCATTTTGCAGTTTCTTGGAAAACCCTCCGGGAGCTCGCGGCTGAAGATTGGGCGCGGGAGTTTGTTCCCCGTGATTCACCGTGGGATCGATTGTTTGAGCTAGCGTTACGCCGAGCTACAGGGAGATACTGATCGAGTTCCTGTCGTCGTTCGAGTTTCATCCTCGTCGGCCAAATGAGGCTGTGGACCCCGTGCAGCCCCCTCCCCCGGCCGAGGTTTCGTTTCGCATGGCTGGCCAGGCGCGTTCTATGTCACTTGCAGAGTTTGCGGTGCATAGCGGTTTGTATACGGAGGCTGAGATTGCTACGGATCTATATACGACGGTATGTTTAACACAAATTTTGTATTATTATTATTATTATTATTATTATTTTAATATATAAAATTTAAGATTTAATATTAATTTAACGTTTAATAAACATTCGTGTAAACATGGGTTGGTAATTGTTGATAAACCCATGCTTTTAGGGTTTTGGGCTCTGATCGCGGACATCGGTCAGTGGGACCACCAACAATCCAAGGGGAGGGCTACGACGATTAAGGATCCGCTCTTCAGGTACGTTAGTTATTATTATTTTAATAATAGTTATTATGATTTAAATAGAAAATATATTTTTTTAAACCTAAATTGTTTTTTTCTAAACAGAAAACTGTTTTTTTAAACAGAATTTTTTTTAAACAGATTTTTTTTGACGATCTTAGTTTTGACGCTCGTAACGCGCGTACGGTCCTAACGAGCGTCGAAAATAAGTTCGGCGTTAAATTTTTTTTTTAGTATTTAGTCGAAGTCGAACCGTAAGGCGCGTAGGTCCCTAACGAGCGTCGAAACTAAGTTCGTCGTTTTATATCTTAACGACGAACTTATTTCGACGCTCGTTAGGGACCTACGCGACTTACGGTTCGACATAGACTAAATACTAAAAAAAATATAATTTAACGACGATAAAGAAATGTTTTGACGCTCGTAAGGCGCGTACGGGCCTAATGAGCATCGAAACTAAGTTCGTCGTTAAAAAATATTTTTTTTATTATTTAGTCGAAGTCGAACCGTAAGGCGTGTAGGTCCCTAACGAGCGTCGAAACTAAGATCGTCGTTAAAATATAAAACTTCGATCTTAGTTTCGACGCTCGTTAGGGACCTACGCGCCTTACAGTTCGACTTCGACTAAATAATAAAAAAATATATATTTTAACGACGAACTTAGTTTCGACGCTCGTTAGGCCCGTACGCGCCTTACGGACGACGTCGACTACATAATATTTTTTTTATTATTTAGTCGACGTCGTCCTTAAGGCGCGTACGGGCCAAACGAGCGTCGAAACTAAGTTCGTCGTTAAAAATATATATATTTTTTTATTATTTATTCTATGTCGAACCGTAAGGCGCGTAGGTCTCTAACGAGCGTCGAAACTAAGTTCGTCGTTTTATATTTTAACGACGAACTTATTTCAACGCTCGTTAGGGACCTACGCGCCTTACGGACGACGTAGACTAAATAATAAAAAAATATAATTTAACGACGATCTTATTTTTGACGCTCGTAAGGAGCGTACGGGCCTAACGAGCGTCGAAATTAAGTTCGTCGTTAAAAATTTTTTTTTTTTATTATTTAGTCGAAATCGAACCGTAAGGCGCGTAGGTCCCTAATGAGCGTCGACAGAAAACTGTTTTTTTTAAATAGAAAATATTTTTTTAAACTTAAATTGTTTTTTTTAACAGAAAACTGCTTTTTTAAACATAATTTTTTTAACAGAATTTTTTTAATTATTTAGTCGAAGTCGAAGTCGAACCGTAAGGCGCGTAGGTCCCTAACGAGCGTCGAAACTAAGTTCGTCGTTTTATATTTTAACGAGGAACTTATTTCGACGCTCGTTAGGGACCTACGCGACTTACGGTTCGACATGGACTAAATAATAAGAAAAATATAATTTGACGACGATAAAGAAATGTTTTGACGCTCGTAAGGCGCGTATAACGAGCGTCCAAACTAAGTTCGTCGTTAAAAAATATTTTTTTACTATTTAGTCGAAGTCGAACCGTAAGGCGCGTAGGTCTCTAACGAGCGTCGAAACTAAGATCGTCGTTAAAATATAAAACTTCGATCTTAGTTTCGACGCTCGTTAGGGACCTACGCGCCTTACGGTTCGACTTCGACTAAATAATTAAAAAATATATATTTAAACGACGAACTTAGTTTAGACGCTCGTTAGGCCCGTACGCGCCTTACGGACGACGTCGACTAAATAATATTTTTTTATTATTTAGTCGACGTCGTCCGTAAGGCGCGTACGGGCCTAACGAGCGTCGAAACTAAGTTCGTCGTTAAAATATATATATTTTTTATTATTTAGTCGAAGTCGAACCGTAAGGCGCGTAGGTCCCTAACGAGCGTCGAAACTAAGTTCGTCGTTTTATATTTTAACGACGAACTTATTTCAACGCTCGTTAGGGACCTACGCGCCTTACGGACGACGTAGACTAAATAATAAAAAAAATATAATTTAACGACGATCTTAGTTTTGACGCTCGTAAGGCGCGTACGGGCCTAACGAGCGTCGAAACTAAGTTCGTCGTTAAAATATATATTTTTTTATTATTTAGTCGAAGTCGAACCGTAAGGCGCGTAGGTCCCTAACGAGCGTCGACATAAAACTTTTTTTTTTAAATAGAAAATATTTTTTTTTTTAAACTTAAATTGTTTTTTTAACAGAAAACTGCTTTTTTAAACAGAATTTTTTTAAAAAGATTTATTTTTTTAAACAATTTTTTTTAATTATTTATTCGAAGTCGAACCGTAAGGCGCGTAGGTCTCTAACGAGCGTCGAAACTAAGTTCCTCGTTTTATACTTTAACGACGAACTTAGTTTCGACGCTCGTTAGGCCCGTACGCGCCTTACGGACGACGTAGACTAAATAATAAAAAAAAAATATAATTTAACGACGATCTTAGTCGATGTCGTCTGATTATTATTTACTGACTGGTTTCCTTTTGTGCAGGTATTTGCACAAAATGATTTCCACTTCGATCACTGCTCGAAACAAAAGCCGGGAGTGGTGCACCAGTGGTGATTTATTTTTCTTATATTGGCTCTTATACAAGAGGTCGTGCGCTCTCGCCTACGGGTTGGCGCAATACTTCGCCTCCGCGCATCATCGACAGGAGCGCGAACAGTTATTCGGCGGCGCCTACGTGACTAGGATAGCCCTTTCGTTGGGCTATCATCCGGAGACTGACCGCGACCATGTAGGCCCGCCGGCACAGCCGAAGCGGATGGGGAAGAACGTTTTATCCGGAATGCACGTTACCAAAGACTTCCCAGACGGGAAGCGGTTTAAGAAGCCGAACGACACGCAATACCAGCTTGAACAGCTGCCGGAACAGTTCCCTCTGGTATATCCCCCGCGCGATCCGGAGGCGCCGGAGCCGCATGAGCCGGCCGTCGTCATTCCGCAGCCACCACCGCCGCGTGGACCACCAGGGGCGCCTCAGTTCCCACGCCATGTTTGGTCCGGTCCTGACCCATCACATCAGCGGCAGCTTCGGTTAGCTAAAAGGAACAACTATCTGTTGGAGTGGGTGGCTGCGGCGCTGCAGCAGCAGCGACAACATGACGGGTTACCTCCACTACCCTTCATTAAGGATGCGGAATGGGATCAGCATCAGCAGCAGGAGCAGCAGCAGTAGTATTTTATCATTTTGTTATGTATGCACAAACTTTGTCTTGTATATATCAAACTTTTGGTGGAAACGGTTTAACATATTCTGAAATGTTATATACTATGGTGTACATATAAAATTCTGGCAGGTTATTTAACATGTTCTGTTGTATAGATAAAGTTCTGGAAGTTTAACATATTCTGTGTGCATATAAAATTCAGGAAGGTTATATACGCTGCGTATTGACCTATACGCAGCGTATATAAAGTTTCATATACGTTGCGTATAGGTCAATACGCAGCGTATAGGGTTAACTAGTGTATATAAGGAATTAAGTTTAATATTCTACCAGCTCCTAATAGGAGGATAAACTGGTTAAGGCGTTGCGGTTCTAAACGAGAGGTCATGAGTTCGATCCATGCAAGGGTTGGTTCTTTAAAGAAGACCCCCTTTTTACTGATTTTTGATATATTTACACTTTGGTCCCTGAAGTTTCAAAAATTGACACAAATGGTCCCTGTACTGTTCAGTTAATTATGCTTATATACGCTGCGTAATGGTCAATACGCAGCGTATAAAAACCTGGCAAAACTTTGATACCTCAAACCTACCAAAATGACCCCAATTTTGCAGATGTTTTATATACGCTGCGTATAGGTCCATACGCAGCGTATAGGGTTGAACCTATACGCTGCGTATTGACCTATACGTAGCGTAGACGCACCTTGTTTTCTGTGCAATGATCAGGCACTGAGATCTATGGTCTATCTACGCTGCGTATAGGTCAATACGCAGCGTATAAGGTTAATACGCTGCGTATTGACCTATACGCAGCGTAGATAGACCCTGATTTTGCTAGGGTTTTGCTAGGGTTTGGTGTGCCAATAGACACTTTAGTGTGCCAATAGGCACACTCTTTTTAGAGAAAAGGCAGAGAGCAATTACTGATGAGAGAGAGACTTGAGTTGTGTATGCGTAAAACAAAAGCAGCTGCATCTATAAATAAGCTGGACAGCAGCACCTGCACCCTATGCCCACTCAGCAGCCCAATATGACCAGCCCAACTCCAATAAAGCGAGACCAGCCCATGAAAAAAAAAACAAGAAACGAATTAAAACAAATAAAAGGAAAGGGCATACGGAATTGAATAAGAAGAACTAAACAAATATTATATATTTTCAACACTTATATCACTATAATTTATATTCAAATCGTCCAATGGTGGTACCGGTGTGTGGTAACTCATTCTTTGGTGACTTATCAACTTCTAATTCATTGATTTTTGGGTACTCTTATTACTTAGAATTATTCACTAAAATTCTAAAAGACTTGGCACTTGGTAGCGATTCATTGGAGGTTCAGTTACGATGTTCGGATTTGTCTTTGTGGTGATAGTCTATGTGTATAATCTCTTAAATAAATCAATTGTTAGCCGTTATAAAAATAAATAAGTAAAATAAAATAAAAATAAAAATTAATTAATTAGTTGTTAAATTTGTTGAACTAATGGTTTTTTATTAACTTTGCAAACATGTATAAGTGTATACAGTGGCGGATCTAGGATTCCGACCAAGCGGTAACGTTTTATAAATAGAGACGATTACAGACTAATGACACGTAGACGATTATTTAACTAAAAGAATTAAATGACTTCGCATTAAGGAACATTATATTCAACAATTACAAAGTTATTTAGTTAAATAAATAAAAAAAACTTATGATCTGGTGGTCTAACGGATTTGAATAGTATTTTTTTTATTTGAATAGTTTATTGCTGGATTTAAGTAGAATATGAAAAAAAAAAAACGTATGAATAATGAATCCGTTTTTTTTCGTTCGATAAAGGGAAAAATAGGATCCATCTTTTAATTTTTTTTTTCTGCCTTTTGACGTCGACGGCTGGGAAAGAAGAAGAAAAAGAAACTTTAATTTTCTTTTAAGTGATTTTTTTATTAAGATCACGATTCATGTTATGTTTTCTCAAGTTTTTTATTTAAGTTTTGTTTATTTTTACTAGGTTAGAACCCCGTGTATTACACGGGTTGTATAAATTTAATTTTATATGATAAATAATAAAAAATGTATCTTTAAAAAAAAAACTCGTATATTGCACATGTTAAATAAAATACAATGTCATATGTTAATACAAATAGTCATCAAGATTTATCTTTTAAAAATAAACATTGATGTACTATTTACTTATTATAACATTTTGCTTTTTTTTTTTTTAATTATTATTAGGTTAAAAACACATGTATTACATGTGGTTGAATCCCGTTTTTATATACAGTCAAATTATAAGATATTATTTTAGTTAGTTTTATGCACCTTTATGCTTATTTGTTTATTTCATTGACAATACACTCGTCTTAAATTTATATTCAAAAGAGTTTACGGTACAAAAAAGGTGGAGATCAATCTCCACGTTTTTATATGTTTCATTATTTTTTTTGAATTATACTTTAAAATCAAGAATTTAATTCTCTTTTAATGAAGTATAAATTTTTTTTGGTTTCAAATTAGTATTATTATTTACTTGATTATAATAAAAATAAATGTTTATATTCTTATCCATTTTTTTTAAAATTATTATTATTATTATTTAATATGATCATAATAAAAAAAAACGTTTATCCTTATCTAAATATTTATTCTTATCTAATATTTTGTTTAAAAATATTATTATTTAATATGAGAGATAAATGGAAAAAAAAGTGAGAAAGAATCAGAAAGTGATACGTGTCCAAAAATGATTTTCATTTATTAATATAGGAAGATTTGGTTTGATCGGTTAAGTAATTATATGGAGCTAAATCTTTTTTAATTTCAACAAAAATAGAAATCATTAAAAGTTGAAGAAAATTAACAAAAAAAAATTGTATGATGCCGTCGTTCGTACAGTATCCGTGATTAGGAATGAGCAAATAGTACCAGGTATCAGTACCAAATTTCTCGAACTAAAAGATTTTCAATGTTAATTAGGTTCCTACTTTTGGTGTTTTCTCTACCAGGCTGGTGTTGGTTTTTACCTTCATCTACCGATACCGAATAGGATCGTATGGGTATTAGAATATGAAGAAAAAAAAAAAACGTATGAATAATGAATCCGTTTTTTTTTTGGTTCGATAAAGGGAAAAAATAGGATCCATCTTTTACTTTTTTTTTTTTTGCCTTTTGACGTCGACGGCTGGGAAAGAAGAAGAAAAAGAAACTTTAATTTTCTTTTTAGTGATTTTTTTTATTAAGATCACGATTCATGTTTTGTTTTCTTAAGTTTTTTATTTAACTTTTGTTTATTTTTTACTAGGTTAGAACCCCGTGTATTACACGGGTTACATAAATTTGATTTTATATGATAAATAATAAAAAAGATGTATCTTTAAAAAAAAAAACTCGTATATTGCACATGTTGAATAAAATATAATGTCATATGTTAACACAAATAGTTATCAAGATTTATCTTTTAAAAATAAACATTGATGTACTATTTACTTATTATAACATTTTGATTTATTTATTTATTTATTATTAGGTTAAAAACATATGTTTTACATGTGGTTGAATCCCGTTTTTATATACATTCAAATTATAAGATACAATTATTTTAGTTAGTTTTATGCACCTTTATGCTTATTTGTTTATTTCATTCATAATACACTCGTCTTAAATTTATATTCAAAAGAGTTTACGGTACAAAAAGGTGGAGATCAATCTACACATTTTATATGTTTCATTATTTTTTTGATTTATACTTTAAAATCAAGAATTTAATTATCTTTTAATGAAGTATAATTTTTTTTTGGTTTCAAATTATTATTATTATTTACTTGATTATTATAAAAATAAATGTTTATATTCTTATCTATTTTAAAAAAAATTATTATTATTATTATTATTATTATTTAATATGATCATAATAAAAAAACGTTTATCCTTATCTAAATATTTATTCTTATCTAATATTTTGTTTAAAATTATTATTATTTAATATGAGAGATAAATGAAAAAATAAAGTGAGAAAGAATCAAAAAGTGATACGTGTCCAAAAATGATTTTCGTTTATTAATATAGGAAGATTTGGCTTGATCGGTTAAGTAATTATATGGGGCTAAATCTTTTTTAATTTCAATAAAAATAGAAATCATTAAAAGTTGAAGAAAATTAACAAAAAAAAATTGTATGATACCGTCGTTCGTACAGTATCTGTGATTAGGAATGAGCAAATAGTACCAGGTATCAGTACCAAATTTCTCGAACTAAAAGATTTTCAATGTTAATTAGGTTCCGACTTTTGGTTTTTTCTGTACCAGGCTGGTGCCGGTTTTTACCTTCATCTACCGATCCGAATAGGATCGTATGGGTATTTTCGATACCAATACCGGTTCGATACTGGTTGACACCAAGCTTATTCCAACCCGTGATAAAAAATCATTAATGTTAAGAAAAATATGAATGTATTCAATTTAACCAGTACTGATTCAATACCGGTTGAAACCAAGCCTATTCTAGCCCGTGATACTAAAAGGAAATCATTTAAGTTAAAAACAAATATGAAAATCTATAAACTTAAAATGTGAAGGAATAATTATTATTATAACATTAGAATAATAAAAGTACAAAAAAACTATGTATAATATTATAATATTAAAGTTACTATTTATTGACTTCTATTTTTAATATATAGATATAGATAATATTAAAGTTACTATTCATTGACTTCTATTTTTAATATATAGATAATAATATATAGATAATTTTAATATATAGATAATTCTATTTTTAATATATAGATATAAATAATATTAAAGTTACTATTTTGAATAATAAAAGTACAAAAAAACTATGTATAATATTATAATCTTAAAGTTACTATTTATTGACTTCTACTTTTAATATATAGATAATAGATAATTTTAATATATAGATAATAATTATATTTTTAATATATAGATATAGATAATATTAAAGTTATTATTCATTGACTTCTATTTTTAATATATAGATAATATTTATTGACTTCTATTTTTAATATATAGATATGATATATTAAAGTTACTATTCATTGATTCTATTTTTAATATATAGATAATGTATTACGAAATTATGGATAAGTTTTTATTTATTTTTATTTAAACTAAAGTTATTGAAATTTTATCAAAAAACTGGAAATTAGAGCCAATTATCTTCCGGTTTATTAGCAGCCTCATTATCTTTTAAAGTGTAGCCTGAATCTAAATTGTGGTTGAATCATGGGTTTTGTTTTGGTCAAAAATCAAGCAAAGATAATGCCATAGTTATTAAAGGCGCTAGGCGCACTCAAGGTGCATAGGCCTCGCCTTAGGCCTAGGCGCAAAGCGCAAAAAAAGCGAGGGCCTGAGAAAAATAAAGCGCATAATGAAAAAAATAAAAAAATATATTATGTATATGAAAAAGAATACTATTCTTCAAATAAAATAAACAAAATCTATTATATAACAATTTATATCATCTATTTAGTACCAAAAGTCATAAAATATTAGTGTAGAATAATAGTTTTCCCTAGATAATAGTAGAAATCTGGCGAGAATCTTGTCGGAATGTAGAGAGTTTGGCCGGAAACTCTCCCGAATCTAGGAATCTCGCCGGAATGTGTGCCAGAACCATCACCTGGAGAATTAAAGCGCAATTTCCTCAACTTAAAGCGCAACTGCCTCGCCTCGCCTGAAAAATGGGCCTAGGCGCAAGGGGCGATGGCTTTTAACAACTATGGATAATGCAACCAAATCTTTTGTAGTGAGATGTCATGCTTGAATCAATCAACAATATTAAGGATCACTCAGAAATGTAATGAACAAGTGACACGAAGATTTATATGAGGAAAAAGCCCTTGATCAAGAGTTGATCTCCGGCATAAAAAACCTCGGGTGCTGGAAACTACTGATCACCAACTAAGATTAAACAAAAGTAGTTTACAACTCGAGATGATAACAAGCTTGTTACAAGGATCACTATGGTGCAATGTGCAAAAAAGTGTATGAAATCGCCAAGTAATGTTCGAGAGCTGACTGAGAGCTGTTACGAGTGTGTGTGTATGCCAAAATTAGCTAAGTGTTTTCTATCAAGCTTGTTATCCCCATTTAAATTAGAAATAAATAAGTTAACAAACTATCCGATAATTATGCAAGCTCCCCACGATCTCCACAACGTCCATAATGGTCAAACACGTGCGGAATCTTTAGAGAATATGCTCCAGGAATTTCGGTGAGACTTGGTCCATGCTCTCGTTCCTGCAAAACAAGCTTACGTACAAGGAAGACAATTGTTAGTAGTAGGATAACAACAGTGATCCTGAATCATGATCCTGCAACACCTGCTGAAGATCCTTAATTCAAACAGAATTGAGGATCCATGATCCTGGCAGCTCTTGAGGATCCGTGATCCTTAGGATTTGGAAAATCCTCCCCTAACAATTGCCCCCAAAATATAAGGAGTAAATTGTAATTCAATGAGTTATATTTTCTTGAACTTATCCGTAACAAACCAACGGGTATATAGCCGTTATGATCGAACTATCCGTTGCAGATCTTACGTCATCTGAAGCGATATCCCTTCAAATCATGATTATAAATTGAAGTTAGAGATAAGGATCAATGTGCATTTAAATTCGAGCAAGACTTCCTTTAAATCCACATTCGAAGACCAAGCAGGTATCTCTCTCTTCTTTCTTTCTCTTCATTTTCTGTTCTTCTTCTTTCTCAAATTCTCCGAATCACCATGAAGTTAAGATCATCCCCTGCTAAGGATCATCGAAAAGATAGTCCCTTAAAAAGCCAAGGGATCATCGAAGATTCTGCAAAAGAACGTTGCTGCTTTACCGATCCTGAGATCGACAGGATCCGACATTGCTTTTTGGCGAGCACCGTTTTCAAACCCTTTGATCCTACCGTCTGGAGTGATTTTGTTTCTGAAACATGGATTGCATTCTCAGCTACCCCTTTCTCGATAGGATACTCCTATCCTTTTCCTGATTTTACCCAATCTTTCTTCTCCCTTACCGGCATATCCTACATCCAGGCTATACCAATGATGTGGAGGGTTCTGTTTACCCTGGAGAGAATCATTGAGCAAGAGGGTATAGATTTAGGAATGTCGGAGTTGTCTGAACTATACAACCTTGTGAGCCATGGTTCACACCGCTTTCTATTTAAACATAAACCCGGTGAACCTCATCCGATCCTGAAAACCACTAAGAACGATAACAAGTGGAAGAAACGTTTTTTCTTCGTCAGGAGGGATTCTATCCCTGATGGGAAGGATCTTCCAAGGAAATGGGTCACTTATGGTAGGATAGAGGATCCTTATAGAAGGATCATAGGATAACCTGTTTCTGTTGAGGATCACTAATCCCTTTGTTTCCCTTTTGCAGCTATTTCCGTTTCACACATCATTACATCACCTGCAACAAAGGAAAGGCTCGCTGCTTTCCGGAAGCTTGATCCTGAAATAAGATCATTCCAAGCAAGTACCAACGATTCTCAAGAAGTATCCTCAGGCTCTGTCACCATGTCAAGTAAGTATCCATGTTTGTATATAATTAAATGTTAAAACGTAAGTATAACAAGAATACTTATCTTTTGTATTGGATGGATAGGTGCTGGAAAATCTTCAAGGTCTGCCTCCCGCTTTAGCATCACCGATCTCACTGCTGTTGGTCCCAGGTCTGGGAAGAAGAAGACGGCTGCTAGCCCGAGTGCCGTGGTTCCAAAGCCTGCCACCTCCAAGGGGGGAAAGAAAAGAAAGGCCTCTGAGGCTGAGAATCTTGAAGGATTGCCCCTCATCACCCACCAGTTCCAAGAATACTTTGCTGACGTAAGGATCACTTACTCTGACTGATGATCCTGCCTGCTTGAGGATCACTGATCTCGAACTTTACCTTATCTTTTTGCAGAAATTTGCTAAGGTGGAAATGCTGTTTGATGCTTATAACGAGGAAGCTGAGCAAAAGCATCTGGAGTATCAAAAATTCTTCCTTGCCAAGGATCAAGCTATCTCCCGCCTTGAGAAGGATCTTGCTCTGGCCAAGCAGGAGGTGGTCATGGCCCAGATAAATGCTGATCATGAGAAAGCTGAGCTGCTGGAGGATGCTAAAGTCTCGGCTGCCATCACCATGTACAAAATCAAGCTGCAAATGGCTCAGGAGGCTGAGGATCCTGACTTCGACAGGACCACCTGGGACAAGGAGGGCTGGAAGGCAAAGCTAGCTGAGCTTGAGGATAAGGAGGAGGCTACCGAGGTCTTGGCGATTGAGGCAAGTGGCAGCGGCAAGGATCAGGCTGGTGGTGATGCAGCCAGGGTGTGAGCTGCTGAAATGGGCGATGATGGATATTTCTAGACTTGGCCGGAGCCCCTTTTTTTAGGATTTGGTAGTGGTTTTTTGGTTATGGTGTTTTTGTTGAACAATGTTGGGTTGTATTTTGAACAATAGTTTTTAGGGTTATGGATCATGGATCCTTAGACAATAGGTAGGATAATAGGTGGTGGAGGGATCCTCTGTTTGGGGGATGAAACCACTTGTTATCCTGCCATCTTTTATTTCCTGCACTACAAAGACCTATTAACAATGGACACCCTTTGCCAACCCAAGTGGACGGGCCACGTATTGCTGGTAGAAACTTGGGTTAGCAATTTTGACAACCTTAAAAGGGTTCAACTTTTGTGAATAAATAAAACCTTAACTTTTTGGCTATTTCCCGTGTTGTTATCCTTATGAATTCCTTACTTTTCAACTGTTGTTGTGTATTTTGTTTAAATTTATCAAGTCCAATAAATCATATTTAAAAAATTTTAGGATATGATCAAGGATCAAATATCCTATAGTTGATAAACTCGGAAAAGTTGTACAATTTAAGGATCATTAGTTCTGTTGTCAAAGGATAAGGGTCACTTATATAAATAATGAATAAAATAAGAGTGATCAAGGATCATACCTGAGAACCCAAGTTAGGATTCTAACCCCTTAACATTTATAATCAGGATAACCAGAAGACAAACCTTAGTAGAAGGTAAGGATCAAGGATCCTTAGCTGTTTAACTTCGAAAGCCTGAAACATAATATAACTTGGGACTAAGCCAATATAAGAGAAAAGTTAGTAACTGGGGACAAGCCCAATAATTCTAGGGACAAGCCCAATATACTGGGGACAAGCCCAAAGGATAACTGGGGACAAGCCCAAAGGATCTTGTGTAAACTGGAGTATGGCCCTCACTGGCGACTATCCAAACTTAGTGACATGAAAATGCCAAAACCTTAGCTAACGTGAAAACGTTAGAAACCTTAGGAACGGATGTATGGTACGTCTACCATTATACGTAGGATCCCGGATACAGCCATTACAATGAAATTGTCAGCCCCTAAAGCGAGTACTGGTCCCATTGCCATGAACTGTACCAGGATCATCGTGCACTACTGGCGAAACTGGGGACAGGCCCAAACTGGGGACTAGCCCAAACAACCGGGGTCAAGCCCAAAGAACTGGGGTCAAGCCCAAATAACTGGATACTTCTGTGGATATTCATTCCTTTGTTAAGGATACCTAAACCTTCTGCAAAACTCAGAATCAAGTGAAAGGAGGATAAAGGATCCAGGATCCTTATCCTTATATATAGGATAATTAAAGAATGAAATAGTTTGAGAGTAGATTATTACCAAAATGAGGATCCTCTGTCCTGTAAGGATCTTTCAAGGATACTTGTCAGCTAAGGATCATGGATCCTTATCACATGAAATATTTCTTCAAGTGGATAGCATTCCAAGCTCTTGATAGCAAATCACCTTCCATTGTTAGCAATCGATATGCCCCCTTTCCTGCTTCAGCTTCAATCAAATTGGGGCCTTCCCACTTTGGTGCTAACTTTCCATCACCAGGATTGGTGGTATTCTGAAATGCTTTCCTTAACACCATATCACCAACTTGGAATTTCCTGATCCTGACATTTTTGTTGTAGGCTCCGGCCATTCTTTGTTGATAACTAGCCATCCTTATCCTTGCCAAATCCCTGAGTTCTTCTATAGTATCCAAATCTTGAACCAAGTTTTCAGCATTTTCTTCAGGATCACGAATGCTTGTTCTTACACTAGGAACCACCATCTCTGTAGGGATCACTGATTCTGCTCCGAATACCAAAGAGAATGGAGTTTGGCCGGTAGCATTCTTGGGGGTTGTCCTATCAGCCCAAAGTACATAGGGCAGTTCTTCTGCCCATTTTCCTTTCTTGGATCCAAGCTTCTTCTTCAAATTGTTGATGATGATCTTGGATGATTCTGCCTGGCCATTAGCTTGTGGGTGGACTGGTGTTGATGTTATCATCTTAATCCCCCAGCTGTCACAAAAGTTAGTAGTTCCACTCCCAATAAATTGGGATCCATTATCAGAAACAATTTCAGAAGGGATACCAAATCTAGTAATAATATTTCTTTTAATAAAGGATATCACTTCTTTTTCTCTGACTTGAGCAAAGGCTTCAGCCTCTATCCACTTGGAGAAGTAATCAGTCATAGCAAGCATGAATACTTTTCCACCAGGTGCCTTAGGAAGCTTACCCACTATATCCATTCCCCATCTCATGAATAGCCAAGAGGAGGGTATAGGATGCAAGAGCTCTGCTGGTTGGTGAAGGATGTTACTGTGTCTCTGACAAGGATCACACTTCTTAGCATAATTCACAGCATCCTTCTTCATAGTAGGCCAATAGTATCCTGTCCTCAGGATCTTTGAGAATAATGCTCTGCCCCCAGTGTGGTTTCCACAATCTCCTTCGTGAAAATCCTTTAGGACTTCTTGGATTTCAGGATCCTCAATGCATCTTAGATATGGTCCTGCAAGAGATCGTTTATATAATATGTTATTCAATATTGTAAACTGAGATACCTTAATTTTGAAAGCCCTGGGGTTTTCTCCTGTAGGAATCTCTCCATGTTGGATATATCTTTTGATCGGGAGGATCCATGATCCTGATTGAGATTGTGTATCCTCACTAGGGATGATTGCAGAATCCTCTCCTATCCCCATGGCTACATGATCCTCAATAGCAGGGGTTAGGATGTGGATAATAGGGATCCTGATATCATCTGGGATCTTCAAGGATGATCCTAGATTGGCCAATGCATCAGCCTCTGCATTTTCTTCCCTTGGTACCTGTGTTAAACTAAAAGAAACAAAAGAGAGTGCCAATTCCTTGACTATCTCTAGGTATTTGATTAGCTTTTCACCTTTAACAGCATAAGATCCATTAAAGTGATTAGTAATTAACAATGAATCTACATGTACCTCAAGATACCTGATCCTCATATGCTTGGCAATTTGCAAACCAGCTATCAAGGCTTCATATTCAGCCTCATTATTAGTAGTTTGAAACTCACAAGCTATGGAGTGGGGTATTATGTCTCCCTGTGGCGATTTTAGTAGTATTCCAAGTCCTGTTCCTAGAAATTTACCTGCTTTAACACCAAAGTGACACTTGGAAGGATTTAGTTTCATATTAAATTTATCAAGGATATTGAATGCTTCCTCCAAGTCTCTAAGGTGATCCTCAGCTTTCTTGGACTTAACCACCATGTTGTCTATATAAACCTCCATAGTGTGTCCAATTTGTTCCTTGAACATCATATTGACTAGCCTTTGATAAGTAGCACCTGCATTCCTTAATCCAAATGGCATTGCAATATAACAATATATACCAGTTGGGGTCATAAAGGCTGTATCCTCTTGATCAGATGGTTCAATCTGAATTTGTTGAAATCCAGATGAAGCATCCATAAAAGTCAACAACTCATGACCCGCGGTAGCATCCACCATGGAGTCAATGTGGGGTAATGGGAAAGGATCCTTGGGACATGCCTTGTTTAAATCAGTAAAATCGACACATACCCTCCACTTTTTGTTTTTCTTTTGAACAACAACCACATTGGCTAACCACCTTGGATACTTGACTTCTCTTATCATACCTGCCCGGAGTAGTTTGTCTACCTCTTCCTGGATAATAACATTCCTTTCAGGTGCAAACTTCCTCCTTTTCTGATGTATAGGCTTGAATGACCTGTCAATGCCCAGCTTGTGAGTAATTATATCTTTAGATATACCTGTCATATCCTCATGCTTCCAGGAAAAGGTAGTTTTCCTCCTCTTGAGGAAGGATACTAGATCCTGTTCTATGTTGCTGAGGATCCCTGATCCTATGAAGACGATGGATTCAGGATCATGAGGATCCATAAGGATTTCTTTCACATCCTGTTCTCTTGCTTCCAAGACATCTCTTGAAGGATACTTTAATTGCTATTGCTCCCTTGGTCTTGAATCTGGCTTCATTGATGACGTGTAACAGTTCTTGGATTCTTATTGATCACTCTCAATTTTCACCACTCCCCATGGACTAGGAAACTTTACACACTGATGATAGGTAGATGGGACTGCCTTCATGTCGTGTATCCATGGCCTGCCAAGGATAACATTACAACAAGATAAGCAATCTATAACACAATTTTTTTGATAAGAATGAAGTCCTTCAATATAGATGGGGAGTTTGATGTCCCCCAATGTATTCTTGGTTTCTCCGCTGAATCCCACAAGAACTGAAGATCTTGGGACAATTCTGATTCAGGAATGCTCATCTTGGTCTTGAATCTGGCTTCATTGATGACGTGTAACAGTTCTTGGATTCTTGTTGATCACTCTCAATTTTCACCACTCCCCATGGACTAGGAAACTTTACACACTGATGATAGGTAGATGGGACTGCCTTCATGTCGTGTATCCATGGCCTGCCAAGGATAACATTACAACAAGATAAGCAATCTATAACACAATTTTTTTGATAAGAATGAAGTCCTTCAATATAGATGGGGAGTTTGATGTCCCCCAATGTATTCTTGGTTTCTCCGCTGAATCCCACAAGAACTGAAGATCTTGGGACAATTCTGATTCAGGAATGCTCATCTTCTTGAGGACATCAAGCTGAATGATGTTCACTGAGTTTCCTCCATCTATAAGGACCCGGCGAACAAAATGGTTAGAAATAAACAGAGTAATAACAAGACCATCATGATGAGGATCCTGCACATCAACACGATCATCCTCATCAAAAGTTATAATTTTATCCTGTGTGACAGTGGAGGTCCGGATGGGTCTGTCTCCATTATCCATCTTGGTTTCTGTTTTGGTCAAAAACCAGACGAGGATGATGCAACCAAACTCTCTGTTCCGGGGTATGATGCTTGAATTGGTAAACAACAATGAGGATCACTCAGAAATGAATTGCACAAGAGACACAAAGATTTATACGAGGAAAAAGCCCTTGATCAATGAATGATCTCCGGCATAAAAAACCTCGGGTGATGGAAACTACTGATCACCAACTCAAATTAAACAATAATCTTTTACAACTTCGGATGATAGCGAGCTAAGTACAAGGATCACTATAGTGTATCGTGTAGAAATGTATGAAAAATGCTAAGTGTTTTGCCGAGAGCTGGTGAGTGCAGTTGTACGAGTATGTGTGTAGCCAAAAATAGCCAATTGTTTCTTAGAAATAGCTCGCTACCCCCTTAAAATTAGAAAATATCTAGCCTAACTAACTGTCCGCATTTCGTGCCTTCTCCCCACGTTCTCCATAACGTTCACAATGGTCCAGCACGTGCAGAATTGAAGGGAATATGCTCCAGGAATATCGCCATGACCAAGTCCAAGCCGGTACTCCTGCAAAACAATACCGAATTCAAAGTGAACAATCATTAGTATAAGGATCCTTAGGATAAACCATGATCCTGATCCTGAAGTACTTCTGAGGATCACTAATTGTCACAGAAGTAAGGATCACCAAACAGGATAACACTTGAGGATCACAGGTCATTAAGAAATCCTCCCCTAACAATTGCCCCCAAAATATAAGGAGTAATATTGTAAATAAACGAGTTGTATTTTATCGATCTTATCCGTAACAAACTATCGGATATATAGCCGTTAAGATCGAACTAGCCGTTGGAATCCTGACGTCACTGAGGTGACTTATCCTGCAAAATCATCATTATAAATGGCAGTTAAAGATAAGAGCGAAAGGGCATTTAAATCCGAGCGTTTCATCTTTAAATCCTCATCAGAAGACTTATTCAGGTATTCTCTTTTCCTTTTCTTCCTTCTCTTACTCTGCTTTTCTTTCTTTATCATCATCTCGTCAAAAATGATGCTCCGAAACTCACCGAGCAAGGATCACAAGAAGAACAGCCCCTTAAAGAGCCAAGGGATCATCAAAGATTCCGAAAAAGAACGCTGTTGTTTCACCAATCCACAAATTGATAAAATTCGCTATTGTTTTCCGGCGGACACCATTTTCAAATCCTTTGATCCCACTGCTTTGAGTGACTATATCTCTGAAACTTGGATTGCCTTTCCTGTTACCCCATTCACCATAGGATACACCTATCATTTTCCAGTCCTTACCCAATCCTTTTTCTCCCTTACCGGCATCTCCTACATCCAAGCTATGCCGATGATCTGGAGGGTCTTATATACCCTTGAAAGGATCACCGAGCAGGAAGGGATTGATCTAGGAATGTCGGAGTTGGCTGAACTGTATGATCTCATAACATTTGGATCCCACCGATATCTGTTTAAATGGAAACCTGGTGAAGAACACCCCATTTTTAAAGCCACCAAGAACGATACAAACTGGAAACGACGCTTTTTCTTTGTCAGAAGAGACTCTATCCCCAACGGAAAGGATCTACCCAGGAAGTGGTCCACCCATGGTAGGACAGAGGATCCTGAGAAGGATCACCGGATAATCTTGCTCTTGTGATAAGATCACTAACCCCCCTTTTGTTTTATGTTATGCAGCTATCACTGTTTCGCACCTCAGACCGTCTCCTGCTACCAAGGAAAGGCTTGCTGCTTTTAGAAGACTTGATCCAGAAACAAGATCATTCAAGATAATCACCCAGGATTCCCAAGAGGTATCCTCAGGCTCAGTCACCATGTTAAGTAAGTATCCTGTTTTTTGTATAGTTAAAGATTTAAATAAATAGTTAAATAGAAATAGGATAAGGATACTTATCTTGCTTTGAATGGGCAGGTGTTGGAAAAGCTTCAAAATCTGCCTCCAAGTTCAGCGTGACCGATCTGGACAACGTACGATCCTCCAAGAAGAAGCTTCCTGCCAGCCCAACTGTTTCGATCCCCAAGGCACCCGTTAAAGGAAGGGGTGGCAAGAAAAGAAAAGCCTCTGAAGCTGAGGATCTACAAGGTCTGCCCCTGATCCGCCACCAGTTCCTTGAATACTTCAACGATGTAAGGATCCTTATCCCTGCTTTAGGTATCCAGCTTATTTGAGGATCACCTGCTCTCGAACTGTTCTTTATCTTCTTTGTAGAAATTTGCTGAGATTGAAGACTACGTTGGGCATGTCGAGGAGCAGGACAAGAAGATTGCTGACCTCCAACAAGTCGCATTGCTCAAGGATCTTAAGATTGCTGACCTCCAAAAGGACCTCCAAAATGCCAAAGCTGAAACGGCCAAGGTTCTGGTCAATGCTGATTACGAGAAGCATGAGATCACCCAGGATGCTAAAGTTTCTGCTGCCATAGCGATGTACAAGACCAAATTGCAGATGGCCTTGGAAGCTCAGAATCCTGACTTCGACAGGAGCAACTGGGATGTGGAAGGCTGGAAGGCAAGGCTGGCTGAGCTGGATGACGAGGAGGAGGCTGAGGAGATCCTGACGATCGAGGCTGGAGGCAGTGGCAAGGATCATGGTGGTGAAGCTAGTGGAGCTGGAGATGGTGATGCAGTGAAGGTGTAGGCTACTGTTAGGGGAGGATTTTCTAACAATTAGTGATCCTTATTCGTTATCCTAATTAATGATCCTTACTTCTGTGACAGGTGGTGATCCTCAGAAGAGCTTCAGGATCAGGATCATGGATCACTTTAAGGATCCTCATACTGACGATTGTTTGTTTATGTTTTGTGTTGCTTCGCAGGAGTAACAAGCTTAACTTGGTCTTGGCAACGGTACTATGGAATATTCCACGGGTATTTCGTACACGATTGACCAGAAATGGACGTTGTGGAGAATGTGGGAGCTTGGCACGAAAGTCGGATAGTTAGTTATTGTAGTTAACTTCTATTTTAAAAGGAGTAACGAGCTAGAATTAGAACACTTAGCCATTTTCAGCTACACACACTCTCATATACTCGCACTCTTGAAGCTCTTGATGAACACTCATTAGTTTTCATTCACTTTTACACATTTCACGATAGTGATCCTTGTACCTAGCTCGTTACTATCCGAAGTTGTAAACATTTATTCATTTATTTGAGCTTGGTGATCGGTAGTTTCCATCACCCGGGGTTTTTTGTGCCGGAGATCAACTCTTGATCAAGGGCTTTTTCCCCGTACAAATCCTTGTGTCATTTGTGCAATTTACATTGAAGTGATCCTTGTTATTGTTCTAAACTATAAGCATCATACCCCGTAACAGAGAGTTTGGTTGCAATATCCTCATCAAATTTTTTGACCAAAACAGTTTGGCGCCCACCGTGGGGCAATTGGTGCTTCATCCTTAGAAAAATTCGCATTTCTGTGCTCATTTCAGTTCACTACAACCAAGCAAATGGCTTCCTCAGCGAAGAATGCTTCAGATTTGATGCCCTCATTCACTTCTTCACAAGGCGTTCCCCCTTTGCCTCCACCACCTTCTAGATCCCAGAAGAATGCTGAGAATGCTGCGAAGAAACCAACTCCCATTTTCTCAAAACCTCCAACTTTTTCTGCTTCTTACACTCCCACTACTAGTGACATGTTTACTTTGATTTTGCAGATGAAGGATCAGATACGGCAACAGGATAAGACCAATGAAAGGATCCTCAAAGAAATCGGAGATCTCAAGAAGCAAAAGAAAACGGCAGAGGATCATTCCCCACTGGTGCCAAAATCTTTGAATTTTGATACTCCGGTGATTACTTCTCAGCCATCAGTGGTTCCAGATGTTCAATATGTGGGTGGACCAAAAGGAGTGCACTACGGAACAACAACAGTGACCCAGGCATCAGGTTCATATTTCCAGCTAGCGGGATCCTATCCTCAGCATATGGGATCCCTCACGAATTCAGGAGGATATTCAGGAGCGCAGCAGGTTCAAGGATCCTCCTTTGTTCCAGGATCATCCCAGGTTCAAGGATCCTCCTTTGTTCCAGGATCATCCCAGGTTCAAGGATCCTCTTTTGTTCCAGGATCATCCCAGGTTCAAGGATCCTCCTTTGGTCCAGGATCATCCCAGCTTCAAGGATCCTCCTTTGTTCCAGGATCGTCCCAGTTTCAGGGATCCTTCCAGATGCCAGGATCCTTGAGGAGTTTGCAAACAGGAAGTTCAGATGTCCATCAGGGAGATTTTATTCCAATGCAGACCAATGCTTCTACTGGTCCCTCGATCATTCCAGAGCCCCAACAATATGGATTAACATCCATTCTTCCTAATTCGAATCCGATGGGAGGTAACACTTTTAATAATTCTTATACTACTAACCATGGTCTTATGCAGGATCCAGGTATCAATCATGCCATGGCCAGAGAATTGCAAAAGCTAAAGGATATGATATCAAGCGTTCCAGGAGTGGTCAAACCTATCCCAGAGATTGCGGATGGGAGCCACAAGATATCTCGTTTTGCACCACCAATCTGTGATGCTGAGATACCCAAGAGGTTCCATGTGCCAACAATGAAGCTGTATGATGGTTCGACGGATCCTGAAGAACACATAGCACAATACAGGGAGAGGATGGAGATCAATCCAATCCCAGAAAGGTTAAAGGAAGCGTGCCTGTGCAAGGGATTCGGATCCACTCTTACTGGATCAGCTCCCAAATGGCTGCTAAGTCTTCCCCCTACTCTATTACCTCATTTGCTAATCTAGTTAACCTGTTTAATAATCAGTTTTCTTGTAGTAGAAAATTTGAACGATTAACTAGTGATCTATATAGGATAACCCAGAGTCATAATGAATCATTAAGGGATTACATTACCAAATTCAGTAAAGAATCCTTAGACATTCCCAACTTAGATATAGCTACGGCTGTTGAGGCCTTTAAAATGGGACTGCTTAGGGATTCGTCGTTCTATGATGATCTTGTTATGACACCATGCAGGAACTTAGATGAGGTAAGAACACGAGCACTTAGGTTCATTCGGCTAGAGGATGACAAGAGGATCCAGGAGAGGTTAGCAGGATCCTCAAAGCAGGATAAGCAAGGATCCTCATTCAGAAACAACAAGTTCAGATCCTACAACAGATCTGATAACCAGAACGTGCATTCTGTTGATCAAGAAGAGGATGATGAGGATTATCCTCCAATTTCTGAATATTGTTTTTCTGTTGATAATAATGAACTAATCCTTGCGATGCAGAATCTAGGTGATAAAGCTAGATGGCCCAGAAAAAATGATAGGCCAGCTGCAACTAAGGATAAATCAAAGTGGTGCGCATACCATGAAGATTTTGGGCATCTTACAGAAGAATGCATTGCACTAAGAAAGGAAATTGGATACTTGTTGAGCAAGGGGCATCTAAAAGAATTGTTGGGAAGAAAAAAGTCAAGGACTCAGGATCCTGAAAGGATCCCTGAGAAGGCTCCAGCCCCTCCAGCAGATGCACAAGTAATAAACTTTATTTCTGGAGGATCAGACATTTGTGGCACATCCTTCTCAGCAGCTAAAAGGCATGCAAAGGAAACTAAAATGGATAATGGAGAAAGACCTGTTCGAACATCAAGTGTCTCTGAAGGAAAAGTCATAACCTTTGATGAGGATGATCGTGTTGATATCCAGGATCCTCATCACGATGGCTTAGTTATTACTCTTTTTATTTCTAACCATTTTGTCCGCAGGATCCTTATAGACGGAGGAAGTTCAGTGAACATTATCCAGCTTGATGTTCTAAAGAAGATGGGTATCCCTGAATCAGATATCATACCAAGATCCTCCGTGCTCGTGGGATTTAGTGGCTAAACTAAGAATACCCTGGGGGATATTAAGCTCCCAATATACATCGAAGGCCTACACTCTTATAAAAAATTTTGTGTTATTGACTGTTTATCTTGTTGTAATGTTATCCTTGGCAGGCCCTGGATACACGATATGAAGGCAGTCCCATCTACTTACCATCAATGTGTGAAGCTCCCTAGTCCTTGGGGAATAGTCAAGATTGATAGTGATCAGCAGGAGGCCAAGAATTGCTATACTTCATCGATAAAACCGGCCTCGAAGTCAAGGGAGCAATAGCAATCAAAGTATCCTCCAAGGGATGTCTTGGAGGTAAGAGAGCAGGATGTGGTAGAAGTCCTCATGGATCCTGATGATCATGAATCCAAAATCTATATCGGATCAGGGATCCTTGGCGAAATGAAAGAAGACCTCATATCCTTCCTCAAAAGGAGAAAGACTACCTTTGCATGGAAACACGAAGACATGACTGGTATATCTAAAGATGTAATCACTCACAAACTTGGCCTTGATAGGTCCTTCAAACCGATCCATCAAAGGAGAAGAAAGTTTGCACCAGAAAGGAATGCCATTATCCAAGAAGAGGTAGAAAAGTTGCTCCGGGCAGGTATGATTAGAGAGGTCAAGTATCCAAGATGGTTGGCCAATGTGGTTGTTGTTCAAAAGAAAAACGGAAAGCGGAGGGTATGTGTCGATTTTACCGATTTAAATAAGGCATGTCCCAAGGATCCTTTCCCATTACCCCACATTGACTCCATGGTGGATGCAACTGCGGGTCATGAACTGTTAACTTTTATGGATGCTTCATCTGGATTTCAACAAATCCAAATGGAACCATCCGACCAAGAGGATACAGCCTTCATGACTCCAACTGGTATATACTGCTATATTGCTATGCCGTTCGGATTAAGAAATGCAGGTGCAACATATCAAAGGCTGGTGAATATGATGTTCAAGGATCAGATTGGACAAACTATGGAGGTTTACATAGATGATATGGTGGTAAAATCCATAAAAGCTGAGGATCACCTGAGGGACTTGGAGGAAGCATTCGATATCCTTGACAAATATAACATGAAACTTAATCCTTCAAAATGTCACTTTGGTGTTAAAGCAGGTAAATTCTTAGGATATATGGTGACCAAGAGAGGCATTGAAGCTAGCCCGGAACAAATAAAAGCAATAGTGAACATCAAATCTCCGGCCAATGCTAAGGATGTTCAAAGGCTAACAGGCAGGATAGCAGCTTTGAACAGATTTATATCCAAATCCTCAGAGAAGTGCAAAGAATTCTATGATATCCTAAGGAAGAACAAGAAATTTGAGTGGACTGAGAAGCATGAAAATGCTTTAAGAGCTCTCAAAGATTACCTATCCTCAGCCCCGGCCTTGATGAAACCAGAAAAAGGCGATGTGCTATCCTTATATCTTGCAGTATCCTCAAAAGCAGTAAGTGCGGTCCTTGTTAAGGATCATGAAGGTACACAACATCCTGTCTATTATGTAAGTAAAAGTTTACTTGATGCCGAATCCAGGTATTCACACCTTGAAAAGCTTATTCTTGCATTAATTATGGCATCCACTAAGTTGAGACATTATTTTGAAACTCATGTTATTGTTGTTAAAACTAATTTCCCAATTAAGAATGTCCTCAGAAAGCCAGAGATGTCAGGAAGGATGGCTAAGTGGGCAGTGAAGCTAAGTGCATATGATATAAGATATGAGCCTAGGACAGCCATCAAATCCCAAGCATTAGCTGACTTTGTGGCTGATTTCAGTAATGATTTACAAAAAGAAGCTGAGTTAGAAGTCCAGCAGCTAGAGGAGACCAAGGATCCTTGGATACTCTATACTGATGGATCCTCAAATGTCAAAGGAACAGGGCTTGGAATACTACTAAAATCGCCACAGGGGGACATAATACCCCACTCTATATCTTGTGAGTTCCAAACCACTAACAATGAGGCTGAATATGAAGCCTTAATTGCTGGTTTGCAAATTGCAAAGCATACGGGGATCAGGTATCTTGAGGTACATGTAGATTCATTGTTAATTACAAACCACTTTAATGGATCCTATGCTGTTAAAGGTGAAAAGCTAACCAAATATTTAGAGATAGTCAAAAGTTTGGCACTCTCTTTTGTTTCCTTTAGTTTGACGCAGGTACCAAGGGAAGAAAACACAGAAGCTGATGCATTGGCTAACTTAGGATCATCCTTGAAGATCCCGGAGGATATCAAGATCCCTATTATCCATATCCTGACCCCGGCTATCGAGGATCATGTGGCTATGGAGATAGGAAATGATTCTGCAATTATCCCTAGTGAGGATACTCAATCCCATTCAGGATCAGGATCATGGATCTCACCAATTATGAGATACTTACAACATGGAGAGATTCCTACAGGAGAAAACCCTAGGGCTTTCAAATCTAAGCTATCTCAATTCTCAATTTTAAATAATATGTTGTATAGACGATCTCTTGCAGGACCATACTTGAGATGCATTGAGGATCCTGAAATCCAAGAAGTTTTAAAAGACTTCCATGAAGGAGATTGTGGAAACCACACTGGGGGCAGGGCATTATTCTCAAGGATCCTGAGGACAGGATACTACTGGCCAACCATGAAAAGAGATGCTGTGGAGTATGCTAAGAGATGTGATCCTTGTCAGAGACACAGCAATATCCTTCATCAACCAGCTGAATTATTGCATCCTATATCCTCCTCTTGGCCATTTATGAGATGGGGTATGGATATAGTTGGTAAGCTCCCTAAGGCACCTGGTGGAAAAGTATTCATGCTTGCTATGACTGATTACTTCTCCAAGTGGATAGAGGCTGAAGCTTTTGCCCAAGTCAGAGAAAAGGAAGTTATATCCTTCATTAAAAGAAATATTATAACTAGATTTGGAATTCCTTCTGAAATTATATGTGATAATGGTTCCCAATTTATTGGGGGCAGAACCACTAACTTTTGTGACAGCTGGGGGATTAAGATGATAACATCAACACCAGTCCACCCACAAGCTAATGGTCAAGCAGAATCATCCAACAAGATCATCATCAACAATTTGAAGAAGAAACTTGGATCCAAGAAAGGGAAATGGGCAGAAGAACTACCCTATGTGCTTTGGGCTGATAGGACAACCCCTAAGAATGCTACTGGTCAAACACCATTCTCTTTGGTATTTGGGGCAGAATCAGTGATCCCAACAGAAATGGTGGTTCCAACTGCTAGAACAAGTACTCGTGATCCTGAGGAGAATGATGAGAACTTATCTCAAGACCTGGATACTATTGAAGAAATCAGGGATCTCGCTAGGATAAGGATGGCCAGTTATCAACAAAGAATGGCTGGTGCCTACAACAAAAATGTCAGGATCAGGAAGTTTCAAGTTGGAGATATGGTATTGAGGAAAGCATTTCAGAATACCACCAATCCTGCTGATGGAAAATTGGCTCCAAAATGGGAAAGCCCTTATTTGATTGAAGCTGAAGCAGGAAAGGGGGCATATAGATTGCTAACCATGGAAGATGATTTGCTACCAAGAGCTTGGAATGCTGTCCATTTGAAGAAATATTTCATATGAACAGGATCCTCATGGCACAGATGATCCTCACGATAGGGGTATCCTTAAAGGATCCTTAAAGTATCAGTGATCCATACTTGGGTAATATCCTAATCTTGAACTATTTCATTTCTTTATTTTCTCATATAGGGATAAGGATCATGTGTCCTTTATCCATCTCTCACGTGATTTTAAGTTTTGAAAGTTCAGGTATCCTTTGCATAACATTGGTTATCTGCAGAAGCAATCCGTTCCTTGGGTTTAACCCCAGTTATCCTTGGGCTTGACCCCAGTTCCGCCTGTAGCGCATGATGATCCTGGTATGGTTCAAGGCAGTGGGACCAGTACTCATTTTAGGGGCTGATAATTCCATTGTACTGGCTATGCCTAGGATCCTACGTATAATGGTAGACGTACCATACATCCGTTCCTAAGGTTTCTAACGTTTTCACGTTAGCTAAGGTTTCTAACGTTTTCACGTTAGCTAAGGTTTTGGCATTTTCATGTCACTAAGTTTGGATAGTCGCCAGTTAGGGCCATACTCCAGTTTACATACGATCCTTGGGCTTGTCCCCAGTTATCCTTGGGCTTGTCCCCAGTTATCCTTGGGCTTGTCCCCAGTTGCTAATTCTTATCTTATGTTGGCTTAGTCCCAAGTTATGATCTATTTCAGGTCCTTGAAGACAAGCAACTAGGGATCCTTGATCCTTACTTCTCTCTAAGGTTTATCTTATAGTTATCCTTATTATGGTTAGGATCCTAACTTGGACCCTCAGGTATGATCCTTAACTATTTTTAATCCTATTCATTATTTATTTGAATAACCCTTAAAAAATTTGACAACTAGACTTGTGATCCTTAAAACATATTGCTTTTTGGGATATTTGATCATGGATCATGTCCTAAATATTTTCAATCTGACTTATTCAAAATTGTTTATTCAATGAATATGCATCAAAACAAAGGAAAATTAAAGAAACAAAAGGATAACAACACAAGATAAGCGACAAAAGGTTAAGATTTTATTTATTAACAAAGGAGTAACCCTTAAAAGGTTGTCAAAATTACCTACCCCGAGCATCTACCAGCAAAACGTGGCCCGTCCGCTGGGGTAGGTAAAGGGTGTCCATGATAATAAGTTCAAAAGTAGTGCAGGAATATAAAGGCGGCAGGATCACAATGGCTTCATCCCCCAAACAGAGGATCCCTCCACCATATGCAATCCTGCCTATTGTCCAAAGGATCATACATGATCCTTAATCCTAAAAACTATTGTTCAGTACAAACCATTAAATTGTTCAACATCACAACCACAAAAACTACTGCCAAATTTAAAAATTGGGCTCCGGCTGCGTCTAGGAATGTCCATCATCGCCCAATTGTGCAGCCTACACCTTTGCTGCATCCTCTTCCCCTCCAGCTGTGGTATCCTTCATCAGATCCTTTCCACTGCCACTTGCCTCGATCGCCAAAACCTCCTCAGCCTCCTCATCATCCTCAAGATCAGCCAACCTTGCTTTCCAGCCCTCAACGTCCCAGCTGCTTCTATCGAAGTGAGGATCTTGAGCTTCCTGGGCCATCTTTAATTTTGTCTGATACATTGTGATGGCAGCAGAGACCTTAGCATTTTCTATGAGATCATGCTTCTCATAGTCAAGGTCAATCAGAAGTTTAGCCGTCTTAGTCTTGGCATCTTGGAGTTCCTTCTGAAGGTCAGCGATTGCAAGGTCCTTAAGCACTGCAGCCTGTTGGAGGTCAGCAATCTTCTTGTCCTGCTCCTCGACGTTCCCCACATAGTCCTCAATCTCAGCAAATTTCTGCAAAGAAAAGGACAAAACAGTTCAAGATCAGGTGATCCTCATACGAGTAGGATACCTAGGCAGAATTGGTGATCCTTACATCATTGAAGTATTCAAGGAACTGGTGGCGGATCAGTGGTAGGCCTTGGAGGTCCTCAGTGTCAGAAGTTTTCCTCTTCTTGCCACCCTTTCCTTTAGTGGGTGCCTTGGGAATGGAGATGCTAGGACTGGTAGTGGCCCTCTTCTTCCTAGATCGAACAACATCAAGGTCAGCCGTGTTGAACTGGGATACAGGCTTGGCAGATTTTCCGGCACCTACACAATCAAAGCAAGATAAGTGTCCTAATCTTATTTCAATTTAATTATTTATTCAAACTATAAATCAAACAGGATACTTACTTGACATTGTGACAGATCCTGAGGATACCTCCTGAGAATCCTGGGTTGTTGTCTTAAAGGTTCTTGTTTCAGGATCAAGTCTCTTGAAGGCGGCGAGTCTCTCTTTGGCAGCAGGGGTCAGTTTGAGATGTGAAACGACAATAGCTGCATAACAAGAAAGCAAACATATATAAGTGATCCTTACATCAAAAGAAAGTTCTCTGGTGATCCTTCTCAGGATCCTCCACCCTACCATGGGTAGCCCATTTCTTGGGTAGATCCTTTCCATCCTCAATAGAATCTCTCTTGACGAAAAAGAAACGCCGTTTCCAGTTAGCATCGTTCTTGGTGGCTTTAAAGATCGGATGTTCCTCACCAGGCTTACGTTTAAACAAATAACGATGAGAACCAAAGGTAGTAAGATCATACAGCTCTCCCAGCTCTGACATTCCTAGGTCTATCCCTTCCTGCTCAATGATCCTTTCTAGGGTATACAAAACCCTCCAAATCATCGGCATGGCTTGGATATAAGAGATGCCGGTTAGAGAAAAGAAAGATTGGGTAAAGGCTGGGAAAGGATATGTATAGCCTATGGTGAACGGGGTGACAGGGAAAGCAACCCACTTGTCGGAGATATGATCACTCAGGGCAGTGGGATCAAAAGGTCTAAACTGGGTGTTCGCCGGGAAGCAGTGGCGGATCCTATCAATCTGTGCATCATTGAAACAGCAGCGTTCTTTAATGGAATCTTCGATGATTCCCTGGCTTTTCGGAGGGCTGTTTTTCGGGTGATCCTTAGCTGGGGAGTTTCGGAGCATCATTCTTGAAGAGATGATAGAAATACATAAAAACAGAGCAAGAGAAGGAAGAAGATGAAGAGGGAATACCTGTTTATCTTCGGAATGCAGTTATAAAGGGAGTCTTTCTGAAATTTTAAATGCATTTGATCCTATCTCTATCTCCTATTTATAATCATGATCGTGCAGGGTTGTCACTTCTGTGACGTCACAATTGCAACGGATAGTTCAACAATAACGGCTATATTTACGATAGTTAGTTGCGGATAAGATCAAGAAAACATAACTCGCTCATTTTACATATCACTCCTTATATTTTGGGGGCAATTGTTAGGGGAGGATTTTCTAACAATTAGTGATCCTTATTCGTTATCCTAATTAATGATCCTTACTTCTGTGACTGGTGGTGATCCTCAGAAGAGCTTCAGGATCAGGATCATGGATCACTTTAAGGATCCTCATACTGACGATTGTTTGTTTATGTTTTGTGTTGCTTCGCAGGAGTAACAAGCTTGACTTGGTCTTGGCAACGGTACTATGGAATATTCCACGGGTATTTCGTACACGATTGACCAGAAATGGACGTTGTGGAGAATGTGGGAGCTTGGCACGAAAGTCGGATAGTTAGTTATTGTAGTTAACTTCTATTTTAAAAGGAGTAACGAGCTAGAATTAGAACACTTAGCCATTTTCAGCTACACACACTCTCATATACTCGCACTCTTGAAGCTCTTGATGAACACTCATTAGTTTTCATTCACTTTTACACATTTCACGATAGTGATCCTTGTACCTAGCTCGTTACTATCCGAAGTTGTAAACATTTATTCATTTATTTGAGCTTGGTGATCGGTAGTTTCCATCACCCGGGGTTTTTTGTGCCGGAGATCAACTCTTGATCAAGGGCTTTTTCCCCGTACAAATCCTTGTGTCATTTGTGCAATTTACATTGAAGTGATCCTTGTTATTGTTCTAAACTATAAGCATCATACCCCGTAACAGAGAGTTTGGTTGCAATATCCTCATCAGATTTTTTGACCAAAACAGCTACAGCAATGGGCAATGATGGACACTTCTAGACATAGCCGGAGCCCATTTTTTTTTAGGTTTGGTGGTAGTGCTGTTTTCGTTAAACAATGGTTGGTTTGTATTTGGACAATAGTTTTAGGATTAAGGATCTAGGATCCTTTGGATAATAGGTAGGATTACAAATGGTGGAGGGATCCTCTGTTTGGGGGATGAAGCCATTATGATCCTGCCGCCTTTGATTTCTTGCACTTGCTATAACCGCATAAACAATTGTTAGGACCGGTTTGAATCCGAACGATTGCGAACCGACTCGTACGACGTGCGGAATCCGTGCACGAGCAAGACCGAAACACACGAGACGTACAATAAACGTGATTCTATTCAAGGATCTGATATCGTACACGAACCGTGAATCACCTAGACACTTTCTCTCTCTAGTTTCTCTCTCTAGAACTAGAGCTCTCAAATGTAGCAAATGAGCAAAAGTGTCCAAAAGTTCTCCAAAAGTTTTTAAAGCTAACCCTAACACATCTATTTATAGGCCAAGGAATATAAGGGATTTCCCCTTATTTACAATAATGCCACCTTGCCTTTTTCTATCTAATATTACAATGTAAGGCTAGTTTGCTTTAGTTTCAGCTACGACTTGAGATGACGGAGGTGATAGACATACTGCACTAACAGACTCCCCCTTGGATATTGCCGCTGTCAATCTCAAACATTTAGTCAAACTCGTAGCTTCTTTTCTTTCTCTCTCTCTAGCTCGAACAGAATCCCGGTGGATCTGTCTTCAGCTCCAGCTCCCCCTTTCGGTAAACTCTTCAGGCTCCCCCTTTTGTCAAGCTTCCGTGCTTTTGGGATCGACACCTGGCTTTCCGGTTACAAGCTCTTTCGGGAAAAGTATCCTGGCTCCTATGCACGCTTCCCTTTGCGTTGAGCTCGTCTTCAGACTCCCCCTTAGACTCGGCTATCGGGATCGTAGTCTGGAATCTGCAATCCTCAAACATTTATAAGTAACAATGTTTTGATTGACCAATTGTCCAGGAATCGTATCCTGGCTCTATCAAACTTTCTAAATCAAGATCCTGGAACTAAGATATAATAATATGAAATATATCCAGGATTACTTGATACACTCCCCCTATAAAAAATCTTCAAAGATTTGGCAGAATTTAAGAATCCAACTTCGAAAACTGGCTCTATTACAAATTTTAACAATATAAGCATCCAAATCCCTCACAGTTAATCATCCAAGTCCAAATTAATGACCTTGGAGATTTCATAAACTATTTTTGATTTTTGATTTTAAAAATTTCAAGTTTCAAATTAATGAACTTGTTTTATTTTTCAGAAACACAATCAGCATACTTAGATTTTGAAACTCAGCTCTCAAACATCGGTTGTCGAAAATAAAGCAGAATCAAAAATCTTTTTGAATTTTTCTGAAAATATAAATCAGTAAAGAAATATGTACAAACATATTTACAGACAATATTTTTGTTTGAGTTTGCGTCAGAGGATCATATCAGTTTCTGACAAGTCACAAGTACCGTTGAGCTTATTTACACATTAAGAATTAAACAATTCACTTAGATTGTCGATATACTGATCCACTTAAATTTTCACACAACTTTCAACTGATTCAGGATACGAATTAGGTGTATTAAGAACTTAAACTCATTCATGTGTCCCACCTCTTGAATATACTCCCGTATCCAGATCCCAATATTCAGTCTTACAGGCAATTATAACACAAATGATATCTGTAAGGGGTTAATAAATTATGAAGAATCATGAGAGCTCAGGTCAGAACTACCGTTCAGCAGAGAGATCATGACTCAACTTGTGGGTGTGTCCCCTTTAGAGGATCTTTTTTACAACAGCATTGCTAAGCAATTTTATTGTCTTATCATATATGCTGAGGGTGATGCTGTGTTTCAAGCATTGCGGAAAGTATTATTCGGGGACTAGGTCAGAACTTCCATTCAGCAGAAGTCCCGGAATAATACCCCAGATATCATTGAGTATAAAAACCTAGTATATCAGAATACGAGACCTTTCAAACGAGATTTCAGGGGTTACCTATATATCCAAGTAGTGTTCCCCACGAAATAAGCAAGTGTTTGAATTTAGGTTTATATCCCGAAAAAGTTTACTAAATGTATAAAAATCTACCGACACATCCACGGTGAGATCGTTTAACACATTTAAACTTTCCATTTCTTTAGCGTACTGTAACTGTCTACTGATGTACTATCATTTCCTCTTTTTATGCAAAAACTCAATTTTTGAATTTTATCATGTTTTTGGCTTTTTCAAAATTTTCAAATGTTTTTGGATTTTCTGACAATTTCTTACTCCCCCTAAAATGCAAAACCATTTAAAGAAAATTTGACAACCAATACTGATAGCTTTGTCTCGCCATCCATTTTCTGCTTCACATGCTCTGTTTTGCAGAAAATATAATATACCCCCATGATTTACAACCCATTGATTTTCGACAGTTTGAAAACCGTTTTTCAATCTTGTGAAAGTAATCATGTTTGTTCAGCCGTGAGGGTTTCGGCGTATTCAATCAGAACTCCCTCTTACAACAAACTATTTTCCCATAATGATTTCAAAACACTTAAGTTTGTTTTAATCAGAATGGTTTTTCCGAAAAAATTAGTTTGTTTACCCATCACTTGTGGGTTCGGGGTCATCTCATCACCTTGATCTCTTTTAACCATTATGAAAATTTAACATTATTAGGTCAAACATCACTATCACTTGTAGAAAATCAAGTACAACTTAATGTCCTTGATTAACCACTTGTAAGACGAAATATCACAGTTACCATCCTGTGAATTTCTCAAGAAAAATGCCGATACCTGCTTCACACTTACCAACCTGGAAGCTCCGGCAAGTCAGGAATTCAACCAACAGATTTTGACACCCAAGCCTGACCAGCCTTAGGTGTGTTTTGAACATTTTTCTTTTCTTCATAAAATTCTTTTGCCCCTTTTACCTTTCCATCAGCCATCTTGCTAAAAATATGTTTAACATTGCTATTAAACATTTTTCCAGCATCAACACCTTTTGATTTTGGGTTTGCGGCTCGTAATGGTGGAAAGTTCTCATCATTCATTAATGGAACTGTTTCTTCCTTTTTTACCTCAACTTGTGGCTCATCTGATTTTGTGGAATCAGATTCATTGCCCGAACTTGGCTTGTCTGACCTGGATGAGCCAGATTCATCGCCAATAACTTTCTTTTTCTTCTTGTTTGTCCTCAGATTTGCATCTGAAGAATTCGATTTGCTTGGCTTTGCAGTCGAGTGAATCGATTCATCAGAACTCTTATTCGAACCAACTGGTGAACCTGAAGACAAAATCTTCTCCAAGTATTCTCTCGCCTTCTTCCTCTTCTTCCTCAGTCTGTCTCTCTGCCCCTGTGAAAGCTTTACTTTCTTATCTTCCACTTTCTGTTCTTTGGGCTTGACAGTGACTGGTTTCTTTACCGTTCTCTGAGATTCAACCCTCGATCTTCCCATCGATCTCTTTGGGCAATCTCTGGCAATATGACCTCTGATTTGACAATTATAGCATCTTCTTGTCTCATAACTCCAATTCTGGCAGTTAACAGCAATGTGTCCTCTCACACCACAGGTGTAGCACACTCTGTTATCGTACCATTCTCTTCTGTCAGTCCAAACCTTCAGATCATAACATTGTTTGGCTTGGTTATAATCATTTCTCCTCTTCAATGCTGGATTTGTCTTTTGAGCACTGTGGTCAAACCTGCACCACTTATTACCATCATTTTGTGAATTTTCATTTACAAATTTTTGTGATTTTGTATAATGATTGTATGACTGAACTGATGAGCTTTTATTTTCATTTTTAAAATTTTTCGAATTTTTAACTTTTTGTATCTGTTCTACACTCTTCTTAACAGGTTTTTGCTTAGAACATTCACCTGTTTCAGTAGATTGCAAAACAATATTTTTAAATTTTTCTTGTAAATCTAAAAATAATTTTCTTTTCTTTTCTTTTTCTATTTCATCATCAGCTTTATCATCACAATCTTCAATTTTGACTTTGTCAAAATTTGTGATTTTGTCACTTATTGGAACAACGTTGATTGGTTTTGGACACACATATGGTGCAGAAGTCCCAAAACTTTTCAACTTATTTTCTAACACAACAATTTTATTTCGAGCATCTTCAGATTCATGCTCAAGTCGAATGATTTTATCAAGATGAGAGTTTATCGCACATTGTTTTTCGAGATTATTTTTACCAAAAATATCTCTCTCATCTTCTAAAATCTTTATCTGACTTTTGAAATCATTTTCAAATTTTAATTTTTCATTTTCAAACTCTTTTTCTTTTTCTTTTAAAAACTTGTTATCCAATGTCAAACTGTTCATATCACTCAACAGTTTGATATTTTCAGATTTTAGTTTTTCACAGTTCAAGCGCAACTCCAGAATCTGTTCATCATCAGCTTTCTTCCCATCTTTCAAATCTTTGTTTTCCAATGTCAAATTCTCTGCATCACTCAAGAATTTGGCATTGTCTGCTTCAAGTTTATCACATTTTGAGCATTTTCATTTATCTTTTCAACATCAGCTTCTTTCTTTGTTTCCATCCTGAATGTTCCTGCACACACAATTTTAACAAAATCAAGAGGGTTTGCATATTCATCAATAAAACAACCTCTCTTAATATCATATTTCATGACATTTTTTGCAGCAAGACATACAGAGACTCTTTTCTTCATTTCAATAATCACATCCAAATTGATTTTTTCTAAATCCTCTTTTATTTCATTCATCAACTTCTCTTTTCTTTTGTCTTTATCAAGCTTGTCTAGTTTAAGCTTATTGATGAAATCTCTTAAACCAAAGTATGAGAAACTAGAATCCCTTTTCAGTTCACTCAAGAATTTATTCCATTCCAAAGGTAATGCATCCGCAAATTTTGAAATTTTTTCAGCATTTGAAACCCTTATCTCATATCTATCTAACTTATCAATCAAATCATCAAACCGTCTGTTCAATTGTTCCAAAGATTCATTTTTCATGCATAAGAAATTTTCGAATCTTTTAATCCAAACATCCTTCTTATTTTTCTTATCAATCCAAGATCTAGAAGTCCAAACGTTTAAATTTTTAAGAGTCTCGTTTTCCTGTTCATCAAACGTTTTAGCCATCTTGTATCACCTGAATCACGATCAAACAAACAAAATGAGTTTAATCAAATTTGTCAAATGATCGTAAAAGAATTTGGTCTATTCGGATGGATCAATAGTCAATCGGATGATATTGGCCCAAACGGATGAGATGTCACGAACAAATGAGTTGGTCCGGATGATGATTCGTCCGGATGGTGAACCGGATGACAATACGCACGAGTGGGGATCCGCACGGGTGGTGATCCGCGCGGGTGAAGATCCGTGTGACAAAAGTGATACGTGCGGGTGGGAATCCGGGAGATGTTATCCGCGCGGGTGGGGAACCGTGAGACTAAAGTGATGCGTACAGGTGGGAATCCGCACGGGTGAGTTGTTCGTGCGACTGAATAATCCGAATGATGTGTGTTATCCGTACGGGTGACACAATACCTACAATTCTGACACTAACCCATTATTCACGTGAAAATCTGATTTCAACAAACAATTTAAAGTGGCCGACAACTTTCAGTTTTAATCAAAATATAATTGGACCAAACTTTGAATCACATGCAAGAAACCAATTTATCACTTGAAAATCACATGCTCACCACCGTCTACAATCTATTACTTTGACTGACAATTGATTAAATGACTTTGACCAAGTGACACGGATTGCCAACCGTGCGTATTGCTATCCGTACGGATGATGCTATCTGTGCGTATGATGCTATCCGTGCGTATGATAGCTATCCGTGCGTATGGTGTGTTGACTTGACAAAGCCCTAGTTTATCAATGACACAAGACGACAAACTATTATGATGACAATGACTTAAACGATAAACTTTGACAAACAATACAGAATCACATGCAACCTAGATTAAAGCACTATGAACATGGCCGACAAGATTAAATCTTCACATGCAATACTGAATTCTCAATTTAATAGTTCACATGCATGTTCACTTTAAACTCAATTGATTTCATGTTTCGATAAACGGTGCTGACAAAACTGACTAATGTTGACGGTCAAATCAGCTTTTAACGAATAGTCAATACGTAAATGTTGTGCGTGCGTGCAACTTATCCGTACGTATAGGTCAACCCGGATAGTCTAATGGTCAACCCGGATGGTCATCCGTGCGTGCGACTTATCCGCACGTATAGGTCATGCGTGCGTATGACATCAAGAACAACAGCAACAGTTTACAACTTTTTTCGAACCACAAAAATTAAGATTTCTCTCAAACTACTTTGAATTAAAGTCTGAAATTTTATAGGCTTATTGATTAGTTGTTTTCGCACATCATATAAAAAAATCAGCCGATTTTAACCGTAAAATCCTTGTTAATTTTGCGTTTTTCTGTTTAAAACGTGAAAAGATGTAAAAGTGAAGAAATTTCTCAATTCTGATGCGATTTTGGATCTGAAAACGATGAAATCCTGTGCGAAATCGTGTGAATGATCTGAGTAATCGAACTCCTTGCTCTGATACCACTTGTTAGGACCGGTTTGAATCCGAACGATTGCGAACCGACTCGTACGACGTGCGGAATCCGTGCACGAGCAAGACCGAAACACACGAGACGTACAATAAACGTGATTCTATTCAAGGATCTGATATCATACACGAACCGTGAATCACCTAGACACTTTCTCTCTCTAGTTTCTCTCTCTAGAACTAGAGCTCTCAAATGTAGCAAATGAGCAAAAGTGTCCAAAAGTTCTCCAAAAGTTTTTAAAGCTAACCCTAACACATCTATTTATAGGCCAAGGAATATAAGGGATTTCCCCTTATTTACAATAATGCCACCTTGCCTTTTTCTATCTAATATTACAATGTAAGGCTAGTTTGCTTTAGTTTCAGCTACGACTTGAGATGACGGAGGTGATAGACATACTGCACTAACAACAATGGACACCCGTTGCCAACCCATGTGGACGGGCCACGTTTTGCTGGTAGAAACGTGGGTTGGCAATTTTGACAACCTTCGACGGTTAAACTTTTGTTAATAAAATAACTTTAATCTTTTTTGGCTTATCTTGTGTTGTTATCCTTGTTTGTCCTTTTAATTTTCAATTGTTTTGATATACACTTATCTGAATAAGAAAAGTTGAACAAATAAGATAAAAAATATTTAGGATATGATCCAGGATCAAATATCCTATAGTTGAAAAATTCCAAAAAGTGGTATATTTTAAGGATCATGAGTTCAGTTGTCAAAGTACAAGGGTTATTCAAATAAACAATGAATAAAATCAAAATAATTAAGGATCATACCTGGGGATCCAAGTTAGGATCCTAACCCTTATTACTATAACCAGGATAACCATAAGACAAACCTTAGTAAGAAGTAAGGATCAAGGATCCTTGATTGTTTAACTTCGAAGACCTGAAATAGAACATAACTTGGGACTAAGCCAATATAAGATAAAAATTAGCAACTGGGGACAAGCCCAAAGGATAACTGGGGACAAGCCCATGGATAACTGGGGACAAGCCCATGGATAACTGGGGACAAGCCCAAGGATCGTGTGTGAACTGGAGTATGGCCCTTACTGGCGACTATCCAAACTTAGTGGCATGAAAATGCCAAAACCTTAGCTAACGTGAAAACGTTAGAAACCTTAAGAACGGATGTATGGTACGTCTACCATTATACGTAGGATCCTAGGTATAGCCAGTACAATGGAATTATCAGCCCCTAAAACGAGTACTGGTCCCACTGCCATGAACTATACCAGGATCATCGTGCGCTACTGGCGGAACTGGGGTCAAGCCCAAATAACTGGGGTTAAACCCAAGTAACTGGTTGCTTTTGTGGATAACCATCCTTTTGCTAAGAGTACCTAAACCTTCAAAACTCAGAATCACGTGAAAGGGGGATAAAGGATGCAGGATCCTTATACTTATGTGAGAAAGTAAGGAAATGAAATAGTTTGAGATCAGAATGTTACCAAAATGAGGATCATCTGTGCTCTAAGGATCCTACAAGGATACTTATCATGTGAGGATCATAGGTACTTATCATATGAAGTATTTCTTCAAATGGACAGCATTCCAGGCCCTGGGTATCAAATCACCTTCCATTGTTAGCAATCGATATGCCCCCTTTCCTGCCTCAGCTTCAATCAAGTAAGGGCCTTCCCATTTTGGTGCCAACTTTCCATCAGCAGGATTGGTGGTATTTTGAAATGCTTTCCTCAACACCATATCACCAATTTGGAACTTCCTGATCCTGACATTTTTGTTGTAAGCATCGGCCATCCTTTGCTGATAACTGGCCATCCTTATCCTTGCCAAATCCCTGATTTCTTCTATAGTATCCAGGTCTTGAACCAAGTTCTCATCATTTTCTTCAGGATCACGAATACTTGTTCTAGCAGTTGGAACCACCATTTCTGTAGGGATCACTGATTCTGCCCCAAATACCAAAGAGAATGGAGTTTGGCCTGTAGCATTCTTAGGAGTTGTCCTATCAGCCCAAAGCACATAAGGTAGTTCTTCTGCCCATTTCCCTTTCTTGGATCCAAGCTTCTTCTTCAAATTGTTGATGATGATCTTATTGGATGATTCTGCCTGACCATTAGCTTGTGGGTGGACTGGTGTTGATGTTATCACCTTAATCCCCCAACTGTCACAAAAGTTAGTAGTTCTGCCCCCAATGAATTGGGAACCATTGTCACATATAATTTCGTAAGGAATACCAAATCTCGTTATAATATTTCTTTTAATGAAGGATATAACTTCCTTTTCCCTGACTTGGGCAAAAGCTTCAGCCTCTATCCACTTGGAGAAGTAATCAGTCATAGCAAGCATGAACACTTTTCCGCCAGGTGCCTTAGGGAGTTTACCAACTATATCCATACCCCATCTCATAAATGGCCAAGAGGAGGATATAGGATGCAAAAATTTAGCTGGTTGATGAAGGATATTGCTGTGTCTCTGACAAGGATCACATTTCTTAGCATACTCCACAGCATCTCTCTTCATAGTTGGCCAATAGTATACTGTCCTCAGGATCCTTGAGAATAATGCCCTGCCCCTAGTGTGGTTTCCACATTCTCCTTCATGGAAGTCTTTTAAAACTTCTTGGATTTCAGGATCCTCAATGCATCTTAAATATGGTCCTGCAAGAGATCGTTTATACAACATATTATTTAAAATTGTGAATTGAGATACCTTAATTTTGAAAGCCCTAGGGTTTTCTCCTGTAGGAATCTCTCCATGTTGTAAGTATCTCATGATTGGGAGGATCCATGATCCTGAATGAGATTGAGTATCCTCACTAGGGATAATTGTAGAATCTTCTCCTATTTCTATAGCCACATGATCCTCGATGGCAGGAGCCAGGATATGGATAATGGGGATACTTATATCCTCTGGGATCTTCAAAGATGATCCTAGATTAGCCAATGCATCAGCTTCTGCATTTTCTTCCCTTGGTACCTGTGTCAAACTAAAGGAAACAAAAGAGAGTGCCAATTCTTTGACTATCTCTAAATATTTGGTTAGCTTTTCACCTTTAACAGCATAGGATCCATTAAAGTGATTAGTGATTAACAAAGAATCTACATGTACCTCAAGATACCTGATCCTCATATGCTTAGCAATTTGCAAACCAGCTATCAAGGCTTCATATTCAGCCTCATTGTTAGTAGTTTGGAACTCACAAGCTATAGAGTGGGGTATTATGTCCCCCTGTGGCGATTTTAGTAGTATTCCAAGCCCTGTTCCTTTGACATTTGAGGATCCATCTGTATAGAGTATCCAAGGATCCTTGGTCTCCTCTAGCTGCTGGACTTCTAATTCAGCTTCCTTTTGCAAATCACTTCTGAAATCTGCCACAAAATCAGCTAATGCTTGGGATTTAATGGCTGTCCTGGGCTCATATCTTATATCATATGCACTAAGCTTCACTGCCCACTTAGCCATCCTTCCTGACATTTCAGGTTTCATGAGGACATTCTTAATTGGAAAATTAGTTTTGACAATAATGGCATGAGTTTCAAAATAATGTCTCAATTTAGTAGATGCCATAATTAATGCAAGGATAAGTTTTTCTAAGTGTGAATACCTGGATTCAGCATCAAGTAAACTCTTACTTACATAATAGACAGGATGTTGTGTACCTTCGTGATCCTTAACAAGGACGACACTTACTGCTTTTGAGGATACCGCAAGATATAAGGATAACACATCTCCTTTTTCTGGTTTCATCAAGGCCGGGGCCGAGGATAGGTAATCCTTAAGAGCTTTTAGGGCACTTTCATGCTTCTCAGTCCACTCGAATTTCTTGTTCTTCCTTAGGATATCATAGAATTCCTTGCACTTTTATGAGGATTTGGATATGAATATGTTTAAAGCTGCAATCCTGCCTGTTAACCTCTGAACATCCTTAGCATTGGCAGGGGATTTGATGTTCACTATAGCTTTGATTTGTTCTGGACTGGCTTCAATGCCTCTCTTTGTCACCATATATCCTAAGAATTTACCTGCTTTAACACCAAAGTGACATTTTGAAGGATTAAGTTTCATGTTATATTTGTCAAGGATATTGAATGCTTCCTCCAAGTCCCTTAGGTGATCCTCAGCCTTTTTGGATTTTACCACCATATTGTCTATGTAAACCTCCACAGTTTGTCCAATCTGTTCCTTGAACATCATATTCACTAGCCTTTGATAAGTTGCACCTGCATTTCTTAGTCCAAATGGCATAGCAATATAACAGTATATACCAGTTGGAGTCATAAAGGCTGTATCCTCTTGATCGGATGGTTCCATCTGAATTTGTTGAAATCCAGATGAAGCATCCATAAAAGTTAACAGTTCATGACCCGCAGTTGCATCCACCATGGAGTCAATGTGGGGTAATGGGAAAGGATCCTTGGGACATGCCTTATTTAAATCAGTGAAATCGACACATACCCTCCACTTTCCGTTTTTCTTTTGAACAACAACCACATTGGCCAACCATCTTGGATACTTGACCTCTCTAATCATACCTGCTCGGAGTAATTTGTCTACCTCCTCCTGGATAATGGCATTTCTTTCTGGTGAAAATTTCCTCCTCCTTTGATGGATTGGTTTGAAGGACCTATGAATGCCAAGTTTGTGAGTGATTATATCTTTAGATATACCTGTTATGTCTTCGTGTTTCCATGCAAAGGTAGTCTTTCTCCTTTTGAGTAAGGATATGAGGTCTTCCTTCATTTCGCCAAGGATCCCTGATCCTATATAAACTTTAGATTCAGGATCATCAGGATCCATAAGGATTTCTACTACATCCTGCTCTCTTGCCTCCAAGACATCCCTTGGAGGATGCTTTAATTGCTATCGCTCCCTTGACTTTGAGGCTGGTTTCATTGATGAGGTGTAGCAGTTCTTAGCTTCTTGCTGATCACTGTCAATCTTCACTATTCCCCAAGGACTAGGAAGCTTCACACATTGATGATAAGTGGATGGGACTGCCTTCATGTCATGTATCCAAGGCCTGCCAAGGATAACATTACAACAAGATAAACAGTCAATAACACAAAATTTTTGGTAAGAATGTAGGCCTTCGATATAGATTGGGAGTTTAATGTCCCCCATAGTATTCTTAGTCTCGCCACCGAATCCCACGAGCACAAAGGATCTTGGTATGATATTGGATTCAGGAATATTCATCTTCTTGAGGACATCAAGCTGGATAATGTTCACAGAGCTTCCTCCATCTATAAGGATCCTGCGAACAAAATGGTTAGAAATAAAAAGAGTGATAACCAAACCATCGTGATGAGGATCCTGAATATCAACACGATCATCCTCATCAAAAGTTATGACTTTTCCTTCGGAGACACTGGATGTTCGAATGGGTCTATCTCCATTGTCCATTTTGGATTCCTTTGCATGTCTTTTAGCTGCAGAGAAGGATGTTCCACAAATGTCTGATCCTCCAGAAATAAAGTTTATAACTTGTGCATCTGCTGGAGGGGCTGGAGCTTTCTCTGGGATCCTTTCAGGATCCTGAGTCCTTGATTTCTTTCTCCCCAATAATTCTTTCAAGTGCCCCTTTCTCAACAAGTATCCAATTTCTTTTCTCAGTGCGATGCATTCTTCTGTGAGATGCCCAAAATCTTCATGATATGCACACCACTTTGACTTATCTTTAGTTGCAGCTGGTCTGTCATTTTTCCTGGGCCATCTAGCTTTATCACCTAAATTCTGCATCGCAAGTATTAGTTCATTGTTATCAACAGAAAAACAATATTCAGAAATTGGAGGATAATCCTCATCATCCTCTTCTTGTTCAACAGCATGCACATTCTGGTTATCAGATTTGTTATAGGATCTGAACTTGTTGTTTTTGAATGAGGATCCTTTCTTCTCTTGCTTTGAGGATCCTACTAACCTCTCCTGGATCATTTTGTCATCCTCTAGCCGGATGAACCTAAGGGCCCGGGTTCTTACCTCATCTAGATTCCTGCATGGTGTCATAACAAGATCATCATAGAATAATGAATCCCTAAGCAATCCCATTTTAAAGGCTTCAACAGCCGTAGCTATATCCAGGTTAGGAATATCTAAGGATTCTTTACTAAATTTAGTGATATAATCCCATAATGATTCATTATGACCTTGGGTTATCCTATACAGATCACTAGTTAAACGCTCAAATTTTCTACTACAAGAAAACTGGTTATTAAATAGGTTAACTAGATTAGCAAACGAGGTAATAGAGTAAGGGGGAAGACTTAGCAGCGATTTAAGAGCCGATCCAGTAAGAGTGGATCCAAATCCCTTGCACAGACATGCTTCCTTTAACCTCTCTGGGATGGGATTGATCTCCATCCTTTCCCTGTACTGTGCTATGTGTTCTTCAGGATCTGTTGAACCGTCATACAACTTCATGGTAGGCACGTGGAACCTCTTGGGTATCTCAGCATCACAGATTGGTGGTGCAAAACGAGATATCTTGTGGCTCCCATCTGCAATCTCCGGGATAGGCTTGACCACTCCTGGGACACTTGATATCATATCCTTTAACTTTTGCAATTCTCTGGCCATGGCATGGTTGATACCTGTATCCTGCATAAGGCCATGGTTAGTGGTATAAGAATTATTGAAAGTGTTACCTCCCGTTGGGTTCAAATTAGGAAGAGCGGATGTGAATCCATATTGTTGGGGCTCTGGAATGACCAATGGACCAGTAGAGGCAATGGTCTGCATTGGAATAAAATCTCCCTGATGGATATCGGAACTCCCTGATTGCAAACTCCTTAAGGATCCCGGGAACTGGAAGGATCCTTGAAACTGAGAGGATCCTTGAACCTGGGAGGATCCTGGAACATAGGAGGATCCTTGAACCTGGGAGGATCCTGGGACATAGGAGGATCCTTGAACCTACGAGGATCCTTGAACCTGGGAGGATCCTGGGACATAGGAGGATCCTTGAACCTGCGAGGATCCTGGGATATAGGAGGATCCTTGAACCTGCGAGGATCCCTGAAATGGCCAGAACCCTTGAATCTGCTGCGCTCCTGAGTATCCTCCTGAGCTTAAGAAGGATCCTATATGCTGAGGATGAGATCCTGCTGGTTGGAAGTATGACCCTGAAGCCTGAGTCATTGCTGATGATCCGTAATGCACTCCTTTTGGTCCTCCCACATATTGAACGTCTGGAACCACTGAAGGCTGAGAAGTTATAACCGGAGTATCGAAATTCAAAGATCTGGGCATCAGTGGGGAATGATTCTCTGCCGATCTCTTCTGTTTCTTGATGTCTCCAATTTCTCTAAGAATCCTTTCATTGGTCTTATCCTGCTGCTGTATATGCTCCTTCATCTGCAAAATCAGAGTAAACAAGTCACTAGTAGTGGGAGTATAAGAAGCAGAAGAAGTTGGAGGTTTTGAGAAAATGGGAGTTGGTTTCTTCTCGGCATTTTTCTGAGGGCCAGAAGGTGGTGGAGGCAAAGGTGGAATGCCCTGGGATGAATTGACTGCAGACATCGCACTGGAGGTATTCTTTGATGATGAAGCCATCTGCTTGGATGTAACGAGCTGAAATGATCACAAAAATGAGAATTTCTTAGGAATGAAGCACCAATTGCCCCACGGTGGGCGCCAAACTGTTTTGGTCAAAAATCAGACGAGGATGATGCAACCAAACTCTCTGTTACGGGGTATGATGCTTGAATTGGTAAACAACAATGAGGATCACTCAGAAATGAATTGCACAAGAGACACAAAGATTTATACGAGGAAAAAGCCCTTGATCAATGAATGATCTCCGGCATAAAAAAACCTTGGATGATGGAAACTACCGATCACCAACTCAAATTAAACAATAATCTTTTACAACTTCGGATGATAGCGAGCTAAGTACAAGGATCACTATAGTGTATCGTGTAGAAATGTATGAAAAATGCTAAGTGTTTTGCCGAGAGCTGGTGAGTGCAGTTGTACGAGTGTGTGTAGCCAAAAATAGCCAATTTTTTTTAAGAAATAGCTCGCTACCCCCTTAAAATTAGAAAATATCTAGCCTAACTAACTGTCCGCATTTCGTGCCTTCTCCCCACGTTCTCCATAACGTTCACAATGGTCCAGCACGTGCAGAATTGAAGGGAATATGCTCCAGGAATATCTCCATGACCAAGTCCAAGCCGGTACTCCTGCAAAACAATACCGAATTCAAAGTGAACAATCATTAGTATAAGGATCCTTAGGATAAACCATGATCCTGATCCTAAAGTACTTCTGAGGATCACTAATTGTCACAGAAGTAAGGATCACCAAACAGGATAACACTTGAGGATCACAGGTCATTAAGAAATCCTCCCCTGACAGTTTCCTTGGCATGTCTTTTGGCTGCTGAAAATGAAGTACCACAAATGTCTGATCCACTGGATATAAAGTTTATAACTTGTGCATCTGCTGGGGGAGCAGGAGCCTTTTCTGGTATCCTTTCAGGATCCTGGATTTCTTTCATCCCAAAAGCTCCCTCAAGTGCCCCTTGCTTAACAAGTAACCAATTTCTTTTCTAAGTGCAATACACTCTTCAGTGAGATGCCCGAAATCCTCATGATATGCACACCACTTGGACTTATCCTTTGTTGCGGCTGGTTTATCACTTTTCCTTGGCCATCTTGCTTTCTCACCTAGATTCTGCATTGCAAGAATTAGTTCATTTTTATCAACAGAAAAACAGTATTCAGAAATTGGAGGATAATCCTCATCATCCTCTTCCTGCTCTACTGCATGCACGTTCTGGTTGTCAGACTTGTTGTAGGATTTAAACTTGTTATTTTTGAAGTAGGATCCTTGCTTCTCCTGCTTCAAGGATCCTGCCAGTCTTTCCTGGATCCTTTTGTCATCCTCTAAACGGATGAACCTAAGGGCCCTGGTTCTTACTTCATCAAGATTCCTGCATGGGGTCATAACAAGATCATCATAGAATAATGAATCCCTAAGCAAACCTATTTTAAAGGCTTCTGCAGCCATAGCTATATCCAGGTTAGGGATGTCTAAGGATTCTTTACTAAACTTAGTGATGTAATCTCTAAGTGATTCATTTTGACCCTGTGTTACCCTATATAAATCACTAGTTAATCGTTCAAATTTTCTACTACAAGAGAATTGACTATTAAACAGATTAACTAGATTAGCAAATGAAGTAATAGAGTAAGGGGGAAGACTTAGCAGCCATTTAAGAGCTGATCCTGTGAGTGTGGATTCGAAACCCTTGCATAGACATGCTTCTTTTAACCTCTCCGGGATGGGGTTGATCTCCATCCTTTCCCTATCTTGAGGTACATGCTCCTCTGGATCCGTTGAACCATCATATAGCTTCATAGTTGGTATCTGGAATCTCTTGGGTATCTCAGCATCACAAATAGGTGGTGCAAATCGAGATATCCTGTGGCTACTATCTGCAATTTCAGGAATGGGTTTAACCACTCCTGGAGCGCTGGATATCATATCCTTAAGCTTCTGTAATTCCCTAGCCATAGCTTGATTGATACCTATATCCTGCATAGAGCCATGGTTAGTGTTATAAGAATTATTAAAAGTGTTACCTCCCATGGGATTCATGTTTGGAATTGCAGATGTGAATCCATATTGACGGGATTCTGGTATTATTGAAGGACCAGAGGAAGCAATGGTCTGCATTGGTATGAAGTCTCCATGATGAACATCCGAACTTGGAGGCTGCACACTTCTTAAGAATCCTTGATCCTGAAAGATGTTGGATCCTTGATGCTGAGAGGATCCTTGAACCTGAAAGGATCCCTGGGGCTGAGAGGATCCTTGAACCTGAAAGGAGGATCCTTGAATCTGAGAGGATCCTGCAACCATGAAGGATCCTTGGACCTGAGAGGATCCTAGAACCATGGAGGATCCTTGAACTGAGTGCATTCCTAAATATCCTCCTGAGCTGACGAAGGATCCCTGATGCTGAGAAGAGGATCCTGAAGGCTGAAAACAGGATCCCTGAGGCTGGAAGTGAGACCCAAAAGCTCGACTCATAGTTGTTGTTCCATAACGACTTCCCAATGATCCACTCTGATATTGGATGTCCAGGGCTGTAGTTTGCAAGGCGGTTATGGCTGGAGTGTCAAAATCCAATGACCTTGGTATCAGAGGGGAGTGATCCTCCACTGATTTCTTCTGTTTCTTGATATCACCAATCTCCCAGAGGATCCTTTCATTGGTTTTGTCCTGCTCTTGCATGCGATCCTTCATCTGCAAAATCAAAGTAAAAAGATCACTATTAGTAGGGTTAGTGGAAACAGAAGAAGTTGGTGGTTTTGGAAAGATTGGGCTTTGTTTCTTCGCAGCATTCTCAGCATTCTTCTGGGATCCAAAAGGTGGTGGAGGCAAAGGTGGAACGCCCTGTGAAGAACTGAATGATGGCATAGAGCTTGATGTGTTCTTTGCTGAAGAAGCCATCTGCTTGGTTGTAACGAACCGAAATAACCGCAATAACAAGAATTTCTCAGAAATGAAGCACCAATTGTCCCACGGTGGGCGCCAAACTGTTTTGGTCAAAAATCAAGCAAAGATAATGCAACCAAATCTTTTGTAGTGAGGTGTGATGCTTGAATCAATGAACAATATTAAGGATCACTCAGAAATGTAATGAACAAGTGACACGAAGATTTATACGAGGAAAAAGCCCTTGATCAAGAGTTGATCTCCGGCATAAAAAACCTCGGGTGATGGAAACTACCGATCACCAACTAAGATTAAACAAAAGTAGTTTACAACTCAGGATGATAACAAGCTTGTTACAAGGATCACTATGGTGCAATGTGCAAAAAAGTGTATGAAATCGCCAAGTAATGTTCGAGAGCTGACTGAGAGCTGTTACGAGTGTGTGTGTATGCGAAAATTAGCTAAGTGTTTTCTATTAAGCTTGTTATCCCCATTTAAATTAGAAATAACTAAGTTAACAAACTATCCGATAATTATGTAAGCTCCCCACGATCTCCACAACGTCCATAATGGTCAAACACGTGCGGAATCTTTAGAGAATATGCTCCAGGAATTTCGGTGAGACTTGGTCCATGCTCTCGTTCCTGCAAAACAAGCTTACGTACAAGGAAAACAATTGTTAGTAGTAGGATAACAACAGTGATCCCGAATCATGATCCTGCAACACCTGCTGAGGATCCTTAATTCAAACAGAATTGAGGATCCATGATCCTGGCAGCTCTTGAGGATCCGTGATCCTTAGGATTTGGAAAATCCTCCCCTAACAGGTTTTACCACACTGAACCTTCAAACGATGAGTTTCTTCTGAAATGGTGATAGGTTGGGTCACCAGCGTCGTCTGCGTTCACGGGCATGTGTATGAAGTGTATGCGAAATCCACATCTGTTTATTCCCTAAGATTAATGGCTCAAAATAAAGTAGTGGCAATTACGTAATTTAAGGAGTCCTACAATTGAAAAAACAAAGAGAAAAAAGGGTACTATAGTCTTTTCTTCCATGAACTCCTTCCCCATTGATTTTCAAACGGATATAACTTTTTCATATGAAAATATATTTTTTAAATTACACCGTATTAACAAGCATTTCATTCTCTTTAATTTGAGTATGCTATTGTTATAGTTTTCTTAATTTTTGATATTTTTTGTTTTACAAGCTATAAAGTTACGTGATTGTATAACGTTACGTGATTATGTTGCAGTACATAATTACGTACTGGAACGTAGTCAGTGAATACCAAATCACGTACCATATGTGCAAGCAGTACCAAATTCTCAATGTAACATTACATCTATAATCATGTACCAAATGATCAATGAGTACCTAAATCACATACTAGAACGTAGTCAATGAATACCCAAATCGCGTACTGGTGTCTTATTGTGTTTAAGTTTATTTTTTTACATAACTTTTAGTTTCAAATGGCCTACTTTTGATTAGAATTGTGTTTTGCTGATCTAACGGAGTTTAAGGAGCTATACGGGGCATCGGGAGCGAACAAGATCAATCGGGGACGCGAGATAAGCAAATCAGGAAACGACACCCTATAAGGGGCGTCGGCGACGCCCTAGGGCCGTCGGCGACGCACCCGCGTTGACGGAATTCGCGTAGGTAGCATGTTAGTGCGTCTGCAGAAAAGTGAAGATTCCAGGGAGCGTTGGCGACGCCACCTCCTGCTAGCCGATGGGTTTTTCTTTTGTTTTGCGTGTTTGAACGAATTAGAGCCCAATTTTTGGGCCATCTGATGGGAGTTACGCATTATTTGAGTTTTGAACTTCATCTTGGGTCCAAGAACACCTAGAACATCATCCTCAACCATTTACAATCCATCTAATCATCTGTATCACAACCTTCGATTCTAACCCTAACCTACTATCATCTCACTCATCATCCATTCACTTTCACCATTCATCCTACACCCTAACCATCATCACCATTACCTTCAGGGTTTTAAGATGTTCGTGATCAAGATTCAACTCTCATCCGGCGATCGTGTTTTGTTCACCATGAGCATCTAATCCTCTCGGGTTTCACCCGATGTAGACTTTTGTAAGGATTTCTAAGGTTTGCTACTTGTTGAATATTTGGTTTTGTGACAAACTGGTTTGCATTTAAATTGTTAGATAATTGCTTGCATTTGTATTGAATCTATAAATTGTCGAATGAGAAATGAATTTTGACTTTATGGAATGAATATGTGTAATTATTCCTTATCTTTCGATAGGATTTACTTGTCTGAGGTAACGAAGTGCATTGTAGTCCGTCTTGAACGTTGATAGCAATTGGCACCTAAGCCTTGTGATTCTAAAACCGTTAATGAACTAATTCAATTAAACCAAATTAAAAATGTGTAGCAACCCTAGGTCCTGCAATTGTTGAACCGAGTGTGAACCTTGTTTTCTCATTATTGTTCTAATCAAGTTTTCATGCAATTGAAATTGTCAAGTTTTTAGTAGTTAATCATTTTAGTATAAAACTAGTTTCGACACTCTTTCTCAACAAACAAACAAATTAACAAAATAGCAAGCTTCATAATAGTGACAAACCAATATAATCAATCTTATCCGTACGCAAACCACAAACTCTTCGTGGATTGACCCTGTACTACCACTACCACATAGTTAAGGGTAAATCGGGTTTATAAATATTATCTTTGACCGGGGCGCGACACTCCGATCAGTACCAGATACTCAAATGTATACCTAAATCTAGAATCACATACCATGTGTGCAAAAAACAGTAACAAATGCTCAATGTAATAATCACGTACCATGTGCAAAAACAATATTAATTGCTCAATGTAATTACGTACGACGTGTGCAAAATCAATAACAAATGCTCAATGTAGCATTACATCTATAATCACGTAACGACTTATATTACAGATCTAATCACGTAATAACATAAAAGCAATTAAGTTCTCATTCTATATTAAATGTATAATCACGTTTAAGCATAACTTTAGTGAAAAAAACATTATACATTCAAAAAACTATAATAATGTAATTACATACTGATACATAATCATGTGACATTACACTTGTTAGATACGATACAATATTATAGATGTATTGAGCACTTGAAACTGCTTGCACATATGGTACATAATTGCGTACTAGAATATAACCACGTAACGTTACATAAATCACGTAAGTTTATAGCTTATAAAATAAAAATTTTAAAAATTAAGAAATCCATAGCAATAGTCTGCTCAAATTAAAGTGAATGAAATGTCACACCCTGACTTTTGCTGAAGCGTGATTATGTGTGACTTGCTTAATAACATTGCATTCAACAATAACAAATAACTATATGATAAAACCCAAGATGTTCATCCATAGATAGTTTTAAAACATTACAAACAACATTGTCTTAAAATCCAAACACAGACTTCATATCCATATTACAGACCATTCAAATTGTTTGGAGTTCCATAAGGACTCGACAAAAGACACTACTAAAAGCTAGGCTTTGAACTATGTATCTTATCCAGGATAAGATACACAACCCAAACCCTTTGACATAGGATGACATCTTTTATTAGTGACACGACTTGAAAACTTCAGCGCCCGCCAGATCCACATTTAGTTTCCTGAAATACATGTAGTTTGAAAACATCAACAAAAGTTGAGCGAGTTCATGTGTTTTGTATGTGTGCGCGAATAAACCTTGTAATCATTGTAAGTATGTATGTATTTGTCAACCCCGGTATGAAAGCAACAAGGAAACATATCAATTAATGGTATGCAAGGCCATTAACATGTGTGCAACGGCGTAGGAAGGCTCAAACCTAGCAGATTTTGTACCGGGCTTCCGACTGTAAGACATAGTTACCTCATGGGCCAAATCCCGGTCCTCATGGGTGGGGCTCGCTACATCCAAATAGATCTATCACTCATGTCCCTCGGTCCTTATACGAGTATTAATGGTATTAAGTGTGCGCCTACCCATTCACATGATCTAATAGTTCATTCCTTAGCTAACCATACCATTTGTAAACATTTGTAAACATTTTGTAACATGTACTTCACCCCCGAAGTTATAAAACCGAAAGCAATTAAAAGAAAAGGGGGACATGAACTCACAGTTTTGCGTCCTTCAATCAAGTAACCCAAAGCTTCCTCTAGAGTGCACGACTACCTACAATGTACTACGGTTTATTAGACGGGTGGGTCGTGCCTTGACCTTAGGCTAAATTAGTGTCTTTGAGTTACGTTTCATTGTGTTATCAATATTATTCCAAGTATGTAACTATTTGTTAAATAATAAATATTTTAACTTAAATTATATTTATTAAATTTTGGAATATTTATTAAAATAATACATTTTAACTTGACACATTTATTTATTTGTACATGTATAATTTCCCAAGGATCTTTTGTATTTTTGCCAAGTATCGGTGGCGTATTCCGGTGTATTTATACGTACAAGAATACATATTCTATTTGTGTTTATTAAGTATTTTTATACTTAATTTTTGTATTAACTTTTCCGGAATAGTATTTCTAATAAAAATTAACCAATATATATTCTCAAAATATATATATTTTTAGAAAACTTATATAGAAAAATTATTTATAATTTTTCCATTGGCAAAAATAATTGTATTTTCATTTAAACCTCAAAAGTAATATATTTTCAAGTTTAACTTAGAAAATATATATAAATCTATTTTTAACCCAAAAATAATGTATTCTATGTTTATTTAAGAAAATATATATTTTCTCCCAAAAATTAATATATCTTCTAATAATTTCAAGAAAACATATATGTTTTTATTTACCCAAAAATAATATATTTTATTCTTGTAAAAAATATAAGATATATCTTTGTAATAATTATAAAAATCATATTTTTGCTTTCTTGATCTCCAAAATACCGTTTATCAAAATATACTTACGAATTTAATTCCGGAATATTTTTATGAGTTATATTCCTTGTTCGGTTTCTCCAATTTTTTTGGGTATAAATTATATATTCATTTCTTTGTATTTTGGTAATATTTTGTATTGTAATTTCTTGGTATTTTTGTGAGTTATATTATTTCAAGTCCTAAAATAATATAACTAATACACATAATATACAAATAACCACACACATGGTGACATCTAAATATATATTTTCCTAAGAGTAAAATGCAATTTGCGTCCCTGTGGTATGTCCCAAACATCAACTTGAGCCCCTAAAAACAATTTTTTTGCATTTTGAGCCCCTGTGGTATTAATTTCATAACACTTTGAGTCCTTGCCGTCAGGTTGACTGTTAGAGGCAGGGGTAAGACCGTCTTTTTGCATATATTAATAACACTTTGCGTCCCTATGGTGTGTGTGAAATATCAACCTGAGCCCCTAAATTCTTTTCTTACAATACAGAGACAAAACGTCATACCAACTTCGTAGAGTTGACGGAACTTACAGACTCGATAACAAAAGACCGTAACATACAATACAGAGACAAAACGTCATACGACCACAAGCAATTGTCAATTTTTACTGACGGGTGCACTTCGGGAAACTGATCCAGATATGAATGAATATAACCCCAGTGTATCTAATTACATATCTGCCACTTGGGTTATATTCATTCATATGAATGAATATAACCCCAGTGGTAGATATGTAATTAGCGAGCTCTGGAATTTCAAGGAAAATCGAAGAGCTCCACTGGGGTTATATTCATTCATATCAATCACTTCCTTATGTGCACCGCATCTTCTAGGAGGTTGTCAAGTGTTCTCGCCTTCGTAGTTGGTGTTTTGCGTATCTTTACATCCGCAGCCATTCTGTACAACAAAACACATTCAAATGAGGAACACATTCGAATCTGATCCGATCAGTTCTTAATACAACAAAACACATTCAAATGAGGAACACATTCGAATCAAACCAAAAATCAATATGATGAACACACAAGAATCAAAACCGAAACACATTGCAAACCTCTGTTTTGATGCATTTTGAACAATATACTCAGTTGATACCCTAAACCCTAAACCCACAAGAATCAAACCAAAAATCCATTCAACCCTAAACCCTAACCCCAAATAACACATTCAAATCATCAAATCAAATCCAAAATACCCAAATAACTGTTATCATCGAATCAAACAAAAACCAAAAATCAAAATGAGGAACACATTCAATCCGAAACTGATCCGATCAGTTCTTAATATGAGGAACCCAAATCATCGAATCAAACCCTCTGTTTTTCACCGAAAATCAACCATCTATTTTTCACCCTCTGTTTTTCACAATATAAACACATTCAAATGACGAATATGAACCCAAAATCAACCCTCTGTTTTTCACAATATAAACACATTCAAATGACCAATATGGAACCCAAAATCAACCCTCTGTTTTTCAAAATCAACCCAAAATCATCGAATGGAACCCAAAATCAGACCCAAAAACATCGAATGGAACCCAAAATCAAACCCAAAATCAACCCTCTGTTTTTTCAAAATCAACCCAAATCATCGAATGTAACCCAAAATCAAACCCAGAATCAACCCTCTGTTTTTTCATAATATAAACACATAAACACATCGAATGACCAATATGATGATGAAGATGAACCTAATCTGTTCGATGAAGATGAAGATGATCTGTTCGATGTTCGATGAAGATGATCTGTTGATCTGTTCGATGAAGATGATGATGATGATCTTGGGAGTTGGGAGAGCTGTTGATGATGATGATATTGGGAGTTGGGCGACGTGACTGTTGATGATGATAATGAAACTGGTGAAACTTGTCTGCTTTAAGTGTAGATATTAAAGGGTGGGGGGTATTATGGACTTTTCACAACTGGCAAACGGTCAAACTGACGGAAGACTGACGGCAGGGACTCATACTGTTATGAAATTAATACCACAGGGGCTCAAAATGCAAAAAATTGTTTTTAGGGGCTCAAGTTGATGTTTGGGACATACCACAGGGACGCAAATTGCATTTTACTCTTTTCCTAAATACATATTTGTTTTGGTAAAAAATTAAGCAAGGATAATGCAACCAAATCTTTTGTTGTGAGGTGTGATGCTTGAATCTATGAACAATTGTATGAACAATTTGCAAATCAAACAAAGAGGTGACACAAGGATTTATACGAGGAAAAAGCCCTTGATCAAGAGTTGATCTCCAGCACAAAAAACCTCGGGTGATGGAAACTACCGATCACCAACTAAGAATAATTAAAAGGTTGTTACAACTCGGGATGATAACAAGCTTGTTACAAGGATCACTAGTGTGCAAAAGTGTATGAAATCGCCAAGTAAACTGCCGAGAGCTGTTCGAGAGTGTGTGTTTTTGCTAAATTTGCCAAGTGTTCTAACTCAAGCTTGTTATCCCCTTTTTAAAATTAGAAATAACTAAACTAACTAACTATCCGCAAATCATGCTAGCTTCCCACGATCTCCATAACGTTCACAAGGGCCAAGCACATGCGGAATATTGAGGGAATATGCTCCACGAATATCGGCAAGACCAAGTCCATGCACATACTCCTGCAAAACGAGCTCACACATAATGAAGACAATCGTTAGTATAAGGATAACAATAAGGATCCTGAATCCTGATCCTGCAACACCTACTGAGGATCCTTAATTCAAACAGAATTCATGATCCTGGCAGTACTTGAGGATCCTTGATCCTTAGGATTGGAAAATCCTCCCCTAACAATTGCCCCCAAAATATAAGGAGTAAAGTGTAAATTAGCGAGTTATATTTTTTGATCTTATCTGCAACTAACTAACGGATATATAGCCGTTACAATCTAACTAGCCGTTGCAAATTATACATCATTGAAGCGACATCCCTGCAGAATCATCATTATATATAGGTTAGAGATAAGGACTAATGTGCATTTAAATTCTAGCAATACTCCCTTTAAATCCTCATTCGAAGATCAAGCAGGTACTTCTCTCTCCTTTCTCTCTTCACCTTCTTACTCTGTTCTTTCTTTCTTTACCATCATCCCTGGCCAAGATGGTTCTAAGATCCTCACCGGCTAAGGATCACCAAAAAGATAGCCCCCTAAAGAGCCAAGGAATTATCAAAGATTCTCCAAAGGAACGCTGCTGCTTTACTGATCCTGAGATCGACAGGATTCGTCATAGCTTTCCGGCAGACTCTGTCTTTAAACCTTTTGACCCTACCGCCTTGAGTGACTTCGTTTCTGAAACTTGGGTTACTTTTCTGGCCACCCCATTTCTGATAGGATACTCCTATCCTTTCCCTGCTTTTACCCAGTCTTTCTTCTCCCTTACCGGCATATCCTATGTCCAGGCCATGCGAATGATGTGGAGGGTTTTATATACCCTTGAGAGAATCATTGAGCAGGAAGATATAGAGTTGGGAATGTCGGAACTTGCTGAACTGTACAACCTTGTGAGCCATGGTTCACATCGCTTTTTATTCAAACATAAACCCGGTGAAGAACACTCAATCCTCAAGACCACCAAAAATGACAGTAACTGGAAGAAGCGTTTTTTCTTCGTTAGGAGGGATTCTATCCCGGATGGGAAGGATCTCCCCAGAAAATGGGCCACTCATGGTAGGATAGAGGATCCTTATAGAAGGATCACAGGATAACCCGGTTCCTGTGAGGATAACTGATCCTTTCTTTTTTATTTTGCAGCTATCTCTGTCTCTCATATCATTTCATCACCTGCAACAAAGGAGAGGATTGTTGCATTCCGGAGTCTTGATCCTGCAATTAGATCATTCCAAGCAAACATAAAGGATTCTCAAGAAGTATCCTCAGGCTCAATCACAATGTCAAGTAAGTATCCGAGTTTGTATATAATTAAATGTTTAAATGAAAATAAAACAAGAATACTTATCTGTTGTTTTGGATTGGTAGGCGCTGGAAAATCTTCAAGGTCGGCCACCCGCTTCAGCGTCAGTGATCTTGACACTGTCACTGCCCGCTTCGGGAAGAAGAAAACTGCTGCCAGCCCCATCGTTCCAATTCCAAAGCCCACTACCTCCAAGGGTAAATGAGGAAAGAAAAGGAAGGCTACCGAGGCTGATGACCTGGAAGGCTTGCCTCTTATCCGCCACCAGTTTGAAGAATACTTTGCCGATGTAAGGATCACTGATTCTGCTTGATTATCCTGCCCACTTGAGGATCAAGGATCCTGAATTTTACCTTATGTTTTTTGCAGAAATTCACCAAGATCCAGATGCTCTTTGATGCATATGTCGAAGAGGCTGAGCAAAAGCATCTGGAGTTCCAAAAGATCTTCCTGGCCAAGGATGAAACCATTTCCTCCCTCGAAAAAGATCTCAATCTGGCAAAGAAGCAGGTGGTCATGGCCCAGATAAATGCTGATAATGAGAAGCATGAGCTGCTGGAGGATGCTAAAATCTCTGCCGCCATCACCATGTACAAGATCAAGCTGCAAATGGCCAGGGAGGCTGAGGATCCTGACTTTGACAGGACCACTTGGGACCAGGAGGGCTGGAAGGTGAAGCTGGCTGAGCTAGACGATGAGGAGGAGGCTACAGAGGTCTTGGCGATCGAGGTAAGTGGCAGCGGGAAGGATCAAGCTGGTGATGCGGATGCTGGTGGTGATGCAGCCATGGTTTGAGCTGCAGAAATGGGCGATGATGGATATTTCTAGACGCGGCCGGAGCCCATTTTTTAGGATTTGAAAGTTTTTTGGTTGTGATGTTTTAAACAATGTTGGGTTGTAATAACTAAACAATAGCTATTAGGGTTGAGGATCATGGATCCTTTGAACAATAGGTAGGATAATAGGTGGTGGAGGGATCCTCTGTTTGGGGGATGAAACCACTTGTTATCCTGCCATCTGTTATTTCCTGCACTTTCAAGACCTGTTAACAACGGACACCCTTTGCCAACCCAAGTGGACGGGCCACGTATTGCTGGTAGAAACTTGGGTTGGAAATTTTGACAACCTTTAAGGGGTTTAACATTTTGTGAATAAATAAAACTTTAATCTTTTGGCTTACCATGTGCTGTTACATTTGTATACACTTTACCTTTTAGTTGCTATTATACACTTTGTTTGAATTTATTAAGTAAAAAAGAAAAGTTTAATAGATCATATCAACAAGTTTTAGGATATGATCAAGGATCAAATATCCTATAATCAATAAATTCAAAAAAAAGTAGCATAGTTTAAGGATCATAAATCCTGTTGTCAAAGGATAAGGGTCACTTATATAAACAATTAATAAAATTAAAGTAATTAAGGATCATACCTGAGAATCCAATTTAGGATCCTAAATCTTTAACATTTACAATCAGGATAACCAAAAGATAAACCTTAGTAAAAGGTAAGGATCAAGGATCCTTGGCTGTTTGACTTCAAAAACCTGAAATGGAACATACTTTGGACTAAGCCAATATAAGAGAAGAGTTAGCAACTGGGGACAAGCCAAACAATTCTGGGGACAAGCCCAAAGGATCTTGTGTAAACTGGAGTATGGCCCTCACTGGCGACTATCCAAACTTAGTGACATGAAGATTCCAAAACCTTAGCTAACGTGAAAATGTTAGAAACCTTAGGAACGGATGTATGGTACGTCTACCATTATACGTAGGATCCCGGATACAACCAGTATAATGAAATTGTCAGCCCCTAAAGTGAGTACTGGTCCCATTGCCATGAACTATACCAGGATCATCGTGCGCTACTGGCGATACTGGGGACATGCCCAAATAACTGGGGACAAGCCCAAAAAACTAGGGTCAAGCCCAAATAACTGGGGTCAAGCCCAAACAACTGGGGTCAAGCCCAAATAACTGGAGACTTCTGTGGAAACTCAATCCTTCATTAAGGATACATGAACCTTCTGCAAAACTTAGAATCAAGTGAAAGGAGGATAAAGGATCCAGGATCCTTCTCCTTGTATATAGGATAATTAAAGAATGAAATAGTTTGAGATTAGATCATTACCAAAATGAGGATCCTCTGTCCTGTAAGGATCCTTCCAGAATATTGATCATGAAAATGGTTGAGGATCCTGGATCCTTACTACATGAAATATTTCTTCAGGTGGACAGCATTCCAAGCTCTTGGTAGCAAATCACCTTCCATTGTTAGCAATCGATATGCCCCCTTTCCTGCCTCAGCTTCAATCAGGTAGGGGCCTTCCCACTTTGGTGCCAACTTTCCATCAGCAGGATTTGTGGTATTCTGAAATGCTTTCCTCAATACCATATCACCAACTTGGAATTTCCTGATCCTGACATTTTTGTTGTAGGCTCCAGCCATCCTTTGTTGATAACTAGCCATCCTTATCCTTGCTAAATCCCTGAGTTCTTCTATAGTATCCAAGTCTTGAACCAAGTTTTCAGCATTTCCTTCAGGATCACGGATGCTTGTTCTTGCAGTAGGAACCACCATTTCTGTAGGGATCACTGATTCTGCTCCAAATACCAAAGAAAATGGAGTTTGGCCAGCAGCATTCTTGGAAGTTGTCCTATCAGCCCATAGTACATAAGGTAGTTCTTCTGCCCACTTTCCTTTCTTGGATCCAAGCTTCTTTTTCAAATTGTTGATGATGATCTTGTTGGATGATTCTGCCTGACCATTAGCTTGTGGGTGGACTGGTGTTGATGTTATCATCTTAATCCCCCAGCTGTCACAAAAGTTAGTAGTTCTACTCCCAATAAATTGGGATCCATTATCACAAACAATTTCAGAAGGGATACCAGATCTATTAATAATATTTCTTTTGATAAAGGATATCACTTCTTTTTGTCTGACTTGAGCAAAGGCTTCAGCCTCTATCCACTTGGAGAAGTAATCAGTCATAGCAAGCATGAACACTTTTCCACCAGGTGCCTTGGGAAGTTTACCAACTATAACCATCCCCCATCTCATGAATGGCCAAGAAGCGGGTATAGGATGCAAGAGCTCTGCTGGTTGGTGAAGGATGTTACTATGTCTCTGACAAGGATCACACTTCTTGGCATAATCCACAGCATCCTTCTTCATAGTAGGCCAATAGTATCCTGTCCTCAGGATCCTTGAGAATAATGCCCTGCCCCCAGTGTGGTTTCCACAATCTCCTTCATGAAAATCCTTTAGGACTTCTTGGATTTCAGGATCCTCAATGCATCTTAGATATGGTCCTGAAAGATATCGTTTATATAACATGTTATTCAATATTGTAAATTAAGATACCTTAATTTTGAAAGCCCTGGGGTTTTCTCCTGTAGGAATCTCTCCATGTTGGATATATCTTTTGATTGGAAGGATCCATGATCCTGAATGAGATTGTGTATCATCACTAGGGATGATTACAGAATCCTCTCCTATCTCCATGGCTACATGATCCTCAATAGCGGGGGTTAGGATGTGGATAATAGGGATCCTGATATCCTCTGGAATCTTCAAGGATGATCCTAGATTAGCCAATGCATCAGCTTCTGCATTCTCTTCTCTGGGTACCTGTGTCAAACTAAAGGAAACAAAAGAGAGTGCCAATTCTTTGACTATCTCTAAATATTTGATTAGCTTTTCACCTTTAACAACATAGGATCCATTAAAGTGATTAGTAATTAACAATGAATCTACATGTACCTCAAGATACCCGATCCTCATATGCTTGGCAATTCGCAAAACCAGCTATCAAGGCTTCATATTCAGCCTCATTGTTAGTAGTTTGAAACTCACAAGCTATGGAGTGGGGTATTATGTCCCCCTGTGGTGATTTTAGTAGTATTCCAAGTCCTTTTCCTTTGACATTAGAGACTCCATCAGTGAAGAGTATCCAAGGATCCTTAGTTTTTTCCAGCTGTTGGACTTCTAACTCAGCTTCCTTTTGCAAGTCACTACTAAAATCTGCCACAAAGTCAGCTAAGGCTTGGGATTTGATGGCAGTCCTTGGTTCATATCTTATATCATAAGCACTAAGCTTCACTGCCCACTTAGCCATCCTTCCTGACATTTCAGGTTTCCTGAGAACATTCTTAATTGGAAAATTAGTCTTGACAATAATGGCATGAGTTTCAAAATAATGTCTTAATTTAGTAGATGCCATAATCAAAGCAAGGATAAGTTTCTCTAAATGTGAATACCTGGATTCAGCATCAAGAAAACTCTTACTTACATAATAGACAGGATGTTGTGTACCTTGGTGATCCTTAACAATGACTGCACTTACTGCTTTAGAGGATACCGCCAGATATAAGGATAATATATCCCCTTTTTCTGGTTTCATCAAGGCAGGAGCTGAGGATAGGTAATCCTTAAGGGCTTTGAGAGCATTTTCATGCTTTTCAGTCCACTCAAATTTCTTGTTCTTTCTCAAAATGTCATAGAATTCCTTGCACTTTTCTGATGACTTGGATATGAACCTGTTCAAGGCCGCAATCCTCCCTGTTAACCTTTGCACATCCTTGGCATTGGCAGGAGATTTGATATTCACAATATCCTTGATTTTCTCTGGACTTGCTTCAATGCCTCTTTTTGTTACCATGTATCCTAGGAATTTTCCTGATTTAAGACCAAAGTGACACTTGGAAGGATTTAGTTTCATATTAAATTTATCAAGGATATCGAATGCTTCCTCCAAGTCTCTAAGGTGATCCTTAGCTTTCTTGGACTTAACCACCATGTCATCTATATAGACTTCCATAGTGTGTCCAATTTGTTCCTTGAACATCATATTGACTAGCCTTTGATAAGTATCACATGCATTCCTTAGTCCAAATGGCATAGCAATATAACAATATGTACCAGTTGGGGTCATAAAGGCCGTATCCTCTTGATCAGATGGTTCCATCTGAATTTGTTGAAATCCAGATGACGCATCCATAAAACTCAACAACTCATGACCCGCGGTAGCATCCACCATGGAGTCAATGTGGGGTAATGGGAAAGGATCCTTGGGACATGCCTTGTTTAAATCAGTAAAATCGACACATACCCTCCACTTTCCATTTTTCTTTTGAACAACAACCACATTGGCTAACCACCTTGGATACTTAACCTCTCTTATCATACCTGCCCGGAGTAGTTTATCTACTTCTTCCTGGATAATAGCATTCCTTTCAGGTGCAAACTTCCTCCTTTTTTGATGAATTGGCTTGAATGACCTGTCAATGCCAAGTTTATGAGTAATTATATCTTTAGATATACCTGTCATGTCCTCATGCTTCCAGGCAAAGGTAGTTTTTCTCCTTTTAAGGAAGGATACTAGATCCTGTTCAATGTTGCTGAGGATCCCTGATCCTATGAAGACTATGGATTCAGGATCATGAGGATCCATAAGGATTTCTTTCACATCCTGCTCTCTTACCTCCAAGACATCTCTTGGAGGATGCTTTAATTGCTATTGCTCCCTTGGTCTTGAGGCTGGCTTCGTTGATGAGGTGTAGCAATTCTTAGCTTCTTTTTTATCACTCTCAATTTTCACCACCCCCATGGACTAGGAAGCTTTACACATTGATGATAGGTAGATGGGACTGCCTTCATGTCATGTATCCATGGCCTGCAAAGGATAACATTACAATAGGATAAGCAATCTATAACACAAAATTTTTGATAAGAATGGAGCCCTTCAATATAGATGGGGAGTTTGATGTCCCCCAATGTATTCTTGGTTTCTCCACTGAATCCCACAAGAACTGAGGATCTTGGGACAATGTCTGATTCAGGAATGTTCATTTTCTTGAGGACATCAAGCTGAATGATGTTCACCGAGCTTCCTCCATCGATTAGGATCCTGCGAACAAATTGGTTAGAAATAAATAGAGTAATAACAAGACCATCATGATGAGGATCCTGAACAACAACATGATCATCCTCATCAAAAGTTATAACTTTCTCCTGCGTAACAGTAGAGGTCCGAATGGGTCTATCCCCATTATCCATCTTGGTTTCCTTAGCATGTCTCTTGGCTGCTGAAAAGGAAGTACCACAAATGTCTGATCCACCGGATATGAAGTTTATAACTTGTGCATCTGCTGGAGGAGCAGTAGCTCTTTCTGGGATCCTCTCAGGATCCTGGGTCCTTGACTTCTTTCTTCCCAAAAGCTCCTTCAAGTTCCCCTTGCTTAATAAATAACCAATCTCTTTTCTCAGTGTAATACACTCTTCAGTGAGATGCCCGAAATCCTCATGATATGCACACCATTTGGATTTGTCTTTTGTAGTAGCTGGTTTATCACTTTTGCTAGGCCATCTTGCTTTTTCACCTAAATTCTGCATTGTAAGGATCAGTTCATTGTTATCAACAGAAAAACAGTATTCAGAAATGGGAGGATAATCCTCATCATCCTCTTCGTGTTCTACTACATGCACGTTCTGGTTGTCAGACTTGTTGTAGGACTTAAACTTGTTGTTCTTGAAGTAGGATCCTTGCTTTTCCTGCTTCGAGGATCCTGCCAGTCTTTCCTGGATCCTTTTATCATCCTCTAATCGGATGAATCTAAGGGCCCTGGTTCTCACTTCATCAAGATTCCTGCAAGGGGTCATGACAAGATCATCATAGAACAATGAATCCCTGAGTAAACCCATTTAAAAGGCTTCCACAGCCGTAGCTATATCCAGGTTAGGGATATCTAAGGATTCTTTACTAAACTTAGTGATGTAATCTCTAAGTGATTCATTTTTGCCTTGTGTTACCTGTTTTGGTCAAAAATTACCAAAGCAATTAAGTGATCAAATTAGTTAAGTGAGGTAGTGTGCTAAGAAAGTGTGTTGAAAATATGCTGATTAAGTTGTTTGCAAAAACAGTTTCCAGGATACGGCTCAGGATATTGAGCTGTATCTACGATCAAACTATGAGCAAAAAGTAAAGGGGGTGACACGAGATATACGAGGAAAGCCCTTGATCAATCTAGATCGCCGGCACAAAACCTCAGGAGCTGACAATCACAGCTGCCTTGTTCTTCTTATTGCTTTAAACGTCAGGATACAGTGCAGGATATTGATCAGATCGCTAAGTGTTACAATGCTTTTTGTGAAAGTGAAAGTTGCGAGAGTGTGAAGTTTTAGAGAGCAGTGAGTATTGTTGTGTCCTATTCGATCTGATTTATCCATCTATTTATAGGTATGAAATACAAACGAAAACTCCTATAAATGGGGGATGCTCCCGAATATTCCATAGTTAACGTTGTGGACCTAGTAAAGCGGCTTCAACGTCTTCCTTTGAACTACTTAGACCGAGTCTTCCGGAGAAAGGGTCCTTATGAACGTTGCGAGCTTGGACTTATACTCCTGCACATAATCCGTTAGTGATCCTCAGGATACCATTCAGGATGTTACTAATATCCTGAATAAGCATCCCGGGTATAAACACATATCATACAATTAAGATATAGCTTAAAATATTGACCAGGGTATAGGCTCAGAATTTCACCCATCACAATTGTCCCCAAAAATGTTACCGTTAGGTATCCTGATACTAACGGTTACATTTTTTCATGATAAACGAGGCAATTAAGAGATTAGATTCATGATGTGACCGCTTGTAACCGTGCAGCCTATCTTTACTCATTGCTCCCCTATATCTTCTCATGCTTATCCCCATTTAACCTTTACCGAAGAGAAAAAAGGTAAATACTTCTCTCTCTCAATTCCATCTTCTTCTTTCATTCTGCTCAATATTCCGGCAACAATATGGCAAGGCAGACAAGATCCAGCTTCGGCGATTCTGCTCCCACGTTTATCCACCAGAATATTCTCCAAGATCCGGAGAAGGAAATATGCACCTTTGATAGTGCACACTTGTCAGCCCTTAAAACCTCCGGCATCTTCCCGAAAGGGACGGTGTTCCGGCCATTTGATCGGGAAATCCGATCAGATATGGTTTCCGACGAGTGGTTATGCTTCAATGCTTTTCCTTTTACCTTAGGGTTGCAATTTCCTTTCTCGGACTTTATCACCGAGTTCTTTAATGTTACCAAAATCTGCTTTAGTCAGACAATGCCAATGCTCTGGCGAGTCTTGTCTGTTCTTGACCAGATCAAGAGAAATCACATTCCTGACCTCTCCGTTCATGACCCCCCCCTAGCATATCGGCTTAGATGCCATGGCTCTTGTCGATTTTTTTTATTCCACTTCCAGCGATCCACTGATTCTCCGAGCCACCAGGAACGAAGAGGAATGGAAATCCAAGTTCTTCTTTGTAAAAAGAGATTCAATCCCTGGTGGAGCGGATTATCCGGTGAAATGGTTGAAGAAGGGTAGGACCTAGGGTTTTAGGATGATCCTGTCTTGTATCCTGCTTTATATCTTGAGCTAATCAATTTTTTTTATTGTCTTGTACACGGCTGATTTTAGGAAGCTTGCACCCCCCCCTAGCTGATTCACAGAAGAGAATTGACGCTATTAGAATCCTCCCAGAGGCTGAAAGAAGTTTTAATCCATCTCCACCATCTCCAAGCCCTCTTTCCAGTGCAAACATGTCTGGTAATGATCCTGCACGATATCCTGCATACATGCTTTTATTTGATATATTTAGGAAAGAATTTTACTCCCTGTATGCAGACTCCAGCAAAGTTCCAGTCTTCCTAGACCTTGATGAGCTTGATAGCTACCCCACTCCAGTCGATGTCAAGAAAGAAACTCCTACTGCTACCAGCTCCAAGCCGCTCCCGGCTCCTAAGCCCAACACAAGGACTCGTGCTTCCACCGCAAAAAAGAGGAAGGGTTCCGAAGTTAGTGCCCCAGGCTCTGAAGGGTTCTCCTATGAAGAACTCAGCTTTTCTGACTCCTTGGAGCCGATGACATCCTTTCTCAATAAGGTATTATCCTGATACTATATCCTGCATACATATCCTGATATGATATCCTGACAGGATATCCTGATTAATATACTTTGACTTATACCTGAATCTTGACGTACAGGGCCTCCAGCATCTGCTTCATCTTTAGACCGATGCTTGCAGCACAAACAAGTTCCAGGAGGCCAGGATCAAATAGCTTGAGACCACCGTTGTTGACCAAGGGGCCATTGCTGAAGTCAAGACCCGACATTATGAGGACAAGTTGAAGAAGGTCACTCAGGATGCTGAGATAAAGATGGCTGCCGTTCAAGTGGAGCATGGGCAGGCCATGGTCTCTTTCCGGGAAGGGATCAAGAACTCAGCCATTGTCTCCCTGTTTCAAGCTCGAATCAAGATGGCTTATGAGGCCAAGGAGACAGGTCTTGAATGCCAAACCTGGCCAGTTGATTCCTGGGTGGCGAAGCTAAAGGAACTTGATGGCAAAGCTGTGCCGCTTCCTACCGAGACTGGCGAATCCTCCAAGTCAGCAGAGCCGAAGGACAAGGCTGGAGAAAAGAAGGATGCTGGGACAGATGCTGGTGAGGATGCTGCTCAGGATGCTGAGGCGGATAAGGCTGGTGAAGATGCCGCTGTGTGAGGGCATTTAAGTGGGCGATGATGGATATTGATGCCTAGGCCGGAGCCCACTTTTTAAATTTGATCGTTGGTTTGTAACCCTAAGATAATTTACTTTTCCTGCATTTTACTTTTCCTGCATTTGAACAATATGATGGCCAAAGGTGGAGGGATCCTGAGTTTCAGGACGAAGCCCTTGGTCATCAATGTTAGTATGCTTTACTTTTGGACAATATAACAGTTGGAGGTGGATGGGTCTCAGTTTGAGACAAAACCTTCAACTGTTAAGTAAATATGGTATGGGACTAATCGTGCTTTTGGTGGATGGACCTTGGTTTGAGGTGAAACCAAAAGCACAACTTTTGATATGTTAATAATATAACTTTCTTTTGGCTTTATTTCTGTTGTTACTATTTTAGTGCATAAATCTCACTTATGAAAATAGTTTAGTTTGAACAATTTTGGGAACACATTTTAAGAATATCCTGAGAGATATCCTACTCAGGATACTGCCTCATAATCTATAAAACTCAAGTTATCCAAATAAAAAGGAGAGACCATACCAAATATTCCTAGAGAGTCAATTTCAATCTTCAATCACAGGGATGTCCCCAGTGCACACTTATAAGTTTGAATCCATCCTTTAAATTGTATAATGTATGTCCCCTGTGTTCAACATAGGAATGTAAACATAGTCATACTTTAGCTTTAGTGAATATCCTGGATATCCTGGGGTAAACCCTTAATATCCTGGGATGAATCCTTAATATCTTGGGGATAAACCCTTAATATCCTGGGGATAAACCCTGATATCCTGGGGATAAACCCTAATTTTCATGCGCTACAGGCGAGAGTGTATAAACTCCAAGACTTACTAAGGTGAAAACCTTTAAACCTTAGAGAGTATGAAAATACCCTTTCGTGAGAGAGGGTGATCAATCCTCATATACCTTTAGGATCCAGGATATAGCCAATAGTAACGAAATTGTCAGCCACTTTTACATGAACTGGTCCCGCTACCTTGAACTATCCCTAGATAACTTGCGCTCCAGGCGGGGTGTTCAAACCCAATTCGAGAGAAAGGTGAATACCTTTAAACCTTTGAAGGGATCAGGATCCCTTAAACGTAAGAGAGGGGGCCAATCCTCTAATCTTTCGAGATATCCTGAGCGTGTATCTTGGAGCTATATCCTGAGGCATATTCTGCAAAACAAACTTAAACTAAGGTGGGTGTTAGCTTGGCTGTTATGGGTGGAATTTCGAGCTTATATCCTGAAGCATATCTTGATATTATATGCTTGATGCTGCAGCCAGGATACTGAACCAGGATATTGATAACATCCTCTGGGGGTATCCTGCTTGCTATTAACGATTTTCTTTGGTTGCAAGGTACCAACGTTAAAGGACTTGGTCTACCTGAAGATTCGCTCAAGGTGGTTAAAAAATGGACGTTGATGGTGGAAGAATGGGTCTTGTAACGGTCAGAATAGAAGAAAGGCATATTCCGCGAGAATATCGGATGCTGGTCAATGCTAACGGTCATATGAGCTGAAGACCCGGTTTTATAGTCAATAAGCACGTGGAAAACAAGTAAAAGCAGTCCCCCAACGTTCAGAATGGAATATTCCAAAGTATCCCGGAATAATAGGATAGTTTGTTAGTTTTTGTTACTATAAATGGGAGCGATCGGATCATAGGCAAAAACAACTTTTCCACACACTTTCTTTCGCACACTTTGCTCTCTAGCTACTAGCAATCACTACACACAAACACTTGTACTCCAATCACATTGTAACACCTAGTTGATCTGCATCATATCCTGCACTGTATCCTGTTATTCAAGCAATAAGAAGAACAAGGCAGCCGACGATTGTCAGCTCCCGAGGTTTTATGCCAGAGATCTAGATTGATCAAGGGCTTTCCTCGTACATCACGTGTCAACCTTTACATTTTTGCTCATTGTTTGATTATAGATACAGCTCGATATCCTGAGCCGTATCTTGAAACTGTTTTTGCAAACTCACAAACCAACATATTTTTTACAAAGTATTACTAGCACACTACCTCACAAAACTAATTTGATCACTTAATTGCTTAGGTAATTTTTGACCAAAGCAATTTGGCGCCCACCGTGGGGCAAGTGGTGCTATTTTTAATCAATACTTTGTTAAAATCATTACTCGGTTTTCTGTTTTCGAAATTCTTTTCAAAACTATTTCTAATGGCTTCTCAATAAAATTTGAACTCTTCTTCCATGTCTGTTTCAACCTCTGCTGCCGCTGGTTCACTACCTCTTCCACGTTCACAAGTTCAGACTTTTCAGAGGAGAAATGAAAGCCACACACCGAGAGAAATGCCTGCTGCTCAGAATGTTCCTAGATCCGGAAATTCAGGGGGAACCCATATCCTTGCTTCTAATAATGAAATTCTGTCTTTGTTTGGTAGTATACATGAACAAATGAAGAGGCAGCAAGAAACTAACCAGACGATCACGAAGGACATACAACTCTTGAAGTCAAACTCCAGGAAACCTGTGGAGGACACAACTACTCCTCTATAGCCCAGGATGCTGATCTTTAGTTCAGCAACATTTATCAAGGATAATCAAGGCAACATGATACTGAGTCAGTCCCGGAGCAACATGCTGGAGATACCATCATCCGCCAGGATATCGACCATGAGGGATCCATGATATGGCCCAGGATATGGTCCAGGATATGGCAAAAGTCAACATGCTGGTAACATGTTTGCCAATATCAGTATCCCTGCTACTAATAATTCTGATTCTTTGCAGGATATAGGTGTAACACCAGTATTGACCAGGGAACTTCAAAATTTGAAGGATATGATATCAAGTGTTCCTGGAGTAGTGCAGCCTATACCGAAAGTATCACAGGATAGTCACAGGATATCCCGATTTGTTCATCCAATTTATGATGCTGAAATTCCAAAAAGATTCCAGACTCCCAGCATAAAGTTGTATGATGGGACGACAGATCCTGAGGAGCATATTGCCCAGTATAGGGAAAGGATGGAAACAAATCCAATCCTACCAGAACCTAAGGAAGCACGCTTATGCAAAGGCTTCGGTTCAACTTTAACGGGGTCGGCCTTAAAATGGCTTTTAAATGTTCCACCTTATTCAATTACATCATTTTCTCATTTGTTTATCAGTCAATTTTCTTGTAGCAGGAGCTTTGAGAAACTAACAAGTGATCTTTACAGGATAACACCAGGATCACAAAAATCCCTAAGGGATTATGTTAGCAAATTTAGTAGAGAATCCCTGGATATCCCGAATCTTGATATTGCTACGGCATTACAAGCATTCAAAAGGGGGTTACAGAAGGATCGTCAATTTTATCAGGATCTTGTAATGAATCCTTGCAGGAACTTGGACGAAGCTCGAAACAGGGCTTTGAGATACATCAGGCTGGAAGATGATAAGAAAATGCAAGAGAGGATGAATGCATCCTCAACATATGAATCAACTAACAGGAAGTCAGAATCCTCGTACAAACCATATCGCTCCAAGCCATATGGTAGAAATGATAACAAGAAAGTGAATGCTGTTGAAGACGAGGATCCTGAGGAGTATCCTGAGTTATCTGAATATTGTTTTTCTGTTAATATACCTAAACTAATGTATGCTATGCAGGGTTTAGGAGACAAAGCCAGGTGGCCTCGGAAGAATCAACAAAAGGCTGATTGGAAGGATAAGTCCAAATGGTGTGCCTTCCATGAGGATTTTGGACATATTACAGAGGATTGCGCTCTAAGGATGAAAATAAGCTATCTCCTGAGCAAAGGTTATCTGAAGGATCTCCTGGGAAGAAAGAAAAACAAGGGTCAGGATACTGAGAAGGATCCTGAACGAGCAGCATCACCTCCTGCGGATGCCAAGATAATTAACTTTATTTCAGGAGGATCAGACATTTGCAGGACTTCATATTCTGCGGCCAAGAGACATGCAAAGGAAGCTAAAGCCGAAATAGGGGAAAGACCAACCAGGATGACGACCCTAACAGCTGACAAAGTGATCACTCTTGATAGTGATGACAGGGATACTGTCCAGGATCCTCACCATGATGCTCTGGTAATAACATTATATGTGGCTAACCACTTTGTACGCAGGATACTGGTGGATAATGGCAGCTCAGTCAACATCATCCAATTGGAAACCTTGAAGAGAATGAACATCCCCGAGATAGAGATTACCTCAAAGTCCACTGTGCTTGTAGGGTTTAGTGGAGAAGCAAGGAATACTGTTGGGGAGATAAAACTGCCCGTATATGTCGAAGGAGTAAACTCGATGCAATGGTTTTGTGTCATGGATTCATTATCCTGCTATAATATTATATTGGCCAGGCCATGGATTCACGATATGAAAGTTGTACCTTCCACGTATCATCAGTGTGTCAAGATCCCTACTCCTTGGGGGATAGTTAAAGTTGAAAGTGACCAACAAGAGGTGAAGGAGTGCTGCTCCTCTTCAATGAAGGCCTCAAGAAAATCCAAAGCAGGATAGCAATTAAAGATGCGGGCCCAGGATATCGTGGAGGCTTCAGAGCAGGATGTAAAGAAAATTATCCTGGATCAGGATAATCCAGATATCTCGGTGCTCGTAGGAGCCAATATCCCTCAGGATATTGAAAATCAGTTAACTAACTTTTTGAAATGCAGGATGTCAACATTCGCATGGAAGCATGAGGATATGACAGGTATTTCTAAGGATATTGTAACTCACAAGCTTGGAATTGACAGGTCTTTCAAGCCTATCCAACAAAAGAGAAGGAAGTTTGCTCCAGAACGAAACATAATTATTCAAGAAGAGGTTGAAAGACTATTGAAGTCCAAGATGATCAGGGAAGTCAAATTTCCCAAGTGGCTAGCAAATGTGGTCGTGGTTCAAAAGAAGAATGGGAAATGGAGAGTTTGTGTAGATTACACAGACTTGAACAAAGCATGTTCTAAAGACCCATTCCCTCTGCCTCATATAGACTCGATGGTGGATGCCACTTTCGGTCATGAGATGTTAACCTTCATGGATGCATCCTCAGAATTCTAGCAGATCCAAATGGAACCTTCAGACCAGGAGGATACTGCTTTCATGACACCAACAGGTATTTACTGTTATACTGCTATGCCTTTTGGTTTGAAAAATGCAGGTGCAACGTACCAGAGATTGGTGAACATGATGTTTAAAGACAAACTGGGGGACACCATGGAGGTGTACATTGACGATATGGTAGTCAAATCCAAGAAGGCTGAGGATCATCTCCAGGATATTAAAGGAGCATTTGATATCCTGGACCAGTATAATATGAAACTAAATCCTGCCAAGTGCCATTTTAGAGTGGGGTCAGGAAAGTTCTTAGGATACATGGTGACTAAAAGGGGAGAGAAGCATGAAGCAGCCCTGCAGGATTTGAAGCAGTATCTTTCAACTGCACCTCTATTGATGAAGCCTGAAAATGGTGAACCACTATCCCTATACCTTGCTGTATCAGGGAATGCTGTAAGTGCCGTTCTTATAAAAGACCATGAAGGTCAGCAATATCCTGTTTATTATGTTAGTAAAAGTTTGTTAGATGCTGAAACTAGGTATTCTCATTTAGAAAAATTAATATTAGCTCTAGTCATGGCATCAACGAAACTTAGACATTACTTTGAGACACATAGGATTCATGTTAAAACAAATTATCCTGTTAAAAATGTACTTAGAAAACCAGAAATGTCAGGCAGAATGGCTAAGTGATCGGTAAAGCTGAGTGCTTATGATTTAGTATATGAACCTAGAAATGCCATAAAGTCTCAGGCTTTAGCTGACTTTGTGGCTGATTTTAGTAGTGACATTCAGGACGAGGTAGACCTAGAAGTTCAACAGTTAGGAGAATCCTCAGGATCCTGGACATTATATACTGATGGTGCATCTAATGTAAGAGGAGTAGGATTAGGAATACTACTAAAATCGCCACAGGGGGACATATTACCCCAGGCTATTAGGTGTGAATTTCCTGCTACTAATAATGAGGCAGAATATGAAGCTTTAATTGCAGGATTAGAGTTGGCTAAGAGCACGAGTATCAAAAATTTGCAAGTATATGTTGACTCTTTGTTAATTACTAACCATTTTAATGGATCCTATGAAGTTAAGGGTGAGAAATTAATCGAATATCTCGATATTCTCAAAAAATTAGCAGGATATTTCGATGTTTTCATACTTGAACAGGTACCAAGGGAGGATAATGCTGAAGCGGATGCCTTAGCAAATTTGGGATCATCGATCAGGATACCTGAAGGGACCCAAATACCAATATTACATGTCTTATATCCTGCAACAAATCCTCAGGATAAAGAAGTAGCGGGTATTCGGGATCCTGGAGCGGAATATCCTGAACAGGATCCTAAATCCTGGACGGCTCCAATTGTGAGATATCTTAAAGAGGGACACATCCCCGGAAATGAAAATCCTAAGGCATTTAGGATGAAGGTATCACGATTCACTATTATAAATATATTTTATACAGGAAATCTCTTGCAGGACCGTATTTGAGGTGCTTGGAGGATCCTGAAGCCAAAGAAGTACTCCAGGATATACATGAAGGGGATTGTGGCAACCATACTGGGGGCAGGTCGTTATTCTCAAAAGTATTAAGGACAGGATATTATTGGCCGACAATGAGGAAAGATGCCACAGAATATGTTCGAAGATGTGATGCATGTCAAAGACATAGTAACATACTGCATCAGCCTGCTGAACCATTATATCCTATTGTTTCCCCTTGGCCATTTATGAAGTGGGGTATGGATATAGTGGGAAAGCTTCCATAGGCTCCAGGAGGGAAGGTTTTTATGTTGGCAATGACAGATTATTTCTCCAAATGGGTTGAAGCCGAGGCATTTGTCCAAGTCAGGGATCAAGAAGTGGTATCCTTCATAAAGAGAAATATCCTAACCAGATTCGGAGTACCAGCCGAGATAATCTGTGACAATGGTTCTCAGTTTATAAGTAAGAGGACTACTGACTTTTGCAGGAGTTGGGGAATCAAAATGATTACGTCTACTCCGGTACATCCTCAAGCAAATGGACAAGCTGAATCCTCAAACAAGATAATTGTCAACAACTTGAAGAAAAGATTAGGGGCCAAGAAAGGAAGATGGGCAGAAGAATTACCCTTTGTTTTATGGGCTGATAGGACGACGGTGAAAAATGCAACTGCCTAAACCCCGTTTTCCTTGGTATTTGGAGCAGAAGCGGTGATCCCGATAGAAATGGTAATACCCACAACAAGATCCAACCTCTGGGATCCTGAGTAGAATCCTGAAGTCCTATGCGAGGAATTGGATACTGTTAATGAAACAAGAGACACAGCAAGGCTAAGGATGGCAGCATACCAACAGAGGATATCTAAAGCATATAATAAGAATAAAAGGACTAGAAGGTTCCAGGTCGGAGATTGGGTATTGAGAAAGGCTTTCCAGAATACTACTAATCCTGCCGATGGAAAGTTGGCTCCAAAATGGGAAGGACCTTATGAAATTGAGTCAGAATCTGGGAAAGGAGCATACCGACTCAAGAATATGGAGGGGGATATGCTACCAAGATCCTGGAATGCTATACAAGTGAGTTTAGAATTTAATTTCTAACTCATAATGGTACGAACTCTGTAACTCATTTATATTTTTGATATTATCTTTTATTTTGATACCCAATACTGACTTAAGAATTGGAGGGGTGTTAGCCAAACTAACACCTACCTTAGTTTAAAGGTGTTTTGCAGAATATGCTTTGGGATATAGCTCCAGGATACACACTCGGGATACTTCGAAAGATTAGAGGATTGGCCCCCTCTCTCACGTTTAAGGGATCCTGATCCCTTCACAGGTTTAAAGGTATTCACCTTTCTCACGAATTGGGTTTAAACACCCCGCCTAGAGCGCAAGTTATCCAGGGATAGTTCAAGGTGGCGGGACCAGTTCATGTAAAAGTGGCTGACAATTTCGTTACTGTTGGCTATACCCTGGATCCTTAAGGTATATGAGGATTGATCACCCTCTCTCACGAAAGGGTATTTTCATACTCTCTAAGGTTTAAAGGTTATCACCTTTCTAAGTCTTGGAGTTTATACACTCCCGCCTGTAGCGCATGAAAATTTGGGATTTTCCCCAGGATTAAAGGTTTTCACCTTTCTAAGTTTTGGGGTTTCTACACTCTCGCCTGTAGCGCACGAAAATTCGGGATTTTCCCCAGAGTACTTATGGGTTTATCCCCCGTACATTAAGGATTTATCTCCAGTATAATTTAGGGTTTATCCCCTGTAATATAAGAATTATTCAAACGGTTGCAGCTGATGTCCAGAAAATTTCTAAGTATTCGAAGACATTATGCACAGGGGACATTCCTACTGAGGCAATTGTGTAAAGCTCAAAAGATAAAGCTCGGACCTAGTACACTAAGTGTCTCAGACAGGGGACATCTTCGTTGGAAGAGTTGCAAAAGGATTAAAGTTTGAGAATAGGGTTACACTCTATTCCTGGTATGATCTTTCCTTTGTAAACGTTATTTAAATCATTTGAGTTTTTGAAACTATATTTGACAAAAGCTTAAGCATCCTGATTAGGATATATTCTCAGGATATATTCTCAAAATGTATTTTCAAAATATGTTTCAGGATATTTGATTGGAATATTTGGGACATGATACTTGGATTAAAAACTGAAACTGTGTTCTAGTCAAACAAGTGTTCTCAAAACCAACTTTGTAAAATAAAAATGAACTGTTCTCTTTCTCTGAAAACTTTATCTGAATTGCTTGAGTTATAAAAACCCTATTTGACGGAAGTCTTAATAGGATATTTGCGAGTATACTGATCAAGATATTTTCATAAAAAGTAATAATTGCACTAAGTTTGGAACATTGGAATTCAGACTAAGCAATGCATAACAAATAACAACATGTAAGGTTAAAAGGTTAGTTTATTATTAATTGTATTCTTGGTTTCATCTCAAAAAGAGACCCATCCACCAAGAACACAATTAAGTTTTTAAAGCATATTTACATAAACAGTTGAAGGCTTCGTCCTAAAAACACGAGATCCCTCCACCTCCAACTGTTAAATTGTTCTAAAGCTTGCAGGAAATTAAAATTGTTCTAAGCACAGGACGACCAGATGATTCAGACCCTACAAAGCAAAATACAGGTATCGTTAAAGACAAACTAACCAGGATACAGGTTCAGTATATGTGTACGAGATACAGGATTTGGGTATTTACCTTATTAAGGAAGGAGGTCATGGGCTCGATGGATTCCGTGAAGCCAATGTCATCATAAGAGAAACCTTCGGCAGCAGCAGTGGAGGGCTTAGAGGCAACAGATGATTTTTTTTTTTTACCAGGACAGGCCTGGAGTAACTGTCAAGCTCCTCAAGATCGAAGATAACAGGGACCTTAGCAGAGTCTACAGAAAAGGGAGTAGTTTCAGTCATATCATATTATATGCTGATTAACCAAACATATGCAGGAATGTTCAAAATAGATATCCTTACCAGACGTGCCAGAAGACTACCTAGTTATGAGAAAGTATAACCTTGGAAGTTGCGTGAAGTCACATCAACATCTACATCCCATTAAGTGCATCGAACAACACAACGAAAAATATACCCGTTTGGATTTCAAGATCCTAACAGATATATTTTTGGGGACAATTGTTATGGGTGGAATTTCGAGCTTATATCCTGAAGCATATCCTGATATTATATGCTTGATGCTGCGGCCAGGATACTGAACCAGGATATTGATAACATCCTCTGGGGGTATCCTGCTTGCTATTAACGATTTTCTTTGGTTGCAAGGTACCAACGTTAAAGGACTTGGTCTACCTGAAGATTCGCTCAAGGTGGTTAAAAAATGGACGTTGATGGTGGAAGAATGGGTCTTGTAACGGTCAGAATAGAAGAAAGGCATATTCCGCGAGAATATCGGATGCTGGTCAATGCTAACGGTCATATGAGCTGAAGACCCGGTTTTATAGTCAATAAGCACGTGGAAAACAAGTAAAAGCAGTCCCCCAACGTTCAGAATGGAATATTCCAAAGTATCCCGGAATAATAGGATAGTTTGTTAGTTTTTGTTACTATAAATGGGAGCGATCGGATCATAGGCAAAAACAACTTTTCCACACACTTTCTTTCGCACACTTTGCTCTCTAGCTACTAGCAATCACTACACACAAACACTTGTACTCCAATCACATTGTAACACCTAGTTGATCCGCATCATATCCTGCACTGTATCTGTTAGGGGAGGATTTTCTAACAATTAGTGATCCTTATTTGTTATCCTAATTAATGATCCTTACTTCTGTGACAGATAGTGATCCTCAGAAGAGCTTCAGGATCAGGATCATGGATCACCTTAAGGATCCTCGTACTGATGATTGTTTGTTTGTGTTTTGTATTACTTCGCAGGAGTAACAAGCATGACTTGGTCTTGGCAACGGTACTAAGGAATATTCCACGAGTATTTCGCACACGTTTGACTGGAAATGGACGTTGTGGAGAACGTGGAAGCTTGGCACGAAAGTCGGATAGTTAGTTATTGTAGTTAACTTCTATTTTAAAAGGAGTAACGAGCTAGAATTAGAACACTTAGCCATTTTCAGCTACACACACTCTCGTATAATCGCACTCTTGAAGCTCTCGACGAACACTCATTAGTTTTCACTCACTTTTACACATTTCACGATAGTGATCCTTGTATCTAGCTCGTTACTATCCGAAGTTGTAAACATTTATTGATTTATTTGAGCTTGGTGATCGGTAGTTTCCATCACCCGGGGTTTTTTGTGCCGGAGATCAACTCTTGATCAAGGGCTTTTCCCCCGTATAAATGCTTGTGTCATTTGTGCAATTTACATTGAAGTGATCCTTGTCATTGTTCCACACTAAAAGCATCATACCCCTTAACAGAGAGTTTGGTTGCAATATCCTCATCAGATTTTTTGACCAAAACAGTTTGGCGCCCACCGTGGGGCCATTGGTGCTTCATCCTTAGAAAAATTCGTATTTCTGTGCTCATTTCAGTTCACTACAACCAAGAAAATGGCTTCCTCAGCGAAGAATGCTTCAAATTTGTTGCCCTCATTCACTTCTTCACAAGGCGTTCCCCCTTTGCCTCCACCACCTTCTGGATCCCAGAAGAATGCTGAGAATGCTGCGAAGAAACCAACTCCCATTTTCTCAAAACCTCCAACTTCTTCTGCTTCTTACACTCCCACCACTAGTGACATGTTTACTTTGATTTTGCAGATGAAGGATCAGATACGGCAACAGGATAAGACCAATGAAAGGATTCTCAAAGAAATCGGAGATCTCAAGAAACAAAAGAAAACGGCAGAGGATCATTCCCCACTGGTGCCAAAATCTTTGAATTTTAATACTCCGGTGATTACTTCTCAGCCATCAGTGGTTCCAGATGTTCAATATGTGGGTGGACCGAAAGAAGTGCACTATGGAACAACAACAGTGACCCAGGCAACAGGTTCCTATTTCCAGCCAGCGGGATCCTATCCTCAGCATATGGGATCCCTCACGAATTCAGGAGGATATTCAGGAGCGCAGCAGATTCAAGGATCTTCCTTTGTTCCAGGATCATCCCAGGTTCAAGGATTCTCCCTTGTTCCAGGATCATCCCAGGTTCAAGGATCCTCCTTTGTTCCAGGATCATCCCAAGTTCAAGGATCCTCCTTTGTTCCAGGATCATCCCAGGTTCAAGGATCCTCCTTTGTTCCATGATCATCCCAGGTTCAAGGATCCTCCTTTGTTCCAGGATCGTCCCAGTTTCAGGGATCCTTCCAGATGCCAGGATCCTTGAGGAGTTTGCAAACAGGAAGTTCAGATGTCCATCAGGGAGATTTTATTCCAATGCAGACCAATGCTTCTACTGGTCCCTCGATCATTCCAGAGCCCCAACAATATGGATTAACATCCGTTCTTCCTAATTGGAATCCGATGGGAGGTAACACTTTTAATAATTCTTATACTACTAACCATGGTCTTATGCAGGATCCAGGTATCAATCATGCCATGGCCAGAGAATTGCAAAAGCTAAAGGATATGATATCAAGTGTTCCAGGAGTGGTCAAACCTATTCCAGAGATCGCGGATGGGAGCCACAAGATATCTCGTTTTGCACCACCAATCTGTGATGCTGAGATACCCAAGAGGTTCCATGTGCCAACAATGAAGCTGTATGATGGTTCGACGGATCCTGAAGAACACATAGCACAATACAGGGAGAGGATGGAGATCAATCCAATCCCAGAAAGGTTAAAGGAAGCATGCCTGTGCAAGGGATTCGGATCCACTCTTACTGGATCAGCTCTCAAATGGCTGCTAAGTCTTCCCCCTACTCTATTACCTCATTTGCTAATCTAGTTAACCTGTTTAATAATCAGTTTTCTTGTAGTAGAAAATTTGAACGATTAACTAGTGATCTATATAGGATAACCCAGGGTCATAATGAATCATTAAGGGATTACATTACCAAATTCAGTAAAGAATCCTTAGACATTCCCAACTTAGATATAGCCACGGCTGTTGAGGCCTTTAAAATGGGATTGCTTAGGGATTCGTCGTTCTATGATGATCTTGTTATGACACCATGCAGGAACTTAGATGAGGTAAGAACCCGAGCACTTAGGTTCATTCGTCTAGAGGATGACAAGAGGATCCAGGAGAGGTTAGCAGGATCCTCAAAGCAGGATAAGCAAGGATCCTCATTCAGGAACAACAAGTTCAGATCCTACAGCAGATCTGATAACCAGAACGTGCATGCCGTTGATCAAGAAGAGGATGATGAGGATTATCCTCCAATTTCTGAATATTGCTTTTCTGTTGATAACAATGAACTAATCCTTGCGATGCAGAATCTAGGTGATAAAGCTAGATGGCCCAGAAAAAATGATAGGCCAGCTGCAACTAAGGATAAATCAAAGTGGTGTGCATACCATGAAGATTTTGGGCATCTCATAGAAGAATGCATTGCACTAAGAAAGGAAATTGGATACTTGTTGAGCAAGGGGCATCTAAAAGAATTGTTGGGAAGAAAAAAGTCAAGGACTCAGGATCCTGAAAGGATCCCTGAGAAGGCTCCAGCCCCTCCAGCAGATGCACAAGATCCTTATAGACGGAGGAAGTTCAGTGAACATTATCCAGCTTGATGTTCTAAAGAAGATGGGAAGCATGAAAATGCTTTAAGAGCCCTCAAAGATTACCTATCCTCAGCCCCGGCCTTGATGAAACCAGAAAAAGGTGATGTGCTATCCTTGTATCTTGCAGTATCCTCAAAAGCAGTAAGTGCGGTCCTTGTTAAGGATTATGAAGGTACACAACATCCTGTCTATTATTTAAGTAAAAGTTTACTTGATGCCGAATCCAGGTATTCACACCTTGAAAAGCTTATTCTTGCATTAATTATGGCATCTACTAAGTTGAGACATTATTTTGAAACTCATGTTATTGTTGTTAAAACTAATTTTCCAATTAAGAATGTCCTCAGGAAACCAGAGATGTCAGGAAGGATGGCTAAGTGGGCAGTGAAGCTAAGTGCATATGATATAAGATATGAGCCTAGGACAGCCATCAAATCCCAAGCATTAGCTGACTTTGTGGCTGATTTCAGTAGTGATTTACAAAAAGAAGCTGAGTTAGAAGTCCAGCAGCTAGAGGAGACTAGGGATCCTTGGATACTCTATACTGATGGATCCTCAAATGTCAAAGGCACAGGGCTTGGAATACTACTAAAATCGCCACAGGGGGACATAATACCCCACTCTATAGCTTGTGAGTTCCAAACCACTAACAATGAGGCTGAATATGAAGCCTTAATTGCTGGTTTGCAAATTGCAAAGCATATGGGGATCAGGTATCTTGAGGTACATGTAGATTCATTGTTAATTACAAACCACTTTAATGGATCCTATGCTGTTAAAGGTGAAAAGCTAACCAAATATTTAGAGATAGTAAAAAAATTGGCACTCTCTTTTGTTTCCTTTAGTTTGACGCAGGTACCAAGGGAAGAAAATACAGAAGCTGATGCATTGGCTAACTTAGGATCATCCTTGAAGATTCCTGAGGATATCAAGATCCCTATTATCCATATCCTGACCCCGGCTATCGAGGATCATGTGGCTATGGAGATAGGAAATGATTCTGCAATTATCCCTAGTGAGGATACTCAATCCCATTCAGGATCAGGATCATGGATCTCACCAATCATGAGATACTTACAACATGGAGAGATTCCTACAGGAGAAAACCCTAGGGCTTTCAAAATAAAGGTATCTCAATTCACAATTTTAAATAATATGTTGTATAGACGATCTCTTGCAGGACCATACTTGAGATGCATTGAGGATCCTGAAATCCAAGAAGTTTTAAAAGACTTCCATGAAGGAGATTGTGGAAACCACACTGGGGGCAGGGCATTATTCTCAAGGATCCTGAGGACAGGATACTACTGGCCAACCATGAAGAGAGATGCTGTGGAGTATGCTAAGAGATGTGATCCTTGTCAGAGACACAGCAATATCCTTCATCAACCAGCTGAATTATTGCATCCTATATCCTCCTCTTGGCCATTTATGAGATGGGGTATGGATATAGTTGGTAAGCTCCCTAAGGCACCTGGTGGAAAAGTATTCATGCTTGCTATGACTGATTACTTCTCCAAGTGGATAGAGGCTGAAGCTTTTGCCCACGTCAGAGAAAAGGAAGTTATATCCTTCATTAAAAGAAATATTATAACTAGATTTGGAATTCCTTCTGAAATTATATGTGATAATGGTTCCCAATTTATTGGGGGCAGAACCACTAACTTTTGTGACAGCTGGGGGATTAAGATGATAACATCAACACCAGTCCACCCACAAGCTAATGGTCAAGCAGAATTATCCAACAAGATAATTATCAACAATTTGAAGAAGAAGCTTGGATCCAAGAAAGGAAAATGGGCAGAAGAACTACCCTATGTGCTTTGGGCTGATAGGACAACCCCTAAGAATGCTACTGGTCAAACGCCATTCTCTTTGGTATTTGGGGCAGAATCAGTGATCCCAACAGAAATGGTGGTTCCAACTGCTAGAACAAGTACTCGTGATCCCGAGGAGAATGATGAGAACTTGGCTCAAGACCTGGATACTATTGAAGAAATCAGGGATCTAGCTAGGATAAGGATGGCCAGTTATCAACAAAGAATGGCTGGTGCCTACAACAAAAATGTCAGGATCAGGAAGTTTCAAGTTGGAGATATGGTATTGAGGAAAGCATTTCAGAATACCACCAATCCTGCTGATGGAAAATTGGCTCCAAAATGGGAAGGCCCTTATTTGATTGAAGCTGAAGCAGGAAAGGGGGCATATAGATTGCTAACCATGGAAGGTGACTTGCTGCCAAGAGCTTGGAATGCTGTCCACTTGAAGAAATACTTCATGTGAGCAGGATCCTCATGGCACATATGATCCTTACGTTAGGGATATCCTTAAAGGATCCTTAAAGTATCGGTGATCCCTACTTTGGTAATATCCTAATCTTAAACCATTTCATTTCTTTATTTTCTCATATAAGGATAAGGATCATGTGTCCTTTATCCACCTCTCACATGATTTTAAGTTTTGAAAGTTCAGGTATCCTTAGCATAACATTGGTTATCTGCAAAAGCCATCCGTTCCTTGGGTTTAACCCCAGTTATTAGGGCTTGACCCCAGTTCCGCCTGTAGCGCATGATGATCCTAGTATAGTTCAAGGCAGTGGGACCAGTACTCGCTTTAGGGGCTGATAATTCCATTGTACTGGCTATGCCTAGGATCCTACGTATAATGGTAGACGTACCATACATCCGTTCCTAAGGTTTCTAACGTTTTCACGTTAGCTAAGGTTTTGGCATTTTCATGTCACTAAGTTTGGATAGTCGCCAGTTAGGGCCATACTCCAGTTCACATACGATCCTTGGGCTTGTCCCTAGTTATCCTTTGGCTTGTCCCCAGTTATCCTTGGGCTTGTCCCCAGTTATCCTTGGGCTTGTCCCCAGTTATCCTTGGGCTTGTCCCCAGTTGCTAACTCTTATCTTATATTGGCTTAGTCCCAAGTTATGATCTATTTCAGGTCCTTGAAGACAAGCAACTAGGGATCCTTGATCCTTACTTCTCTCTAAGGTTTATCTTATAGTTATCCTTATTATGGTTAGGATCCTAACTTGGATCCTTAGGTATGATCCTTAACTATTTTTAATCCTATTCATTATTTATTTGAATAACCCTTAAAATTTGACAACTAGACTTGTGATCCTTAAAACATATTGCTTTTTGGGATTCTTTAACTATAGGATATTTGATCATGGATCATGTCCTAAATATTTTCAATCTGACTTATTCAAAATTGTTTATTCAATAAATATGCATCAAAATAAAAGGATAACAACACAAGATAAGCGACAAAAGGTTAAGATTTTATTTATTAACAAAGGATTAACCCTTAAAAGGTTGTCAAAATTACCTACCCCGAGCATCTACCAGCAAAACGTGGCCCGTCCACTGGGGTAGGTAAAGGGTGTCCATGATAATAAGTTCAAAGATAGTGCAGGAATATAAGGGCGCCAGGATCACAATGGCTTCATCCCCCCAAACAGAGGATCCCTCCACCATTTGCAATCCTGCCTATTGTCCAAAGGATCATGCATGATCCTTAATCCTAAAAACTATTGTTCAGTACAAACCATTAAATTGTTCAACATCACAACCACAAAAAACTACTACCAAATTTAAAAATTGGGCTCCGGCTGCGTCTAGGAATGTCCATCATCGCCCAATTGTGCAGCCTACACCTTTGCTGCATCCTCTTCCCCTCCAGCTGCGGTATCCTTCACCAGATCCTTCCCACTACCTCCAGCTTCGATCGCCAAAACCTCCTCAGCCTCCTCATCATCCTCAAGATCAGCCAACCTTGCTTTCCAGCCCTCAACGTCCCAGCTGCTTCTATCGAAGTTAGGATCTTGAGCTTCCTGGGCCATCTTTAATTTTGTCTGATACATTGTGATAGCAGCAGAGACCTTAGCATTTTCTATGAGATCATGCTTCTCATAGTCAAGGTCAATCAGAAGTTTAGCCGTCTTAGTCTTGGCATCTTGGAGTTCCTTCTGAAGGTCAGCGATTGCAAGGTTCTTAAGCACTGCAGCCTGTTGGAGGTCAGCAATCTTCTTGTCCTGCTCCTCGACGTTCCCCACATAGTCCTCAATCTCAGCAAATTTCTGCAAAGAAAAGGACAAAGCAGTTCAAGATCAGGTGATCCTCATACGAGTAGGATACCTAGGCAGAATTGGTGATCCTTACATCATTGAAGTATTCAAGGAACTGGTGGCGGATCAGGGGTAGGCCTTGAAGATCCTCAGTGTCAGAAGTTTTCCTCTTCTTGCCACCCTTTCCTTTAGTGGGTGCCTTGGGAATGGAGATGCTAGGACTGGTAGTGGACCTCTTCTTCCTGGGTCTAACAGAATCAAGGTCAGCCGTGTCGAATTGAGAAGCAGGCTTGGCAGATTTTCCGACACCTACACATTCAAAGCAAGATAAGTGTCCTAATCCTATTTCAATTTATTTATTTTTGATATTCAAACTATAAATCAAGCAGGATACTTACTTGACATGGTGATGGAACCTGGGGATACTTCTTGTGAGTCTTGGGTGTCTATCTTAAATGTCCTTATTTCAGGACCAAGCTTCCAAAAAGCAGCAAGCCTATCCTTGGTTGCAGGTGTTGTGATGATGTGTGAAACAGAAATAGCTGCATAACACAAGACAAAAAGGGGTTAGTGATCCTTGTGTCAAAAGAAAGTTTCTGGTGATCCTTCTCAGGATCCTCCACCCTACCATGGGTAGCCCATTTCTTGGGTAGATCCTTCCCATCCTCAATAGAATCTCTCTTGACGAAAAAGAAACGTCGCTTCCAGTTAGTGTCGTTCTTGGTAGCTTTAAAGATCGGGTGTTCCTCACCGGGCTTACATTTAAACAAATAACGATGAGAACCAAAGGTAGTAAGATCATACAGCTCTCCCAGCTCTGACATTCCTAGGTCTATCCCTTCCTGCTCGATGATCCTTTCTAAGGTATACAAAACCCTCCAAATCATCGGCATGGCTTGGATATAAGAGATGCTGGTTAGGGAAAAGAAAGATTGTGTAAATTCTGGGAAAGGATATGTATAGCCTATGGTGAACGGGGTGACAGGAAAAGCAACCCACTTGTCGGAGATATGATCACTCAGGGCATTGGGATCAAAAGATCTAAACTCGGTGTTCGCCGGGAAGCAGTGGCGGATCCTATCAATCTGTGCATCATTGAAACAGCAGCGTTCTTTAATGGAATCTTCGATGATTCCCTGGCTTTTCAGAGGGCTGTTTTTCAGGTGATCCTTAGCTGGGGAGTTTCGGAGCAACATCTTTGATGGAATGATGGAAAGAAATGAAAACAGAGCAAGAGAAGGAAGAAGATGAAGAGAGAATAACTGATTATCTTCGGAATGCAGTTATAAAGGGAGTCTCTCTGAAATTTTAAATGCAATTGATCCTATCTCTATCTCCTATTTATAATCATGATTGTGCAGGGTTGTCACTTCTGTGACATCACGATTGCAACGGATAGTTCAACAATAACGGCTATATTTACGATAGTTAGTTGCGGATAAGATCAGGAAAAGATAACTCGCTCATTTTACATATCACTCCTTATATTTTGGGGGCAATTGTTAGGGGAGTATTTTCTAACAATTAGTGATCCTTATTTGTTATCCTAATTAATGATCCTTACTTCTGTGACTGATAGTGATCCTCAGAAGAGCTTCAGGATCAGGATCATGGATCACCTTAAGGATCCTCGTACTGACGATTGTTTGTTTGTGTTTTGTATTACTTCGCAGGAGTAACAAGCATGACTTGGTCTTGGCAACGGTACTAAGGAATATTCCACGAGTATTTCGCACACGTTTGACTGGAAATGGACGTTGTGGAGAACGTGGAAGCTTGGCACGAAAGTCAGATAGTTAGTTATTGTAGTTAATTTCTATTTTAAAAGGAGTAACGAGCTAGAATTAGAACACTTAGCCATTTTCAGCTACACACACTCTCGTATAATCGCACTCTTGAAGCTCTCGATGAACACTCATTAGTTTTCACTCACTTTTACACATTTCACGATAGTGATCCTTGTACCTAGCTCGTTACTATCCAAAGTTGTAAACATTTATTGATTTATTTGAGCTTGGTGATCGGTAGTTTCCATCACCCGGGGTTTTTTGTGCCGGAGATCAACTCTTGATCAAGGGCTTTTTCCCCGTATAAATGCTTGTGTCATTTGTGCGATTTACATTGAAGTGATCCTTGTCATTGTTCTACACTAAATGCATCATACCCCTTAACAGAGAGTTTGGTTGCAATATCCTCATCAGATTTTTTGACCAAAACAGTATCCTGTTATTCAAGCAATAAGAAGAACAAGGCAGCCGACGATTGTCAGCTCCCGAGGTTTTATGCCGGAGATCTATATTGATCAAGGGCTTTCCTCGTACATCACGTGTCAACCTTTACATTTTTGCTCAATGTTTGATTATAGATACAGCTCGATATCCTGAGCCGTATCTTGAAACTGTTTTCACAAACTCACAAACCAACATATTTTTTACAAAGTATTACTAGCACACTACCTCACAAAACTAATTTGATCACTTAATTGCTTAGGTAATTTTTGACCAAAACATTGGCTAACACCCCTCCGATGCCTAAGTCAGTATTGGGTTCAAGATAATAAACAAATTCAAATATATTTAAGAAAGGTAGAATACATACCATTATGAGATAGAAATTAAATTCTATTCTTACTTGAAATAGAGCTTTAAGTGTATAGCATTCCAGGATATTGGTAGCATATCCCCCTCCATACTCCTGAGTCAGTATGCTCCTTTTCCTGATTCTGATTCAACCTCATATGGTCCTTCCCACTTTGGAGCCAGTTTTCCATCTGCAGGATTAGTGGTATTTTGAAAAGCCTTTCTTAATACCCAATCTCAAACTTGAAACCTTCTAGTCCTTATATTCTTGTTATACGCTCTGGATATCCTTTGTTGATATGCTACCATCCTTTGCCTTCCTGCATCTCTTGTTTCGTCTACAGTGTCCAAATCTTGGCACAAAGCTTCAGGATTCTGCTCAGGATCCCGGAGGATAGATCTTGCCGTAGGTATCACCATTTCTGTTGGGGTCACTAATTCTGCTCCAAATACCAAGGAAAATGGGGTTTGGCTAGTTGCATTTTTTACCATTGTTCTTCTATCAGCCCACAAAACAAAGGGTAGTTCTTCTGCCCATCTTCCTTTCTTAGCTCCTAGTCTTTTCTTCAAGTTGTTGACGATTATCTTGTTTGAGGATTCAGCTTGTCCATTTGCTTGAGGATGTACCGGAGTAGATGTGATCATTTTGATTCCCTAACTTTTTCAAAAGTCAGTAGTCCTTTTGCTTATAAACTGGGATCCATTGTCACAAATGATTTCAGCTGGTACTCCAAATCTGGTCAGGATATTCCTCTTTATGAAGGATACTACTTCTTGGTCTCTAACTTGAACAAATGCTTCAGCTTCAACACACTTAGAGAAATAATCAGTCATTGCCAGCATAAAGACTTTTCCTCCTGGAGCTTTTGGTAATTTCCCTACTATGTCCATCCCCCATTTCATGAATGGCCAAGAGGAAGCTATAGGATATAGTGGTTCAGCTGGTTGATGTAGTATGTTACTGTGCCTTTGACATGCATCACATCTTCGAGCATATTTTGTAGCATCTTTCTTCATTGTCGGCCAATAGTATCCTGTTCTTAATACTTTTGAAAATAATGACCTGCCCCTAGTGTGGTTACCACAATCCCCTTCATGTATATCCTGAAGCACTTCCTTAGTTTCAGGATCCTCCAAGCACCTCAGGTATGGTCCTGCAAGAGATTTCTTGTACAAAACATTATTTATAATAGTGAATCGTGATACCTTCATCCTAAATGCCTTGGGGTTTTCGTCTTTAGGGATGTGTCCTTCCTTGAGATATCTTATGATTGGAGCCATCCAGGATTCAGTATCCTTCTCAGGATCATGACCAGGATCCTGAATGTTTGTTACCTCTTTATCCTGAGCTTTGAAGGGATCCATAGTAGGATACAGGATATGAAGTATCGGTATTTGGGTTCCCTCCGGTATCCTGACTGATGATCCTAAGTTCGCCAAGGCATCCGCTTCAGCATTATCCTCTCTTGGTACCTGTTCAAGTGTAAAAACATCGAAATATATTGCTAATTTTTTGAGAATATTGAGGTATTCGATTAACTTCTCACCTTTAACTGCATAGGATCCATTAAAATGATTAGTGATTAACAAGGAGTCAACATATACTTGCAAATTCTTGATATTCATATTTTTAGCCAACTCTAATCCTGCAATTAAAGCCTCATATTCTGCTTCATTATTGGTAGCAAGAAATTCACACCTAATAGCCTGGGGTAATATGTCCCCCTGTGGCGATTTTAGTAGTATTCCCAATCCTACTCCTCTAACATTAGATGCTCCATCAGTGTACAATGTCCAGGATCCTAAGGATTCTCCTAATTGTTGGACTTCAAGGTCTACCTCATCCTGAATATCACTACTGAAATCAGCCACAAAGTCAGCTAGAGCCTGTGATTTTATGGCATTTCTAGGTTCATATACTAAGTCATAAGCACTTAATTTCACTGACCACTTAGCCATCCTGCCTGACATCTCGGGTTTCCTAAGCACATTTTTAACAGGATAATTGGTTTTAACATGAATCCTATGTGCCTCAAAGTAATGTCTAAGCTTTGTTGATGCCATAACTAGAGCCAATATTAACTTTTCTAAATGAGAATATCTAGTTTCAGCATCTAATAAACTTTTACTAACATAATAGACAGGATATTGCTGACCTTCATGATCCTTTATAAGGACGGCACTTACAGCATTCCCTGATACTGCGAGGTATAGGGACAGTGGTTCACCATTCTCAGGCTTCATCAATAGAGGTGCAGTTGAAAGATACTGCTTCAAATCCTGCAGGGCTGCTTCATGCTTCTCTCCCCATTCGAACTTCCTGTTTTTCTTCAGGATATCATAAAATTCCTTGCATTTCTCGGAGGATCTTGATATAAATCTGTTCAATGCTGCTACTCGCCCTGTTAACCGTTGAACATCCTTCATATTTGAAGGTGATTTGATATCCAAGATAGCTTTAATCTGCTCCGGGCTTGCCTCTATTCCTCTTTTGGTCACCATATACCCTAGAAACTTTCCTGCCCCCACTCCGAAATGGCACTTAGTAGGATTTAGTTTCATGTTATACTGATCCAGGATATCAAATGCTCCCTTAATATCCTGGAGGTGATTTTACCACCATATCGTCGATGTATACCTCCATGGTGTCCCCCAGCTTGTCTTTAAACATCATGTTTACCAATCTCTGGTATGTAGCACCTGCATTTTTCAAACCAAAAGGCATAGCAGTATAACAATAAATACCTGTTGGTGTCATGAAGGCAGTATCCTCCTGGTCCGAAGGTTCCATTTGAATCTGCGGAAATCCTGAGGATGCATCCATGAAGGTTAGCATCTCATGGCCGGCAGTAGCATCCACCATTGCATCAATATGAGGAAGAGGAAATGGGTCTTTGGGACAAGCCTTATTCAAGTCTGTGTAATCTACACAGACTCTCCATTTCCCATTTTTCTTCTGTACCACGACTACATTTGCTAGCCATCTTGGAAACTTGACTTCTCTGATCATCTTAGATTTCAATAGCCTCTCTACTTCTTCCTGAATGATCATATTCCGCTCCGGAGCAAACTTCCTTCTCTTTTGTTGGACAGGTTTAAATGATCTCTCAATACCGAGCTTATGTGTTATAATATCTTTGGAAATGCCTGTCATATCCTCGTGCTTCCATGCAAATGTCGACATCCTGCACTTCAAAAAGTTAGTTAACTATTCTTCAATATCCTGAGGGATATTGGTTCCTACGAGCACCGAGATATCCGGATTATCCTGATCCAGGATAATTTTCTTCATATCCTGCTCTGAAGCCTCCACGATATCCTGGGCCCGCATCTTTAATTGCTATGCTGCATTAGGCTTGGCTGAGGATTTCATTGAGAGTAAATTACAAAATTCGTCCTTTATGTATGTCACTTATTGCAAAATGTGTCCTTTGTCTTCAAAAAATACAAAAAACGTACTCGATGTTTGCAAATCCTTACATGTTATGTCCTTTAGCCCTAACACAGTTAGTTTTATGGTTAAATATGACCAAATAGACCACACATGAGGGTATTTTGGTCATTTACCCAAGTTACTAAAATAAATAATCATATCATAAAAAACAATAAATAAAATACACTTCTCTCTACTCTCTCTCTATCTCTCTCTCTCTCTCTCTTTCTCGTCTCTTTCTTATGAGGTCTCCACCATTGCCACACCCAACAAACCAACCTCCTGCACAAATCACCATCTCCATTCCCAACACCAAAACAATCTTCACACCAAATCACAACTTCATCTACAATATTCAATCTTTATGACATATCAGGTGGCTGAGGCTTATGTAACAGAGAAGAAGGTAAGTTCATTAGACCAAATCACAACCAGATCTGGCTCAGATCTTGGATGGCGGTTGGTTCAGATCTTGTAACAGAGAAGAATGTGAGTTCAGATCTTTTTGGTTAGGGAGATACGATGGTGGAGATACGACGGTAGTCGTTGGCCAAATCTAGGGTTCCCGTGAGGGGTTTTCAGATTTGGGTTGCGGTGTTGACTGGTGATGGTTGCAGTGGTTGCGGTGGTGGTTGGGGTCTGCAGATGGATTAAATGACTAAATCAATTGGCCCATAAAAAAAATTATATTGGTAAATTTATACAGTGGCTGAAAGTTTTAAACTCTTCATATCATTCATCTTTACTAAATAGGGTAATATTCCAAATTTTTGACAGTGGGATATATTTAATTGTGGTAGACATGATAATGGGTTTGATAGTGACCATGGCGACAAAAGTTGTAGCAATGAGCTGTTTAAAAAGTTGATTAAATGGGGAATATGTGGGCAACAGGAAAGCTCGATTGCTCAACAGGATTGAGCAAACCAGAGAGATGGGTCTTTCTGATTTAGAAAGAAGTGAGAAAGGTGGTGGTGGTAGTTGGTAGGGCGGTGGTGGTGGTTGGTAGGGCGTTGGTGGTTGATGGTGTGGAGGTAGGGAACTCGTAAGAGTGAGAAAGGGGCAGAGAGAAAGGTGTATACATATAATATTGATAAAAGGGTAAAATAACCAAAACACCCTCATGTGGGGTCCATTTTGTCATATTTAACAATAAAAACTAACTGTGTTAGGGCTAAAGGACGTAACATGTAAGGATTTGCAAACATCAAGTACGTTTTTTGTACTTTTTGAAGACAAAGGACACACTTTGCAATAAGTGACATACATAAAGGACGAATTTTGTAATTTACTCTTTCATTGAGGATGAGTAACATTCCTTCACCTCCTGCTGATCACTATCAACCTTGACAACCCCCCAAGGGGTAGGGATCTTGATGCATTGATGATAAGTTGATGGCACAGCCTTCATATCATGGATCCATGGCCTGCCCAGTATGATGTTATAGCAGGATAGGGAGTCCATCATACAGAAACGTTGTATTGAGTTGACCCCTTCAACATATACTGGTAACTTTATCTCTCCCACTGTGTTCCTAGCCTCTCCACTGAACCCAACAAGCACGGTAGATTTCGAAGTGATATCCATTAGAGATACATTCATTCTTTTCAAAGTTTCTAGTTGGATTATGTTGACGGAGCTGCCATTGTCCACCAATATCCTGCGTACAAAATGGTTAGCCACATATAATGTTATTACGAGAGCATCATGGTGAGGATCCTGGACAGAATCCCTGTCATCACTATTGAAAGTGATCACTTTATTAGTTGTGAGGGTAGTCATCCTGGCTGGTTTATCTCCCCTTTCGGCCTTAGCCTCCTTTGCATGTCTCTTGGCCGCAGAATACGAAGTCCTACAAATGTCGGATCCTCCTGAAATAAAGTTGATTATCTTGGCATCCGCAGGAGGTGATGCTGCTCGTTCAAGATCCTTCTCAGTATCCTGACCCTTATTCTTCTTTCTTCCTAGGAGATCCTTCAGATATCCCTTGCTTAGAAGATAACTTATTTCTTTTCTCAGAGCAATGCAATCCTCAGTTACATGTCCGAAATCTTCATGGAAGGCACACCATTTGGACTTATCCTTCCAATCAGCTTTTTGTTGATTCTTTTGTGGCCACCTAGCTTTGTCTCCTAGACCCTGCATAGCATACATCAGTTCAGGTATGTTAACAGAAAAGCAATATTCAGATAATTCAGGATATTCTTCAGGATCCTCGTCTTCAACAACATTCACTTTCTTGTTGTCATTTCTGCCATACGGCTTAGAGCGATATGGTTTAAATGAGGATTCTGACTTCCTATTAGTTGACTCATAAGTGGTGGACGAGTTCATTCTCTCTTGCATCTTTTTGTCATCCTCCAGTCGAATATATCTTAGGGCCCTGTTTCAAGCTTCATCCAAGTTCCTGCATGGGTTCATTACAAGATCTTGGTAAAATTGAGATTCTTTTTGTAGCCCCATCTTGAAAGCCTGCACAGCCGTTGCAACATCAAGATGTGGAATATCTAAGGATTCTCGGCTAAACTTGTTCACATAATCTCTTAAGGGTTCATGAGGTCCTTGAGTTATCATTTAAGAGCCATTTTAAGGCCGATCCTGTTAATGTAGAACCAAAACCCTTGCACAGGCATGCTTCCTTGAGCTTCGGAGGGATGGGGTTGATCTCCATTCTCTCCCTATACTGGGCAATATGCTCTTCAGGATCCGTAGTTCCGTCATAGAGTTTCATGTTGGGGGTTTGAAATCTTTTTGGGATTTCAGCATCACAGATAGGATATGCAAAGCGAGATATCCTGTGGCTGTCTTGGGACACTTCCGGAATTGGCTGGACCACCCCAGGTACACTGGATATCATGTCCTTCAATTTCTGAAGCTCCCTAGTAAATGCTGACGTCATACCTGCATCCTGCAAAGATCCACTATTGTTAGTAGCAAGAATATTATTATTCGACACGTTACCAGTTTGAGGATTCTGGCCATATCCTGAAGCATATCCTGAGCTCCTCACAGTTGACATCCTGACCGAGGAGGGTATTTCAGGAGTATGATTCTGAGGATGGCTAGGCACAATATTTCCCTTGTTATCCTCAGTATATACGGCCGAACTGAAGTTCAAGGCTCTGGGCAGTAAAGGAGTGACAGTATCCTCGGCAGATCTGCTTGAGCTGGATTTCAAGAGTTGTATTTCTCTTAAAATCATTCGGTTGGTCTCCTGCTGCCTCATCTGTTCCTATACACTACCAAACAAGGTTAGAATTTCGCCATTAGAAGCCAGAACAGGACTAGATCCCTGAGTGTTCCGAGTAGGGATAATATCCTAAGGTTGTGAAGAAGCTTGCATCCTTGGAGGAGGTGGTGGAAGCGTTGAACCAATGGTAGCAGAGGTTGTAGCAGACATGGTGGAGGAGCTCATGTTTGATCTTGAGGCAATTGTAAATAGTGTGGCAAAAAGTTTTGAGAAAAGAAAACCAAGTAACGATTTCGCAAAAGTTTTTAGTAAAGATAGCACCACTTGCCCCACGGTGGGCGCCAAATTGTTTTGGTAAAAAATTACCGAAGCAATTAAGTGATCAAATTAGTTAAGTGAGGTAGTGTGCTAAGAAAGTGTGTTGAAAATATGCTGATTAAGTTGTTTTCAAAAACAGTTTCCAGGATACGGCTCAGGATATTGAGCTGTATCTACGATCAAACTATGAGCAAAAAGTAAAGGGGGTGACACGAGATATACGAGGAAAGCCCTTGATCAATCTAGATCGCCGGCACAAAACATCGGGAGCTGACAATCGCAGCTTCCTTGTTCTTCTTATTGCTTTAAACGTCAGGATACAGTGCAGGATATTGATCAGATCGCTAAGTGTTACAATGCTTTTTGTGAAAGTGAAAGTTGCGAGAGTGTGAAGTGTTAGAGAGCAGTGAGTGTTGTTGTGTCCTATTCGATCTGATTTATCCATCTATTTATAGCTATGAAATACAAACGAAAACTCCTATAAATGGGGGATGCTCCCGAATATTCCATAGTTAACGTTGTGGACCGAGTAAAGCGGCTTTAACGTCTTCCTTTGAACTACTTAGACCGAGTCTTCTGGAGAAAGGGTCCTTATGAACGTTGCGAGCTTAGACTCATACTCCTGCACATAATCCATTAGTGATCCTCAGGATACAATTCAGGATGTTACCAATATCCTGAATGAGCATCCCGGGTAAGAACACATATCATACAATTAAGATATAGCTTAAAATATTGACCAGGATATAGGCTCAGAATTTCACCCATAACATTACCCTATATAGATCACTAGTTAATCGTTCAAATTTTCTACTACATGAGAATTGGCTATTAAACAGGTTAACTAGATTAGCAAATGAAGTAATATGGTAAGGGGGAAGACTTAGCAACCATTTAAGAGCTGATCCTGTGAGTGTGGATCCAAAACCCTTGCATAGACATGCTTCCTTTAACCTCTCAGGAATTGGATTGATCTCCATCATTTCTCTGTATTGAGCTACATGCTCCTCTGGATCCGTTGAACCATCATACAGCTTCATAGTTGGTATCTGGAACCTTTTGGGTATCTCAGCATCACAAATAGGTGGTGCAAAACGAGATATCCTATGGCTACCATCTGCGATTTCAGGAATGGGCTTAACCACTCTTGGAACGCTGGATATCATATCTTTCAGTTTCTGTAATTCCCTAGCCATAGCTTGATTGATACCTGTATCCTGTATAGAGCCGTGGTTAGTGTTATAAGAATTATTAAAAGTGTTACCTCCCAGAGGATTCAAGTTTGGAATTCCAGATGTGAATCCATATTGACGGGATTCTGGTATGACTGAAGGGCCAGAAGAAGCAATGGTCTGCATTGGAATGAAGTCTCCTTGATGAACATCTGAACTTGAGGGTTGTACGCTTCTCAAGAATCCTTGATCCTGAAAGATGTTGGATCCTTGAACCTGGAAGGAGGATCCTTGAAACTAAGAGGATCCTTCGACCTGAGAGGATCCTTGAACCTGAGAGGATCCTTGGACTGTGTGCGTCCCCAAATATCCTCCTGAGCTGACGAAGGATCCCTGATGCTCGAAAAAGGATCCCGAAGGCTGAAAACAGGATCCTTGAGGCTGGAAGTGAGACCCTAAAGCCTGACTCATAGTTTTTGTTCCATAACGCCTTCCCAATGGTCCACTCTGATATTGAATGTCCGGAGCTGCAGTTTGCAAGGCGGTTATAGCTGGAGTGTCGAAATCCAATGACCTTGGTATCAGAGGAGAGTGATCCTCCCCTAATTTCTTCTGTTTCTTGATATCACCAATCTCCCAGAGGATCTTTTCATTGGTTTTGTCATGCTCTTGTATGTGATCCCTCATCTGCAAAATCAAAGTAAAAAGATCATTAGTAGTAGAATTAGAAGAAATAGAAGAAGTTGGTGGTTTTGGAAAAATAGGGCTTGGTCTCTGTGCAGCATTTTCAGCATTCTTCTGAGATCCAGAAGGTGGTGGAGGCAAAGGTGGAACGCCCTGTGAAGAAGTGACTGCCGGCATTGAACTTGATGTGTTCTTCGCTGAAGAAGCCATGTGCTTGGTTGTAATGAACCGAAATGATCACAAAAACAAGAATTTCTTAGGAATGAAGCACCAATTGCCCCACGGTGGGCGCCAAACTGTTTTGGTAAAAAATCAAGCAAGGATAATGCAACCAAATCTTTTGTTATGAGGTGTGATGCTTGAATCTATGAACAATTCTATGAACAATTTGCAAATCAAACAAAGAGGTGACACAAGGATTTATACGAGGAAAAAGCCCTTGATCAAGAGTTGATCTCCGGCATAAAAAACCTCGGGTGATGGAAACTACCGATCACCAACTAAGATTAATCAAAAGGTTGTTACAACTCGGGATGATAACAAGCTTGTTACAAGGATCACTAGTGTGCAAAAGTGTATGAAATCGCCAAGTAAACTGCCGAGAGCTGTTCGAGAGTGTGTGTTTTTGCTAAATTAGCCAAGTTTTCTAAATCAAGCTTGTTATCCCCTTTTTAAAATTAGAAATAACTAAACTAACTAACTATCCGCAAATCATGCTAGCTTCCCACGATCTCCATAACGTTCACAAGGGCCAATCACGTGCGGAATATTGAGGGAATATGCTTCACGAATATCGGCAAGACCAAGTCCATGCACATACTCCTGCAAAACGAGCTCACACATAATGAAGACAATCGTTAGTATAAGGATAACAATAAAGATCCTGAATCCTGATCCTGCAACACCTACTGAGGATCCTTAATTCAAACAGAATTCATGATCCTGGCAGTACTTGAGGATCCGTGATCCTTAGGATTGGAAAATCCTCCCCTGACAATATTTAGTCACTTTTATTAACAAAAATCAACCTCCAATATTTATAATTTTTGTAACAAAAATTATGGCAAACTTTTTATGAAAATTCATGGTTTAAAATATACTTGTAAATATTTGTTTAAAAATATTTTTCTAAGTGTTAAATTTTTAGAAAATTTTTGCCATAGTTTCCCCTTAAAAATGGAGGTTTTCATGCTTTCAAAGCATATCATTTTCTTTTATAAATTATCACAATCAACAACAAATCAACCAATACTTACCAATTTGACAAAATCAAGCTATTTACACTACTTCATGAACTTGAAAATTTATAAAAATTTATAGTAACTTACTAGTGTGTTTAGTAAGCTTAGTTACCCTTTAAAGTGTGGTTATCTATTTAAAAACATCATCTTGAAAGATTTAGATGTTTACAACTTGTAAATCACTTTTCTAAAAATATTTCTTCTTGAGTTTTTCTTGTAAAATACATGATTCTACACTTGATTAACCACTAAAAATGTGATTAATTTCTTTAAGAACCAAGCTTTTGTAAATCTTGTATTTTTAACTTGGTTTCTCGAAAAATATTTCTTGAAATCACATACTTACAAGACTTTATATTCACTTTGATCATCATTATTCAAGAAAGCAATTTATACTTCAAGTTCATGCTTTACATAAGGATGATCACTTTGATCTACAACATAATCATCCTCTCATCTTGCTAGATTATGTCTTTAATCACCATCTAGCAAGATCATATGATGTTAAACATCATAAACACAAACAATCAACAATCAAGTAGCATAACAACACTTAACAACATGTATTCTTATGATTTTTAAGCTTATGTTTAAGATTCATGTTCTTGATTCATAGTGTTATTCATGTTAAGTTACTTGTATCATTCTTTAACCAACTAAATAAGATGTAAAATGGAGTGTAGAATGATCTTACAACTAGCTCAAGGCTAGGGATGAACACAAGAAGATGAAGATGATGAATGAGGTGGTTAACAGCACTTGCAAGAGGTCCTTCCAATTCCAAGAGCTCCTAGCTTCTTTGTATTGCTTCCTACACCTTTGAGTAACAAGAGAATGGATGATAGTTGAATGATGAAGGTGGTGGTGTGTGGTGTGGGTTACGGCCGAAGGTAAGGAGAGGGGAAGAAGAAGAGTTCAATTGTGGTGAGTTGTGAGAATGATGAGTTTATGTTCTCTTGGTTAATTCTTATAACTTCCAACACAAATTAATCTATTGTATAATATGTTATAAAAGAGGAAACATGATCTAATAAAATAACAAAATAAAATCAAGGTGTGGGGGCCATATCATGGCCGTGAATAAGAGGGGGGGGGGGGTATAGATTAGGGTGTAATTGTATAGTTACTTATCTAGTTAGATTTCAAGTGATTTGGTTAGGTGTTTAGTTATTAGGTTGTTATGTAGTGTGTTATGATGTTCTGTGACCATAACTAGCTCGGAAATGGTAAAACAATGCTTCTAGTGAAAATTTGGTGTTTCGGGTGGTGTCCGGTTGTTCGATTGGTTACCGGTTCGTTAAGGTGCTAAACTATGCAGTTTAGTGTGCTTTATGTTACCTTTTGTGACAGTTTTGATTCCCGACACTTAGGAAAGCATTCTGTACCATTTAACCATATTTCTGCATGATATTAAGTTGTTTAAATGCTGAATTTTGCTGAATTCTACAGTTTATGTGAGTTTTAGGCTCTTTCCGGCACTTAAACTATCACTAGGAAGGCAATTTTATAATCCTTACTTTTCTACACACTATACTAGTGTAACTCTTGGTTTCTGGATCATTCTGTGTCTCAATAGTATGTCTGTCTATGTACTGAACTCCGTCAGCATTTTTCTGATTTATCTGATAACTGTGCTATCTTTGTTTCGTGCATCATTTGAATCAATAAGTGTTATATGCAATAATGATATGTCATTTGCAATATATGATGCACATGTGTGTATGATAACAATAATCAGAAAGCAATTCAAGTCATTAATTGTAATTCAGCACAGTCATTAAGCACTAATCATTGTCTAATCATTGTACGGATACATGCAGATTTGACAATTGTCACATAAAATGCTCATTAATACGTTGTAATGTTCTTTTTTTAATAATATCATATAAAAAGGCATGGCTGTTTGAAAATCAGGGATGAAGTAGGTTCATGCGAGAAAGACCATGATACCTTTTCCCCCTTAAATTAAAAAAACACAATTATCAAGCCCATATTGTGTTTTCCAATTGGCACATAAAATCCCTCTCATACATGATTTCTTACCTGTTTATTAAACCAAAATATTCATACCCAAATCCATCTATAATCATAATAAATATCATTTATTGACCAGAAATATTAGCACCAAAATGGGAATTTTGAAAAACATAATCCTAAGTTTTAATCTTATTAGGGTGGTTGGTATCATCTCAGGGACTTTGATCGGGGAGGGGGGTTGCCGCACGGGGAAGGGGTGCCAGCCTCAAATCAGTGAGTGGGGAGAGGTTTCTTCGGTGAGTATACACCGATCGGGAAGAGGAGGGGAAGGAGGAGAGAGGAGGGTTTAATGGTGGGTCCCAACCTCCTTCAACCAATCACAATTTTTTTTAATTCCTTACCACTCTTCATGTGTTTTACCATTGTCAGTGATTGAGTGTAAAATGGAAAGTGGAATAGGTACTTGACATGTCATGATATTATTGACTAGAGAATAACTCAAACACCCTAATAGTGATTGACCACCCCCTTCACCCAATATGTTTACACCAAGATTGGGAATCACATGCTCCTTACTTGATTCACGTTTGGAATTTGATTACTCCTTACTTTTATGATTTATCCCTCTATCAATTTGCTTTCTATTTCTCGATTTTTTTTCTTCTTATTTGAAACCATCGATAGCCCCACTTTCCCTCGTATCTTGAAATTTCATTTATATTGTAAGCATTTCTTATTAATATTTATAGTTTAACTAAAAACACTAGGTAAAGAAAACCTATAATTTAATTGATAAAACTTGAGATAAAAGACTTCAACAATGTTCATGCATTAATAATTTGATATAGATTCGTCTTGAAGGATGTTTACATCACCAATATTTCTCGATTTTTTAGTGTATACATAATTTAAAGTTACATAGCCATAACAAAATATTGTTATTCCTACCATGATTCAATTAATATTATTTTAAAAGAATGAAATATTGTCAATTTCGGTAAATTATACATACACGTAATATAATTAAGTTTCATTTATTCTAAAACTGAAATCCTTAAAAGTAGGCCTTACTTTCATGGTTACTACCTATCATATATATATATATGTAGTCAAAACTCAAACGCTTCAATCGACCTTTTCAAGATGACGATAGAATAAAAGCGAAGAAGAAATCTGCTCCAAGAAGAACACAGGTATATTTTGTCTATTCTCTTTAAAGAATCAATTGGAATTCATCTTTTATAATTGTACCAGATTTAATTATTCATATTGAAGAAACACAGAACTAATTAAGGGACTAATCAGTTTGGTTTATGTTTCTATCATGAGGGTTAATCTTCTTGTAAGTATCCTGAGCTCCTAATGATCGTGGTTTATCTGCAAAACAAAACACCGTTACTCGTTAAGAGGGGAATGTGGGGGTTTCCCTCTTAACCGGGCTCCGGCGTGAGAATAAGCGACTGCTTTGGGGAGAGAATAAGGTATTAAGAGAGAGTAGAGGGAATGGAATGAATTAACCTGTGAAGTGAAGGTCTCTATTTATAGCCGGAGAGGTGTAAGAGGGTGTGGGCTGATGGGCCTTGGGCCGGAAGGCGACAACATGGAGGATATGCTCCTTGTCTCACTGGTGTCGACCGTTAGTGGCTTCTAGGAGATTTGTGGAGTTGGCGCAACGTGATTGGAGCCACGTGTCACTGTTGTCGGCCTGGTCGCCCTTCTGCCATCAGCAGGTAAGTGGAGATCGTGGGGCAGTTGTCTCTGCCCTATGATTGGTGCCACGTAGGCGTCCTTCAGTACTTTTTGTCTCCTGCATGTCAGACGATCGTGGAACACGATTGCGCAGGAACAGAAGGACCCTGATTGGCTCTTTTATTTTGCCACTTGTACCTTGTGTACTGTCTGGAAAGGCCTTGCGCCGTAGTCACGCACGATTCTTGTTGAGCACGTTATTATCATGCGCGCGGCGTGGGTTTTCAGATGTCCCTTTTAGAATGCTAAGTGTTGCTAACTGGAGTTTACTCTTATGTGGACCTCGCGCCGCGATACACAGGTATGTTGTAGCCCGCGCGAGGTTGGCGATCAAGAAAATTGTTGATTAAGGAGTATGGTCCCGCGCAACCTTACAGGGGGTTGCGCGGCTTTTTGGGACCATACCCCTTCAAGTCCCCCCAGTCCAGTGCTGCACCATGCGCAAGGCAAGTGGTTGGAGCTCTGGACTTAAGAAAATAAAGTAGAATGATGCTTTTGGCTTTGGTAGACGGCGCGCGTGTAAGTTGTTAGTTACTACGGCGCGGCTACCAGGCTTGTTGTTGGCTTTTACATGAAGTTTCTAATGACTTTGGGCGGGAGAAACCTCGAAGTTTGAATTTTCTGACAGGTTGGTGAAAAAGTCGCGGTTGGTGACGTTTGAGTTGACCTCTGACGGTTGTCATCAACTTGTTGCTGACGGTTCAGATTTTCGTCAGGAGAGTGAGGCCCACGCGCGCGTGGTAACCGTCACTCCGGGAAACACGCCTTACATGGCGCTTTCTGGTTGGCCTTGCTTGCGGCGACTTCGGCACGGTTACCGATCGCATTAAATGCGATGGGTATATATATCCGGAGAGATGTGAGGCTCATCACTTTCTTTCCTACTATTCTTCTACTTCCTCTCAAAGCTTCTTTGAATCTTCAAGTTTGAAGAACACGGTTGCAGCAGATCTTCAAGTTCTTGAAGAACGTCGTAGCAGATTATCAAGCAGAACACTCAAAACCTTTGTTTTATCTATCGATGGCTGAAGAACAACATGAGGATAACCCCGGAGAAGAAGGTCCAGTGCCTGTTCTCCGGTGGGATTTAGGGCTTTTTGAACAACTTTCACGTAGTTTCCGGCTCCCACCGGAGTGGGATGCCCGGTACCCTGACCAGCATCAGACGGCCGCTGATGCACCACCGGGGTACATCACTTTGTTCGAGGACTTCTTTCATCAGGGCAACTTCCGGTTGCCGGCGACGAATTTCATGGCCCATATTCTTCAGTATTACGGGTTCCATATATCTCAAATGAGCCCACCCGGAATGGTTCGGGTTCGACATTTCGAGTTCCTGTGCTGGGCTCATGGCATCGAACCAACTGTTGATAAATTCCGGGTTTTCTACACCCTTCAGAGAAACATGGGTTTTTATTCCTTCGCCAGCCGAGGCGCGGCGAAGAAGATACTGTTAAACCCTCCCAAGAGTTTCCACGACTGGAAACCAAAGTTTTTCTATATACGGGAGGAGGTAGTTCCGATACCCATGACGTTTCGCGCCTGGACTGAACCAATCGTGAAGGAAGACTTGGCGATCCCCAAGATTGAGGCTTGGTACCGGGAGCTTACTGCCACCCCAAACCGAGTGTTTGGGGAGAATGTCTTGGTAGCGGCGCGGATGAGCGATCAGTGGCAGCCTGATAGCAAGGAGGTTCCTATCTTAATGATTGATGACCAAGGTTAGGAATTCTTATTTTTAATGAACTTTCGGGGCTTGCGTTTTTCCCTTTTTTTATACGATTTATCTTGTAGAGGTGCGTTTGTATCAAGCTGCCTTCGCCGCTTTTGGCGGTAAGATGGGCGTGCGCCCGCTTCAAGACGGAGAACAATATTGGTATGACCAAATAAGGGATAATTTTATGTATCCTGTTGCTGATGCGTTCGCCTCGCCGCCTGCTGCAACTGAAGGTGCGCATATACCTAAACCCCGTCCTCTGCGCTCTGTGACTTCTGCTGGGAAAGAGGTTGTCTATCTTTCCAGCGAGGAGTCTGTAGGATCTTCGAACGGGGAGTTAAGCTCGTGGTCTAACGTCTTTGCAGGTGTGTTGCGCGACTTGGGCGTCGACCCTGAAGAGAAGAAAAAACCACCCAAGAAGAAGAAGGTGATCAACATCGTGTCTGAAGTGACAAGTAAAAAAGGTGGGAGCAGCCGCGCAGCTGCTGGTGCTGCTGGTAAAGGTACTCTTCGGCTTCATCAAAGTGACTTAGAAGATTATGTGATAATTAGTGACTCACTTGAAGGCTTGTCGCGCGCAGGCGAGAAGAAGGTTGGAGCGGGTAGCTCGAAGAGTGGAGGTAGCGCGGGTTCTCGTAACCTGGATGCTGGCGCTACTCCATCTTCTGTTACGCATGAAGACGAGGAAGAAGAAGAGGAGGCTGCTGAAAAGTTGATCAGCAGAAAAAGAGTTAGAAGCGAAACTACAGCTGGCGTCTCTGCTGCGCCCGGAGCTGGTGAGGTTCCCCTGATTGGGAAGCGGAGCAACTTGCGCTCGCTTTACAAAGTTTCTCCGGGTTAGTTCTTTAGTTACGTTATTTTGTTACCTTCGCTCTTTTTGACACGTTGCTTTTGCAGAGGTTAAGAAGACGACCCCAGAGAAGGGTGTGGTATTCATAGATCACGTAGAGCCGGTACATAAGAGGCCGAAGGTTGCTGGTAAGCCCCTTAAAACGGTGGATTCTGATACGGCAAAGCATGCTGTCGAGGTCGAGAAGGGGAAGGTTGGCGCGGCAGAGAAAAGTGCGTCTGAAGAAGAGAAAAGGAAGGCTGATGAGATGCGTAGGAAAGCCGAAGCTGATGAAGATCGTCGGAAGAAGGCTGAGGTTGAGAAGAGGAGAATGGTTGAGCAAGAGAAAAGCAGGCTAGCTGAGCAGGAGAAGAAAAAGCTAGCTGAGCAAGAGAGAGAGAGATTGGCTGAGCAGGAGAAGAAGAGACTGGCCGAGCAGGAGAAAGAGAAGGAGGCGAAGTCTGCTGCTGACAAGTCTGTTGGAATTTCCAGTGGAAAAGGTCCCGCTTCTGGTTCGGGTGGTGTAAAACCAGGTGCGCCGCCGCGCTCTCCGATAGGCCCCCGTGATACTATGGGGGATATCTATTACAAGTCTTACACAGAAGAGAGCCGTGGTGACGCTCCGCACCACCCGCCATGGTCCTTAAAGCAAAAGGATACTTTCCAAGAGTTCGCGCCTTGCCGCGATTGGTTGCTGAACTCCATTCCTCCAGGTGAGGTTGATCGCCAAAGGGCGCGCACCCATAGCGGTTTATATCATGCGTATGTTGTTGGCGAAGCCAACACCCGTGCTGCTAACCAGGAGATTGTTCGGGAATGGCGAACCCTGGTTAGGGAGAGGGATGATTGGGAGAAATACCGCGATCGGATTGTAAGGCGTGCTGCTGAATTGGAAAAAGCTAGAGCTGCCTTTGACGAAGAGAAGGCAAAGTTCGAGGCCGATCGGAAATCAGAAGAGTGGGGGCGCGAGGGCTTGAGAGGCAAACTTCACGCTGCTGAACAGCAGCTGGCTAAGGAGAAAGCCGAGTTCAAGCGTATATGCGAGAAGGATAATGAGCGCGCGGCCGCGGCTCGTACCAAGATTGTCAACCTTGAAGCTAAGGTTGTGGAGTTGACGGCGAAGCTGGAGGATGCGCAAGCTGCGCGAGCTGCTAAAGAGCAGGCTGAGGTTTGAGAAACTTCTTAAATTCTGTTAATAATTTCGTTTAGTGTGTTGACCAAGTCTTTTATCCCCTATAGGCCGAATTGGCTGCGGTAAAGGCGCAATTGTCTGGCAGAGACAAGGATTTGTCTGCTAAGGACGTCGAGATCGCTGAGCTAAAGCGCCGTTTGCGGGAGCAGATCGAGAAAAGCGAGTCCTTGGAGATTGATCTCGAGGCTGAGAAGGTTAAAGCTGCCACTGCCGACGAGGCCAAACAAAAGGCTGAGGAGGCGCGAGACATTAGCACCACCGCTCTTAATGTAGCACAAAACAACTACTCTGAAGCTCAAGGTATCGTGGATACTTTGGTCTCTGAAGCCGAGTGGTTGCGCGGTCGTGGAATGGTGCTGGTATGATTCCTTTTTTACTTGATTTATTTAGGCCTGTTAGCTAAAGTATTGCGTTTGCTGTAGATGGCCAACTCCATCTTGAATGCTGGTGAATTGGATAAGGCTGTTGCGGCTGTTATAGATGCTTCCCTTGCAGTTGGTCACCGTAAAGGCTATGTTGAATGTGCGCAACATGCGTCGGTTATGCTTGGACAGGAGTTCGATACTAGTCACTGCTCGGTGACTGAAGAAGCTGAGGCTGAGCTAGCCCGCGCGGAACATGGTTATGATCATCTATCCATTCCGGTGATGGACTTGGTTACTGATGCACTGAAACATGATGACTGGTGTCAGCGGCTGAAGAATATCCTTGATCCACCAGAGACTGTTGAGCTCTCGGATGAGGAGGCACCTGCGGGTGGAGATGGCGACGGGAAAGGTGATGGTGATAAAGGCGATAAGCATGATGACAGTGGAGATGATGAATTCGAATAGGTTTGTCAACAGGCTTTGTGCCTTGTAAAAAATTTCAGTAGGTTTCTGATGTAACTCGTTGCGCTGACGCGCTTTTATCTAACGAATGACATTGTGTTTTTATAACTGTTGCGCGGTTGCGCCTTTTAAAGTAGTATGTTTGCTTATTTTCCCGTTACAATTATTGCACTGTTGTTAGAAACTTTGGTTAAGTTAGCGCGAATAAATGTAAGAGAGGCTCGTGTGCGAGCGTAACTGGAGTGTTTTCGTGCTAATCAGAAGTTTAACATGCATTTGTAACGAAATAAGTCGGATAGTGATAAAAGAGCATGTCGTATGCTTTCATTAATTACGTAGGCGTTTAGGCCGAGATACATTGCTTGTAACTTAAAAGGCGTGTAGCCAACATAAGAAAGTAAAGGGCGCGTGGCCGACATTAGTGGACAAAGGCGCAGGGCCTACATAGTCATATATAGCATTTGCGCAGTTGTTACGCATTCCACGTGCGCGGGATGATGTGTCCATCCAGTGTGCGCAATTTGTAAGCCCCTTTTCCTAGCACCTCGTGCACCAAGTATGGGCCTTCCCATTTAGGTGCTAGCTTTCCTGGGCGTTCGGCGTTTGAGGCTTCGTTGTCTCGAAAGACATATTCCCCTGGAGTGAAGGTACAGATGCGGACTCGCGCGTTGTAGTACCTCTCCAGTTGTGTTTTGTACTTGGCTTCTTTGATGCGCGCGATTTCGCGCCTTTCTTCTAGCAAATCCAAGTCAAGACGACGCTCCGCCTCGTTGTCGATTGCGTTGACTGCTGTCAAACGCGGAGAGGGCAGGCCAACTTCCGCCGGGATAACCGCTTCTGAGCCATAGACTAGGCTAAAAGGGGTTTCGCCGGTGCTTGTTTTTGGCATGGTTCGGTGAGCCCACAAGATACTTGGGAGATCATCCACCCAGCCTCTTCGTTTAGTGCCCAGTCGGGCCTTAATCCCATCGACGATACACTTGTTCACACTTTCAACCTGCCCGTTGCCTTGAGGATGCGCAACGGAGGAGAAAGTGTGTTCGATTTTCATCTCCTTCATCCAGTTCTGGAGGTCATCGGACGCAAAGTTAGTGCCGTTGTCTGTTACAATCTTGAGCGGGAGGCCAAATCTGCAGATGATGTGTTCCCAAATGAACTTGCGCACCATCATGGCTGTAGTTGAAGCAAGGGCTTTGGCCTCCACCCATTTTGTGAAGTAATCGACGGCCACTATTATAAACTTGACGGCGCCAGGAGCCTCTGGGAAGGGCCCCACCATGTCGATTCCCCACTGCTGAAAAGGCCAAGCAGTGGATACGGGGATCAGGTCGTTCTTGGGGCGCAGGGTCTTCGGAGAGTGCCGCTGACAGGAGTCGCACTTGCGCAGCTCCTTCAGGGCATCGACATGCATTCCTGGCCAATAATACCCCGCGTTCATAATCTTCGCAACGACCATGCGTGGTCCCGCATGGATGCCGCAGATTCCTTCGTGAATCTCCCTTATCAGATAATTCGCATCTTGGGGGTCCACGCAGCGCAGCAGTGGCCCCAAGAAGGACTTGCGGTATAAGATACCGCCATTCATTTCGTACTGCAGAGCTTTGTTCTGAATTTTTCTTGCCTCTGCCTTATTCTCTGGGAGTATTCCCTCTTTCAAGTATTGAATGATAGGGGTCATCCAGGATGGCTGCCCTATCTCGATCACATTGACTTGTCGCAACAAAACTGACGGGTTCTTGAGTACCTCAATCCTTACATCCTTGGCAAGATGTTGGAAGGACGTTGAAGCGAGCTTGCTCAAGGCGTCAGCGGGTTTGTTTTCAGAGCGGTTGATGTGGATAACCTTGTGAGACTTGAACTGTTGAAGCAACTCTTTTGCTTGTTCCAGATATAGGGCCATAACTTCACCCCTTGCATCGTATATACCGTTGACTTGGCTGGCTATCAAGAGTGAATCAACATGTGCTTGTAGATTTTTAGCTCCCATTTTGATGGCGAGGCGCAAGCCTGCCAGAAATGCTTCGTATTCCGCCTCGTTGTTGGTGTTTTTGAAATCCAACTTGATGGCGTAAGTGAATTCGTGGTTTTCGGGGCTTACTAGGCGCAATCCAGCTCCCGCGCCGTCCTCGTTTGAGGCCCCGTCAGTATAAAGCATCCAAGTCTCATTTGTCGTGTCTTTTTCGGGAGTTTCCACCAGCTCACAATCTTTGATTTTCTCAACTGGGACTTCTGTGATGAAGTCCGCCAGAACCTGACCCTTGATGGCTGGGCGCGGCCGATACAGAATGTTGTGGCCTCCCAGCTCGATGGCCCATTTTGCTAACCGCCCGGACGTTTCTGGTTTTTGAAGTATCGTGCCGATATGGAAATTGGTAAGCACGGTGATCACATGCCCTGTGAAATATCTGCGCAGCCTTCTGGAGGCGTGTAGCAGCGCTAGTACCAATTTTTCCATCGTGGAATATCTTGTTTCCGGGTCAGTGAGTACCCTGCTGACTTAATAAATTGGAGTCTGAACTCCATTTCTTTCCACTAGTAACACCGATCCTACTGCCTTATCTGAAGAAGATAAGTACAGTACGAGTGGTTCTTTTTCAAATGGTGCAGTCAGGGTGGGGAGCTCGATCAAACATTCTTTCATTTGCTGAAAAGCCTTTTCTGCTTCAGGGGTCCACCTGAACTCTTGCTTCTTCACACAATTGCGCAGTGTGCTGATAAAAGGGTATGACTTCGCGGCGTGATTTGACAGAAAACGGTTAAGCGCGGCGAGGCGGCCGGCCAACCGTTGCATTTCTTTGATTGTTCGCGGTGATGGCATCCGCTCTATTGCTTGGACTTTCTCCGGGTTTACTTTAAAGCCGCCGTTGGTTACTATGAAACCTAGAAACTTCCCTTCTTCCATGCCAAAAGAACACTTGGCTGGATTCAACTTCATGTTTACGCTGCGCAATGAATTGAACGTTTTCTCGATGTCCTTCAACATTTGGTCCTCTTCGGGACTTTTAACCACTAGATCATCGATGTAAACTTCAATATGCTTTCCGATGTCACCCGCGAAGGTCTTGTCCATCAATCGCTGGTATGTGGCGCCAGCATTTTTTAAGCCGAATGGCATCTTCGTATAGCAAAAAATCCCCAGATCCGTGCGAAAAGCCGTCTTGTCTTCATCCTCGAGCTTCATTTGAACTTGATGGTACCCCTTGTAGCAATCCAAGAAGCACTTCCATCTGTATGGCGCGAGAGAGTCTATCTTTTTGTCGATCTCAGGCAAAGAGTAACAATCCTTAGGGCATGCCTTGTTGAGATCGGTATAGTCGACACACATTCGCCATCCACCACTAGACTTCTCTACCATTACGGGGTTCGCAACCCAACTCTGATAACGTACTTCTCGCAGGATGCCGGCTTTAAGTAACTCGCACACTTGTTCATTCATTGCTTTCGTCTTGTCTGCCCCTAGGCTGCGCCTTCTTTGGACTTTCGGCTCAACCGAGGGGTAGGTATTTAAACAGTGCTCTGTGATGTCGCGCGGGACTCCGGTCATGTCGGCCGGGGTCCAGGCGAAAACATCCATGTTCTTGAATAGGAGTTGCTTGAGACGAGTCCTGATGTTTGGTGAGATAGCGTGACCTATCATCACCGTTTGCTCTGGATATTTGCGATTTAAAACCCATTTTTCGGGCTCGGTTGCTGAAACCTTCACCGCTTTTGTTGGGCGCATCAATTCAGTTGACATCACTTCTTTCTTTGCATAAACGATTGCCACCCCCGTCTTGGTTGGGAAACCAATCGCTGAGTGGGGGGTGGAAGTAATCATATTCAGCTCACCTTGCGTCTCTCTCCCGATCAGCACGTCATGTCTTGACTTAACAGGCATCACCATGAAGTTGACGTTTGTTGTCCTCGAATGCTTCCCGTCAGAGAGTGTGACGGGGAAGCTAATTTGGCCTAACGGGAAGACCATTTCATTGCAGAACCCAGACAGTGGGTAGTCAACTGGTTCGAGTCTCGCTTTGTCTTCATCGTCGAACTGGTTAAAGCATTGTTCATAGATGATGTCTGCTGTACTCCCCGGGTCAATGAAGACGTATTCAGTTTCATAATGGCCGATGATACCGGTGATGACGATGGGTCGTGTGGCCCGGGGACCCCCGCGCACCACCGGGAAAATGACTTGCTGTTCTTGCCATGAAGGCTCATAAGGTCTCTTGCCTTTTTCTCTTGCGCTATACCTTGGTCCATTGACCATGTGTGTCTCCAGGCGTCGAACCTTCTTGTGATTTCCTTCATCGTGGCGATGGAGCTGTCGCGTTTCTTTGCGCACATTCTTCACTAAGTGGCTCAGCTTTCCACTCTTTAGTGCTCTCTCGATCTCTTGTCGCAAGCTGTAACAATCATCTGTTAAGTGGCCTGTATCCTTGTGGAAATCACAATACAGATTGGGGTCTTGTCCCTTTTTGTTCGTCATAGGCCTGGGAGCCTTAAAATCATGGTTCTCCGTCATTAGCACCTCTTTTGGTGTTTTTATGAGCGGAGTCCAATGCTTTTCACGATTATCGTCTCGGACTGCCTTTCTATAACCGATGCGGTCAATGGTGTCACGCGCGTCTTCCTTATAGCGGGATAGTTCTTCGTAACGGGGTCGATCGCTATAACCGCTGGAGTGGTTGGCCTTCCACCCAGGGTTTTTGCCTTTGTTGCGTCTGTTGTCATCGCGCGAGTGACCCCCTTTGGAAAATCTATCTTCAGAACGATAGTTATTGTTTCGTGCGAGAGACTCTTCCGTTTGCGCGACTATCTTCGCGGCTTCCATGAGTTTGTCCCACTCCTTTGGCATTCCATCTTTCCCAGTGATGGTTCTAATCAGGCTATCACAGCGGATTGCTTTCTTGAAATGGCAGCGCATGAGTTGTTCACTCACGCCACCGATCTCCAAACATTCTTTGTTAAAGCGCGTAATGAAATCTTCCAGACCCTCATTATCTCTTCGCCAGATATCTTCAACTTCAGCTGTGTCGCGCTGGTATCGCCTTTGCTGACTGAAGTGACTCAGAAACTGAGTCCTGAAATCTACCCATGATTTTATTTTTCCTAGAGGAAGGCTGTCGAACCAGGCGCGAGCAGCCCCCGTTAATGTTTGGATAAACAAATGACACCACATGGGCATGTTCCAACCTCCCATGCAGCCCACGCTAGTAAACACTCTGACGTGATCGTCTGGATCAGTCAATCCGTTGAACTTTCCGACGGTCGGAGGCAACTTTTCTCTCTTGAGCGGCGCTAGTGCTATCTTTGGGATGAACTTTGAATGCTCTATAGCTTCTTCTGGTCGATAGGCGAGGCGAAAGTCACGCTCCGCCTCCTCGGTATAACCAACATGTTGCCTTGGTTTGTAATACTCGTGATTTCTTTGCAAACGATTGAAGACCGAAGATTCGTCATCGTTCTCCCAGGTTGGATCGTTCGGGTCAGTTTCTTCCCACTCATCGTTCATGTTGCGCGGCGTGAGCCGGCTGTGAACTGGGCCTCTTTGGAAATTTGACGGTTCGTCATAGTAGCTCTCTGTCTCCCCCCGTGTGTCGCGCGTGTCCTGCACGCTTAGTCTTCGGGTAGGGGGAGGTCTGTTGGCTCTTCCTTGGATATTTTGCGGTGGTGGCATCGGGCGCGGCCCGTGACTTGGGCCGGTTGGTGTAACCAAGGAAGGTTCTGCCGTTAGAACTGCTTGTTGCGCGCTCAAGGATTGATATGCCGCGTTAATGGTGGCGAGTTGCTTGGCGTACCAAGAGGCTGGGGTTTCGCCCTCTGGTAGCCCCAATAGCGCTGAGATATTCTGAGGTGGAGCTGGGTTCGATGGTCCAGCACCGTTGTTTCCTGGGGTAGTTTGATTGATGCGGGTGAAGCTCCCGCGGGGACCCCCGGTGTTGGCCATCTCGATCTCGCCGATTTCTTCAACGTGTTTGGGTTGGATGTTTTGATTATCCACCCCCAACGCTGCGTTAGGGTCTGCTCCAAGACCAACAAATTCGGGAATGATTCCTTGACCAGCCATGATCGAAGGAAGAAAAGCAGTGAAAACTCAGGAAATAAGAAGATGAAAGTGGTTTGTAGAAAAAATCGGTGGGCGCCAATGAAGAAACACAGAACTAATTAAGGGACTAATCAGTTTGGTTTATGTTTCTATCATGAGGGTAAATCTTCTTGTAAGTATCCCGAGCTCCTAATGATCGTGGTTTATCTGCAAAACAAAACACCGTTACTCGTTAAGAAGGGAATGTGGGGGTTTCCCTCTTAACCGGGCTCCGGCGTGAGAATAAGCGACTGCTTTGGGGAGAGAATAAGGTATTAAGAGAGAGTAGAGGGAATGGAATGAATTAACCTGTGAAGTGAAGGTCTCTATTTATAGCCGGAGAGGTGTAAGAGGGTGTGGGCTGATGGGCCTTGGGCCGGAAGGCGACAACATGGAGGATATGCTCCTTGTCTCACTGGTGTCGACCGTTAGTGGCTTCTAGGAGCTTTGTGGAGTTGGCGCAACGTGATTGGAGCCACGTGTCACTGTTGTCGGCCTGGTCGCCCTTCTGCCATCAGCAGGTAAGTGGAGATCGTGGGGCAGTTGTCTCTGCCCTATGATTGGTGCCACGTAGGCGTCCTTCAGTACTTTTTGTCTCCTGCATGTCAGACGATCATGGAGCACGATTGCGCAGGAACAGAAGGACCCTGATTGGCTCTTTTATTTTGCCACTTGTACCTTGTGTACTGTCTGGAAAGGCCTTGCGCCGTAGTCACGCACGATTCTTGTTGAGCACGTTATTATCATGCGCGCGGCGTGGGCTTTCAGATGTCCCTTTTAGAATGCTAAGTGTTGCTAACTGGAGTTTACTCTTATGTGGACCTCGCGCCGCGATACACAGGTATGTTGTAGCCCGCGCGAGGTTGGCGATCAAGAAAATTGTTGATTAAGGAGTATGGTCCCGCGCAACCTTACAGGGGGTTGCGCGGCTTTTTGGGACCATACCCCTTCACATATGCTTGTTAATTGAATGTAATTTAATCAACTTGAATTTTGGATGAAAGGTGTTGCATACAATTGTTGATTTTTCATAAGTTCTTTATTCTTTGAGGAATCACCTAGAGATCATTGATTTTTGTTTTCAAGTTTTTCTGATTTTGTCATGAGGAATCACCTAGAGATCATTGATTTCTGTTTTCAAGTTTTTTTTTTTTTTTTTCTGATTTTGTCGTAATTATTATTTAAATGTTTATTTTAATTCATTTGAATTTTCGATGAAGTTACAATCGTTTTTTTGAATAATTTACTTCCACTTTTGAAATTGATTGTAGATTGTCATGTTATTGTATTCCATTCTTATAAATTGATTGCTTCAACTTTTGATATGTTCACAGGAGATCATGGAGATTTCAGGAAAAGAAAATTGGACCAATATTAGCTTCGCAGAGTAAAGAGGTCAAGCTTCCATGACTTCACTAGTTGCGATGTTACCATGGTGGTGCAACACGCACCAATACCGCAAACACCACCATCCACTATTCCACGGTGGCCTGGGAGGAGGACCAATAACGCCATCCATCAGTTTACATTATGCCAAAAAGGATATGTTAGAAAAACCATGCCGCCACAAACGAGTATGAATTTCAACAAAACATGGCTACCTTTAAAATCGTTACTCTCAGTAGCAATATTTTGTAGAAATTTATACTTCAGTTGTTGTGGTGGTGCTTCGCTAATTTCTCCTCTTTCGCCACCATGGAAACTAGTGGATGGTGGTCAAGTGGTGTTTGTGGATTTGGTGCATGTTACGTCAACATGGTGTATTGCATGTGGTGATGTCATGAATGCTTAACCTCTTTTTCTCTTCATTCTTGTATATTACTTCAATCACGACTTCAAGTCACAAGCCACGATGCTCGATCTTCTTCCAATCAACCATTTAACATTTGTTTCGTGTAACACAATTTAAATTTAAATGTAAAAAACAAAAGAATAAAAGCTAATCAAGCCATATTTGAACAAAAGCTATCCAAAGATTGCTTCTTAGCAACCAAACTGTGGCCACGGAGGAGCACCACCACTACAATGGAGCATAAAATTCAACAAACTTGGACAAAAGTGTTGGTTGAATGGCACATAGTCAAGATCTAAGTTGGTAAAGATTGATGGATTTTGGATTCGTAGGAGACGCGAGTTGGGTCGGTTATGAAATGTAGAAATTCTTCGGCCGGAGGTCACCTTTCTGCTCCACGCCCCGCTGACAGCTAGGTAGTGGTGCTGCACTATTGTGGTGGTGGTGCCATGGGGGTTTGGTGCTGATGGAGTTGGAAGCTGGCCGGTGTTGGTTGTGTTAGGTGGCGATGACGACGATGGTGTCTCTCTGTGACTGACGGTGCTATGGTGGTGGTTTATGTGTATAATTGTTATTTAAGGGTTTGTATGGCCAAATCAACTGAATATTTGTTTGTTGTAGATATGATGAGATGGTGCTCACGGTTGGTTTCCGATCAGAATTGTTAGAAGGGGATTGCTGCTATGGTCATGTTATTGATGTCCACTTTGAGAAAAACAAAGGACCTAGAACTCTAGAAGTGTACACACTCATAGATGCATAAAAGAAACAAAAATGGTATAAAATATATAAGAGAAAATTAAAAAAATAGCCAAGAAAAAGGTTGACTTACCAAAATAGCCACCTCATGCGTCCTTGGAGCAGGGCATCACTGATTACGAGAGAGCTTATGCGTCTGCAGGGCTCATTCATGCGTCCGCCAATGTAGAAGTGACACGTGTCTCAATGACATCATGCGTCCCATGCGTCCGTGACTCATCCCATGCGTCCGTGACTTATCCCATGCGTCCATGACTCATCTCATGCGTCCTTGACTCATCCCATCATCCCATGCGTCCCTTTGAGGCATCCCATGCCTCCGTGACTCATCACATCATCCCATGCGTCCGTGACTCATCCCATGCATTGCTGACTCATCTCATGCATCCGTGACTCATCCCATGCGTCTGTGACTCATCCCATGCCTCTACTTGCTGCTTCATCCATACACGCATCCATATAAAGAATGGCAGACGCATAAGATGTGGGATGCCCCTTTCCAAGGACTCATGAGGTGGCTATTTTGGTAAGTCAAACTTTTTCTTGGCTATTTTGGTAATTTTCTCAATATATAATGCTTCAATATCTCTGTTCATTTCTTTAAACCTCTTTAAGAAAAAGTGTACAATTTCAACTTTTTCTCAACTTATTTTTACTATAACTATAAAAGAATTTAAGTTAATATAATATTCATAATAAGTGGGATTGGAATTAATTTACTAAAACTATTCAAGATTAAATGAGATTAAGATCAGTAAAGGAAGATCTTTTAAGTTACAATTAACACATAAATTCAAATCCAATACTATTACTGTCATCATTATTATTACTAGATTTTTAATTGGAGTCATTAAAGATTTATCTTTGACGTGAATTTTGTTAGGGTAAGTGGTTAATCACTTGAGAGTGGTAAACTTAAAAATCAACGAATGAGAGCGTGCCACATCATTCAGTGAAAAGTGTTTAAACTATGTTGAAAAGTGTTGACAATGGGTAGATACTTGCTGAAGTGGTAAACTTTTATTTTTAATTTTTTGTAAACTAGTATATTTAATATTTAACATAATAAATGTAGAATAAATTAACAATAACATTGCATTAAATTAAAAACATTAAAATTACATTAAATTAAAAAAACAATAAAATTACATTAACTTGAAATAAATTAAACTAGTGTTTGTCGGAATCGACCAAAAGGTGGGGTAAATCTTGACTTACGAGATGATTCATGAGATCGTGTTTTAATCTCCAATGCGTGTCTTCATCCATCAACTCGTCCAACACCGTACCGTCTAGAGCGGGTTCGACCGGAAGATCCCGAATGTGCACCGGTGCTATCGCGTTTCCGTCGCCTTTCAAAATCATGTTGTGTAAAATAATACACATGTACACAACACTCCTAACTTTTGTAACGGTTCTTGCTTGCATCGGCCGACTCAATAAACCCCATTTCGCCTTCAAAACACCAAAAGCCCGTTCGACGTCTTTTCTTGCCACCTCATGTTGCCTCTTGAATTTCTTTTTATCTACTTCATGAGGGTATGGGATCGATTTCACAAACACGGACCACGGAGGGTAGATTCCATCCACGAGCAAATAACCACGTTTGTATAAATGGTTGTTAACGTAAAATGGACATTTTGGCGCGGTTCCATTTCGTTCCGTTAAAAATAACGGAGATTGTTGTAGCACATTGATATCGTTTTGTGAACCTGGTGGACCGCAAAAAGCATGCCAAAACCATAAATCTTGAGATGCAACCGCTTCGAGCATAACAGCTGGGTATCCGTGATCTCCTCGCATATATTGGCCTCGATACTCTGTGGTACAAAATCGCCAAACGAAATGGGTGCAATCAAGGCTACCGAACATACTTGGAAGGTGATGTTTTTCCTCATGAGCTTCGTATAAAAGTGCCATGTCGTGGCTTGTCGGTCTACATAAGAACTCGGGAGCGTATATTTTGCAAACCGTGTTGCAAAAATATTCTGGGCACTCGCAGGAAGTTCTTTCGGCCATATGCAAGTACTCGTCGTTCTCGTCTAGAGTGTTACCAGTTGCGAGCTGTTTAATAGCCGATGTCACCTTTTGCAACGGCGTAAAGCCCTTCCTACCTCGCGCATCTAGGGCCTCTTGAAACCACGAGTCGTTCGCTCCCACGTCGCTCACAATTTTTAGAAACAAACGTTTCGACATACGGAACCTATGCCAAAAAATATCGTCGTTGTATTTCGGGTCTTCATCAAAATAATCCGCCATGAGTGTCTGATGCCCCACCTCACATTGACGTTCAATATATTTCCTTCGGTTAGATGTGCCTGTGTCTTGAAGTTCGACGTCTTCGATGAGATTTTGGAAAAAAGAATGCTACTATCGGATGAATCGTCACTACTATTGGGTGGGAACCATAACGGGAGTTCATCCGCCATTTCGTTTTGTAATGATTGGGTAAATGTTTGGTATTTTTTGGTTTGGTTGGGGTATAAATTTGAAAGTATTTGGGTATGATTTATGTTAGGTATTTATAGTTTAATTTTAAAAAGAAAATATATATATTTTTTTTGAATGGCTATATAGCCGTTGCACATGCTCTAACGGTCTAATTTTTGGGCTTTGTCGATCGGTAACCAAACGCCGCATCATAATCTTCACCACGCGGCAAACATGGTTGGCGCCGGTGTTCCCAAGCGGCAAACTCCTTTTGCCGAACCAGTTTGCCGCCCACACCGTATCCCCTTATGGTTCTTACTTAGTTGTCTTTCTATGATAATGTTTAAGTAAACATTTTGTAACGCACGTATATAATTAAATGTTTCAACGTTTATGTTTTTGTTTGGTTTAACGGTCCCATGACATAGCGCGGGTCCCAAAAACTCGTTATATTTATTTAGACAATATTTATACTATCTTATAAAAGAATGTCAGTGGAGCTTCCCCCAAAGTTTAAGCAAAATGCACTTTTAGCTCCTTGTTTTATTTAACTCACCATACAATCCCTTCAAAAGTCCGTGACATTTACAAAAACGCTCACTCCTTTTTCCACCTACCATACAACCCCTCAACTTTTGAAAATTGTAGTTTTAATCTTTACATTATTACTTTATTTTACAACCAACTCAACTTTTGGAAATTGCAATTTTTATCTAACCCAAACTAATCCCTACATATTTAACTAAGTTTTTTCGCTAATTTTTTTTAAAACTAATTTGCCATTGTTATAAAACTAAAAAATAGTAGTTTACTCGTGAGTACGTTTTACACCTTTAACTTTAATTGTTAAATTTCTATTTATATATATAAAGAATTATATTGTTATAAAATTTTAAAAATAGTTTTTTTTGTAAAAAAATAGGATGTTAAGAGTTTATATCTTTATTAACTTTATATCATAGTAAGTTCAGTTTTTTTTTGTTTAGCTTTAAAGTTTATTACTTTATTATTTTAATTAAGAAATACAAATTATTAGATTAAAATCCAAGAATAACTACAACATTTTATAATTTCAGCTTGACTATATCTAACTGAAATATCTATTTATTACAACTTTAGGATATTAACTTATATAAGTTTAGTTGACTTGTAAATTTAGGATACTAACTTTATTTTGAACTTTATTAATATGGTCAATAACTGCATTATATTAACACCAAAAATAATGTTCAAATATAAAATAAACTTTATTCATACGTCTAGATCGAACATAACAGCTGAAAATGAAAAAAAAAAAACCATAAAAACACTTGATAGATTTCATATTAGATTGCATGAAATCTGTTCCGCTTCTGAATTGACACTCGAGATATTTTTAATCGGGTTTTCTGGTTTGTGCTTGAATCGACAATATCTTCTAATTCCTATTCTTTGTCATTGTCCTCAGAATCGTCTAACTTTATAACCTCACTCAATTTCCATTCAGAGAGTCTCTTGAATCTCTTCCTTTGAGTCTCAAACTTTCGATCCTTAAAGAGGACAAAAATTGAATACAAAAGTTAAAAAAAGATTAAATAAACCTTAAAATTACCTCTTCATTAAATTCACGTTAAATATTAACACTTTTATCACCATCATCCTGGAATAAAACACACATATAATAACATAACGAACATGTTAATATGAAAGATATACGCAAAAATAATACTTAAAAACCAGGAAATTCAATACCTTAGAAGCTTGTTCGACAAATCGGTTGTTTAAATTGGCATGTTCATCATGCAACTGAATCTGAAAAATCAAATAAGTTAACATTCACATAAAAGTAAATAAAAGAAAACAATTATTCACTACTGCGATATAACAGAACTGACCTTAGAATTTTGAATCTCGCATGCTTGGTTTTTTGCAACAATTGAATTCAGAACTGGATCCATTTTTTTAACTTTGTTTAGCAATAGATATAGGGGTGTCCAGCTATGTATTTATAGTAGTAACTATAGAAGTGCATTAGGGTTTAATTTTAGATTTGACACCCCTTTATTTAGGAAGTTTGTTGTAGTTAGTTTTAAGTTTTTATAAGATATATCTAAGTACAGATATTAGGCAGTTTTAATAAAATAAAATATGACACATAATATCTTCATTTTATGTTATGGTACTTTTAATTCTTTTTGTTTTTGTTTGCATAGATGGCGCCCATCTTTGCGCCCATCTTTCTAGATTAGGCACATTAGATCACAAGTATTAATTACTTGTACATTAAAGCGTTATCGACTTGTACCATTTAATCCGTGCGTCGATATTGAACAAGACAACTACCGAAACGTTGACAAAAATGTGTAGGTCGTCGTGCTATCTTTGGATTTTTTAAATAGTATAGTTAATAAGATATGTCAAGAATACGTAAAAAAAGTTATAAGTTTGTTGTGGATGGGTGAATTGTAACTAATTATCTATAATTTTATTAAAACCTTGGGGATTTAAGCGTAATAAGTTTAGGGGCTAAAAAATAAATAGTGTTTAAAAGACTAAACTATCCTCATTTTAGGGCTCTTTTTATAAATAAAGTGAGGAAAAAATTCTTATGTTTTTGGTATCTTAAAATACCCCTCCCTCATGCATTATAATATAGTAAGTATAGATTATAGATATAGATTATAGATTAAGTTTCATTTATTCTAAAATTGAAATCCTTAAAAGTAGGCGTTACTTTCATTGTTACTGTTAGAGGAACAATCGGTTTTAACAAAGCAAATCACGGCACTTTTCTATTAATTAAAACTGCTAAAATATTACATTCACCTATCACTATTTATAAGCAACACTACAAGAAATTAGACATGTGGGGACAAATATTTTTAAGCCTGTAGGGAGGACATGTCGTCCCTACGAGTCTCAACAGCTTATAGGGACGACATATTGTCTCCATAAGTTTCGTCTCTACAGGGCTCTCCCAATAGGTCTCCTAGGTCGTCTCTATCCCATCATTGTATGAGGGGATACCAACATGACACTATAAGACACAGTGTTATACAATACTATAGGGCCTACTATAGGATTATACGATACGATATGACACTATACAACACAATGATACACTATACTAGGGCCTAATATATGGATATACGATACTATGTGATATATAAGATAGACACTTTATGACACTGTATACAACACGATGCTATACTATACTCTACCATTATAGTATACAATAGCATACTACACGATATTATATGACACGACTCGATGCGAAACGGCACTATGCGATACTATATTATACGTTAATTATACACATATACATATACATATACATGAACAAGTGAAAACATTTTCTTACTATTATTAATAATAATGATAACTATATTAATAATAATAACTATTATTTTTTTGTTATCTAATAAAAATAATAAAAGTTATTATATTATTTATAAATTATATATATTAATAATAAATGATATTTGTAATAATAATAATAATAATAATAATAATAATAATAATAAAGTTTTTCTCTAATAATTACAATAATAGTTCTCAAACAAGGATAAAACAAAAGGGAATACATAAATCTGACTTATAGTGAGGACTTATCCTCCCTATAGGGTTGATAAAATGGTGAGAAACTTTTGGACGTGTGGTGGGAAATGTTACCACCAAAATGAATTTTTTTTTACTTTTCAAAATTTGTAGATACAATTTGTAGGGATGAAAATTCGTCCCTATAGGTCGAACTCTTTTTTTTATTTTTTCTTAATTTCTTATATTTTTAACACTACCACAATGAAAATTAAAAAGAAAAGTATTTAACACTCTAGGGACAAAAAGTCGTTTCTACAATTGAAGAGGTTTTTAGGATTTCTAATTTATTTGAATGAAATTAAGAAAAATAAAAAGATAATTATTTTCAGCCTATCGGGGCAACATGTCATCCCTACATGGTAACCTAGTTAGAAATACATGTAAACCCTATAGGGACGACATGTCGTCCCAATAGCTAGTTCTATAGGGACAACTTTTGTCCTTCTTATAGGTTTTGTCCCAACAAGTGTTTTTTCTTGTAGTGCAAGAAATAACTTGGAAACTAAGTTACAAAATAGAATTAGAGTTAATTACATAGTTTGTCTTTGTGGTTTGCCCAAAATAACATACTTAAGTACTAATAGTTTAAAATCACATTCTAGGGTGTTAACTTTTCATTTTGTAACGTTTGAAGGTATTAACGTTATTTGTAAGTTTAAAATCACATTCTATTAGTACCTAAGTATGTTATTTGTGCAAACAACAAGGACTAACTATGTTAATACCCTAAAAGTTAATACCTCCAAACGTTACAAAATAAAAAGTTAATACCCTAGAAGGTTATTTTAAACTATCAGTACCTAAGTATGTTATTTTGTGCAAACCACAGGGACTAACTATGTAATTAACTCATAGAATTATACTACGACTCTAATCTAGGAACTTATCCGAACTATTTGCACCATTCCTTGACTTGCACTCCAATTTAAAGAGGCAAGGATTAAATCCACAGATACTACCTATAATATATATAGTCAAAACTCAAACGCTTCAATCGACCTTTCATGATGACGATATAATAAAAGCGAAGAAGAAACATACTCCACCAAGAACACAGGTATAGTATATCTTGTCTATTCTCATTAAAGAATCAATTAGAATTCATCTTTTATAATTGTATCAGATTTAATTATTCATATGCTTATTAATTGAATGTAATGTAATTTAATCAACTTGAATTTTGGATGAAAGGTGTTACATACAATTGTTGATTTTTCATAAGTTCTTTACTCTTTTAGGAATCACCTAGAGATCATTGATTTTTTTTTTCAAGTTTTTCTGATTTTGTCATGAGGAATCACCTAGAGATCATTGATTTCTGGTTTCAAGTTTTTCTAATTTTGTCATAATTATTATTTAAAAGATAATTATAATTCATTTGAATTTTCGATGAAGTTACAATCATATCTTGAATAATTTACATTCGTTGTTAAGTAATTTTGCATGACTTCTTTTTCGTAAAATAGTTGCACTTTCCAAGAAAAATGTTTTTTCAATTAGTTGATCCCATATTGTTTGACCTAATTCAATGTCAACCCATTGATTGTAGATTGTAGATTGTCATGTTATTGTATTCCATTCATATAAATTGATTGCTTCCACTTTTGATATTTTCACAGGAGATATGGAGATTTCAGGAAAAGAAATTGGATCAACACTAGCTTCGCAGAGCGAAGAGGTCAAGCTTCCATGACTTCACTAGTGGCGATGTTACCATGGTGGTGCAACACGCACCAATACCGCAAACACCACCATCCACTATTCCATGGTGGCCTGGGAGGAGGACCAATAACGCCATCCATCAGTTTCCATTAGGCCAAAACGGATATGTTAGAAAAACCATATCACCACAAACGAGTATGAATTTCAACGAAACATGGCTACCTTTAAAATCGTTACTCTTAGTAGCGATATATTGTTGAAATTTATACTTCAGTTGTTGTGGCGGTGCTTCGCTAATTTCTCCTCTTTCGCCACCATGGAAACTAGTGGATGGTGGTCAAGTGGTGTTTGTGGATTTGGTGCATGTTACGTCAACATGGTGTATTGCATGTGGTGATGTCATGAATGCTTAACCTCTTTTTCTCTTCATTCTTGTATGTTACTTCAATCAAGACTTCAAGTCACAAGCCACGATGCCCGATCTTCTTCCAATCAACCATTTAACATTTGTTTCATGTAACACAATTTAAATTTAAATGTAAAAAACAAAAGAACAAAAGCTAATCAAGCCGTAAAAAACATAAGAACAAAAGCTAATCAAGCCATAGTTGCACGAATGAGAAGAGACTATGTAAAGATTGTGTGTGCTTCTTAGCAACCAAACTGTGGCCACGGAGGAGCACCACCACCATAATGGAGCATGAAATTCAACGAATTTAGACAAAATTTACTACATATACAAACATTAGTGTCAGGCAGTTGTCTGGCACTCTCCCATTGGTCCAATTAATTTACAATTTTATCACTGATTTAAAATTACGATTGTGTGTGCTTCTTAGCAACCAAACTGTGGCCACGGAGGATCACCACCACCATAAGGGATGGGGGTGGTCATCACTCATCACTCACAACACCAATCAAGTTTTGCCATATCATCAACCATTTTTCCATCACTCACAACCTTTTTTAGTGGCAATGGTCATCACTCACAACACCCCACAATAAATCCTCACACCCCCTCACATCCATTTATCACCAAAAAGCCATAACGCGTGAAGTTTTTCATGGAAACCATTTTATCACCCGTGAATTTTGTTGGTGGCGGTGGTATATTTCTTTGTTCCACGCGTGGAAAATCTCCATCACGGAGAAAACATTCACCGCCCCCACTCCCCTAATGGAGCATGAAATTCAACAAATTTAGACAAAATTTACTACATATACAAACATAAGATGGGGGAATAGTGCCAGGCAGTCACTCCCCCATTGTCCAATTAATTTAGGATTTTATCACTGATTTAAAATTACGATTTTGTTCTCAGTTCAAAATTACGTTTTTCCCCTAGTTCAAAATAAAATGATGCTTTTGCCCCTAGTTAAAAATTACGATTTTGTCCTCGATTCAAAATTACCATCTTATCCCCATTTTAAAATTACAGTTTTGCCTCCAGTTCAAAATGAAATTATACTTTTGCCCTCAACTAATAATTACTATTTTGCCCTCGGTTCACCATTACAATTTTGCCCTCAATTCAAAATAAAATTATGGTTTTGCTCCCAGCTTAAAGTTACGATTTTCCCTTAGTAAAAAATATTAGTTTGCCCCCATTTCAAAAATTATGATTTCACCCTCAGTTCAAAATTAAGTTTTTTCCACAGTTCAAAATAAAAATATGCTTTTGCCCCCCAACTCAAAATTACGATTTTCTCTCAGTTCAAAATTTTGAGTTTGCCCCCGTTTAAAATTACGAATTATGTTTTTGCCACAAGCTTAAAATTACGATTTTGCCCTTAGTTCAAATTTATATAACAATTTTACCCCAAGTTCAAAATCACGAATTTGCCCTTGCTCAAATTTACGATTTTGCCCCTGGTTCAAATTTATAGTATTGTCATCACTTTAGCTTTTTCCAAATTACGATTTTACCCAAGTCACAAAATACAACTTTGCCCTAAGTTCAAAATTATAGTATTGTCACCGTTTTAGTTCTTTTAGCAAAACTCTAAAAGTGTGTTTTATTTTAATTTGTTGACTCGATTTAATTTTTTTCATGTCAAGGAGCTGCCTAACACTAGCTCATTAGACAAATTACAGTTTTGCCCTGGGCTCAAAATTACGGTTTTGTCACCGTTTTAGTTTTTTTTCTATGAAAACTATAGTAGTGTTTTTTTTAATAGGTTGAGAATTATTCGACCATCGCCCCGCAACGCGGGCGGGGTATCAACTAGTTAAATATATAGATCGTGTTGGTTAAACGGTTTAACCCATCAATCCAAAACCTATAAATCCCTTGGAAGCAAAAAAAAAGTGTTCATAGTGTTTAATTTATAACAAAATTTATGTAACGCCCACTTCTTCGTACTTTCCATATTTAGAAGGTCTTGCTTGTATTTCTATTTTTGGAAGTCTTGTGTTCTTGTAATCGTTCCCTCTTTGTAATCATTGTAAAATCCAATACTTGGATCATAATGAAATTCGTACCTTTCTTTGCATTCATGTTACACACATTTCATGCATGTTCGTACATTTAAATTTATCAAACATGCGACACTTTAATCACAATATGTGCAAAATACGTCAAACTTGTAAACATGTGCCTTATATGCTAAATTTGCGCAAATTCGATACTTATTCTCGACATTCATACTTGTTTATACTCGTTTTATATTAGCTTCATGATATAATTACATTACAAACCTTTAAATATGTTTCTTATACTTAAAACACATTGAAAACAACTTAAAACATCAATATACAAAAGTCTAGGGGTCAAAAGTGGTAAAAATCCAACTTTTTTCTCGGCTACATGGCGTCGCCACCTGCGACGGTTGGAGGAGAATTCCTCCATGGGCCGCCACAGCCTCTAATCCGTAGAATTAAGTTCAGCTCGTTTCCTTGGTGGGATTTCTTGGTTTAACTTGAGTTTAAACTCGTTTTTAGCATTAAATACCCAACTACAAACCACCATAACCCTTCCCTAGAAATACCAAGTCATTCCCAAGCACATTTCACTTTACAAACTCATCCAAATCACTCTCAAATCACCAAAAACGCAGTTGCAAATACAAGTTCGGACAGAAGCATACATCTTAATTAAAGTGAGCATAACTCACTCGTTTCTTGTCCGTTTTAGCTCATTTTTTTCCTATGTGCTTGGATTGACCTTAGCTTCGATTCCATGGGTTTTTTCATAGTAAATAAGTCCCTAGAACGTCGCCAAAAAGGCTCTAAAGTTCACTGTTCATTTCTGATTTCATCTAATCTTTACTAAACTTGTTCAACTTGAGTCTAACTCATCTCAAACCTATGTCCTTATGCTTATAACCACTTCCATGGTTAGTTAGGCATAAAAACAAGGTTGAGACATTCAAAATTAGATGTTAAGCCTCATGTACATTCTGTTTTGTTTAGGGTTTTTAACCCACAAGTAATGTTTAAGTCCAAGACTTAATGTAGGTGTGATTAAGGACTAACTTGGGTTGTCCTACATAAAATCCCCACATTGCTTGATGATTTCTTATAGAGTATTTGTTTATATTCTTGTATTACTTATAGTTCATGACCCTCTGTGTATGTTTTTACATCAAGTGTAGTGGTGAACACTTATTGGTACCTAAATGGAAGACTTCTCTTCCTACCTCCTACATGATTTCCATGAAACTTAGAGGTACCTAAATGAAGATTTAATCTTCTACCTCATGCTTGACTATTGGACATAATAATACATATAATACACTTATATATATACTATTCAACATTCGAACCCTTGATGATGAACTTGTGTTCGTTCGTCAAAGTGCTAGAATAACATCATCTAAGACATAAGACTTGTTATGATTCTAATGAGTATACTACTCATGAAAACATTATAACCCTTGGGGTTTCATAGTGTCAAAACAAGTACTTTATGATGATTACTTTCGTATACATATGTTCTTATGTTTCAAACTCCAATCTTTAATCTACCGTTACTCTCCGTTACTCATACACTTTGTTTCTTTGCGTAGAAGGACTTGGTGTTCCAACCTCCCACAACAACTCACTCGTGGATTCACAAGTAGAAGACTTGCAAAACCGTGAGTATACTCGTAAACCCCTTTTTTTATGTTTACCACTTTTGGGGTGTAACATGTTAAATTATTAAATCACACTTAAACTTTAATCTTTACTTGCACGAAAACAATCCAAATACATGAATGCTATGTTTGTTATACTTGATGCTTATACTTGGGTGATTCTTATGTGACACAATAGTCATTAGCTTATTACTAGCCTCCATTTGACTTGTATAGCGCTATAGGAGTAACGCACCACCTGTGAACGAGAGGTCATGTTGAATTATATCATTTTGCGTAAACAGAGGGTTGACTAAAATATTGCATGCCTTGTATGATGCTCTTGTATAAACTAAGTTGACATGTGGATTCGTTTTTAAACTTATACTTATACTTATTCTTAAACTTGTATACTCGCCTTTGCTTTTGCATTGAATTGTATTTTAAACATGTTACAGGTTGAGGATTGATGATGCTATGAAACGGATTAGCAATGATGCCTAGATACTTACTTAGACGTTTAGGTTAAAGTGTTGTATCAATTTTGTTATGTTATGCTATGAACAATGTTGTTATTTGAATTTCCTTGTAATGTTTTGACAATTTGATTATGAAATGAAATCGGTTGAATTAAATATTGTCACAAATAGTGTTATGAAGTCTCTTACATTCTCGAACTAATCCCACTTCGATGATTCCACCATTGGTTGGGGTGTGACAGATTGGTATCAGAGCCATAACTATAGGGAATTAGGTAGAATTGCCATGTTCGACCTAGTCTATAGTAGGAACCATATTTTGACCATTCTTGATTCTTGCTTAAAATGATATTCTTCCTACTTTGCTTCTTTCTCTTCTCTTTGGTCTTAATATTTACATAATGTCTTTCCTAAGACATTTTACACAATACACTTGAAGACACTCTTTATACAAAAGAGTCGAGTTTACCAAAATAGGCATGAAACCCACAATTTGGTGAACGACTCTCATTCCGCTTATTCTTATTTTGCACAAAATTTCGCCATTAAGCTAGGAGTGAAATCCACATCTTAATGGTAAATTTCCAATTCAAACTCTAGTGGACCCTCGTCATAGTGTCGAAATTATATTTTGACCCGACGAGTACCAACCACATTAGGGTACGAAATCGTCAAGTTAGGGGTGAAACCCGCACCTTGTCGATTGAGTCCCATTCCTCGATTTCTGTTCTCGCCAAAGTTTCGATTGTTTCAATCGATTAGAGACGTGTAGTAATTGGAAGGGTAAGATACCATTAATCGCTTCTCGACGAGAGTATCTTACCTATAGGCCAAAGCACGTTTCTCTAATTTGAAAGGACTTTCGATTCACTTTGGAGTAGTCGACGTTTCTCTACCCGAAACAATCCTATGTTTTATGAGCCTCTCTTTTATGTGATTCAATTTATATGTGATTTTATACTTGTTACCTCGTTCGTTTCAAAACCATTACACAATTCGCACGTCTCGCGCAATAAAAAACAATAATAATTCTTGTGAACAAACTAAATTTATACTCTTTTTACGCCTTCATACGTGTTTATACTTATTGAATACTTGTTGAATCCATGCTAATTATGTAAACCATAGGTGATACATCCTATATGCATGCTTATACTTGTAAACTTATTTTGAATTTATGATAAAGTCTTATCCTTTTCCTTCTCTTTCGATTTCCTTAGATGTCGTCCAACGGTGCTTCCAAGATAACCAAGTCCAAGAGGGGTTCCACCTCTGCCTCAATGTCCAAGAAAGATTGTATGAAGTTCATGGCCAAGCAAATGGCCAAGGTCATACCCGAGCAAAATTCAGCCAAACACCGATTCACCGCATGGCTCTGTCGATTCGAAGGCAGAAAAACCGAAGCCAATGTTCCAATTCAAGCAATTTATGGCTTGTAAACCTCTAGAGTTTACTGGAAAAGATGGCGCTACCGCCATCATGAATTGGTTTGACGTGATTGAGCTTACTTTCTTGCAAAGTGGTTGTCCTGATGAGCTAAGAACCTTGAACGCGACTGGAGTTTTCCGTTCAAGGGCACTCGAATGGTGGACCACCGAACGTAACAAGAGGGGAAATGATGTTGCACATCCCATGCCTTGGGACGAACTTAAGCAGCTTATGAAGGACCATTTCTGCCCTCCTCACGAACTCCAAAAGTTGGAGAATGAATTTTAGAACCTAATGCAAAAGGGGAGTGACATGGATGGTCTGATTACGCGCTTTAAACAACTAAGTGTCCTCTGTCCTGGACAAGTCGACTCCGTCCCGAAAACCATAGCTAAGTTCATCCGTTGTGTTGCACCTTCCTTGACTAACCATGTTGCCTCTGCTTGTCCTAAAACCATAGAGGAAGCCTTTAGCTTAGCCACTGAGCTTAACAAAAATTGCGTTCTTCATGGAACCTATGATAAGATTTCAACAAAGAGTGCTCATCAAGCCGTCACTGATACCACCGATACTACCACCGCTGTTGAACCTTCATCCTCCCAACCAAAGAAAAACTATGGCAAGAAGCAGAAGGCTTCAAGCCAAAATTGTGCGGTCGTCACTCCACCAAACCCTGAACCTTTACAAACAGTAGCCGCTGTTACCCCTGCAAACACCGAACTACCAAAACGAGCCTACACTGGGTCTCATCCCCAGTATACTACCTGTTTGTACCATCATCATACCAACACACCATGCCGCAAATGCGCCCGTTGTCATAGGTTTGCGCATTTTGCCGACCGATGCCGCAACATCCCTCAACCCCAAAACAACCAACCTCAAGCTATTGTTGCCAATCCTACTCCTAATCAGGTTCAACATCAAGCTGCTCCTGTGCGAGCATGCTTCAAGTGTGGTGATCCCAATCATTTAGCCAACGTGTGTCCTCAGCGTAATCAACCTCAACATTAGCAACAACAACAGCAGCAACAGGCTCAACAACCAGCTAGGGGCCGAGCTTTTTTCCTCACTACTGCTCAAGCTCAAAACGCGAATGACGTTATTACTGGTACGTTTCTTGTGAACCATGTTTATGCTTCTTGTCTATTTGATACTGGTGCGGATAAAAGTTTTGTGTCGTTAGAATTCGAACCTTTTCTTATGTGTAACGCTCTAAGTTGCCAAGATCTTTTGCTGTCGAAGTCGCTAATGGTAAATCCATCGCTGTCGACTCCGTTCTCTCCAATTGTTCCTTGATTCTTAACGATCATACCTTCTCGATTAATCTTATACCCATGCAAATGGGTAGCTTTGACATCATAGTAGGCATGGACTGGCTTAGGCGAGTTCGTGCTGAAGTTGTTTGTTCTGAAAAGTTCATCCGCCTACCTCTTCCAAACGGTGATTCTCTACACGTGTATGGTGAGAAACCTTCTCAAGGTCTCAAGCTTATGTCGTGTATCCAAGCGAATAAATGCTTACGCAAGGGTACCTTCTCCTTTCTCGCCCATATAGTGGAAAAGAAGGACAAAGTCCCAAATAAGTGATGTCCCCGTCGTACGTGATTTTCCCGATGTGTTTCCCGACGATCTTCCTGGTCCACCTCCTGCTCGTTCTGTCGACTTTCGCATCGATTTAGTGCCTGGCGCTACACCTGTCGCTAAGTCTCCCTACCGTCTAGCACCCTCTGAGATGCAAGAGCTCTTGAGTCAACTTCAAGAGCTTCTTCATAAAGGCTTTATACGCCCTAGTACTTCTCCTTGGGGCGCTCCCGTTTTGTTTGTAAAAAAGAAAGATGGGTCATTCCGTATGTGTATTGACTATCGTGAGCTCATCAAGCTTACTGTAAAAAACCGATACCCTCTTCCTCGCATCGATGACCTCTTCGACCAATTGCAAGGCGCGACCTGCTTTTCAAAAATCTATCTTCGTTCTGGGTACCATCAACTTCGAGTCCTTGAAGAAGATGTACCTAAAACCGCCTTTCGTACGCGTTATGGTCATTACGAGTTCATGGTCATGCCCTTTGGTTTGACCAACACACCTGTTCTTTTCATGGATTTGATGAACCGCGTGTGCAAAGCGTACTTGGACCGTTTCGTGATCGTTTTCATCGATGATATTCTTATCTATTCCAAGACACAAGAAGAGCACGAGCGACACTTTCAATTTATCCTCCAACTTCTTCGTACTAAACGTCTATACGCCAAATTCTCCAAGTGCGAATTTTGGTTAAAAGAGGTTCAATTCCTTGGTCATACCGTCAACGAACTTAGTATTCATGTTGACCCCGCTAAAATCAAAGCTGTGAAGAACTGGATTGCACCTAAATCTCTGTCTGAAATTCGTTCGTTTCTTGGTCTTGCTGGTTATTATCGTCGTTTTATCTCTAACTTCTCGAAGATCGTTGTTCCTTTGACTTCTTTGACTAAAAAAGAGAAACCTTTTGTTTGGGGTCCCGTACAAGAGGAATCTTTTTAAACGCTCAAGGAGATGCTTTGTAATGCTCTTATTCTCGCGCTTCCTGATGGTAACGACGACTTCATCGTATATTGCGACGCTTCAAACCTTGGACTTGGTTGTGTGCTTATGCAATGAGATAAGATCATCGCTTATTCGTCGAGGCAACTCAAAATACATGAGAAAAACCATACTACTCATGACCTTGAACTTGGCGCAGTTGTTTTTGCGTTAAAGATTTGGCGACACTACCTTTATGGTACAAAGTGTGTGGTCTTCACCGACCATAAGAGCCTTCAACATATCTTCAACAAAAAAGAACTGAACATGCGTCAATGTCGTTGGGTGGAATTATTAAACGACTAAGACTGCGAAATTCGCTACCACCCTGGTAAAGCGAATGTAGTAGCCGACGCTCTTAGTCGTAAAACTCATGTGAAGAGTATTTGTTGTCTCCAACTCGTTAACGATCTTCAAAACCGTATTCCCGAAGCTCAGTATGCCTCTATTAATGAAGGTAATCTCTCTGTTGAGGTACGAGGCGCTGCTGAGCAAGATCTCGTGTGAGACTTTCTGATGAACGAGGCACACAAATCAAAATACTCTGTTAATCCTGGTGCTGATAAGATGTACCACGATATGAGCACGTCCTATTGGTGGCATGGGATGAAGAGGGATATTACCTCCTACGTTGCGAAATGTCTCACCTGTTCAAAGGTAAAAGCCGAACATCAACGTCCCTCTGGCTTGCTCGAACAGCCAGAAATTCCTGTCTGGAAATGGGAGAGCATTGCCATGGATTTTATCACTAAGCTCCCTCATACTTCTTCTGGTTAAGACAGTATTTGGGTTATTGTTGATCGATTGACCAAATCAGCTCATTTTCTTCCCATTCGTGAAGATTTCAAAGTCTAGAAATTGGCTAGAATCTACACTGATGAGTTCATCTGTCGTCATGGTATCCCCATTGACATCATTTCCGATCGTGATGCTCGTTTTACTTCTCGTCTTTAGCAAACCTTTCAATCCACTATGGGTACTGTTCTTACCATCAGCACTGCTTTTCATCCTCAGTCTGACGGTCAAACCGAGCGCACTATCCAAACATTAGAGGATATGCTTCGTTCATGCGTAATAGATTTTGGTGGCAACTGGGATTCACACTTGCCTTTGATCGAATTCTCGTACAGCAACAGTTATCATGTGAGTATTCAAATGGCACCTTTTGAAGCATTGTATGGTAGCAATTTCCGTTTGCCTATTTGTTGGCACGAGGTTGGTGAATCTCAATTCACTGGTCCCAGGCTTATACAAGAAGCAACAGACAAGATTTTACAGGTTCGAGATAATTTACTGAAAGCCAGGAGCCGACAAATGAGTTACGCCGATAAGCGTCGCAAACCCTTGGAATTCGAGACAGGTGACTACGTACTTCTCAAGGTATCCCCTTGGAAGGGCGTGGTTCGATTTGGTAAGAAAGGGAAACTCGCACCTCGCTACGTTGGTCCTTTCAAGATTCTCGAAAGGATTGGCAAGGTTGCGTATAGATTGGACCTGCCTGAAGAACTCAACAATGTACACCCTGTCTTTCACGTATCCAACCTAAAGAAGTGTCTAGCTGACGAAGTACTTCAAGTCCTACTCGAGGACCTCCAAGTCAACTAGACCTTGCATTTTGTGGAAAAACCCGTCAAAATCATGGATCAAGGAGTCAAGTTGTAACAACCCGCACGTTCGTCTGTTGTTACTACTCGCGACACTCGTTACGCCTAGCACCAGAGATTCAGATCATAATGTAACTATATCGCTTATATCGCTATATTGCAGTATTTTCGCATATCTCGCATATTTTATCGCTATAACACATCGCATCGCACACACTAACGCTCACGATGACATTGAGTGAGGACCTATTCTACCCTCCTCGATAGCCGTGATACGTCACAACGCAACGCATATTCGAAAAGGAACTCGATTATCGCAACGCAAACTTGGAGATACGAATATTTATACGACCCTTTGTGACTGATTATAACATATATATGAATGTGTGAACGAAAATGTGTAACCAAACTATCGCAACGCTTAAACGAACAAAACGGAATGTCGAAACACAATTCGCCGGAGACCACCGATCGAATGACAGTTCGATCGGATGGCCATTCGATTGGGTGACCATCCGATCGGATAGCCATCCGATCGGATTGCCGCCCGATCGGATTGCCATCCGATCCATGCCACTCCATCACCTTCTCTCCTCTTCACCTACAAATAACACTTGTCACATCACTTGAACAATGATGTGACAGCTCTCATTCGACCAGCACGCTCCAGACCCTATTCCGCTCGATTTCTCGCGATTCTTGTAAGTTTTCAGCTCAAATCTTGTACTTCTATGATCTACACGCACTTCTTCATCATTTTCACCTTTGAATACTAACTTTTAACCGTGAAATCAGCGGATTTGAGGTGTTCTAGGGTGATGTCATCATGGAGTTCTTATGAACTTCAAGATTTGGCTTCATTCCACCAAGAACAACCTAGATCTGAAGGATTTCCACATGAATAAACAATGATTTTGCATAGATCTAAACATTTTCAAGGATGAAAGGATTGAAAGATGGTTTTCTAACTTTCTTTCAACTCTTTTACACTCAATGCACTCAAACCGGTAGGACCGGAGCTCGTTCTGCTCTTCTACTCTTTCTTAGTGATGAGATAGTTTAAGATCTGGTTACTACCAAGGAGACAATCGATTTCGGGTTAAACAAGAACAACTATCACGAACCAGTAAACTGATCGGATTTGGGTGATTCCTATTCGATCGAACGACTTGGGACTTGACGAGGTTTTGTTGTTTAATACGTTGTCAAACAGTCTCGAACAAACCGCAAACACTCAAAATAATCAAGTTCAAAATGATTGGATTCATGGGACGGATTAAACTTGAGGATTTAACACTTAGCAATTTTCAAACATGTTCAACGTTCAGGCAGTTCTATCGGATTGCCATCCGATCGAACCGAAATCCGATTGGATTGCACTTGAGCTTCCAAACTTCAGTATTTTCAAAATTTTCAAAGAACAAGGGCTTCCAACGGATTGCCATCCGATCGGATTGCCATCCGATCGGATTACCATCCAATCGGATTGTCATCCGATCGAGTAACCATCCCGCTGTGAACTTGTTCTCACTAAGTGTCTTGCCAATCGGATCGCTATCCGATCGAACTGCCGTTCGAACGATCGACCTGAAGGGTAGAGATATTTCTCTGTTTTCAAAATGCTAAAACAAAAACTTCAAAGCCATCATACACAAACACATCCTCACCAAACGAATGTCAATCCAATCGAAAGGCCATCCAATCGGATGACCATCCGAACAGATTGACATCCGATCGAGTGACCATCCGATCAGATTGCCATCCGATCGGATTGCCATCTGACACTTGGTCACCTCTCACCATTTTACGCACCCCTCTTCGCTTATTCTATCATTAACTGTTCAGGTTAATCACACTAGCGCTCCTTTCAATCCATTACCATCGCTGTGAGTATACTCGAACCCCTTTTAATCACGTTTTGGGTGTAACATACGTCTTATCAAATCAATCTAATCAAATATTTATACTATTTATCACTTGCGAATGACTGAATTACATATTTACAGGTAATGCTAGTTACATATGTGCTAGGACTTTTACTCGCGAGGTCCCGCTTTAACTAGTGTAGTACTATAGCACCCGACGGGGTCTAGTTAGGATGAATAGCAACCTCAATCGCAGCTCGAGTGACTTAGCTGGTAGTATCTGTCTTGTATGTATGTTTAGTGTATCTCGCTTATGTATGTGGTAATTCGCAACACTTTTATCTATTTATGCTATTCCATCAAAACTTGTATACTAGCCAATACTTTTGTATTGACGTTGATTTAACGTATGTTGCAGGTTTAGTCGCAGTCTACATCAAATCAAGCTAGGAAGTGTAGAAACACACCTAAAATCTAGGTTTTCGGATTTGTATTGTTTGAGAGAACATGAAATTCGTGACAGCTTATGTGATTGTATTTGTTTGTTAGTATGGGATAATGAACGCATTAAATATTGTCGCAAATTAGTTGTTATGGATTCTCTTGAGCAATCTGATTCGCCTAGTGCCGCGCCCCGATGATTCCGCCATTGGTTGGGGTGTGATAGATTGGTATCAGAGCCATAACTATAGGGAATTAGGTAAAATTTTGTGACTCGACCTAGTCTGGGTCGACGTCTTAGAATTGACCTAGTCTATATTCTAAGTACCAACAGACCAGACTTCGTGCGAACCCAGTAGGGGCTAGTACAAGTCTACTTTTGTTGTTCTCGTTTGAATCCGCTAAAATTTCAACTTCGTGTGAACACCGCATACTACAACTTCACACGAAGAGCATTTCCTAAGACTGGAATATTATTTAGCCTTTCCTAGGGCTGGCACAATACACATGTTTTCGAAAATACTCGCATAACACAACCGAGTGATCCAGTCGAGACCAGGTGTGAAAACTAAGAACTCTCGATAAGATTGCTCACTCAGCGCATTATTCTTCTAGCACGAGAACCTTTCATTGAGTTAGAAGTGACACCCATATCTCGACGAAAATCTCCATTTCGAAATCTAGTGGAACTCTCAAATTTATTTGAAGAGCACAACCACAGCTAGGAGCGAAGTTATTAAGTCAGAGGTGAAACCCGTATCTTAATATAGCGTTCCACTCTCTATAAAACGATTTTCAAAAGCTCTCACCAAGGATTCGAATATAATGATAACTTGAGCCACGCGATGACTAGGAAGACGAATGCCATGAGCTGCATCCCAGTGGAAGCATAAGTCTTCTAGGGCAACGCGCGTGCACGGACTTGTTGGGTATAGTTGGATTACCTTGGGTAGTCGACGCCTAAACACCCGAGGCACTCTATCTATTTTTCTAGCTTACGATTCGCTGATTTTACGCGTTACCGAACTTATTTACGCTTATGTGTTTACAATTTAAAACTTTATGCTTTATCGATTCATCGATTTTCGCTCCCTGTTTTACAATTGCACAACTAGCACAGCCATCGCAATCTAAAACGAAAACCGAATGATCGCAACAAAACTAATGTCTAATTACTCGCTTTCGCTCTTGCTTTCTCCCTCTTCATCGCGTCCTCGCGCATTCTACACCGACATCTATGTGTATAAGTATGAGCTACAACTATTTATATGTACAAATGAATCAATTGTGTTAGAACTTAGGAATCTCGTGTCTCCTATGTGATATCTAATATATTACTCGTAGCAAGTTTTGATCGCGCTCAATCGCATCGTAAAACTCAAAAATCATTATGATCGAATCTCACTCCAAATCTCTCTCTGTCTAGATGTCTTCAAACGACTCTACCTCGAGACAAACAGCTAGGAGAAGAGTCAAACGAAGCGCCGAGAAGAGGATTGTCTCGCTTGTGGCCAAGGAAGTGGCCAAGGTCATTCCTCAAATTGTCGCTCAAGTGCACTCTCTCAGCAACTCTCGAACCTCGGAAGACTCCAAGACGGAAGCGCCGCAATCTGCTTTCCTCTACAAACACTTCAGAGCCTGTGACCCTATGGAGTTCACGGGTGAAGGAGGTGTCTCCCAGCTGCTTCAGTGGTTCGATTCTATCAAAGTTACCCTTCGTCAGAGCGGGTGTCCCGATAGCTACCGTACTACTTGCGCTACCGGAGTATTTCAATCGCGAGCACTCGACTGGTGGACAGCCGAACGTAACAAACGTGGGATCTCCGCAACTTATGCTCTCTCTTGGGATGAGCTGAAAGAGCTCATGAAGAAAGAGTACTGCCCTCCCCACGAAGTCTAAAAGCTAGAAGACGAATTTTGGAAAATCAAGCAAAATGAAGGTGACAATGCTGGCTACACTACAAGGTTCAAACAGCTGAGCATTATTTGCCCAGGTCAAGTTGACACTTCAGAAAAAGCCATCGCGAAGTACATTCGCGGCTTGCCTGAGTGTGTGGGTGATTTTGTCAAAGCTGCAAGACCTGCTACCATCAAAGAAACAATCGTTTGGCCGCAGAGATCAATGAAAAACGAGTCTTGGACGGATTCTTCTCCAAGAAGCCTGTTAAAAAAGCTCATCAAGCAATCGTCATCGATTCGTCCGACGATTCTTCTGAAAATCCTTCTGACGATTCTTCAAGTGAGTCCTTAGACGAATCCTCCGATGACAGCGCACCGCCTCAATAAGCCCAACCCAGCCGCAAACGAAAGACCTCGAGCCCGAACTCTTCAACAACTAGGCTATCGCAGCCAGAACCTCTTCAAGCAGTTCCAGTTCACTCGAAGCGCATCAACAACGAAACTCATCCCCTGTGTCTCACGTGTACGTATCATCATCCACCAGAAGCTAACTGTCGCTATTACGCAAATTGCATCTGGTATGGTCATCTTACCCAGCACTGCCGCACGAGGCCGCAACCTTAAGGAATTTCAGCAACAATTGCAGTCTCTGCAGAAGTCCTCCACAACAACATTAATTATGCTTTCAATGTTGTTGTAATGATACGATTTTCGCCGTTAATTTCTCTTATGTGTTGAACTTGTTCTATTTCTCGACGCAACGTGGATTCTATTTATCTCTCATTCTCTCGCACTCGTGCACGAACGGTATGCTAGCACTATGTACTATACTATATGTTTGCCCCTACTACGCGTTCTTGGGATAAGGTACGATAAACGTGCAAGGATCAAATTAATCACGGGTGCACACGGGGTTACTGTGATCAGTGCACGGGGATCGTAATAAGTTTCAATGATGCCGTAACGTTAAAAGCATGGTCAAGCGTGGCGGATACGCCGCTGGTATAACAACCCTCCTAAAATTTTTCTGATACCCTAATATATTTTAAAATACCCCTATATGTCTTAAAATACACTCCGTATGTGAAAACCGAGCCCAAAATATAAAATATCATTAAAAATAATTAAAAAAACAAGAAAATTAAAGTTTACGCGGGGTGCGTAAGCCTTCTCTTGAGCTTACGCGTGCCGCGACAACTTTAAGGTCAGGCGAACCCCTGTGATGACACGTGTCATAACGCGTGTTGAACCTAGTTCGTGACCCAGATCAGCTACAGCCTAACCCCCCTAGTACACGGGCCACGTAGGCCTAAGCCTAATCTTACGCGAGCCGCGAGAAACCTGTTTTTCAGCCCTATATAAGGAGGCCTCGGGATTTCATTTTCCGTCGCTCAATTCTCTTCTTTCTAAACGAATTCTCACATAATAGGCATAATATATGGGTATTATATCCCCCTAATTAGCGAGTTTTTGCTCCGTTGTAAGTATTATAACCCCAGTTACGTATTAGATACGCTACCCGATTGATCCAGGGTTCCGTAACAACTGTCGTGGTTCTGCCCACCGTAGTTGTTGGAATACCGTCTCGGGCAGGGTATCATTAATATAAATAAAGGGTTATTATACTAACATATGTACATTTGTGTAAATTATAGATTAACACCAGGAAACCCTAGAAGAAGTCTAAAACTGCAATGTGAGTTTATCCGCTTTTTTGTAAACCTTTTTGTGAACTGTTTTACAAAACCTTAAATGCTTAACAATGTGATTAAGCAGTGATTGAGTCTTTATAATTCTTCAATTACTGCCGGTATGTTGGGGTTTTGTATACAAAATGTGGAACACGTTACCATTGGACAACGAGTTAGCCAATGTGTAATATGACCCACCAGTCAGGATTGACGGTACTGAATGAATAATTATGTAGAAATAAACAATGTGATCGCTCTCAACACTGTGTTAATTGGTAAAATGTTTCTTGATTAAACTGGGATTCACTCACCAGTATTTCCCACTGACAAATGTTTTTAAAACGCATTTCAGGTAACATAATGTGACAGCCAATTAGTAAACAGCCAGCTTTAGAGCACTGACGGCTTGGAAAAATGTGGCTATAAAAGTTACCAAAAAGACGATGTTTTGAATTCAATAAAATAGTGTTTATCCCAATAAACATGTTGCAATAAAGAAACTTGGGTTTTACCCATGTGATTATTAATATAAAATATGGTGGTTTTACTCTGATAAACATTTCCTAACTACGGTCCTGATGAAATTTCCGCTGCCAAATTAATAATTTATAACTGATACCACCACAAACGAATGTTTGCGGCCGCCCTTCCCGGGACAGATAAGGGGGCAGGGGTTGCGACAGAAGGTGGTATCAGAGCTAAGCCACTGATTCAGCCACAAAAGTGTTCTGCTGACAACAATATATTATCTAAATTGTTAGGAAATAAAATTTTTAAAAATACGTGAATATCTGTATTTTATTGTTATGTGTTATTTGACTATTTGTTAGTTTATAGTATGAGTGATCAAGGACCTTCGGACGTGTATCATCAGTTGTCTGATTCACATAGGAGTGAAGGAAATTCTTCCCAGCCTACCCTCTCTGGGTATTCTGCTGATTAGGAAGAAGGGATGTTTGTCTTTAAGACTCAGTCTGAAGAGCCATTCCCTCAGAAAAAGAGAGGATGGTTCAGTAAGGGAGCATTTGAGCGTAGAAAAAGAATGCGAAAGTTGCAACAGCAAAGAGTCCTAGCAGCCGCTAAGCGAGAGTCAGATGCCCATACACAGGATATGCTTAATAGAAGCTTAGCCAATTTCCATATCCTAGCAACAACTGCTTCCGACCCAAGTCTAGAACAACTAGCAGCCCCACAACCCTTACCTTTAATTCCCACTCAGCTGATGGAGGTAAAAATGCATGATTTCAACCCTGAGGAGATACCCAGGATACCAGCCCCTAATCCCTTAGACCCAAATTATGACCCATGGTTTGATGATCTTAGGGATTATGTGCCACGCTACCATCTAAACGACGAAACCTTGCCAAATATAGCAACGTATCCAGGTCTGGACCCTCTAGATCCCTATTATGACAACGATGAATACATCAGGGAGATTTTAGAAAATCCATACCCTCAGGAGAATCCCATGCTACAGTACCCAGATCCAGTACCAGCACCTGCACCCCCAATGAGTGCAGAGAATTTGCAAGAACTCTGAACTTTCGGAGAAGAAATCTTAGAGAGTAGTGAGAGGATGAGGTATGTAGGAGAACAACTCGTCTGGAAATATGACGAGCGTCAGATGGATTTTGGGAGAAATCCATATCCATGAAGATGATAGTGGAGTTGGTAATAATAATAATATAATAAATATATAATATGTTTGTATGAAAAAAAATCTATATATATAATAATAATAATATATTGTAGTATAGACCACTTTGTGGTTAGTGATGCATAATAGTGTTGTAATTTCCTGTTTTAGTGTGTATTTGACGCATACTATATAAAAAGAGTAAAGTTGCAATGTTCGACGTTTTTGACCAATATGTGTATTATGTAGTTGTTACTTAAACTATTAATTATTTTGTGATATTAATAATTGGCAAATGTTTAAATTCAGATGGCCAACGAAGTGAATCAGGAAAATCTGAATAACGATAACCAGAGTTACAATAACCCGGGTAACGAAAATCCAAATAACAATAATGGAAACCAAGTGGATAACAGTGCCATTCAACACATAGTAGCACAAGGAATAATGCCATATATTCTTCAAACAGTTAGAGAAGCAGAAAATAAATGTAAATAAGATAGCAAGCGACCCTCTGAACCTGAAAACAGCGTGAACAATGGACCCGTACTTCAAATGCCCATTCCCAAAAGAAGGAGAACCGTGTCTTACGGTTGTTCTTACAAGGAATTCTGGTCTTGTAAACCAATGGAATTCTCGGGCAACGAAGGGGCCATTGCAACTCTACGTTGGATAGAAAAGACTGAGGCAGTCTTAAGAATAAGCAAGTGCGCAGAAGAAGATAAGATAATGTTTGCTTCCAATTAGTTTAAGAATTCAGCACTAGAATGGTGGAACACTATTCTCCAGACGAAAGGAAGTGATAGAACTTACAATATGGAATGGGGGGAGTTTAAAAACATGGTAGAAAGGAAATTTTGCCCTCCTAATGAAAAAGAACAGATAGCAAACAAATTCTTAAACCTTAGAATGACTGGAGTAGATAGTAAGGGGTACACTAAGTTATTCTTTGAATATGCTAGAATAGTGCCAACCCTTGCTTCACCTGAACCAGTGTTAATCTCCCGTTACATCTGGGGATTAATCGGAGAGATAAGGCATGTAGTCAAGGCAGCTAGACCTTAAACCATAGAAGAAGCTGTAGAACTAGCCAACACCTTGACAGATGAATTAGTCCGTACGTGAGAAGAGGATCAAAGAAGAAACCTAACCCAGAAGTTTACACAAGAATTTCGTTCTGGAAATTCTAACCGTGGGAAAAATGTATGCTCTACCTCTGCACCCTACTGTAAAAATTGCAAAAGGAAGCATTTAGGAAGATGCTCCATATACTGTAACTTCTGCAAAATATCGGGACATAAGGAAGAAGATTGCAGGAAGAAAGCTAACAACAGAATATGCTACAACTGCGGAGAACAAGGTCATATCAAGCCAAACTGTCCAAAGTTAGCTCCAGCTACGACTAACAAGAGTACCAAAAATGCTAGAGCATTTGTTCTGACTGCAGAAGAAGCAAATATGACCCCGGATGTGATCACTGGTACGTTTTTAGTTAATGATATTTTTTGCTAAAGTATTATTTGACTCTGGTGCAAACCAAAGTTTTATTAATACTTCATTTTGCAAACTTCTCAATCAATCATTAACTAAACTTCCACAAGAATGTCTAGTAGAGACAGCAAATGGGGAAACCATTAAAATTTTTGAAATCTTGCAGGGAGCAAGAATAGAAATTCTAAATCAGAAATTTATTGCAAACCTTTACCCCATGAATTTGGCAGGATTTGATGTCGTATTAGGAATGGATTGGTTAATAGCCAATAAAGCCAATATTTTGTGTGATCAAAAGTCAATACAAGTAAATTTACCAAAGGGTGAAAAGATCACAATTAAAGGATATAAAACCTCTAGATCCACTAAATTCATATCTGTGATGAAAACAGCAAGTTACATAAGAAAAAAGGTCATTAGTGTATTTGATTTCTATAATCACTAACACTAAAGGAAAAGAATTAAAGGATATTCCAGTAGTATCCCAGTTTTCATATATATTTCTAGAAGAATTACCAGGGCAACCTCCAGACAGGGAAGTTGAATTCAGAATTCACCTAATACCAGGGACAGCACCAATTGCCAAAGCACCTTACCGTTTGGCACCCGCATAAATGCAAGAACTAAAGAAACAACTAGATGAATTGTTAGAGAAAGGATTCATACAGTCAAGTTCCTCACCCTGGGGAGCACCGATTTTGTTCGTTAAAAAGAAGGAAGGATCAATGCATATGTGCATTGATTACCGTGAATTAAACAAGGTCACAATTAAGAATCGGTATCCATTACCAAGAATTGATGATCTGTTTGATCAGTTACAAGGAGCACGATTTTTCTCAAAAATCGATTTAAGGTCAGGATATCATCAATTAAAGGTACATGAAGAGGACATTCCTAAGACCGCTTTCAGAACAAGGTATGGCCATTATGAATTTACTGTCATGCCATTTGGTTTAACCAATGCCCCAGCTGCATTCATGGACATGATGAACCGAATACGCAAACCATATTTGGATAAATTCATAATTGTCTTTATGGATGATATTCTCATTTACTCTAAGAGTAAAGAGGAACATGCAAAGCTTTTGCACGCACTTTTAAGTCTATTAAGAAAAGAAAAGCTTTATGCTAAGTTTTAAAGTGCGAGTTTTGGTTAAAACAGGTACAATTTCTTGGACATCTAGTTGATCATGAAGGAATTCATGTAGATCCCACCCAAATCGAGGCGATAACCAGGTGGAAAACCGCTGAGTCACCAACCGAGGTTAGAAGTTTCTTAGGATTGGCCGGTTATTATAGAAGATTTATTCGAGATTTTTCTAGAATAGCCATTCCCTTAACTAAGCTAACTTGTAAATCTGTTAAGTTTAAATGGGAACCAAAACAAGAAGAAGCCTTTAGAATCCTTAAGCAAAGATTAACCCATGCACCCATACTAGCGTTACCAGAAGGAACTGAAGATTTTGTAATCTATTGTGACGCTTCTATGTTAGGTTATGGATGTGTATTGATGCAACGTCAAAAGATTATAGCTTACGCTTCTAGACAGCTTAAGAATCATGAAGAGAACTATTCAACCCATGATCTAGAGTTAGGAGCTATAGTTTTTGCCCTTAAGATTTGGAGACATTACCTATATGGTAGTAAGTTTACCATTTTCACAGACCATAAGTGTTTAAGGTATGTCTTCGGGCAAAAGGAGTTGAATATGAGACAAAGACGCTGGATGGAATTACTGTAACACCTCGAAAATTTACGTCCAATAATGTATTGACACGTGTCATAAGCTTTGAATATGTGAAAAAGTACTTCAGAGGGACTAAAGTTGACAAACAGTGAAACTATGTGAATATAAGGGTTGAAAGTGTCAACAATGGATAAATAGGCCCTACAATAACCCTACATGGTGTTTACAATCTGAAACGAATAAATCATGGATCATACGAAGCGGAAAATGAAAGAAAGTGAGGAATTACAAACTACAGGGGCTAAATGTGACAACATGTTGAAAGTATACCTCTGAGTGACCTTTTGGCAAACCCGAAGCTTTGTAACGATAAAATATACTCACTAGAATATGTGATAAAAATTTCATAAATTTTCGTTATCGTATGAGAAAGTTATGATCAAAACCGTGCACGAAGGGTTAAATGCGTTAACGTTGAATTTCGTGACTTTTCGGGTAAGCACAAAGTTAACCGAGGACCTAACCAAGTTTGTAGATGTCCTAAGGCCCTTAAAAATCAGGTTTGAGGGTCAAGAGTGCAAGATAAATAGCCAAAACCACGTATCAAAGGACCAAGGACTGAATTGTAAATGTTAGAAACTTGTTTAGCTGGTTTTGCACTTGTACGCGGCCCGCGAAGGGGCTCTCGCGGCCCGCCTACAAGCTGCCAGCGACAAACAGCGCACAGATGTCAGTTTCAGGTCTGATTTCGATGCCTAACAGCTGTTATCTGATACAAGGGACTCACCAATGGTTTTACATGCATAGGGGGGCACTTGGACACATCTTATAACATCAGTAGACTCTTGTGGCATCATCTTATGAGAATTAAAGGGCTATATATGATGCTCAAAGTTGCAACATTGATCACATGCATGTTCAAAACTCACAAGACCCACTTCTGGAGCTCCTCTGATCAACCTCAGGCTTTCTAGTGATCTCTAATCATATTTAGGACTCTTGTAAGTATTCCTAACCCCTCCTAATTAGTTCTAGCTTAGTTAATTAACCAATAGTCAAACAGTCGTAATTTAAGTTTGACTTCGAGATTAAATGAAATTTACTCAGTCATTTCTCGAATTGAAAGTACCTACAAGTAGGTATTTATGTGGGTAACAAACCCTTAAAAGGGTATTTTCAGATTCCCACTCTAACTATGTTAATTGTCGAGTCAAAGCTTGCTTTAAAAAGTCAACAGAATGATTTTTCGCAAATTTAAGCATAATTAGCAATGTAGGGTACATGCAACCTGTTTGATCATTAAAATAACATGGTAACTAATGTAAGAACATGTCCCAACATGTTCAACTCGACAATTTTCAGTTTAAACCCGGATCGAAACCGAAAGTCGCTTAAATTGACTTTTGCTTTAACTTTCAGTTCTGACCCGTTTATGCATGTTTAAGATCTGCCTTAGAGCTTATTTTGGACCAGGTTTCATATAAGTACAACTCTCTGAGATTATGCAACTTGGTTCAATACTTATCCGATTCATATGCATGTTTCCGATTAATGCTTAAATATTGACTATTATGCCCTTTTGACTATAAAAGGTGATTTTTGAAAAACTGAAAGAGTAGAAACCTTAGTTACTGATTTATAAACTTGCACCTAAAATTTGACATCAGCTTGAGGTCTAGATTAGGAGTTATGCTCATTAGCGTAATTTGAAAGCTTTATGTTAATTAAATGGCGTAATTAGCGTATAGCTTATTTAAACCCACTTTTTGATATCAAACTTTTTACCCAATGATGTAATATAATATTTTGGGATTTTTGGAGATTTTTATTTAATTTTTGGCTGAGCATAACATAGGTCTCTAAGTTAATTCGGTTAATGCCGGTTTTGCCATTTTAAGCCATAAAATGAGTTCTATAAATCCTTTTGACCCCAAACCTTTTTCTACTGATTTTGTTTGATAAATAAAATATTTTGAGCCTTCTGGAATTATAAAATTATCAGCTTTCCTTTGAAAACCCAGAAATGGCTCCAAATCGCCTTTTTAAGCGTTTTTAACGCATAGTATGTACTATAACCATATTAAACATATAAGGTTGATACCTACCGATGTTTTTAGTATATTTTGAGATAATAACAGTAAGAAAAAGTTTTTGAACTCAGGTTTCCAGTTTTGACCTTTTTAGCCCTTGTGAAATTACCAAAATACCCCTAAGGAGCATAGTTTGGTTTTAAATGATAAGTTTCACATATGGGTCATACCCTACTGTTATAACATGTTAAATTAAGTGTATTTACTGTATAAATCAGACCTGTAGCTCAGATTACAAATAAATTCTTTTATAATCTTTAAATGACCAAAATGCCCTTATGAGGCTTAATTTGAGTTTATATCCGTTTTGGGCATAATAAAAGATATCTTACTGATATTATAACATAACTAAGGCATATTAAATCAGGGAACTTGCATATGACTCTTATGGTTACCCGTGACGCCCTTTTCGCGCTCGGTTCGGTTTATGTAACTAGTTTGCATAAATTGACCGAAACGGGTCAAACCTTATCATCTTTGTCTCAAAATCCAGAATGTATTTAGTATACTCATATTATACAAGTATTCAAACTTGTCGGGTCTAAATCACATTCTATCCGGTCTTCGCTTAATCGTGCGTTTGAACCGTATCTTACTTTAAAACTAACCGGTCTAAGCTTAGGCTTAAATAAAGACCCGTTAGAAATCTAATAGGTTATTATAAACCTTTGTTCCAGAATAGAAGGACCAGTAAAAGCTACCCGCACTCGCTAGTTGTGATTTATACGTACAAAGGTAAATACTTTTAACTTATTTTCCCTATACGGGCTTGGGGTACGGTATATAAAATACCGCTTGGTCCGGCATTGAATCTTTAATCGAATAGAGGTTAAATTATTGATATGCTATGTTTTGAATGTGTTTTGTTTGCTTAAAGTGTGACAACCGTCACTTTTCCGTACATTCCGTACACGAAATGAACAGTAATTTGTGCTTAAATGACTGTGCATGATCTGGTTTACCAGAAAAATAAACTTCTGAATTCCATGCAAGTGAATTCATGCACATTTTGTGCTACGAAATATAGCTTTATGCATAAACGAGAGCGTTGCGTCAGAAATATTAGTAAACTCACCGGTAAGACACATCGTGTCAACAGAACTGCAGAAAGCAGTCAGACATTAGAATTGAGGCCTAGGTGTAGGTCCGACGACAAAGGTACATTAAAATCCAAGAGTACATATAAGGATTTAATTTTTAGACATTGCGAAAGCAAAAATAAGCACTAAAAAGCACCCGAAACGCACTTTAAGTGCAGAATTTATATAATTCAGCATTTAAACATATGAATATTTCGCAGAAATGTCATTTTATTATCCAGAATATTTCCCTAAGTGTTGGGAATTGAAAGGATACAAAAAGGTACTTAAAAGACACTAAAAAGTGTAATTTAGCACTTTAACGAACCGGTATATAACCGAACAACCGGACTTTACCCGGAACACCAAAATATTGCTAGAAGCAATGTTTTTATTTTCCTAAGCTAATTAGGGTACCCGAATACCCTAACACCCGTCACAAGACACTACATGCTAATATCTAGTCTTAACCATCTAACTTAACTAGCTAAATCTTAATCATTAGTTGGAATCTAACCATGAGACCCCCCCCCCCCAACGAGTTCGGTCCCATGAGGGGACAAACACTTACAAACTTTGATTATTATAATCCCTCATGTCTAATATCTTCTAGACATAAGATCCAAGGGGTAATTGTGATGGATGGACTATAAGTTAGCACAAAGATCACTTCATAATTCATTAACCACACAACAAAAACTTCACACTTTCTCTCCCTCTTGCCCATATTCTCGGCCGACCACATAGGCACCACCACCACTTTTCGATTTCGATCTTGCCATCTTCCATCCATACAAAGGTGCAAGAAGGTGAACAACGAAGGTCGGTGCGTTCGGAAGTTGAAGGACCGCTCTCATTCTCTTTTATCCACCACTTTTCTACACTCGAACTTCCCTAGCCTTGTGCTAGTAGTAAGTACTCTAAAACACCATCTTGTTCTTGTTTAGAGTGGTTTATAAGCGATTTAATGGTTAAAAATCAAATACACACAAGATCGAAACTAAAAGTCTTGAAAGAAAGATAAACTAGTTGGATAAAGAATAGATATGTGTGTAAATCATGTGAATCTTGTATGGTTGTTATTATTTGATGTTGTTGTTAGTAAAAGCAAGATGGATCATTATCTAAACATACTAGTCCATGTTAGAAAGCATGAACTAGTAGGATGTAAAAGTTAGAAAGTTAAAAGATGATGGATCCATCCATACATAAGACATGAACTTGAGTAAAAGTAATTTTCTTGTAAAATAAGACTCTAAACATGTAGATCTAAAGATCTACAAGTGGTTTTTCGGAAGAACCAAGCAAAAAAATATTAGTCTTGTTTAAACCCGGATCTTACATGAACTAAATATACTTTTAGCAAATAAAGAAGTGTGTAAACACTTGTGTAACAAGGAAGTTCAACGAAGAAATATTTTTGTGAATCTTGACTAGAAGTTGTGAAACTTCATATTCTTTAAAAATAAAGTTTTTAAGAAATTAAACTTATTTTTAAAGATAACAAGACTTACTAAATGTGCTAGTAAGTTACTACACATTTTTGTAAATATTCAAGTTCATGAAATGGAGAATTTAGTGATTATTGTTGATAATTGTTGACGATTTAAAAGAAAATAAACACATGTTTTGAAAACATGGGAAACCTCCATTTTTAGGGGAAACTCTGTCAAAATTTTTATAAATTTTGACACTTAGAAAAATATAAGTTTTTGAGAAACTTATTCCCTAAAAATGTGTTTAAAAGTATTACCAAGGTTTCCCTAATTTTTGGCAATAAGAAATAAGGATTTCTTCAAAAATAAAAATGGATATTAAGTATATATATTTTTTAGAGAAAAATATATATGATTTGATCACCAACTTTTGTGCTAAGTGTATATAGTATGTGTTATACGTGCTAGTGTATTAAGACTTAAAAATACACTGAATACTCATGAGGAGTATAAACAGAAAAAAAAAATACTCATACCACATACAAGATACATAATTCGGGTGCAAAGTGCAAAACACAAAAGACTTATATTTATTTTAGAGAAAATAATATAAGTAAGATACGTAGTTAAAAATATAGAATATTTTTAACACAAGAATATATACAAAGAGAGTGACTGTACTTGTGCGACGCAAGCCTAGTGACTAACGTTAAGAAAACGCGTATAGGTTACGACGTTAATTAAGCAAATCCGGTGAAGTTTACGACGCACAGGAACGCAAAGTTGTGAGTTCATGCTCCCCCTTTTCTTTTAACTGTTTTCAGTTTTATAACTCTCGGGGGTGAAATACATGTTACAAATATTACAATTTTTACAAATGGTAAAAATACAAGAAGCACTCTTGGTGAAAACGAGTACCGAGTGCAATATGACTTAAGAATACAAAAGAATACGAGAAGCACTCGTGGTGAGTGCAATATGATGAGCATTAAGAAATGCCTAGAAAATACTAGATCATGTGAGCATAGACTAGATATTGAGATGCCATTAATACTTAATTAGGGACGAGGGTTAGATCTAACGGGTACGGCCGAGCCCCACTCATGGTCCTCATGTGACCTCTTGAGTGCTTCGGTGTCCCAGTCGAGGGAAATCGACACAGTCGAGGTAAATCGACACAGTCGAGGGAAAATCGACACAGTCAAGGGAAATTGACGCAGTCGAGGTTAATCGACACAGTCGAGGGTATTCGACACAGTTAAAGGAGAATATACTAATGCTCCCTATGTCCTCACATGTCTTGAAGGAGAATATACTAATGCTCCTTATGTCCTCACGTGCCTTAATGTCCTTGTATAAACAATCATTTAAAACGTGGGGTACACAAGAAAACTTGAATGATACTTGAGTACGTAGGGTACTGAAGAAAACGGGAATTATACTTGAGTACGTGGGGTACTCAAGAAAGACTTGAATTATACATGACACATACTATGTTTTCATACAAAGTATAAAAACATTAAATACAAAAATGCATGAACTCGCTCAACTTTATGTTGATGTTTTCCAAAATTACATGTATTTCAGGTGACATGATGGATCTTGGGCGCAAGTGTCATAACTAGAAGTAGACTACAAGTTTAGATGTCATCCACTTTTGTTGAATTGTAACCTTGTCAAAGGTCGTGTTTTGAAAACTTAAATAACAAGTGTTTGTAATACTCAAATTTTCATGAATGGATGAACATCGTTTTGATCATGTAGTTGTTTATTACGATTGAATGCATTGATAACAAGCTAGTCACACATCATACGCTTCCGCAAAAGACAGGGTGTGGCATAAAGCCTTTAGGGGGTTAATGACCATGTCCCGGATATCCTTGGCATCATCTTACGAGATGGCCACGACCTGAGCACGGGGTGTAGGCGTACACCTTTCAGTGCATAACTAAATATTGTGGTGTGTCTATTAATCTTTAACCCGGCCTATGGATCGGGCTACTGAACGCATAAGTAACATGTAATTCCCTTACAAGATTATATTACATAATTATCCCAAGTTATAAAATGTTTTGTGCCACGTGCATTTAAATCAATTTTCAAACCTTTTCAAAATGAGTCAGTTAAATTGTATTTACCAGTGTAAACTGACGTATTTTTCCAAAAGGTTAAGTGCAGGTACTACTCGTACTAGGCTGGCTGTCTTCTAAGCGTCCACAATAAGTCTCGCAAGCTTGGATGTCAATAAAGCTGTTGAACAATATCTTCTTTTATTTTGATCCGCCTGTGGATCCGTTTCAACTATTTGTGATATTTAATATTACACTTTATTAAAGTTGAAATGAATCTATCTTTGCTTCCGCTGTGCATTTATATATTGTGTTGTTTGTCTATGATGATACCAACTACGTCACGATACTCCCCACCGGGCCCACCGGTGACACGTGGAAAATAGGGGTGTGACAGGTTGGTATCAGAGCCAACTCTGAGTGAATTAAACACTAGCCTTTTGTGTTTAATCTCAGTTACACAATTGCACATTCCTCGATTCTCGAGTCTAGACAAAGAACTTAGGAATATTCCAAATTTCTTTTATTTCTAACTTTGTCTTATATTTTTTCTTGTTGTATCACTTGTTTGTTTTTGACAGGTTCACAAAAAATGCCGCCAAGGATGAGGGGAAGAGGCAGAGGAAAAGGAGCACATGTAGCCCCAAATGACCATGAAGCCGGACCCTCGCACCGGCGAACACCATCTGATCCCAACAACCCGGGTCCTCAGGAGCCATGGAGGACCTACATTGAGCCAGCTAGGCGCTCGGTTTCACTAAGTACCTCCCCTTCCATCCCATACTCTTTTGGGCCTCATTCTCAAAATGAGCCCCACAACTCCCACCAGTCCTACATACCTCTTCAAGGGCATAAATCGCCCTTTGACCACCTATCACCTGTTTTCCAAGGCCAGTTCAACCCTGATGACTACCTTGGAGTGCCAGTGGGTTTTAACCCACTTGGACCCGAAGACCACTTTTCTGGTGGCAACCCGATGGATATAGATGAAGATACCGATCCTTCAATGCCACCATCAGGAACTCTGAACCACCCCATTGAAATTTCTGATGGGTCACCTTTCGTGGGATCACCCTACAATGGTCCCGACAGCTTTGAGGAGAAATTCAGGCAGTATGACTGGGTATTTACTCCCAGTTACCACAACTCTCCCCTGCACCAGCCACAGCAGCCACAGCAGCAGCAGAATCCTTCCAAGGATTCCCGACTTGTCGCGGTCACTCCGCCGGCAGCACCACCTCAGCTTCAGCCTCCCTCGCCCCCAAGGCGAAGGAGAACTACCTTGCGAATATCCGCGTGAGGGGGAGTGCGCATCAGCACCCCTCCACATTCAAGTGGCAGCCGGTACTCGCCAGTCCACGAAGAACTAGAGATGGGAGAATCTTCACACCCCGTCTCAGAAGTAGTCTCTATGCCAGTTGCGCCACAGCCACCATTGGGTTTTGGAGACCCAATTCCCACTTACACTGGTGCAGCAGCATACAACCCCTTCGAGCAGCCGATCCACACGAATTACAACTTTGCAGAGTATCCCTACTGGTTAGCTTCGAGCTTCAACGCTCCCCGTCCGGAAGGTCCCTATGGAGGTCCCTGGGCTACGGGACACTCGACCTATGGATACCCACCATATGGGTATCAGCAACCGCCGCCTCCTCAACCTCAGCACTTTCAGTAACCACCGCAGACTCCGGTGATGTCACCACCACAATTTCAAGAAATCCTTCAAGGGATAAATGAGGTGCGAGATGAGTTGCGGGAAGAACGAAGGCACAACCGGGGGGATGTTCAAGAAAATGGTGGATTTGATCAAGGGAAAAAGCAAGAAGGATCACTAAATCCTTTGTTTGTTTGTTTATTTTAGTGTTGTAATCATGTCCCTGCGAGGACATTTATTTCAGTACCCTGCCCCTGCGCGGGCATATTTTTCTTCCTCTTCTGTTCTGCCCCTGCGTGGGCATGTTTTCTTTATTTGACCCCTGCGTGGGTTTGTTTGTTAGTTTGGCCCCTGCATGGGCATGTTATTTGTGTAAAAGTCCCGTTTAGGGCAAACTCGTACTAGTTTAAATTTTATTTGGAGTGGTTAATTTAAGTTTTTCATTTTTAAATTATATGCATGAATATAATATATGAATAAATGAAAAATAACATTTATTATTTTGATTTACCATTTTAATAAAATAATAAGAATCTTAAAAGGTAAAACCTAGCTTGAATGTCATAGTAAAGACCTGGCCAATATGGTAGAACCTGTTTAAAAAGATTCAAATCTCTGTTAACATCTGCAAACATGTTAACATTCTTGGCTAGTGTGATCCGCAAAATCACACATGTCACCCTTTTAATAAATTGTCCAAGTTATTTTTATATTTTATATATACCTGATTGTGACATAATGCCTACGAGCTATAACTAATATCATATAAAACAAAAGGCAGCCGTAGTTATAGACTCCCTGCCAAGAAAGGGATTGATTTGTTTTAATTATCCAAACATTAATCCTATAAGATCTAAATTTATAATTTAGAAATTTGTCTACGTGACTAGGCCTGTGGTGCCAATATTTTATTTCATTCTAAGGATAAAGTTACTAATAAAAAGTCCTGAATGAAATTACTTAGAAAATTAACTAATATGGCTATTAAAACCATGGTTAATAAATCGTCAAGAACGATAATACTGTTTAGGCTTCTAAATAGACCTTGTCCTTATTTTTATGTAGCAATTAAAACTACATGGCCAAGTCAGAAGAAATAAACAGTCATCCAGTGGAAAACCCTGATAACTCTAAAATACTTGTAACTGGTGCGGAGCTACAAACATTAGTAGAAAATGTTGTTACCAGAGCCATTGAAAGGCAATATAGTGAATCAAGCGGGACCCGAAGTAGGACCCGATCCGCACCACATTCCAAGCCAAAAGTTCACTCGGAGGCTCATAGCAAACCGCCCTCTAAGAAATATGAACCTAAGAAAGATGAGCTCAAGAAGGATGATGATCGACATTCATCTAATCATGACAGTGTTCCCTCAAAAAGGATGGTGTTTGATGCCAAACCACACACCAAGTCCTGTACTTACAAGTACTTCGTTTCTTGCAAACCCCGGGACTTTACTGGGGAGAAAGGAGCGGTTGACTGCATGACCTGGTTGGACGAAATGGATATGGTTATGGACATCAGCGGTTGTGCTGAAAGGGATGTAGTGAAATATGTATCCCAATCGTTCAAAGGAGAAGCACTGGCGTGGTGGAAGTCTCTCATACAAGCTGCTGGAAAGATCCCACTCTATAACTTGTCATGGGATCAGTTCGTTGCTCTTATTAAAGAGAATTATTGCCCGCAGCACGAAGTCGAAAGAATCGAATCAGATTTCCTATCATTGGTGATGAAGAATTTAGATTGCCAAGCATACCTCACCACTTTTAATACCCTATCTAGGTTGGTTCCGTACTTGGTAGCCCCAGAACCTAAAAGGATTGCTCGCTTCATCGGGGGTTTAGCCCCAGAGATTAAAGCTAGTGTTAAGGCATCAAGGCCTGCTACCTTCAGATCAGCAGCTGATCTATCTCTATCTCTTACCTTGGACGTAGTCCGGTTGAGAGCGCTCAGGAACTCAGAAGAAGGTAAGAGGAAGCGTGAGGACGATACCTCACGAAGATCAGATAAGAGACACCGAGGAAATAACGACCACAAGGAAGGGTCGGGATCTAAGAAGGATGGGCAACAATCGGGGGATAAGCCCAAATGTAAAACTTGTAAAAAGAACCATTTTGGGAGGTGTCGACTTGAGTCGAAATCCCAGTCTCACATGAGACCCCGTGGGATTTGCAAATCTATGGATCATAAGACTTTGGAGTGTAAGAAGCTGAAGGATGCAACATGTTACGGTTGCAATGAAAAAGGGCACATTAAGTCCAATTGCCCAAAGACCACCAAGAAAGCCGAGGATGGGAAAAAGACCAATGCCAGGGTCTTCAAGATGGACGCTAAGGAAGTTGTTCAGGATAACAACGTGATTACAGGTACTTTTCTCGTAAATGATGTTTTTGCTAGAGTATTGTTTGATTCTGGAGCAGATAAGTCTTTTGTGGATAATAAGTTTTGTGAGTTGTTAAAATTGCCTGTAAAAGCCTTAAGTGTGAAGTATGAGGTGGAATTAGCTGATGGAACCATAGAAACCGCCTCCACTGTTTTAGATGGATGTGTTATATCCATTAGGAATCACTCTTTTCCTTTGTCTTTACTTCCCTTTAAGCTAGCCGGTTTTGATATAGTGATAGGCATGGATTGGTTATCGCATAACCAAGCCCAGATCGTGTGCAACAGAAAGCAAGTGGTAGTCAAAACTCCGTCTGGGGAGTCACTTACCATTCAAGGGGATACTCAGCATGGACTGCCCGAGCAAGTGTCCATGCTCAAGGCATCTAGATGCTTGAAGAAGGGTTGTGTCATTTATATGGCACAAGTTACTATTGATGAGCCAAAACCCAAGATTGAAGACATCCCTGTCATTTCGGAATATCCTGAAGTTTTCCCTGAAGAACTACCTGGCTTACCACCAGATAGGCAAGTAGAATTTCGAATTGACATCATCCCTGGTGCAGCACCAGTAGCAAGAGCGCCTTATAGGTTAGCACCAACGGAGATGAAGGAGTTAAGGACGCAGTTAGATGATCTGCTAGCCAAAGGTTTCATTAGACCTAGTTCGTCCCCTTGGGGAGCGCCGATCTTGTTTGTCAAAAAGAAGGACGGGTCGATGCGTCTATGCATCGATTACCGTGAGCTTAATAAAGTCACTATCAAGAATAGGTATCCTTTGCCCAGGATCGACGATCTGTTCGATCAGTTACAAGGGGCAAGCTACTTTTCTAAGATCGATTTGAGGTCAGGCTATCATCAGTTGAAGGTTAAAGATGAAGATGTACACAAGACAGCGTTTAGGACTCGTTATGGTCATTACGAGTTCCTAGTGATGCCTTTTGGGCTCACTAATGCACCGGCCGCATTCATGGATCTCATGAATCGCGTCTGCAAGCCTTACTTGGACAAATTCGTCATCGTCTTTATTGACGACATCCTTATTTACTCGAAGAGCCAAGATGACCACGAGAAACACCTTCGTTGTATTCTTAAACTTCTACATCATGAGAAACTCTACGCCAAATTTTCGAAGTGCGAATTTTGGCTTCGAGAAGTCCAATTCCTTGGACATGTGGTTAGTGAGCGTGGTATCCAAGTGGATCCCGCTAAGGTAGAAGCAGTTATGAATTGGCAAGAGCCAAAGACGCCCACTGAGATTCGCAGTTTTCTGGGTTTAGCAGGATACTATAGGCGATTTATCAAAAACTTCTCAAGGATTGCTGCGCCCCTAACTTCGTTGACACGTAAGAAGGTTAAGTTTGATTGGGGCCCTAAGCAGCAGGAATCCTTTGACATTCTCAAGAAAAAGTTGAGCAATGCACCAGTGTTAACATTGCCCGATGGTATAGAAGAATTTGTGGTGTATTGTGATGCATCACACACTGGTATGGGCTGTGTACTCATGCAGAAAGGCAAGGTTATTGCCTACGCTTCACGACAGCTAAAGGTGCACGAAAAGAATTACATTTGGAATTAGGTGCCGTTGTATTTGCATTAAAACTTTGGAGGCACTACTTGTATGGAACCAAGTGTGTGATCTATTCCGATCACAAGAGCCTTCAACATTTGTTTAATCAGAAGGACTTAAACATGAGGCAAAGACGATGGATGGAAAATCTAAATGATTATGATTGTGAGATAAAGTACCATCCAGGCAAGGCAAATGAAGTTGCTGACGCCTTAAGTAGGAAGGAAAGAGTAAAGCCGATAAGAATCAATGCCAAGCGCATTGAAATCAAGAATGGTTTGAACGAAAGGATATTGGCTGCACAGAAGGAAGTTGTGTTAGAAGCTAACTATCCTGAAGAAAAGTTAGGAGTAACTGAGGAGCAGTTATCCTATGACAAGGACGGAATGCTAAGGTTGAATGGACGAATATGGGTTCCAGTTTATGGAGGACTTCGAGATGTTATCCTCCAGGAAGCCCACAGTTCCAAATATTCTATTTATCCTGGAGCTGATAAGATGTACCAGGATCTAAAGGCAAACTACTGGTGGATTGGCTTAAAAAAGTCTGTAGCTGCCTATGTAGCTAAATGTCTGACTTGTGCACAAGTCAAGGCTGAACATCAGAAGCCGTCAGGTTTGCTACAACAACCTGAAATTCCCACATGGAAGTGGGAGATGGTGACGATGGATTTCATCACCAAGTTGCCAAGGACGAGGAAGGGAAATGATACTATATGGGTCATAGTGGATAGACTGATGAAGTCGGCACATTTCCTACCCATTAAGGAAACTTACAGCTCAGACATGTTAGCTCAATTGTACGTAGATAAAATTGTAGCTCTGCATGGCGTGCCATTGTCAATTATCTCTGATAGAGATACGAGATACACCTCTCATTTTTGGAAAAGTTTCCAACAGTCTTTGGGCACGCGCTTAAATTTTAGTACGGCTTACCATCCACAGACGGACGGACAGAGTGAGCGTACCATCCAAACATTGGAAGACATGCTTCGTGCATGTGTGATTGATTTAGGTGGCAGTTGGGATAAGCATCTGCCATTGGTCGAGTTCTCCTATAACAATAGCTATCACACCAGCATAAAGGCTGCGCCTTTTGAGGCATTATATGGTAGAAAATGCAGAAGACCTATTTGCTGGGCGGAAGTAGGAGAAGTTCAATTATCAGGACCAGATTTGGTCTTTGAGACGACGAACAAGATTGTCCAGATTCGGGATCGTTTGAAAGCTGCCAGGGATAGGCAGAAAAGCTATGCGGATCTAAAGCGCAAATCTTTTCACTTCGAAGTAGGTGACAAGGTATTGCTTAAAGTATCACCCTGGAAGGGAGTGATGCGATTTGGTAAGAAAGGCAAGCTGAGCCCGAGATACATAGGACCTTTCGAGATTATCGAGCGTGTCGGGTCAGTTGCCTATAAGTTAAACTTGCCGGAAGAGCTTAGTGCTATCCATAATGTTTTTCACATCTGCAATCTGAAGAAATGTCTAGCTGATAACTCGCTAGTCCTACCCCACACGGATGTGCATATAGACGAAAGCTTGAAATTTGTTGAAAAACCATTGTCGATTGAGGATCGACAGTTAAAGAAGCTTCGTAGGAAGCATGTACCTATTATTAAGGTTAAATGGGATGCCCGCAGAGGTCCCGAATACACGTGGGAGGTAGAATCCACGATGAAAGAAAAATACCCTCATTTGTTTCAGTAAATCTCGAGGTCGAGATTTCTTTTAAGGGGGTGAGGATGTAACACCTCGAAAATTTACGTCCAATAATGTATTGACACGTGTCATAAGCTTTGAATATGTGAAAAAGTACTTCAGAGGGACTAAAGTTGACAAACAGTGAAACTATGTGAATATAAGGATTCAAAGTGTCAACAATGGATAAATAGGCCCTACAATAACCCTACATGGTGTTTACAATCTTAAACGAATAAATCATGGATCATACGAAGCGGAAAATGAAAGAAAGTGAGGAATTACAAACTACAGGGGCTAAATGTGACAACATGTTGAAAGTATACCTCTGAGTGACCTTTTGGCAAACCCGAAGCTTTGTAACGATAAAATATACTCACTAGAATATGTGATAAAAAAATTCATAAAGTTTCGTTATCGTATGAGAAAGTTATGATAAAAAACCGTGCTGCGTTAACGTTGAATTTAGTGACTTTTCGGGTAAGCACAATGTTAACCGAGGACCTAACTAAGTTTGTAGATGTCCTAAGGCCCTTAAAAATCAGGTTTGAGGGTCAAGAGTGCAAGATAAATAGCCAAAACCATGTATCAAAGGACCAAGGACTGAATTGTAAATGTTAGAAACTTGTTTAGCTGGTTTTGCACTTGTACGCGGCCCGCGAAGGGGCTCTCGCGGCCCGCCTACAAGCTGCCAGTGACAAACAGCGCACAGATGTCAGTTTCAGGTCTGATTTCGATGCCTAACAGCTGTTATCTGATACAAGGGACTCACCAATGGTTTTACATGCATAGGGGGGCACTTGGACACATCTTATAACATCAGTAGACTCTTGTGGCATCATCTTATGAAAATTAAAGGGCTATAGCTCAAAGTTGCAACATTGATCACATGCATGTTCAAAACTCACAAGACCCACTTCTGGAGCTCCTCTGATCAACCTCAGGCTTTCTAGTGATCTCTAATCATATTTAGGACTCTTGTAAGTATTCCTAACCCCTCCTAATTAGTTCTAGCTTAGTTAATTAACCAATAGTCAAACCGTCGTAATTTAAGTTTGACTTCGAGATTAAATGAAATTTACTCAGTCATTTCTCGAATTGAAAGTACCTACAAGTAGGTATTTATGTGGGTAACAAACCCTTAAAAGGGTATTTTCAGATTCCCACTCTAACTATGTTAATTGTCGAGTCAAAGCTTGCTTTAAAAAGTCAACAGAATGATTATTCGCAAATTTAAGCATAATTAGCAATGTAGGGTACATGCAACCTGTTTGATCATTAAAATAACATGGTAACTAATGTAAGAACATGTCCCAACATGTTCAACTCGACAATTTTCAGTTTAAACCCGGATCGGAACCGAAAGTCGCATAAATTGACTTTTGCTTTGACTTTCAGTTCTGACCCGTTTATGCATGTTTAAGATCTGCCTTAGAGCTTATTTTGGACCAGGTTTCATATAAGTACAACTCTCTGAGATTATGCAACTTGGTTCAATACTTATCCGATTCATATGCATGTTTCCGATTAATGCTTAAATATTGACTATTATGCCCTTTTGACTATAAAAGGTGATTTTTGAAAAAGTGAAATAGTAGAAACCTTAGTTACTGATTTATAAACTTGCACCTAAAATTTGACATCAGCTTGAGGTCTAGATTAGGACTTATGCTCATTAGCGTAATTTGAAAGCTTTATGTTAATTAAATGGCGTAATTAGCGTATAGCTTATTTAAACCCACTTTTTGATATCAAACTTTTTACCCACTGATGTAATATAATATTTTGGGATTTTTGGAGATTTTTATTTAATTTTTGGCTGAGCATAACATAGGTCTCTAAGTTAATTCGGTTAATGCCGGTTTTGCCCTTTTAAGCCATAAAATGAGTTTTATAAATCCTTTTGACCCCAAACCTTTTTCTACTGATTTTGTTTGATAAATAAAATATTTTGAGCTTTCTGGAATTATAAAATTATCAGCTTTCCTTTGAAAACCCGGAAATGGCTCCAAATCGCCTTTTTAAGCGTTTTTAACGCATAGTATGTACTATAACCATATTAAACATATAAGATTGATACCTACCGATGTTTTTAGTATATTTTGAGATAATAATAGTAAGAAAAAGTTTTTGAACTCAGGTTTCCAGTTTTGACCTTTTTAGCCCTTGTGAAATTACCAAAATACCCCTAAGGAGCATAGTTTGGTTTTAAATGATAAGTTTCACATATGGGTCATACCCTACTGTTATAACATGTTAAATTAAGTGTATTTACTGTATAAATCAGACTTGTAGCTCGGATTACAAATAAACTCTTTTATAATCTTTAAATGACCAAAATGCCCTTATGAGGCTTAATTTGAGTTTATATCCGTTTTGGGCATAATAAAAGATATATTACTGATATTATAACATAACTAAGGCATATTAAATCAGGTAACTTGCCTATGACTCTTATGGTTACCCGTGACGCCCTTTTCGCGCTCGGTTCGGTTTATGTAACTAGTTTGCATAAATTGACCGAAACGGGTCAAACCTTATCATCTTTGTCTCAAAATCCAGAATGTATTTAGTATACCCATATTATACAAGTATTCAAACTTGTCGGGTCTAAATCACATTCTATCCAGTCTTCGCTTAATCGTGCGTTTGAACCGTATCTTCCTTTAAAACTAACCGGTCTAAGCTTAGGCTTAAATAAAGACCCGTTAGAAATCTAATAGGTTATTATAAACCTTTGTTCCAGAATAGAAGGACCAGTAAAAGCTACCCGCACTCGCTAGTTGTGATTTATACGTACAAAGGTAAATACTTTTAACTTATTTTCCCTATACGGGCTTGGGGTACGGTATATAAAATACCGCTTGGTCCGGCATTGAATCTTTAATCGAATAGAGGTTAAATTATTGATATGCTATGTTTTGAATGTGTTTTGTTTGCTTAAAGCCTTTGGGGGGTTAATGACCATGTCCCGGATATCCTTGGCATCATCTTACGAGATGGCCACGACCTGAGCACGGGGTGTAGGCGTACACCTTTCAGTGCATAACTCAATATTGTGGTGTGTCTATTAATCTTTAACACTGGATCAATCGGGCATCGTATCTAACACATAACCGGGGTTATGATACTTACAGCGGGGCAGAACTTCGTTAATTAGGGAGGTATATGTAATAACTCTCATCAAAATTACTATTTCTTATTTTATATTGCCCAATAGAAAACCCTAATTGAGACTCCCAAGTAATCCTGCATGACCCCTAAAATTTTCAGAACAGTGGGAATCAGGATCAGGGCCCCTAAAACACGGGGGGGGGGGGGGTATTTCCTAGTTGATATTATCTAAACAGTGTTTGATAGAAATTGAATTTTTACGAACCGTCGACTCACCCAAGATACTGAGACACGAGGCTGCCCTATGCTAGAAGTGACCCGTCGCGCCACGCGAGAGCCTCTCGTGACACACGTCAGCGCCGTTTTTCCAGTACAAATTCAGGGGTTTGGCACTTGAAGTTTGGCATTGGTTCGACGTTAAAATTTGTTTTCTACACCGAGATATCATCTGTTTACTACCAAAACACACACAGCACGAAATGCTGCCGCGACAACACAGTAATAACTCGATCGCTACTACGATTCAATGTCCGATCGATTGAAACTATCCGATGGATGTTTAAGTGCTGCCCAAATTAGGGCTATACTTTGTCATTCGTCGTGAATTCGATGGATGTTTAAGTATTGCACCTTGTCATTCGTTGTGAGGGTTTTAATCTCGTGAGTTATCGTAAATGTTGTATTAGTTACTGACCTAGTTTTCGTGTGCATTGTTATTTAAATTAGGTTACCAGGCTAATCAGTAGGCTAAACTCTACCCGTTTAAATCTGCAATGTGAGTCATTCTTTTTTTATCAAATTGATTTGCAAAACCCTAAAATGTTTTCAAGGTTATAATTACAGGGATTAAGTCTTTGTAATATTCAATTACTATCGGTATGTGGGGTTTTGTATACGTTACTTGTTTCCCGTCACCATTGGACAATGAGTTAGCCAATGGGTGATCTGACCATAGTCATAGATACAGTCGAGTGACAAATACCGATTTGGGGTAATTGATTGATATAAACAATGTAATCACCCTTAATACTGTATATTATAACAATGTGTCGTTTTGTGCAACTTGAATCTCTTACCAGTATTTCCCTGCTGATAAAACCTTTTTAAAACATGTTTCAGGTGATCTGCTGTGATCAAGAAAAAAGTGCCGCATAGCACTACAAGCTTGAAGAAGTGGCTTAATAAAAATAAAGAAACATGTTTTTGTAAAATAGGGGTTTCCCAGTGAAATTCCCGTATTGTAAATTACGGGGTTTGTCCCTAATTATGAAATAAAATAATCGGGAATATTTCAAGTTTTTAATGATCCTGTTAATAATTCCGCTGCCAAATTAAATAAATACCACGGGATTTCTGTCACGCGGTTCCCGAAACGGGTAAAACCGGGCCGGGGGCCGTGACAGAAAAAGGTGGTATCAGAGCCACTGATTTAAGCCAATTAAGTATTTAGAAATACTTAATTTTTCTGATTGCCATCCTGTGCTTATGTGTTTTTGTGTTATTTGACTATTTGTTAGTTTACAGTATGGGTAAGCAAAGAATTTCAGACATCTATCGTCAATTAGATAGTTCATCAAAAGATAAGGAAACTTCATTTCAATCAAATTCCTCAAGATACTCAGCAGATACTGAGGAAGGAATATTTGTTCGTAAGGCACAGTTTGAGAAACCACTTACCACTAAGAAAATAAGTTGGATTATTAGAAAAAGTCAAGAGAAATAAAGAAGTCACAACCAAAAGGAGTGATGGTTAATAAGGAAACTCAGGAAATAGGCAATAACCCACCATGGGAAAATGAATTAGATGAACAATGGGCAAATCTCTATATGTTAGCCACTACAGCAGTAAATGTTAACTTTTAATTAAGTTAAACTGCCAACACCCTGACCCAGTACTAGCACCCATATCATCTATAAGCCAGAAACTTTAAAGAAACTTTACCCATTAGATAAACAACTTAGTAAGAGAAGATAGAATAAACCTTATATAAAGGCATGTTGAACATAATAAATTATGAATGCACAACCCCTAGTATATTTTGAATTTCAGTTGTAATTTGTAATAGACATATATATATATAGAAGTCGCAATGTTTGCCATTTTTCTGGTTGAACAGTGATACTTGAACGGTTGTACTAAATATTAGCCTGTGAAAATTAACTTACAAAATCTTTAACCTAGAATTTTGTGTGTTTTCTTCATATATGCTAAACAACATGAATGAATTGTCTGGAGCTCTTCAGAATCTCAATCTCTATTCTGTGAATGTGGAAGTTTCCAGAGACTTTGCCGGTTATTTGACCGACGTTGATGAACCTATGAAATTTCAAGCCCAACCTCCGGTGAAACCCAAACCAAAGAAGAGAAGAAGATTCGTGGGCTGGAGGCATGTGCGCAGGAAGAAACCAGTGACACAGAAAGTTATAAAAACCGTGGATCCCAAAGATAAAGGCAAGGGAATAGAGATCGGGGAAAGTTCCAGACAAGACCAGGAAATGCCATCTTGGGAAAAGCTGGATCATAAACTGGCACTTAGTGACCTCATCGGACCTGCCGAGGCAAACCTCTTTAATTACCCAGTGGAAGCACAACTTCCAGTTGATTTAGAGCCTGATATCCCAGATCCTATTATCCACTCCCAACCTCTACCAGCAGAGCTAGAAGAATGGTGGACCACCGACTGGCAGTTTCAGAATATCCTCAACAACCCAAATACCCTTTTCCCCCAGTTTGACCCGAAGCCTCCACTACACCCACCTATGAGCTCCGAGAACTTGGCTGAACTCCGCCACTATGGCGAGGAATTGGTGGACGCCGAAAATAGAATCCGGGAAGTAGGGGAGAGGATATCCTGGAAATACGACGAGAGAGAACGTCGTTTCTAAAGTGCCAGCTGACGGGATCATATGTGGTTGTGGGAATGCGTGTAAAATAATAATAATATAAAAATATAATCTTGTAAAATAACTAAAAATAAAACTTGTGTAACATAACCGGTGTGTACGCATGTAACACCTCGTAATTTCATGTCCAATATGATATCGACACGTGTCAAGAGCTTTAACATGTACATAATTACTTTAAAGGGACTAAAGTTGACAAACAAAGAAAGAATGTGAATAAAAGGATTCAAAATGTCAACATCGGATAAATATACTTTACAATAACCCTACACGATGTTTATATCCTTAAACGATTGAATTATGGATCATACAAAGCTAATTGTGAAAGAAAGTGAGAGATTACAAACTACAGGGGTTAAATGTGTCAACATGTTTAAAGTATACATCTGAGTGACCTTTTAGCAAACCTGAAGCTTTATAACGATTAATTATGCTCACTAGAATAAGTGATAAAAATTTCACAAGGTTTCGATTCCGTATGAGAAAGTTATGCTATCATTCGTATGCGAGGGGTTAAAAGCGTCAACATTGAGATTTATGACTTTTCGGGTAATCAAAAGTTAACCAAGGACTTAACAAAGTTTGTATATGTCTTGAAGCCCTTATAAGTCAAGTTGGAGGGTTGAAATTGCAAGAAACAAGTTTAAAATAACTTTTGGAGGGACCAGGGGCTTAAAATGCAATAATTGAAAACATGTGCAACCTGACCCAGGCCTCACGCGGGCCGCGTAAGCCCAAGAAAGAACTTACGCGGGCCGCCTGGCACGCCCAGCATCAGAAAACACCCACATGTGTCTGTCCAGCCCGTTTAACCAACTCCAATTGCTTGATTTCAATACCATGTGCTGCACAAACAAGTTTTTAGGCTCTAGGGACACTTGAATTGATCAGGGATCCATCCTAGACTTGTTTGGCACCATCTTAATAAATCAAAATCACTATATAAGGACCCTCATGTGTGAAACTTTTGATCATTCATTCATAACTTCATTTCTGGAACCTCCTGGAGCACAAGAGCTTTTCCTAAGCATCATTAGTCGTGCATAGGACCTTGGTAAGCTTCCTTAACCTTCCTTTATCGTGTTTTACTTAGTTTATGAGCTTAAAGTCAAACCGTCGTAATTAAGGTTTGACTTAACGATTAATCACTAATGGTCCAGCAATTAGTCAAACTAAAAGTAGTTATAAGTTGGTAATTATGTGGGCAATAAACTCTTAAAAGGGCACCCTTTGATTCCCGCTCTAACTAGGTCATTTGTCGGGTCAAAATTTGTTATAAAAAGTCAACAGAAACATAATTTTCGAATTAACACATAATTAGCAATGTAGAAGACGTGCAACCTATCTTATCACTCATATAACTTGGTAATTAGTATAAGAACTGATCTAAGCATGTTCGATCCGACAATTTTCTGTTTAGGCTCGGTTCGGAACCGAAAGTCGCATAGTTTGACTTTTGCTTTGACTTCACTTCTGACCCGATGTAGAGTAGTTTAGACATGCCTTAAAGTTCCATTAGGACCGGGTTATATGATAGTATAACCCTCTGTGTTTATACTTCTTGGCTCGTTGATTGTCCGACTCATATGCACGTTCCCGTTAAATGCCTAATGTTGACCAATATGCCCATTTGACCTTAAAACAAGAATTTTGGAAATGTGAGAAGACAATAATCTTTGTTACTGATTTATAAACATGTCCCTAAAATTTCAAATCAGTTTGAGGTCTAAATTAGGTGTTATGCTCATTAGCGTAATTAGAAACTTTTTATTAATTAAACGACGTAATTAGCATAAAGCCTATCTAAACCCAATTTTTTGACACCAAACCTTTTACCCACTGATGTAATATAATATTTTGGAATTTTTGAAGATTTTTAATTATTTTTAAACTGATCATAACCAAAGGTTATTGCCCTGATTCGGTAAATACCGATTATACTCTTTTTGCTTATAAAATGAGTTTTACATAACATTTAGACACCAAATCTTTGGCTACTGATTTTATATGATAAATGAAGTATTTTGAACTTTATAACCTGATCAGAAAACTCAGATTTCGTGATATAACCCGGAAATCGCTTAAAAGGACTTTTTACGCGTATTAAACACCTTGTATGGGTCAAAACCATTTTTGTCGTATAAGACTTACCACCAACTGATATAACCTATTAAATTAAATAGTTTTACTGATTAATTCAGACCCGAATCTCATAATTTTATTTAATCTCTTTTATAATATTTAAAATGACCAAAATACCCCTACGGGGCTTAAATTGAGATTAAACTCGTTTTGGGAATAATGGAAGGTATCCTACTGATATCACAACATATTTAAAGCATATTAACTTAGGAAACCAGTTCATGACTCTTTTGGTTACCCGTTACGTGTTATTCGCGTCCGGTTCGGTTTATGTAACTAGTCTGCATAAATTGACCGAAACGGGTCAAACCTTATCATGTTCACCTCAAAATCCAGAATGTGTTTAGTTTACCCATATTATACAAGTCTTCAAACTTGTCGGGACTAAATCACATTCTAATCCGGTCTTCCCTTAGTGTTGCGTTTTGAACCGTATTCCTTCTTTAAAACTAACCGGTCTAAGTTTAAACTTAAGAAAGACCCGTTAGGAATCTAATAGGTTAATTAAAACCTTCTTTCTAGATTAGGAGCCCGGTAAACGCTATGTGCACTTGCTGTTGTGATTTATACTTTGCTCAGGTAAATACTTTTTACTTATTTTCCCTATACGGGCTTGGGGTACGGTATATAAAATACCGCTTGGTCGGGCATTGAATTTTTAATTGTATGAAGATTAATTTATTGAAATGTCCCATTTAAATTGTTTTGTTTGCTTAAAGCATTTGGGGGGTTAATGACCATGTCCCGGATATCCTTGGCATCATTTTAAGAAATGGCCACAACCTAAGCACGGGGTGTAGGCGTAGACCCGACAGTGCATATATAAATAATAAGGTATAACCACCGGTTTCGAGAATAACTCGCCACGGGACTATGTCATGTGGCGTGTCTATTAAGCTCTAACCCGGTGTCAACCCGGGATACCGAACGTATAACAAACATGTAATTCCTTTACAAGTTTATGTATAAATAATTATCCCAAGTTATAAAAGCTTTGTGCCATGTGCATTCAATCATTTTTTAAACCTTTATGAAAAGAGCCAGTTAATTGTATTTACCAGTGTAAACTGACGTATTTTCCCAAAAAGGTTAAGTGCAGGTACTACTCGAAATAGGCTGGCCTCTCCTTAGCATCAATACGAGTCTCGCAAGCTTGGGATGCATTTAAGTCTGTTGAACTATGTTTCCTTTTTAGTTAATCCGCCTGTGGATTATTTTCAACTATCTTGTGATACTTAATATTACAATTTTATTCGGTTGAAATGAATCTATCTTTTTCTTCCGCTATGCATTTAAATATTGTGTTGTTTGACTATGATGATATCAACTACGTCACGATACTCCCCACCGGGCCCACCGGTAATACGTGGAAATATCGGGGTGTGACAGGTTGGTATCAGAGCCAACATTGAGTGAATTAAACACTAGCCTTTTGTGTTTAATCTCAATGACACAGTTTGCACATTCCTCGACTTACGAGTTTAGACAAAGAACTTAGGACAAATCCTAATTTGTTTTATTTTGTCCTTTATTGTTTTCCTTGTTGTTTCTTTCTTTTGTTTGACAGGAAATATGCCACCGAGGTTCCGAAGAGGAGGACGAGGCAAGGGGCCAATCAACGCCCCCAACGATTACGAGGCCGGGCCTTCACATCGGCGAACTCCTTCTGCTACCATGGGTACTGAACCTCAAGGGAACTGGAGGACCTATTCAGAGCCCACTAGGCGATCTGTCTCGCTGAGCTCAACGCCTCCTTACCACCATTCCTTTCGGCCACAATTAGAGAACGAGCCCGAAGACTCACGCCACTCCTTTTTGCCGTTGCAGCGGTCCCTTTCGCACCATTCCTTTGACGACCCCACTGCTGTCTTTCAGGGACGGTTTAACCCGGCAAACTATATTCAAGAACCAGTGGGTGTTAACCCATTGGGACCAGAGGATCATTTTTCCGGCAATCACGCCATGGATATGGATGAGGACACCGACCCTGTTGAACCACCGACTAGAACCCCCACGCACCCTATTGAAGTCTCTGATGGATCATCTTTCCATGGATCACCGTACCGTGGTCCCGACAGTTAACAAGCAAGGTTCAACCAGTATGAATGGTATTTTACACCCTCTCATCATTCATCGCCTCCCCAGCAGCAGCAGCAGGATCCCTCCGAGGATTCGCGTTTCGTGGTGGTCACGCCACCGCCACCGCCACCACCACCGCCAGTATATCAAGCACCTCCAGAACCACTGAGGCGTAGAAGAACATGCGCACGAATATCCGTGCGAGAAGGGGGTTTTCACTTTAGTACCCCCCATCACTCAAGTGGCAGTCACTATCCGCCACTGCATGAAGACCCACAAATGGGTGGGCCTTCAAATCCAGTTTCAGAAGTGAATTCTGCACCTATCGCGCCGCCACCATCGAGAATGGGTAACCCAATTCCTACATACGCCGGTTCAACGGCGTACAACCCATTTGAGCAGCCGGCACACACTAACTATAACTATGCTGAAGCCGACCCATACCTTGTGGCGGCAAACTACAATGCCCTCTACCCAGAAGGACCATATGGAGCCCCCTGGGGAGTGGGATACCCAACTCATGGGTACCAAGTACCTACTCAGCCTCCATTTCAGCACCAGCCATAGTCACCATGGTTTTCCCCACCAGAACAGGAGAGAATTCTCCAAAGGCTAAGCAGGGTGGAACGAGAATTTTTGGAAGAACGTAGGAACAACCGGGGATTCCTCAAGGGCCTAGCAAGCTTGTTAAAAGGAAAGAAGAAGAGGGATCATTGAATCCCTATATGTATTGTTGTACTTCCTTATTTCAATCAAGTCCCTGCGTGGACATTTATCTATGTACTAAGTCCCTGCGCGGACTTGTCTTTCATTGGTCCCTGCGTGGACTTGTCTTTCTTTAGTCCCTGCGTGGACTTGTCCTTTTTAGTCCCTGCGTGGACATCTATCTTAGTAATCAGTCCCTGCAAGGACTTGTATTTTCAGTTTAGCCCCTGCGTGGGCAAGTTATTTCTGTCAAAAGTCCCGTTTAGGGCAATCTGTACTCCTTTTAATATTTAATGGAATGTTAAATTTAAAAAAAATTCGTTTTTGTCATTTTATGCACAAATACACTATACATGAAATAAATAAATTAAAAATCGTTCCTCTTAAAATAATCTGCCTATTAAATATTAATTAAGAATCTTAAGGGTATAACCTAGCCTGCATGTCATTATAAGACTTGGCCAAGATGGTAAGACCTGTTTAAAAAGGTTCAAATCATTGTTAACATCTGAAAACATGTTAACACTCCTGGCAGACGTGATTCGTTAAAATCACACACGTCATTCTTATAATAGGATTCTTCAAAAGATTCCTAACCTAACCTGATGATCTATAAATCATGGGTTTAAATCATCAATTAAGATGATCACATATTAAACATCCATTGGTGATGAAGTGCTTGCGGGCCATAATAAATGTCAAATCAGAAAAAAGACAATTCCATACTAAACTCCCAAATAAATTATTGTCAATATTTTATGTAACAGTTCAAGAAACATGGCTGACTCGGATGAGATCAACAGTCACCCAAGGGAAGAGCATGATAATACCCGAGTTAATATAGCGGGTGCAGAACTGCAGGCATTGATAGACAATGCCATTACTCGAGCTCTGGATAGGAGGATTAATGAATCAAGTGATACGCATAGCAAGACCGTATCTAAAGCACCCTCCAAAGTTGATTCCGCTCAAAAGAGTGAAACTCATCACTCCTCAAATCAGAAAAGTGTCCCGTCTAAGTAGGTTGAGCTCAACCAGGAGCCTCGGGTCAAGACTTGTTCGTATAAGTACTTTGTCTCCTGCAAGCCGAGAGACTTCACGGGAGAAAAGGGAGCCGTCGATTGTATGACCTGGCTCGACGAGATGGACACTATGGTAGATATCAACGGGTGCGCTGATAGGGATGTGGTAAAGTTTGTATCTCAGTCATTCAAAGGCGAGGCGTTAGCTTGGTGGAGGTCGTTGATTCAAGCTACCGGGAAGATTCCATTGTACAATCTGACATGGAATCAATTTGTTACTCTCATCAAGGAGAACTACTGCCCTCAGCATGAGGTTGAAAAGATTGAAGCTGATTTCTTGTCACTGGTTATGAAAAACCTGGATTGTCAAGCCTACCTTACAAGCTTCAACACCATGTCAAGGCTGGTTCTTTGTCTTGTGACACCGGAACCCAAGAGGATAGCTCGATTCATCAGGGGTTTAGCCCTAGAAGTTAAGGCCAGTGTGAAAGCCTCTAGACCAGCTACCTTCCGGTCTACAACTGATATAGCATTATCTCTTACTCTGGACGCGGTCAGGCAGAGATCGCTGAGAAACACTGATGCTGAGAAAAGGAAGCGTGAGGATGATAGCTCACGGTGATCGAATAAGAGACATAGGGGAAACAATGACCACAAGAAGGGATCTGGATCTAAGAAAGATGGTCATCAGTCGGGTGATAAACCCAAATGTAAGATCTGCAAGAAAAATCACTCCGGGAAGTGCAGATATGAGTCGAAATCCCAGTCACAGCCAAGGGCATGTGGGATTTGCAAGTCTTCTAAGCACAAGACCCTAGACTGTAAGAAAATCAAGGATGCTACATGCTATAGCTGCAATGAAAAAGGGCATATCAAGTCCAACTGCCCAAAACTTGCTAAGAAGACTGAGGATGGGAAAAAGACCAATGCAAGGGTCTTCCGGATGGATGCAAAGGAAGCTATTCAGGACGACAATGTGATCACAAGTACCTTCCTCATAAATGATGTTTATGCAAGAGTGCTATTCGATTCAGGAGCTGATAAGTCTTTCGTAGATAATAAGTTTTGTAAGTTGCTGAATTTACCTGTTAAAACCATAAGTGTGAAATATGAGGTGGAATTAGCCGATGGAACCATAGAAACAACGTCAACCGTGTTAGATGGGTGTGTTATATCCATTAGGAACCACTCTTTTCCATTGTCTTTACTTCCTTTGAAATTAGCCGGTTTCGATGTAGTAATAGGCATGGATTGGTTGTCTCGCAACCAAGCCCAGATCGTTTATGCTAAGAAGCAAGTAGTTGCCAGAACTCCTCATGGCGAGTCTTTGACAATTCAAGGAGATACTAAGTACGGAATTCCTGAGCAAGTGTCCATGCTCAAGGCATCAAGGTGTTCGACGAAGGGTTGTGTTATCTACATGGTGCAAGTAACTATTGATGAACCAAAGGCTAAGATTGAAGACATACCTATTATCTCTGAATATCCAGAAGTATTCCCTGAAGAACTACCTGGTTTACCCCCAGATAGGCAAGTGGAGTTAAAGATTGACATTATTCCTGGGGCAGCACCTGTTGCAAGAGCGCCTTACAGATTGGCACCAACGGTGATGAAAGAGTTGAGAACACAACTGGATGATTTGTTAACCAAAGGATTTATTAGACCTAGCTCATCTCCTTGGGGAGCACCAATCCTGTTTGTGAAGAAAAAGGATGGGTCGATGCGTCTGTGCATCGACTATCGAGAACTGAACAAAGTTACTGTCAAGAATCGGTATCCATTGCCCAGGATCGACGACTTGTTCGATCAGCTTCAAGGAGCAAGTTACTTTTCCAATATCGACTTAAGGTCGGGATATCATCAACTGTAGGTCAAGGATGAAGATGTACATAAGACTGCATTTAGGACTCTTTATGGTCACTACGAGTTCTTATTGATGCCTTTTGGACTCACTAATGCACCAGTCGCATTCATGGACCTCATGAACCGTGTCTGCAAGCCCTACATGGATAAATTTGTCATCGTCTTCATTGATGATATTCTTATTTAATCAAAGAATCAAGCTGACCATGAGAAGCACCTCCATTGCATTCTAAAACTGCTTCATCGAGAAAAGCTCTACGCCAAATTCTCTAAGGTGAATTTTGGCTTCGTGAGGTCCAATTTCTTGGACATGTGGTAAGTGAACGCGGAATCCAGGTAGATCCCGCTAAGGTTGAAGCTGTCATGAATTGGCAGGAACCGAAGACGCCTACAGAGATTCGCAGCTTCTTGGGATTGGCAGGATATTACAGGCATTTTATTGAAAATTTTTCAAGGATTGCTGCACCCCTAACTTCTTTGACTAGGAAGAATATTAAGTTTGACTGGGGACCAAAGCAACAAGAATCCTTTGACATCCTTAAGCAGAAGCTAAGCAATGCACTAGTGTTGACATTGCCGGAAGGGATTGAAGAATTTGTGGTATACTGTGATGCATCACACACCGGTATGGGGTGTGTGCTTATGCAGAAAGGCAAGGTTATTGCCTATGCTTCTCGACAGTTAAAGGTGCACGAGAAGAACTACACCACCCATGACTTGGAGTTGGGTGCCGTTGTATTTGCACTAAAGCTGTGGAGGCACTATTTATATGGTATCAAGTGTGTGATCTATTCTGATCACAAGAGCCTTCAACATCTGTTCAATCAGAAGGAATTGAAAATATGAGGCAGCGACGTTGGATGGAAACTTTGAATGATTATGATTGTGAGATAAGATACCATCCTGGCAAGGCGAATGTAGTCGCCGATGCCTTAAGTCGAAAGGAAAGAGTGAAGCCTATAAGAATCAATGCCAAAAGCATTGAATTGAAGAATAGTTTAAATGAAAGGTTGTTAGCTGCACAAAAGGAAGCTGTACTAGAAGCTAACTATCCTGATGAAAAGCTAGGAGTAACTGAAGAGCATTTATCCTACGGTAAGGACAGAATCATGAGATTAAATGGACGAATATGGGTTCCAATTTATGGAGGACTTCGGAATGTTATCCTCCAGGAAGCCCACAGTTCTAAATACTCCATTCATCCTGGAGCTGACAAGACGTACCAGGATCTGAAAGCAAATTTTTGGTGGATAGGCTTGAAGAAGTCTGTAGCTGCCTATGTAGCTAAATGTTTGACGTGTGCGCAAGTCAAAGCTGAACATCAGAAGCCGTCAGGTTTGCTACAACAGCCTGAACTTCCCACGTGGAAGTGGGAAATGGTGACAATGGATTTCATCACCAAGTTGCCAAAGATAAATAATGGAAATGATACTATATGGGTGATAGTAGATAGACTGACTAAGTCAGCACATTTCCTACCCATTAAGGAGACCTATAGCTCCGACATGTTAGCCCAATTGTACGTAGATAAGATTGTATCTCTGCATGGCGTACCAGTGTCTATTATCTCTGACAGAGATACTCGATACACATCACATTTTTGGAAAAGTTTCCAACAATCTTTGGGCACGCGCTTAAATTTTAGTACGGCTTACCATCCTCAGACGGACGGGCAGAGTGAGCGTACAATCCAAACTTTGGAAGACATGCTTCGTGCATGCGTGATTGACTTAGGTGGTAGTTGGGATAACCACCTGCCATTAGTCGAGTTATCCTATAACAATAGCTATCATACGAGCATCAAGGCCGCGCCTTTCGAGGCCTTGTACGGTAGAAAGTGCAGAACGCCCGTTTGTTGGGCGGAAGTTGGAGATGTCCAACTAACAGGACCTGAAATAGTCCTGGAGACGATAGATAAGATTGTGCAAATACGCGATCGTCTCAAAGCTGCCAGAGATAGGCAGAAAAGCTACGCAGATTTAAGGCGTAAACCTCTGAAATTCGAGGTAGGTGACAAGGTACTACTTAAAGTATCGCCCTGGAAAGGGGTAATGCAATTTGGTAAGAAAGGCAAGTTAAGCCCGAGATACATAGGACCATTCGAGATCATCGAATGTGTCGGATCAGTTGCTTATAAGTTAAACTTACCTGAAGAGCTCAGTGGTATTCACAATGTATTCCACATCTGCAATCTGAAGAAGTGTCTAGCTGATAATCACTAGTCATACCACATACGGATGTGCACATCGATGAGAGCTTGAAGTTTATAGAAAAAGCTGTGTCGATCGAGGATCGACGGGTTAAGAAACTTCGAAGGAAGCAAGTACCGATCATAAAAGTAAAATGGGATGCCCGTAGAAGTCCCGAGTATACGTGGGAGGTAGAGTCCACAATGAAAGAAAAGTACCCTCATTTATTTCAGTAAATCTCGATGTCGAGATTTCTTTTAAGGGGGTGAGGATGTAACACCTCGTAATTTCATGTCCAATATGATATCGACACGTGCCGTGAGCTTTAACGTGTAAAGAATTACTTTAAAGGGACTAAAGTTGACAAACAAAGAAAGTATGTGAATAAAAGGATTCAAAATTTCAACACCGGATAAATATACTTTACAATAACCCTACACGATGTTTATACCCTTAAACGAATGAATTATGGATCATACGAAGCTAATTGTGAAAGAAAGTGAGAGATTACAAACTACAGGGGTTAAATGTGTCAACATGTTTAAAGTATACCTCTAAGTGATCTTTTAGTGAACCCGAAGCTTTGTAACGATTAATTATGCTCACTAGAATAAGTGATAAAAATTTCACAAGGTTTAGATTCCGTATGAGAAAGTTATGCTATCATTCGTATGCGAGGGGTTAAAAGCGTCAACGTTGAGATTTATGACTTTCCAGGTAATCAAAAGTTAACCAAGGACTTAACAAAGTTTGTATATGTCTTGAAGCCCTTATAAGTCAAGTTGGAGGGTTGAAATTGCAAGAAACAAGTTTAAAATAACTTTTGGAGGGACAAGGGGCTTAAAATGCAATAATTGAAAACATGTGCAACCTGACCCAGGCCTCACGCGGGCCGCGTAAGCCCAAGCAAGAACTTACGCGGGCCGCCTGGCACGCCCAGCATCCGAAAACACCCACAGGTGTCTATCCAGCCCATTTAACCGACTCCAATTGCTTGATTTCAATACCATGTGCTGCACAAACAAGTTTTTAGGCTCTAGGGATGCTTGTATTGATCAGGGATCCATCCTAGACTTATTTGGCACCATCTTAATCAATCAAAATCACTATATAAGGACCCTCATGTGTGCAACTTTTGATCATTCATTCATAACTTCATTTCTGCAACCTCCTGGAGCACAAGAGCTTTTCCTAAGCATCATTAGTCGTGCATAGGACCTTGGTAAGCTTCTTAACCTTCCTTAATCGTGTTTTACTTAGTTTATGAGCTTAAAGTCAAACCGTCGTAATTAAGGTTTGACTTAACGATTAATCACTAATGGTCCAACGATTAGTCGAACTAAAAGTAGTTATAAGTTGGTAATTATGTGGGCAATAAATCCTTAAAGGGCACCCTCTGATTCCCGCTCTAACTAGGTCATTTGTCGGGTCAAAGTTTGTTATAAAAAGTCAACAAAAACATAATTTTCGAATTAACACATAATTAGCAATGTAGAAGACGTGCAACCTATCTTATCACTCATATAACTTGGTAATTAGTATAAGAACTGATCTAAGCATGTTCGATCCGACAATTTTCTGTTTAGGCTCGGTTCGGAACCGAAAGTCGCATAGTTTGACTTTCGCTTTGACTTTCAGTTCTGACCCGATGTAGAGTAGTTTAGACATGCCTTAAAGTTCCATTAGGACCGGGTTATATGATAGTATAACCCTCTGTTTTTATATTTCTTGGCTCGTTGATTGTCCGACTCATATGCACGTTCCCGTTAAATGCCTAATGTTGACCAATATGCCCATTTGACCTTAAAACGACAATTTTGGAAATGTGATATGACAATAATCTTTGTTACTAATTTATAAACATGTCCCTAAAATTTCACATCAGTTTGAGGTCTAGATTAGGAGTTATGCTCAATAGCGTAATTAGAAAGCTTTTTCTTAATTAAACGGCGTAATTAGCATAAAGCCTATCTAAACCCAATATTTTGACACCAAACCTTTTACCCACTGATGTAATATAATATTTTGGAATTTTTGAAGATTTTTAATTATTTTTAAACTGATCATAACCAAGGGTTATTGCCTTGATTCGGTAAATACCGATTATACCCTTTTTGCTTATAAAATGAGTTTTACATAACATTTGGACACCAAATCTTTGGCTACTGATTTTATATGATAAATGAAGTATTTTGAACTTTATAACCTGATCAGAAAACTCAGATTTCCTGATATAACACAAAAATCGCTTAAAAGGACTTTTTATGCGTATTAAACACCTAGTATGGGTCAAAACCATTTTTGTCGTATAAGACTTACCACCAACTGATATAACCTATTAAATTAAATAGTTTTACTGGTTAATTCAGACCCGAATCTCAGAATTTTATTTAATCTCTTTTATAATCTTTAAAATGACCAAAATACCCCTACGGGGCTTAAATTGAGATTAAACTCGTTTTGGGCAAAATGGAAGGTATCCTACTGATATCACAACATATTTAAAGCATATTAACTTAGGAAACCCATTCATGACTCTTTTGGTTACCCGTTACGCGTTATTCGCGTCCGATTCGGTTTATGTAACTAGTCTGCATAAATTGACCGAAACGGGTCAAACCTTATCATGTTCACCTCAAAATCCAAAATGTGTTTAGTTTACCCATATTATACAAGTCTTAAACTTGTCGGGACTAAATCACATTCTAATCCGGTCTTCGCTTAGTCTTGCTTTTTGAACCTTATTCCTTCTTTAAAACTAACCGGTCTAAGTTTAAACTTAAGAAAGACCCGTTAGGAATCTAATAGGTTAATTAAAACCTTCGTTCCAGATTAGGAGCCCGGTAAAAGCTACGTGCACTTGCTGTTGTGATTTATACTTTGCTCAGGTAAATACTTTTAACTTATTTTCCCTATACGGGCTTGGGGTACGGTATATAAAATAGCGCTTGGTCGGGCATTGAATTTTTAATTGTATGAAGATTAATTTATTGAAATGTCCCGTTTAAATTACTTTGTTTGCTTTAAGCCTTTGGGGGGTTAATGACCATGTCCCGGATATCCTTGGCATCATTTTAAGAAATGGCCACGACCTAAGCACGGGGTGTAGGCATACACCCGACAGTGCATATATAAATAATAAGGTATAACCACCAGTTTTGAGAATAACTCGCCGCGAGACTATATCATGTGGTGTGTCTATTAAGCTCTAACCCGATGTCAACCCGGGCTACTGAACGTATAACAAACATGTAATTCCTTTACAAGTTTATGTATAAATAATTATCCCAAGTTATAAAAGCTTTGTGCCATGTGCATTCAATCAATTTTTAAACCTTTATGAAAAGAGTCAGTTAATTGTATTTACCAGTGTAAACTGACGTATTTTCCCAAAAAGGTTAAGTGCAGGTACTACTCGAAATAGGTTGGCCTCTCCTTAGCATCAATACGAGTCTCGCAAGCTTGGGATGCATTTAAGTCTGTTGAACTATGTTTCCTTTTTAGTTAATCCGCCTGTGGATTATTTTCAACTATCTTGTGATTCTTAATATTACAATTTTATTCGGTTGAAATGAATCTATCTTTTGCTTCCGCTGTGCATTTAAATATTGTGTTGTTTGACTATGATGATATCAACTACGTCACTATACTCCCCACCGGGCCCACCGGTAATACGTGGAAATATCGGGGTGTGACAACGGAAGCATACTATAATATATAAAAATGGAAGTCGAAAATCGACAATTTTGGCTATATGTGTTGACATGGTTATGTGTGATTGTTTTAGTGTGTTTTGTTGTTATTTAAATTGTGCTAATCACTTATATATATTAATTACCAGATGGAACACGCTGGTAATGAACCCGTTAACGAGATTAACCAATCTGAGCAAAATAATGAAGACCACTTCCTAAATAGACAAGATATCGAGAATATCGTTGCTCGGGGAATAGCTAATGCTATTCTAGCAATTCTTGCTGCTGCACGAAATCCAGTTGAACCTCAACAAATTATTCCTAGCAAACGTACTCATGAAGACAACTTCAGTAATAGTGTAAATGGAGGCGGTAACATTAATAATAATAATAATAATAATAATAATAATGTACCGCAAGCCCCAATTCTCAAAAGAATGAAAGCTGCAATGCCTGGTTGCACTTACAAGGAATTTCTTGCCTGTAAACCCGTTGAATTCGCAGGCAATGAAGGGGCGACTGCGGCACTGCGTTGGTTGGAGAAAACCGAGGTAGTAATTAAAATAAGTAAATGTGCCGAGGAGGATAAAGTCATGTATGCTTCTCACCTTTTTAAGGAAGAAGCATTAGAATGGTGGAATACGGTATTACAAGCCAAGGGAAGTGACATGGTCTATGCCATGAATTGGGAGGAGTTTAAGTGTCTGGTGGAAAGAAAATTCTGCCCAGAATATGAAAAAGAGCAGACGGCGAACAAATTCCTGAGCCATCGAATGGTGAATGTTGATTGCCGAGGGTATACTTTGAAGTTTTTTGAATATGCTCGAATTGTGCCTACTTTGGCTTCGCCAGAGCCGGTACTTATTTCTCGCTACATTTGGGGTTTAATTAGCGAGATCCGTGATATTGTCAAAGCTGCGAGACCCTGCACGATTGATGATGCGGGGGAATTAGCCAACACTTTGACAGACGTACTGGTGAGTACGCGAGAAGAAAATAGGAAGAAGGAATTGGCTCAGAAGATTACCCAAGGATAATAGTAGTTTCAAGAGAAAAGGAACAGGGCAATCTTCCACTCCGCCGTTCTACAGGAACTGTAAAAAGAAACATTTTGGAAAATGTAATGAACCCTGCAACTTCTGGAAAGCTATAGGACATCGTGAAGAAGATTGCAGAAAGAAAACAAGGGTCTGCTATAACTGTGGAGAAGCTGGGCATTTCAAACCAGAATGCCCTAAGTTGGTCAAACCAGCGGATAACAAGGCTAAACCTGTAGAAGGAACTACCAAGAAAAACGTAAGAGCCTTCCAATTGACCACGCCGGAAGCTGAATTGATTCCTGACGTAATAGCTGGTACGTTCTTAGTTCACAACGTTTATGCGAAAGTATTATTTGACTCTGGTGCAAACCAAAGTTTTATAAATATATCATTCTGCCAAGCTCTTAAGCTACCCTTAACAAAACTTAGGCAAGTTTTTACAGTAGAAACGGCAGACGGGGACTCTGTTAATATAGACACGGTTTTGCAAAAAGAAAATATAGAACTTTCAGGTCATAAATTTTCTGCAAACCTATTACCCATGAATTTAGCTGGATTCGATGTCGTGTTAGGAATGGATTGGTTAGTAGCCAACCATGCTCGAATCCTTTGTGATAAGAACTCCGTAGAAATTCGTGCACCCACAGGAGAAGTAATTATGGTTACAGGAGATAAGTCGTGAAAACTCATGAAGTTCATTTCAGTAATGAAAATTGCTAGTTATGAACGAAAGCAAGGGATAGTGTATATGATTTTGGTAATCATTAGCACTAAGGATAAGGAACTTAAGGACATTCCTGTAGTATCAGAATACTCAAATGTATTCCCAGAAGAGTTACCAGGATTACCACCAAATAGGGAGGTAGAATTTAGAATTCATTTGATTCCTAGAACTACACCCGTAGCAAAGGCACCCTATCGTTTAGCACCCACCGAAATGTTAGAACTGAAGAAGCAGTTAGATGAATTACTAAGTAAAGGATTTATACAACCTAGTTCATCCCCGTGGGGAGTTCCAATGTTGTTTGGGAAAAAGAAAGATGGGTCAATGAGAATGTGTATCGATTATAGGGAGTTAAATAAGGTTACAATCAAGAATCGATACCCATTACCTAGGATTGATGATCTTTTCGATCAACTTCAGGGGGCTAGATATTTTTCTAAGATAGATTTACGCTCCGGATATCATCAATTGAAGGTACAAGAAGAAGACATACCTAAAACTGCTTTCAGAACTAGGTATGGTCACTATGAGTTTACAGTTATGCCTTTTGGACTAACAAATGCTCCAGCAGCATTTATGGACATGATGAATAGGATCTGTAAACCGTACTTGGATAAATTTGTAACTGCCTTCATCGACGATATACTTATTTATTCCAAAAGTCAGGACGAGCATTGTCAACACCTGCATGCACTCTTAACTTTGTTAAGAAAGGAAAAGATTTACGCCAAATTCTCGAAGTGTGAATTTTGGCTACAGGAGGTGCAATTTTTAGGTCACATGGTGAATCACGAAGGTATTCACGTAGATCCCTCCAAGATAGAAGCGATCACCAAATGGAAGGTCCCGCAATCAGCTACAGAAGTTAGAAGTTTTCTAGGATAGCTGTGCCATTAACTAAGCTAACATGTAAAACAGTTAAGTTTGAATGGGCACCTAAGCAAGAAGAGGCCTTTAGAATTTTAAAACAAAGGTTAACAAACACCCCAATTCTAGCCTTACCAGAAGGAACAGAAGATTTTGATGTTTATTGTGATGCCTCTAAGCTAGGATTAGGATGTGTGCTAATGCAACGCAAAAAGGTAATTGTGTATGCCTCTAGGCAATTGAAAAAGCACGAAGAAAACTATACGACGCATGACTTAGAATTTGGGTCGATAATTTTTGCCTTTAAGATTTGGAGACACTATCTATATGGAAGTAAGTTTACTGTCTATACAGATCATAAGAGTTTAAAATACATATTTGGGCAGAAATAATTGAATATGAGGCAAAGAAGATGGATGGAAATTCTAAGTGACCACGACTGTGATATTCAATATCACGAAGGAAAGGAAAATGTAGTTGCAGATGCCCTAAGTCGTAAGTATCATGAGAAACAACGACGAGTTCGTGCTCTAAGATTAAGTTTACAATTAGACTTAACGGAACAACTGAAAAACATTCAAGAAACAACAATCAAGGACGATGCTGAAGGAATGAAAGGAAGAATAAAGGAATTAGAGCAAGGAGCTGATGGAATTTGGAGATTCCACAAGAAGAGAATTTGGGTACCTAAACTAGGAGATTTAAGAAATAAGATTCTAGAGGAAGCCCATAAATCTAGGTATACCATGCACCCAGGAAATAATAAGATGTACCAAGATTTAAGAAATAATTTCTGGTGGATATGAATGAAGAAGGATATAGCTAGATACGTTTCTAAGTGTCTAACTTGTTCACAAGTTAAGGCAGAACATCAGAAACCCTCAGGATTACTCCAACAATTAGAACTGCCTGTATGGAAATGGGAGCTCATAACAATGGATTTTGTTACTAAGTTGCCCAAAACCAGAAAAGGTAATGATGCGATTTGGGTAATTGTGGATCGATTAACCAAATCAACTCATTTTCTACCCATGAAAGAAACCTTTAGCATGGAAAGGTTGGCAAAGTTATATGTAGACGAGATAGTATCCTTACATGGAGTCCCACTCTCCATTGTATCGGATAGGGATAGTCGTTTCACTTCCCATTTCTGGACAAGTTTCCAAGAAGCAATGGGAACCCGACTAAATTTAAGTACTACATACCACCCTCAAACAGACAGACAAAGTGAAAGGACGATTCAAACCTTGGAAGACATGCTTAGGGCATGTGTAATAGATTTTGGTGGAAACTGGGATGACCACCTACCCTTGATTGAATTCTCCTATAATAATAGTTATCATTCAAGCATTGAAGCTGCCCCATTCGAAGCACTGTATGGACGAAAATGCAGAACTCCAGTCTGCTGGGCAGAAATAGGAGAAAGTCAATTATCAGGACCCGAAATTGTACAAGAAACTACCGACAAAATCACTCAAATCAAGGAAAGACTAAAGACGGCTCGAGATTGCCGGAAGAGTTATGCCGATAATCGACGCAAGCCACTGGAATTTCAAGTCGGAGATAATGTACTCTTGAAAGTTTCTCCTTGGAAAGAGTAGTTCGGTTCGGAAAGAAGGGAAAGCTAAGTCCAAGGTATGTAGGACCATTCCCAATAATCCAGCGAATAGGACCAGTTGCCTATCGTTTACAACTACCAGAAGAACTAGCTGGAGTACATGACGTGTTTCATGTATCCAACCTCAAGAAATGTCTATCTGACGAATCCCTGGTAGTACCTCTTCAAGATGTAGAGGTAAATGAAAAGTTAAAATTTGTTGAGAAGCCATTGCAGATAGAAGACAGAAAGGTCAAGTTTCTCAAGCACAAACGACTAGTGCTGGTAAAAGTCAAGTGGAATTCAAATAGAGGACCGGAATACACTTGGGAGCTAGAATAAAAAATGAAGCGGAAATATCCTCACTTATTCCAGTAAATATCGAGGACGAGATTTTAATTAAGGTGGGGAGGATGTAATAACTCTCATTAAAATTACTATTTCTTATTTTATATTGTCCAATAGGAAACCCTAATTGAGACCCCCAAGTAATCCTGCATGACCCCTAAAATTTTCAGAACAGTTGGAATCAGGATCAGGGCCCCTAAAACTCAGGGGGGGGGGGGGTATTCCCTAGTTGATATTATCTAAATAGTTTTTGATAGAAATTGAATTTTTATGAACCGTCGACTCAACCATGCTACTGAGACACGAGGCTACCCTATGCTAGAAGTGACCCGTCGCGCCACGCGAGAGCCTCTCGTGACACGCGACAACGCCGTTTTTCCAGTACAAATTCAGGGGTTTGGCACTTGAAGTTTGGCGTTGGTTCGACGTTAAAATTCGTTTTCTACACCGAGATATCATCTGTTTACTACCAAAACACACACAGCACGAAATGCTGCCGCGACAACAGGGTAATAACTCGATCGCTACTAGGATTCAATGTCCGATCGATTGAAACTATCCGATGGATGTTTAAGTGCTGCCCAAATTAGGGCTATACTTTGTCATTCGTTGTGAATTCGATGGATGTTTAAGTATTGCACTTTATCATTCGTTGTGAGGGTTTTAATCTCGTGAGTTATCATAAATGTTGTATTAGTTACTGACCTAGTTTTCGTGTGCATTGTTATTTAAATTAGGTTACCAGGCTAATCAGTAGGCTAAACTCTGCCCGTTTAGATCTGCAATGTGAGTCATTCTCTTTTTATCAAATTGATTTGCAAAACCCTAAAATGTTTTCAAGGTTATAATTACAGGGATTATGTCTTTGTAATCTTCAATTACTGCCGGTATGTGGGGTTTTGTTTACATTACTTGTTTCCCGTCACCATTGGACAACGAGTTAGCCAATGGGTGATCTGACCATAGTCACAGATACAGTCGAGTGACAAATACCGATTTGGGGTAATTGATTGATATAAACAATGTAATCACCCTTAATACTGTATATTATAACAATGTGTCGTTTTGTGCAACTTTAATCACTTGCCAGTATTTCCCTGCTGATAAAACCTTTTTAAAACATGTTTCAGGTGATCTGTAGTGATCAAGGAAAAAGTGCCGCATAGCACTACAAGCTTGAAGAAGTGGCTTAATAAAAATAAAGAAACATGTTTTTGTAAAATAGGGGTTTCCCAGTGAAATTCCCTTATTGTAAATTACGGGGTTTGTCCCTAATTATGAAATAAAATAATCGAGAAATTTTCAAGTTTTTAACGATCCTGTTAATAATTCTGCTGCCAAATTAAATAAATACCACGGGATTTCTGTTCTGCGGTTCCCGAAACGGGTAAAACCGGGCCGGGGGCCGTGACAGTATAATACCCGAGTATAGCTTATACTATGGGAGAATTCGAGAGAGAAAGAAATGTGTGAGCGAGTTGTCGACTGAGCCCTTCGCTGCAAGGGCTGTTTCTGGGCTTTCTCGCGCCCCGCGAAGCATGTAGCCAAGGGCTACGCGGCCCGCGAGGGTGGCTAGGGTAGGCCCTAGCCTTGCTGATTTGACTCGTAGCCTCCACACGCGTCATGACACGTGGCGCCCTAGGGTGCAGCCTGATCTCCTATCTGTCGTGACCCGCGTAAGATTCCCAAGGGGTCTTCGTGCCCCGCGACAGCCTTTTAAAATTTGTTTTTATTTAATTTTAATAAAAATAAAGGTATTCGGGGCCCGTTTTCGCATATGGGGTGTATTTTAGGACATATAGGGATATTTAAAATATATTAGGGGTGTCGGAATTTTTTGAGGGTTGTTATATGTAGGCACCATGTAGGACGAGGAGAGTGGTGTGGTCCCGGACATGTGTGCATGGAATTGGGACCATACCTCTTCAAGTCCCCCAGTCCAGTGTGCCTTCTAGTTGAGTTGATCGTCTAGGAGGGATTCTGGACTTATAAGGGTAGTGGTCTTTGTTGTTTGTCTTTGTAAAGCGCATGATGGTGGGGTTGCGAAGTTGAGCCGAATCATTGCATGGCGCGTGATGGCAGTCTTGCAAAGTTGTGCCAAAAGGGCGCATGGCGCATGATGACATTCTTGCAAGGTTGAGCCAAAAGGGCACATGGCGCATGATGGCATTCTTGCAAGGTTGAGCCAAAATGGCGCATGGCGCATGATGGCATTCTTGCAAGGTTGAGCCAAAACGGCGCATGGCGCATGATGGCATTCTTGAAAGGTTGAGCCAAAAAGGCGCATGGCGCATGATGGCATTCTTGCAAGGTTGAGCCAAAACGGCGCACGACGCATGATGGTAAGTCTATTTTTTTGGCGGTTTCTTCTAAGGGAAGTTTCTTTATTGGGATAAGGACTACTGACATGACTGGCCTTCCGTCTGAGGTGGCTGTCTTTTCGAAGATGAACAGTTGCTTTTTCAGAAACGTCAGGCACGTTTTCGCCGCCTGTCAGGCGCGTGGCGGCCACGCACCCTAAAATCAAGGTGACGGTTATTCTCTCTCCTGACGTGTCAATTCCCTGTTTAACGTCTCTCTGGCTTCCTGACGGTCCACTACCCATCGCATTAAATGCGATGGGTATAAATACACGGCGGTTAACACTTTCCCAATACTTTTTCTTCATTTTTCGAATTTCAAACTCCTTTTTTCTCTCCTCATCCTCCATTGAATTCTTCTTTTTTATCCTCTCCTGTTTTCCATAATCATGTCCACCGGTGTGAATCTTACTAAGAAAAGGAAGTACATACCCAGGAATCCTCCTGGTCTGGATCGGGCAGAAATAAACTGGAAAGAGGAAGAGTTCCGGAATCTTGTTCGAGATATGGGTTTTCGTTCATAGTGGGGTGCTCAGTTTCCGACCCCTAATTCTACCGCCTTGGATGCTCCTCCGGGATACATGGTGTTATATGCTGCTTTCTTCCGGGAAGGCAACTTTCGTCTTCCCATGACGAAGTTCACCAGTGAAGTGTTGATGAATTATGGATTGCACATTTCGCAGATTAACTCTCTAGGGCTGCCTCTTGATTACTCATTTTGAGTTCATATGCAGGGCCAACCGTATCGAACCAACTTTTGAGAAGTTCAATGAGTTCTACTTCGTGAGTTATACTGGCGGTTTCTACTCTTTTAATTCCCGAACCGGTGGAGTTAGTCCTTGCAGCAGTAACCCACCAAAGAGTCTTCATGACTGGAAACAGAAGTTTTTCTACGTTCACCGTGGGGTCATTCCCATTGATATGCATTACCGTGAGGAGAGTGAAGAGGTTCCCCGCGTGAATGTGTAGATAGATTTTGCTGAACAAGAGTGGTATAAGGTATTGACCCGGAAGGTTACTTCTATCACCCAACTTAAAGAGAGGGTGTCGGTGGCGGCCGGGAAGAGCATGTTATGGGCACCTCAGAACCCTAGGGGTTTCCCGGTCTATGGTTACCAGGGGAAAAGTATTACTGTTGTTGATTTGTTTTATGTTCTTCCCTAATTTTGTTATGCGACTTTCCTCATGTTGTTGTATTTTACAACAGGATACAATTTGATGAACGTTCTTGACCCTAAGGCCGGTGGTGTGATGGTTGTTGCAATATTACCTGAAGGGAGGCCTGTGTGGTTAGATCAGATAAGGGATCACTTCTTGCACCCTACCAGTGAAAGCCTTGCTACTTATGCCAACGCTAATTTATGTGAAGATGGTAGGGACGACCTTGACGATGATATTGGCATTGATCCTACTCCTACTCGAGGGGGGGTTATTGATGTGTGCAAAATGCAACATATAAATTACATCAAATGTGGCATAAAACAAACCCTTTTTTAGTACTAATGTTGGAAAAAGTATGTTTTTGTCTTCCTTTTGTATTTTCAGGATTAAATGAGCTCAAATGAACAAAAGAAGCAAAAAAGGGCAGCTAACTCTAACATAAATACAAGAAAAGGAACAAACGTGGCAAGCCCGATCCCCCGGCAGCATCTTCCCAAGCAAAAACAGGAGAACAGAAGGCTGAACACGCCCCGTGCTCAATGAGCACGGGGGCGTGCCTAAGTGTCTGCAGAAAAGACAAAGCTGTAGAAGCTTCTATCACCCACCACGAGGGTGTGCCCACCGGACACGGGGCCGTGGTCAACTCTAAGATTCGCAGAATCTGGGGAAATCTTGATAGTACAGATATGCTTCTGCACACGGGGTCGGGCCCAGCGAACACGGGGGCGTGGTCAACTAATGCAGACAAACTGCATTTAACGAAGAAAGAGAAGGAGGATGGACACGAGGCCGTGCCTAATGGACACGGGGCTGTGCCCGAGCTTCTGTTCAGGCTATAAATAGGGTGCTTGGCTCATTTGCAAACCATCCCTTGGCACACCACCTCTCTCACACTTCACCCACCCACCACCACTATCACAACACCATCATCCACCACCATCATCCATCATCCATCATAGAGTGTGTGAGTAGTCTCCGGATCTAAGATTGATCGTAAGAGTTCTTGACAATCAAAGGCCATGTTTGCCTAAGTCTCTTACATCACTTGGTGAAGACAAGTGTCTAGTGTAATACTTTTTATTTTTAATCTTTTCGCACTTTTAATTTGGTTATGTATTAATGACTTTAATAACTAGTTTCTTATGTTGAAGGTGATTCTTCCTTATCATTTGTCCGTGGTGTCTTGGCATTATTTTACTATCTATATAAAATAAAAGATTTTCACCATTCATATCTCCACGGTCTATATGGAGATATGTTAGCTACCTAGTCGGGGGTTAAGGGAATGGTTTGGTAAGAGTCTTGCCTTGTTCAGTGTATAGATCCTGCAAGGACCTGGGTCAAATTTAGTAGGACCTCCTTCAATACCCACCGGTATTGGATGGCGGGGGTCCAAACTCTTTGATCCCCTCATATGTAAGCTACTATTAAAACTTTAACCCGGCTACTTAGGACTGTATCCCTGCTGACTCGGACTACTTAGCCGAGGGTAACGTCACCTTCAAAAGAGGGGCCTACACATTAATTATCTTTCAATAATCCAACCCTTTAGGATTGTATCCTTGCTCACTCAAACTACTGGGTTGAGGGTAACGTCACCTTCAAAAGAGGGGCATACTACAATAACTAAGATAATCTCTTAAAAAGTGCAAAAGTGCGGAAATAATCAAAGGTTACACTAAACACGAGTCGGATCCAAGTGATTCATCTTGTCTATTTGTTTTTCTTTTTATTTAATTTTTCAGCATCTTAGTTAGTTCTATTTTTCTAGTTTAAAAACTTTTTTCTAAACTTTTGATTTGATTAGCCGTTAAGGATAAATGGGTATTAAAAACTCTTGTGTCCTTGGACGACCTCGGTATCTTACCAACACTATACTACGCTCACGATGGGTGCACTTGCCCATATGTGTGTTTAGTGTTAGTAAATATCATGTTTTATAAATTTAAAACTTGGCTAAAAAGTGTTAAAGGGCATAAAATATACATTAAAATCTATAACACCACACGCACATCAAGTTTTTTTGGCGTCGTTGCCAGGGACACAAGGATTTTAAGAAAGTTAGGAATCAACGGCCTAATCGTTTTTTCTAATTTTTCTGTTTTTTTAGGATTTTCTTAATTTTTTTAGTTTATGCAGAGCTCAGCACGGGCCGTGCCTGGTCGGACACGGGTCGTGCCCAACATTATTACTAGCAGTTTTTATTTTCCGAGTTACAGAGAGTTGAGCACGGGGCTGTGTCGGTGCAACACGGGGCCGTGCCGAACTCCCCAGTAACAGGGATCCAGAAAACAATCACTGTATCTCCGACCACGGGCCGTGTTCATCTGAACACGGGGCCGTGGTGAAGCTTTTGACCAACGTTCTTCTTTGTTTTTATTGCAGGACTTGGAACCCAGGCACCACATCTGAATTTTCCACGTAGTGCATGAGCTCCAGTTCTAGTAGAGACATAAAAGAACCCCTAGACGAACCTGAACGCTTTCTAAGGAGAAGACTTAAAGCTAAAAACCAAGAGAAAGTTTCGGGGGGCCCACTTCCAATGGCGGACCAGTGTACCCTCATGGATTACCTACGACCCACCGTAGGTAATCTCGGAGCCGCTATCAATGCACCGAATGTCGAAGCCAACAACTTCGAACTTCGGCCACATTTGATACAAATGCTTCAAAACTCCGCAACCTTCCATGGGCTTACGGACGAGGATCCTCATCTACATATTACTAATTTCTTAGAAATATGTGATACCTTTCGGTTCAATGGAGCATCAAACGACGCCATCCGCCTTCGAGTGTTTCCATTTTCTCTAAAAGACCGAGCTAAGGCTTGGCTTAATACCCTCCCAGTTGGCTCGGTAAACACCTGGGATGAACTAGCCCAAAAGTTTCTATATAAGTATTTCCCTCCTGCTAAAACGGCTAAATTAATGACTAAAATTAATACATATTCACAAGAGGATGGGGAATCCTTATATGAAACTTGGGAAAGGTTCAAGGAGCTACTAAGAAAGTGTCCTCATCACGGTCTTGCGGTGTGACAACAAGTATCCACTTTCTACAATGGGTTGTTGCCACACACAAGACAAACACTTGACTCTAGCTCCGGGGGACTTTTAGGTAATCGTCGCCCAAATGAAATATATAATCAAATTGAGAAAATTGCTCAAACCAATTTTCAGTGGCACACTCCCCGAGGCAATAAATCTATTGCCCCAGGCGCCCATAAGGTTGATGAAAGCACTTCTTTACAAGCCCAAATCAAGGCCCTTTCTTCGAAAATCAAAAAAGCTAGAGATGGCAAAAACAACCTTGATCATGGCTTGTGAGGGGTGTGGTGGGCCACATGAAAATTGGAGTTGTATGAAAGAAGTAGATGATCAAATAGAATCGGTAAACTACATTGATAATAGACATAGGCCATCGGGTCCTCCAACGGGTACCTACAACTAAGGATGGCGACCTTGGTTGGAGAGAACCCGGCAATGGTAGTAACCAACAAAATCTAAACCAACGAACAAACTTTCAACAACCAAGAATCGAGTCACAAAATTTCTCTCAACAACAAGGTGGACGAAAAAGGCTTGAAGATACTGTATCTCGCCTCATCTCCGACACCGAAAGGAAAAACTCGGATCGATTTCAACAATTGGAATCGAATTTTAGGAATCAACAAGCTAGTATTCAAAACATTGAAAAACAATTAAATCAAATAGCTCAGAATTTCTCTGAGAGACCACAAGGTGCGTTACCAAGTAATACCGAAACCAACCCAAAGACGCAAGTACATCTCATCACATTGAGAAACCGTACCGTGGGTCCCGAGGAGGCTCCATTTCCACAAACTGAAAGAAGCCAGTCTAGCCAAACCACAACTCCACCCACGCCCCAAGAAGAGAAGGCTTCCCCACCAATTTAAGAGCCTACTAAGACTCCTCCGGTTCCATACCCCGGTCGGTTAATCCGTCAAAAGACCGATGAGCAATTCGCAAAGTTAGAAAATTTATTAAAACAATTGCATGTTAATATTCCATTTATTGAAGTCCTAACTCAAATGCCTAAATATTCAAAATTTATGAGGGACTTCCTCACTCATAAAAGGAAAATTGAATCATTGCAATTAGTTAATTTAGGCGAAGAATGCTCCGCCTTACTACTCAACAAACTCCCGCAAAAGAAGATTGACCCTGGAAGCTTCACAATTCCTTGCTCAATTGGCGAATCCCCCATTCGCAATGCACTAGCCGATCTCGGGGCTAGCATCAACCTCATGCCCGCATCAATATTCAACCGACTCGGCCTAGGGAAAACAAGCCCTACAAAAATAAGCATACAACTCGCTGATAGGTCCGTCAAATATCCACAAGGTATCGCTGAAAATGTATTGGTCAAAGTCGGCGAATTTGTCTTCCCGGCCGACTTTGTCATACTAGATATGGAAGAAGATACGGAAGTACCACTCATCTTAGGGAGACCATTCCTAGCTACGGCCCAAGCGGTGGTAGACATGAATGATGGAACACTAACATTGAGGATTAGGGACGAGGAAATGAAGTTTGGAGTTGGAAAAAGAGTAGAAGATGACGACCCGGTAAACTACATGAAGGTCATAGACTCGAGTTTGGATGATGTTCTCCGACGGTGTAGTATGGGATGCAAAACATCCCACTTGGGTAACATATGACCAGGCTTTGGGTCTAGCCAAGGACCCTTATAAACATGGCGCACCACGGAGGCATTCCGCGGAACTATCCTTAGTTTAGCTTAGATTAATTTTTATGTCTTCTAGTTTAGTTTTTTCAGAAATAAAAACACACTCGGGATGGTGAAGGATACCAAGGGAAACTTGAACCAGCACCCCATGCACAAAACAGGGCCACCCGACAATTTTTTTTCATTACAGCAAGTTCAGCACGGGGCCGTGCTCAGCCGACACGCCCCGTGCCCAACCATCTGCAGAAAATGCCCAGTTCAGGTAACTGGACACGGGGCGTGCTCGCTGAACAAGCCCCCGTGCCCAGGCTTCTGTTTCTTGTTACTAATTTCTGTTACTGGCAATCTGAACACGGGGCCGTGCCCGAACACCACGGAGCCGTGTCCAGACGCCCAGTAATATATTTTTTTGCTTTTTCACACCTTTTTACACATTCAATCAACCTTAAAACTTATTTTTGGGACACATTGAGGGCAATGTGTAATTTAAGTGGGGGGGATGCTAAAACCTTGAATCTTGCAAGTCCTAATTACAAGCCTTACACAAAACTCTATTGAAACCGCTAATCACCCCAAATTTTTCAAAAAATATTTTTTTCATTTTTTTACTTGTCTAGGTTTAACTTGGGAATTTCAAGTTCTAAAAAGGTTATATTTTTACAAATTTACAACCGATAGCGTCGTGATAAAAAGAACCAACATAAGAAAATTATGAAACGGCATGACAAGTTTAGTTAAAATTTGATTATATATACTTGATCACATAAAAACCCATTCACACAAAAAGTGAGTTTTGAGCCTTTATTGAGCATACAAATACATATCTTTAAACTAAATGCTCATTTTTCGTTTCTTGTGTGAATAGCCGCTTGGTTATTACGACTCTAGAACTTGCCACGACGATACATTCCTGGTCCTTACCAACTTAAACCCGAGTAAGTAAATGATGGAGGCATTAGGACTAACCCTTTTTATTTCTACACCATTATTTTTCTTTTTCTTACCACCTACCCAAAATCCCCCTAGTTAACCCCTTTGAGCCTAAACCTTTTCATTTCTTAACCCAAAACAAACACCCTTTTACCCACCAAAACCCTTTTTCATTTTTAACCCTTTGTTTTAGTAACAAGCTCGGTTTTTCTTATGACTTCCTTATAAAAAAAAAAATGATGATGATGAAGCAAAACGAAATAAACAAACAAGTTTATCAAAAATAACTTTGTTTGAAAAAAGTGCTTCATCAAAATAAAAAGTTACAAAAAAAATAAAAAGTCTTACGAAAACCCACGCTTTTTACGCCTTTCGCCCTTTTACTAACCACTAACCCAACCACCTACCTTTAACCCAAGCCTAACCCTTCACCCAAAAGTCCTCTTAATATTTACAAAGGTGTATAGTTAAAAAGGAGGAGGATTGATTGCTTGGCAAGCTTATGGTAGGAGTAAGTTCCATGCCGCTCTCGAGTGATTCACTAAAATACATCTTCGGCCGAGTGTTGAGTGATCCCCCGTGAGGTATGTGAACTTGTATATAAATGGAATTTTAAAAAAAGGCATGTTATGCCCTAATAAGTAATTTATCTTATGTAATGGTTTAAATAAATCATGATGAATAGGATTGTAAATAAATAAGAATAAAACTTAATAAAGAATCTTGGAAATCCCGACACTCTATGACAAGCCCAGAAACCTTCTCTTCTACCCATTCCATTTGGGAGTGTAAAGCCACATTATAAAGAGTTTTGCTTGAGGACAAGCAAAGATTCAAGTGTGAGGGTATTTGATGTGTGCAAAATGCAACATATAAATTACATCAAATGTGGCATAAAACTAACCCTTTTTTAGTATTAATATTGGAAAAAGTATGTTTTTGTCTTCCTTTTGTATTTTCAGGATTAAATGAGCTCAAATGAACAAAAGAAGCAAAAAGGGCAGCTAAATCTAACATAAATACAAGAAAAGGAACAAACATGGCATGCCCGACCCCCCGATAGCATCTTCCCAAGCAAAAACAAGAGAACAGAAGGCTGAAAACGCCCCGTGCTCAATGAGCACGGGGGCATGCCCAAGTGTCTGCAGAAAAGACAAAGCTTTAGAAGCTTCTATCACCCACCACGGGGGCGTGCCCACCGGACACAGGGCCGTGGTCAACTCTAAGATTCGCAGAATCTGGGGAAATCTTGATAGTACAGATATGCTTCTGCACACGGGGTCGTGCCCAGTGGACACGGGGGCGTGGTCAACTAATGCAGACAAACTGCAATTAATAAAGAAAGAGAAGGAGGATGGACACGGGGCTGTGCCCGAGCTTCTGTTCAGGCTATAAATAGGGGTGCTTGGCTCATTTGCAAACCATCCCTTGGCACACCACCTCTCTCACACTTCACCCACCCACCACCACCATCACAACACCATCATCTACCACCATCATCCATCATCCATCATAGAGTGTGTGGGTAGTCTCGGGATCCAAGATTGATCGTAAGAGTTCTTGACAATCAAAGGCCATGTTTGCCTAAGTCTCTTACATCACTTGGTGAAGACAAGTGTCTAGTGTAATACTTTTTATTTTTAATCTTTTCACACTTTTTATTTGGTTATGTATTAATGAATTTAATAACTAGTTTCTTATGTTGAAGGTGATTCTTCCTTATCATTTGTCTGTGGTGTCTTGGCATTATTTTACTGTCTATATAAAATAAAAGATTTTCACCATTCATATCTCCACGGTCTATATGGAGATATGTTGTCTACCTGGTCGGGGGTTAAGGGAATGGTTTGGTAAGAGTCTTGCCTTGTTCAGTGTATAGATCCTGCAAGGACCTGGGTCAAATTTAGTAGGACCTCCTTCAATACCCACCGGTATTGGATGGCGGGGGTCCAAACTCTTTGATCCCCTCATATGTAAGCTACTATTAAAACTTTAACCCGGCTACTTAGGACTGTATCCCTGCTGGCTCAGACTACTTAGCCGAGGGTAATGTCACCTTCAAAAGAGGGGCCTACCACATTATGCATTAATAACTTAATTAATTATCTTTCAATAATCCAACCCTTTAGGATTGTATCCTTGTTGACTCAAACTTATGGGTTGAGGGTAACGTCACCTTCAAAAGAAAGGCCTATTACAATAACTAAGATAATCTCTTAAAAAGTGCAAAAGTGCGGAAATAATCAAAGGTTACACTAAACACGAGTCGGATCCAAGTGATTCATCTTGTCTATCTGTTTTTCTTTTTATTTAATTTTTTAGCATCTTAGTTAGTTTGATTTTTCTAGTTTAAAAACCTTTTTCTAAACTTTTGATTTGATTAGACGTTGAGGATAAACCGGTATTAAAAGCTCTTGTGTCCTTAGACGACCTCGGTATCTTACCAACACTATACTACACTCACGATGGGTGCACTTGCCCATATGTATGTTTAGTGTTAGTAAATATCGTGTTTTATAAATTTAAAAATTGGCTAAAAAGTGTTAAAGGGATTAAAATATACATTAAAAATCTATAACACCACACGCACATTAGTTATCATCCTCTTGTGTGAGGAGTGTGATGAATCACATAAAGGTGTAATCCATCATTCCACACGTGCAGGTCCACCACAAGGGACTGTTCGTGAACCCATGGCTGCTGATGTTGAAACTCTTGCTGAGGATCCTTAGGATGATACTGCTGAGCAGTTAGAAAGTAGAAAAAATAGGAGTGGAGATAAGTTTGAGGAAAAGAAGGCTGAGGAACCAGTGACTAAGGCACCTCGTAAGCGTCCTTCTAACTCCTCTTCCTTGGATTTTGTTGTCGTATCTGACACGCTATCTGGTTTAGACGCAGGAGATAAGTGTGCTGAGCGTGATCCGGATGATGATGCCACGCTGACAGAAATAGTGAAGAAGAAAAAAAGCTTTGGAGAACAAGAAAAGGGATCTTGATGCACAGGATGCGGCTGCGCTAGCTGAGAAGAAATCTAAACTTCAGAAGGATACTGCTACCGCGCCAGCTGAGTCAGAGGTTGACTTAGGTGTTTTTAGTGCCAAGGCTGGCAATTTGTCGGAAAAAATGTACAAGTCTGCTGGTTCCCGAGGTACGATTCCTTCCGTTTGTGCATGTTTTTACTTTGCATACTATCTTCCTTTTTACTGTAATTCCTGATTTGTAGCAGGTCCTAAACCTGGTAAGGGCGTGCGTAAAATTGATATTTCAAAGATTACTCCTCCTGAGTCCCCTCCGTCTCAAACCTTAGACTTATCTCCTCCTCGACCAGACCCGAAGGGGAAAGGTAAGGGAGGTGATGTCGAGGTTGAGCAATTTAGGGAGAATGTTGCTGCTGGTGCTGGTGGTGATGAGGGTTATGTTGATGGTGCTGAAACTAACGCGGAGTCGAGTGAAGCTACCGCTCATACAACTGTTATACAAAACGTCTGCCCAGTTCCGGAGGAGGTGGTACGTCTAGGATTCACCAGAGCCTGGAATTTCGAACTGTTCAAGGTGGGTCCTGGGATACCTATAATACTGCATGTGACGATCTTCCACATACGCCTCACTGGAACTTGATCCAGGGCTCTAGAATGAATGATATTGTTAACTGTCGTGAATTCTACTCTTTATCCCTCCCTCCATCCGAAAGAATGTTTCAGAAAAAACGCCACCGGTTGGATCTCTTGGATGATCATATCCATGCTGGTGTTAACTTTTATGCTACCTGCCAAGAGATTGTGAGGGAATGACAAGTAATAGGAGAGGATACATTGGAGTTTGAGGCTGCCAAGAAAGAGTTGGCTGAAGAGAGAGAGAGAAATTCAACGCTGAAAAGAAAGGTTTGTTATGAAGGGTTGCGGACACAGAAGACAAACTTGCTAAGGAGAAGTAGTTTAATGCTAACAAGCAGAAAGAATGGGAGACTGCCTGTGAACGAACCAACCAAGAAATGCAAACCGCTAGTGATCAGATTGTCAAGTTCAGAGGAGAGAAAACCAAAATAAGGGATGAGGCTGAGCAGGAGCGCGCTTCGCACCAGAAGATAGAGAGCGAATACCTCTAACAAATTGCCAAATTGGAACAGCTTGTGCTTGAAAGATCTACGGAAAGCCGGGCTTCTGAAATTATAGCGGAGGAAGCCAATGCTGACAGCAAGTGGTTGCTTGCGCGCGGCGTTCCGTTGGTATGGTTTCTTGTTGGATCTGAGTTTGTTTTTTATTGTATTTTCGTTTGAAATTAAGATGAAAATGAAAGAGTTGTGCAGCGGAATTATGATGAAAACAAACTTTGCATACAATCAAACGAGAGTAATACTTTAATCAAACATCTTTTCACAATGAATCGAAAGATTGAATTTGTTTCAACAATGATTACAATGATTGATGAATGAATGCAAACTCCCCCTCAGCCAGAGCTCAGTAGTTTGTTCGTGCAAAGAAGACGATGTTGCAAAAGAGCTAATAGAACAGTACAAAGTACTAAACTATTTATAGGCACTTGCAAACCACTGAGCATCTTAGCTGACGTCACCATGAAAGTGACATCTAACCTCCTAACAAACTCTAACCTCTGATCTATACAAACACTGATGTACTAACTACTGCTATTACATTTCATTACATAAAAGACACTTAAACAGCTGCTGCATCCTTCCACTGCTGTGAACCCAACAGTGCTTGTCCGGATCAGCAGTACTTGACTCAAGGCAGTAGATTGAATCAGCAGAGCTTTGGCCTTCCATCAGTCTTTGACATTGGGCAGTAGATGCAAGGCAGCAGTTGTAGGTCAGCACTTAGTAAAATCAGCAGATAGGAGGTCAGTAGATATGAAACCACTTTCAAGGGGAGAGATTTGTATGAACCAACTGTAATCGTCTGCTCATTCTGGATCCACTGCTCTGATCCAGTTTTGGCTTTAATTATCTGTTCCTCTGATAGGGTTCAATCCCAACAATCTCCCCCTGGAACAGATAATGCCAAAACTCTTCATTATTTGTGGAAGACTTTATTGCCTCAACAACAGTTCCCTTATCTGACCTTTAAATTGTAATTCAAAGTCTAGGGCATCTGTATCTTCATCATCCCTGCTAAGTGGAAGATCAAGGAGATCCTGCAAATCTTCAAGACTCAGGCCAAGAGCTTGTTCCCTTGATATTTTCTCCACTTCTCCACCAGACCTGAGCAAAGTCAATACGCAGGTCTGTTTGTCAGTTTCCCACTTTTGTATTTTTGAGCCTAGCGGGTTTCTTGGGAGATGTTTATTTGCAGAAGTATTTGGTGAGGCTGGCCTGTTCATGACTGGCTGAGCAGCACTTGCAGATTGTTCCAATTCAAGATCTTCTTTTATCATTACTTTCGTGCCTGCTTTTACAATGGCATCTCCAGCTAATAGATCTTGAATTGTTTCCATACTAAACTGGTTTTTGCTCCTTCTTTTGTAGATGGCAGCACCAGCTGGAGCAGTGGTTCTTTTGACTTGCAGCTTTGGTGGTCTTTTAGAAACCTCTGCTTTAGAATAGTCAGGCTTTTGAGGAACATTTGGGTCTTTCTTTCTTAGTTCCTCCAACCTTTTGTAGGTGACCCTGACTACATCTTCTTTCCATCTGGCAATTTGTCTTTTGTTTCCATATTCAGCAGCAACCAGTTCCTCTTTCATTCTTTGCAGTTCTACCTGTTTGTCAGGTACATTCTTTCTAAACTTTGCCCAGTCAGGAGGAGTGTGAGTGACCTTCCTTTTTATCATGTCTTGAATTCTTGCAGCTTCATCTTCAAGCTCAGGAACAGTCCATTCTTTGTACATGTGTCTCTCTCCTTTATACTTTTTGTGATCCATGATGCTTTCAATGTAGTCTTTCTTCAAAGTTTCAGCTTCTCTTTCTGAAATTTGTTGACTGACATTTTTTGCAAATTGTTCTAGGGATCTGACTTGTGTGAGCAGATATTGATAATTTCTTGAAATTTCTTTGTCAGATTTCCCTTGTGTGTTTCTTTTTGAGATATCCTCTGCTTGCTTGGCCTTGATTTCCAAATATTCATCAACATTTTTAGGCCAGGGATATCCCTTTATTGATGGCAAACTCCTTTTGGCAGGGTCATCCTCATAGTAAAAGGATTTTATTTCATCTCTAACAGCTGCTAGTTCAAGAGGAAATTGAACACCTGCAGGAGGTAAGGGCTTGTACATTGGAACTGAAGAGAGAGGAACAGGTTTTGGTATTGTGACAAGAGCTGAAGATTTTGAAGATGTTTGTGGTGGTGAAGTGTCATCATCTTTGAGAATTAGCCTTCTCCTTTTTGTTTGAGGAGGGGCTGATGATGTTTTGGATGGAACAGTGGTGGTGGATGTAGTGGCAGTGGTTTGTGACTGACTAACAGTTGTTGAAACAACTGGTGTTCCAACCACTGTTGTCATTACAGCAGATGTTGTAACAACTACTGTCTTCTGCTTTTTGGCAGGAGGTGATTTTGTTTTTGGTGGTAATGGTGGTAAAGCAGTGGATTTGGTGTATTTTGAAGTTGTGTGTGTTGAAGTGAGGACAGATGTTGAAACTACTGAGGTACCAGCAGTAGTTGATACAGCAGGAGTTACAACAGCTGTTTAGGTGGAGGTTTGATGCTGATGACTTTTGGATGATGGTTTTGGAATATGCTTTGGAATTCTGGATGAGGTGGACTTAGGCTTCCTTTTTGTCCTAGGATTTTTAGTATCCTTTGAACCAGAACAACCCTACTCATACAGCTCCATGAAAGCTCTTTTCTCCTCATTCCACCTTGAAATATCCTTTGCCATTCTATCTCTTTTTACACTTGCTACTCCTTCATCAAGTGCTTCTTGAGTAGCATCAACCTTCTTACTACCATCTGGCACAGGAATTTTTCTGGTCATGGCATCCTTTTCAGGTTCAATGTAGAGACCATCATCTATTCCTTTCTTCTTTCACTCCTGAATTTTCTCCCCCTTTTTGGCATTATCGTCTGGGAGTTGATCAATGAAAAGTACTGTTGGAGGAGCAGTGCCAGTGGTTTGCAAGAGCTGAGTTTTGAGAGCCTTCAGATCAGCCTGAGTGTTCTTGAACCTTGACTCCATTGCATTTCGCAGCTGTTGGACATGTTTTTCATGTTGCTGATCTGCTAGTTTTGCTTGTTGATGGAGAAAAGGTTGAAATAAATCCCAGAGCTCATTTGTAGCAGGTGCCCTTTGTGGAGCAGGTGCTTGAGGTGGAATAGCAGTTGATTGTACCTTTTGTACTTGTAACACCTGTTGTAGCATATCTTTGAGTTCTGCAACAGAGTTATCAAGTTTTTCAATGCGATCCATCAATTTCTAGTACTTTAAATCATCACCCAAGTGAATGAGATCATCTGATTTCCCACTAGCAGTGGTTTTATCAGTGGTAGATGTAGGGAGTATACTCCAAACATTAACCACTGATGCCCCTTTTTCTTGGTACTGGGGTCTTCTTCCTTCAACACTTGACAACCTTTTGATGTTGCCAGTAGGATAAATAAATCCACTGGTGGTTGGCAGAGGTGCTATAAAAGGAATTGCCTCCAAGGAAGTCTTATTAATGTAACCACTGTCCAACTGTAAACCAGTGGGTTCAACAGTTGTAGTGGCTGCTTCACTTGGACTACCACCAAGAGTTACTTGTAACTCAAGGGGTCTAACCTCCTCAGGTTGTGTTGGTGGGTTAGCAGAGATTGATACATCAGACCCAGTCAGTTGTTGAGGTATATTCTCATTGATAGGTGATTGAGAAGGACTGGTTAATGCCTGGTTCAAATCAATTGCATCCAACAGCAGTTTAGTTGGTGGGGGAATTGTGGATGTGAAGGGTGGTGTAGAAAGTGGATTTGCCCCGGGTATTGAGCTGTGGATGATAGAAACGAGTGTTTCCAGAGCATCATGATGTGGAGACCCTATTTGTACAACCTGTTCTTTTTGTGAAGAAGCAGGAGGAGTTTCGGTTATGGGTTGAGATATTTGTACCAACTGCTGTGAGGAAGTAGCAGCAGTGGTTTCTTGTGACTTTTGTGTTGTCACTGGCAGAAGCTCTGGTATCTCATCCTCCAGAGATGCCTTTTTGATGGTTTTGGGGGGTTTTTGTGTTTTACTTTTTGTTGGCTTTGTGGTGATTTTAGGTGTGGGTTTCAAAACAGTTGTGCTGCTGCTTTGATCACCTTGAGCAGTGGGCTCAGCAGCAGATACCTGAGGAGCAGTTGTAACTGCTAAAATCTGCTCAGGCACCTCTGCTTGTGTTTTGCAAGGTGCTAACATTCTTGAAAAAGTTTCAGTTGTTAAACTGTTTATTTGAGTAGAATCACCTTGGTTTATTACAGCTAAATCATCCTTACTGAATTTCTTTGCAAAATAGTAACTTAAAAACCTTGGAAACAGTAAGAATGATTTTGTTTCAACATTATTAACCAAATCTTTAAAAATTTCCCGAGAATAGTTAAAATTTTCTCCTTGAAGAATTGCATATCCCAGATTTTGAATCTTTAAAGGGATTTCATTGAAAGAAGTGGTTTTGTTTGAAACACATAGTAGGAGGGTATAAATTAAAATCTGGTTGCAGAAGGAAAATAACCTTTTTGTAAGGTAAGTTTCTTCATCATTGTGGCTTCATACCCTCTCTCAATAAAGTCAGTTTGCAACTCGTTTTTAGTGAAAGAAATTTTACCTTCTTGATCATCGAGTTGAAAGACCTCTGAAATGGATTGTGGCGTGATTTGGACAGCTTTACCCTTTATAGAAGAGTGTATGGTGGTTGCAGTGTCTCCTTGTTTTTCAAGGGTTGCATTCTTCCAAAACTCCCTTTGGGTTTCCAAATAGATTGGTGCATCGACAGTGAACAAAGTTTTGTAGTTTGATTTTGCCATGGTGTCAATGATGGAATCGAAAACATTTGTGGTTCCTGGTTTTGTGAGAAGACCCAGGAGATTGTGAGATGGTTTATGTGGAATTTCAGTGGAGATTGCCTTTTGAGAGGCTGTTTTTGATGATGATTTGGATGAGGGTTTTGAAGATGACTTCGATTTTGTCATTTTGAAGATGAATGATCGAAGAAATTTGTGAGAGATGAGAAGAAAAACTGCTTTGAGAAGAGAATTTTTAAGAATTCAATTCGACAGTAAAACCCTGTTTTGGTGGTGAATGGGGGATTTTATAGGGAAGAAAGTGAATGCTGAGGTGGCAGCCGTTACAAAAAGTCTGACCAATATGTACTGCCCACGTGACAACCCCTGGTGAAAGTGAAGGACAGTACTTTTGTGAAAGTGACTGATGAAGGCAGTGGTAGTAGAGCAGTGGATGATTTTCACTATCAGTGGATAGTATATCAGTGGATAAGACACTGCTTTTGAACAACAGAGTTTATCAAAGGAATGAGAGAACAGGGGTTGTCTTTCAGCAGGGGACAGACTTTTGAAGTAAAGCAGACTTTTGAACAATCAGTGGTTAATGGCAGACTTTTAAGGATTTTAATGAAGAATTTCATTTTAGCTATTTTTAAGGATGGAGTTTTGATTTTCTGAAAACATTTTGTTTCCTTTATTCATAGAAAACAAGATGTTGCTTGTTATTCCATGTTCAGCTTCCCAATTCTAGAGACCAAACTTTCAAAAGTGGCTGTATCAAGTGCTTTTGTGAGCACATCAGCCAGCTGGTCTTTAGTTGGGACATGATGCAGAGAAATCAAACCTTTTTCATAGCAATCCCTCACAAAGTGATGTCTGATGTCGATGTGTTTGGTGGTTGAATGGGAAACTGGATTTTTGATGATATTTTCTGCTGCCTGACTGTCCAACATGAGTGGTGTCTTTAAGGCAGTGATACCAAAATCCAGTAACTGATTTTGAAGCCACAGGAGTTGGGCTGTACAGCTTGCAGCAGCAATGTATTCAGCTTCAGCAGTGGATGTTGAAACAGCTGCTTTCTTTTTGCTTTGCCATGAAACTAAGCAATCACCTAGAAATTGACACCCTCCTGATGTGGACTTCCTTGTGGTGTGACATCCAGCAAAGTCACTGTCTGAGAAACCTGAAAGCTTGATGTTCCCATTAGCTGGATACCAGATACCAAGTGTGGGAGCACCTTTTATGTATCTGAAGATCCTTTTTACAGCAATGAGATTTGATTTTCTGGGAGCTGATTGACTTCTTGCACAGACACATGTTGCAAACATGATGGCTGGTCTAGATGCAGTTAGGTACAATAAAGACCCAATCATGCTTCTATAAAGTGTTTGGTCAATCAGCTCACCCTTTTCATCAGACATGACCAGCTTATTTGTTGCCATGGGTGTGCTGCATGGTTTACAATCATTCATATCAAATTTGGTTAAAAGTTCTTTAGCATATTTGCTTTGATGAATGAAAGTTCCATTTTGCAATTGCTGTACTTGGAGACCAAGAAAGCATTGCAGCTCACCCATTGCACTCATTTCAAACTCAGCTGTCATGAGTTCTCTAAACTCTTCACACATTGAGTTACATGTGCTTCCAAAAATAATGTCATCCACATAGATCTGGACAATCATTAAATCCTTCCCTCTCCATTTTAAAAACAATGTTTTATCAATGGTACCTCTTTTGAAACCATTTGAGAGTAGGAAGTTGGAAAGAGTTTCATACCAGGCCCTTGGTGCTTGTTTCAGGCCATACAAAGCTTTGTTTAGCCTGTAGACATGATCTGGATAAAATGGATCCTCAAAACCTGGAGGTTGACAAACATATACCTCTTCTTGAATTGTACCATAGAGGAAAGCACTTTTGATATCCATTTGAAACACCTTCATATTGTGGTTGACAGCAAAGGCCAGGAACAGTCTAATGGCTTCCAATCTTGCAACAGGGGTAAATGTTTCATCATAATCAATCCCCTCTTCCTGTCTGTAACCTTGAACCACAAGTCTGGCTTTATTCTTGACAACAATACCCCTTTCATCAGTTTTGTTCTTGAAGACCCACTTTGTGCCGATGGGACTAACCTCTTCTGGCAGTGGTACAAGCTCCCATACTTGTTGTCTTTTAAACTGTTGGAGCTCCTCTTGCATGGCTTCTACCCAACTGTTGTCTTTCAGTGCCTCTTGGTACTTGACTGGCTGATGGAGTGATAGAAAACCAGCAAAAAGACAAATGTTTTGGGTTTGGCTTCTTGTGAGCAACCCTTCATTTATGTTGCCAATGATTTGATCAGGTGGATGAGATCTCAAGAAGATTAAATCTCCTTGGTATGGTATGATGGCATTTGTTGGTGAAGGCTGCAAATGTGTATCATCTGAGCTAACCACTGCTGGGGACTTTGATGATCCAGCAGTGGCTTCAAAAGGTGGTGGAATAGGAGGTAATGAAGTGGACACCTGCTGACTTTTATCCACTGTTTGAGGACTTTTGTCAGCAGTGGTTGATGTGCTACTTTGGTCAACAACTGTTGAGGTAGCAGTGGTTGATGATTTCATACCCATAGTCTGGTGTTGTATCCTCTGATGAACCTGCGCTGTTAGTCTTGACAGCAGTATTTTCAAAAGTAAACTTTTCAAGATCAAACAGATCTGCAGGGTTTGCTGGGATTTTCATTGATGAAAGTTCATTGAACTTAACATTCAAAGTCTCCTCCACTGCCTTGGTCCGTGTATTGAACACTTTGTAGGCCTTGGCAGTGGTTGAGTATCCCAGATGATAACCACAATCAATTTTGGCTGCAAATTTTGAAATGGAATCTTTTAAGTTCAAAATGAAGCATGGACAGCCAAACACCTTGAAGTATGAAATCAGTGGTTTAATTTTATACAGAATTTCATAGGCAGTCTTTTTGTGCCTGGGGTTTATTAAAACTCTGTTCTGAACATAGCAAGCAGTGTTTACTGCTTCTGCCCAGAAAGTTAATGGCAAACCTGAATCTGCAAGCATGGTTCTGGCAGCCTCAATCAGAGTTCTGTTCTTCCTTTCCACTACCCCATTCTGCTATGGTGTTCTAGGGATGCTGTACTGCCTTACAATCCCTTTCTTCACACAGAAGGCATCCAACTCCCTATTTTTGAATTCTGTGCCATTGTCACTCCTGAAGCTTTTCACTGGAAGGTCAAATTGCTTTTCAACCTGTGTTACAAAGTCTTGCAAAATGCCTGCAGTCTCATCTTTTGAGTGTAAAAAGAAAGTCCATGTAAACCTAGAGAAGTCATCAACAATAACCAAACAATATCTTTTCTTTTTGAGGCTCATGACTTGAACTGGGCCAAACAAATCCATGTGTAGCCTTTGCAAACACTGGGTTGTTTTGGACTCTTCAATGGACTTGAAAGAACTTTTATGTTGTTTTCCTTTTAAACAGGAAATGCAATGTTCAGGACATGAAAACAATTTTTGTGGTAGGCCTCTCACCAAACCATTTTTTGAAATTTCTGTGATTGTTTTAAGATTTGTGTGCCCCAGCCTTCTGTGCCAAAGTTCTGTCTCTTTGTTAGAGGCAGCTGAGAACAGACAAGCATCAGCTCTGGGATACTCTTTTGACATGTCAACAACATAAACATTGCCACTTCTTTGAGCAACAAGTTTAGTTTGACCAGTTTTGATTATTGCTTCAATCTTTTTGACCATTTCTGGTCCAACAATCCTACAACAGTCTTTTGTGAAGAATGGCCCAAATCCCTTGTCACTCATTTGGGACACACTCAGAAGGTTGAATTTTAGATTGTCTATTAGATTGACATTTTCAAATTTTACATTTCCAGATTGTACTGTACCAGACCCCAGAACTTTCCCTTTACTATTATTCCCAAAGGATATATCACCCCCTCCATAGATTTTAAAGTCTTTGAGGAGGGCTTTACATCCTGTCATGTGCCTGGAGCCTCCACTATCTACATACCAAAGACTAACAAAGCATGCAGAAGCTCCCTGCACATGAAGTAAACGGATTAGTTCATTAAGGTCTCCAAAGCCAACAAGGCTTTGGATGGGGTCTCAACAGTGTCTGGGATGGATGCAGAATGGTGGACAGTGGTTAGGTCAGGGGTTTGAACAGATTTTCCAAAAGCAGTGTTTTCATCATCATGTTTTCTATAGCCAACCCCAAATTTCACATTGCTTTTTATCTGTTTTTCAAGCATAACCTCATATCCTCTGCAGGATTCCACCCATCTTTCACAAGTAATCTGGGTGGATTCCAACTCCTTTTTGCAAACTTGGTATTTTTCTACCATAGTTTGAAGTTGGGTTTTGGTTATGCTTTGCTCTTCTTTTAGACAGCTGGTCTCTTTTTCCTTTTCAGTCAATTTGTTTTTAAGTTCTTTGAAAGACTTTTCAAATTTAACCTCATCAGTCAAGATTTTATCCCGAAGGTTTTCATTCACCTCTTTAATGTTATCAAAAGCAATTATGCAATTGTCAGAACACAGTTTTTCAAGAACTTGAGGAGATACCTTGGCAGCTGCCATCATTGCACAATCACATTGATGATCTTCTTCATCAACAGCTTTCACCTTCTTTTCACCAGCCTTTTCTTCTTTCTCTTCTTCTTTGTCCTCTTTGGACCATGGATCTGTCATTGGTTCAATCAGGGTACCTGAACTTTCTCCCAACAGTAGTTCACCAGCCACAGCAGTAACCACTGCTTCAGTCACCTCTTCCACTGTTTCAAAGCTCTGCTGTTCCTCCTCAGTTTCAACCGCCTCCTGTATTGACTCTAATGCCATCAAACAAAACTCATCATGAGAAGAATCATTAGAAGCATAGAGTGCAAAATTTTCATCACTAAGGTCTTCAGGCATACTGCTCCAGTCAACAAACCCTTGAGTGAAAAAACTTTGTTGATCTGGTTGTGCTGCTGCTGGAGCAGTGGTTTGAGGTGCAACAGGTTGCACTTGTACCTGTGGAGCAGGGGTTTGAACATATTGGATTTGTGGAACAGTAGTTTGGACATAGTGTACTGGCACAGGGGCAGCAGCATAGTGAGCAGTGTTCACTTGAGCTGCTGGGGTATACTGGGCATAGTGCACCGTGCTTTGGTTTTGAGGTTTAGGTTTTGAGCAAGGATGAGTAATTATGGGACCAGTAGTTTGACTCCTACATTCCCTAGCGAAATGTCCCAACCTATTACACTTGTAGCACTTGATTTTCGATTTATCCAACCCAACCCTTAGATTCCCATGCAAACCTGGGAATTTTCACCCTGTTCTCTTGTAAAATTTGCTAGTTCTAACACTTAGCAAAGCCAGTTGGTGCAGGATGTCCATTTCCTCTAAGTCAGTGGGATCGAAATGTTGTAAATCATTGAGTTCAAAGCTTAGATTATCTGACATCTGGTTTTCGTTTGCAGTGAATGCATAACTTGCAGAGTGAGGATCAGGGTTGTTGAAATTTGCACCAGCAGTTACGTCAATGAAGTGATCATAACCCTGATCCTTACCACTGCTCCCAGATTCTTCTTGACCCAGAAGAGCAGTATTACCGAAAGTGTAATCATCGGTAACGTTTCCTGACTCTTGTAACCTCCTTTTCTGGTTCAACTCCCTTTCGTAGGTCAGGAGTCGGCCGTGGAGTTGGGTCAAGGTCAGATCCTTGAATTCAGGTGAATTTCGGGTGACAAAAGCTATGGTGTCCCATTTTTCTGGCAGTGACCCGAGGAACCTGCTATTTTGAGTTGAGTTTGTAAAAGTGGTGTTAACAAGCCTCAGTTCACTGATGAGACAACTGAAACGTTCAAATTGTTGCGTTAGTGATTCACCTTTAACGTAACAAAATGTTTCATACTGTTGGTTCAAGATTTCCCTGTTGTTTTCTATGACTTCTTCAGTCCCCCCAAACTGTTCCTTAAGTGCGTCCCATAATTCTTTGGCACTGTTACAGTGTAACAGTCCAGCATATATCTCATTGGGCAGCGCTGATGCTATGATGCTAAACGCTTTAGCATCTAGTTCGATCTTTTGAAATTCGGTTTCGGTATAATTTTCAACTGGTTTTGGAACGAACTTTTTAGCATCTTCAGCGCTTGGCACTGAAGGAACATGGGGACCATAAATGACAGACCTCCAACAACCTGTGCTTTGTTGAGCAAGGATGTGACCCATCCTTCTCTGCCAGATGTTGTACTCATTTCTTTTTAGCATAGGTGGTTTAAAAAGTGAGCCGATGTTGTTTTTATCATCCTGAGATTGTGACGTCATTCTTGTTGTTTTACAGACACTGAGAAATCAACTTTAATGGTGATTAATCCTTGCTCTGTTTTTCAACGGATGAACAAACGATCAGTATCAACTGTTATGAGCTGAACTATTTACGTCAAAATGATTGTTAAATCAAATTTGACTGTCCAAGCTCTGATACCAATTGTTGGATCTGAGTTTGTTTTTGATTGTATTTTCGTTTGAAGTTAAGATGAAAATGAAAGAGTTGTGCAGCGGAATTATGATGAAAACAAACTTTGCATACAATCAAACGAGAGTAATACTTTAATCAAACATCTTTTCACAATGAATCGAAAGATTGAATTTGTTTCAACAACGATTACAATGATTGATGAATGAATGCAAACTCCCCCTCAGCCAGAGCTCAGTAGTTTGTTCGTGCAAAGAAGACGATGTTGCAAAAGAGCTAATAGAACAGTACAAAGTACTGAACTATTTATAGGCACTTGCAAACAACTGAGCATCTTAGCTGACGTCACCATGAAAGTGACATCTAACCTCCTAACAAACTCTAACCTCTGATCTATACAAACACTGATGTACTAACTACTACTATTACATTTCATTACATAAAAGACACTTAAACAGCTGCTGCATCCTTCCACTGCTGTGAACCCAGCAGTGCTTGTCCGGATCAGCAGTACTTGACTCAAGGCAGTAGATTGAATCAGCAGAGCTTTGGTCTTCCATCAGTCTTTGACATTGGGCAGTAGATGCAAGGCAGCAGTTGTAGGTCAGCACTTAGTAAAATCAGCAGATAGGAGGTCAGTAGATATGAAACCACTTTCAAGGGGAGAGATTTGTATGAACCAACTGTAATCGTCTGCTCATTCTGGATCCACTGCTCTGATCCAGTTTTGGCTTTAATTATCTGTTCCTCTGATAGGGTTCAATCCCAACATTTCTTTTGTTTCTTTTGTATGTTCCACTTTGTTTTTTATTTTGTATGCTCATTCTGTTTTCTCCAGATTGCTGATCGTATCGTGAATTCTGATGAGCTGGCCAAGTACATGTTTGAGCTTGGTGAAGCTGCATATGATAATGGACGTAAAGATGTTTGTGGTGAAGGATGAGCAGCTGCCAAAGCGAAGGAGACAATAAGTCATTTTGACTTGTATAAGACTGACTGTGCAGCTCGTTATGCTGAGAAACGTCAGGAATATGAATTTCTCGAATTTGCTATTGTCAAAGCTGTTGGAAAATTATCTCGAAAGCCTGATGGCATTGAATTGTTGAAGAAAGCCCTTGGTGATCAGGACCCTGAAGCTGATGGTGCCGGGCCTAGTCATCAAAGTTGAAGACTTCTGGCTTGCATGCCGTGTATTGGCCTAATGGCCTTGTAATTAACTGACAATTTCCTGGTTTTCGTGCTTGTGAACAATTTACTTTTACTCTGCTTATGGTTGTTGGTACATTTTGACATTATTTTGATATATATATATATATATATATATATATATATGATGCTGACGGTTAACTAGTTTGTGAATTTTGTTTCTGTTACAATATGTGCATGTGTGATTACTTTGATTAGGTATCACGAATGAATAATGGCTGTGACAGGTTGTATTGTGTTAGTCGCTTTCGTTTCACACTGTGGTGTGTTATGCCTAGGTGACTTTACAATGCTTTATCTGTCGTTACGTGCATAGTTTTATTCGTTTATACGAAGTCACTGCTTTACCAGGTTATTCTGTTGACCTGGCTGTGCTCAGCCTTGGAATTCTTACAATGTTCATTTTACCGTGTTAACGATTTTTCGTGTATAAGTGAGCACGAAGTGGCACTTGGCTTGACAGGCTACGGTTGTGTACTTAACCCGGCTGTGCACTTAGTTGTGACGAGCCTTGGAGGTCTACAACGTTTCCTGTGTCTCAGCCATTGGTGTTTTCGTGTATGCCCGAAGTAATATATGTAGTTGTAACAAAAATTCACAGAAGATAAGATAGCCAACACTTCTTGCATTAAAGTCTACTGTGTTGGGCGCGTATCCATTCATTACAAGCGAAGATAAAAACTATGACCTGTTACATATAGCACTTCCTTAATTGCTGAACATTCCAAGTCCTGGGGACTTCTTTGTTTTCAAGTGTGCGTAGCTTGTACGCTGCTTTCCCGAGGACTTTATCTATGATGTAAGGTCCCTCCCATTTGGGAGCCAGTTTGCCCGGTCTTTCGGCGTTAGACGCCTCACTGTCTCTCAGGACGTAGTCTCCGGGGTTGAAGGTGCAGATTCTGACCTTGCTGTTGTAGTACTTTTCCAGTTTGGTTTTGTATTTTGCCTCGTTGATTGCTGACATCTCTCTTATTTCTTCTAGAAGGTATAGGTCCAACCTTCTTTCTTCTTCATTGTTGTCCACATTCATAGAGAGCATCCTTGGAGATGGCAGGCCGATCTCCACGAGTATCACGGCTTCGGACCCATAGACTAGGCTGAACGGTGTTTTGCTGTTGGTTGTCTTTGGCATAGTCCTATGGGCCCATAGTATGGTGGGCAACTCGTCAACCCATCCCCTTAGCTGCGTTCCGAGCCTCGCCTTTATACCATCCACGATACTTTTGTTTACTGCTTCCACTTGACCATTTCCTTGTGGGTGCGCCACCGAGGAAAAGGTATGTTCGATGTTCAGCTCTTTAAACCAATTCTGGAGGTCTTCAGCAGCGAAGTTTGTTCCGTTGTTGGTTATGATTCTCAGAGGTAGCCCGAAACAACAAATTATTTGTTCCTAGATTAAAATTCACACCACTGTAGATGTGGTTGATGCTAGCGCCTTTGCTTCCACCCACTTTGTGAAATAGTCCACTGCGACTATGATAAACTTCACCGCTCCTGCGGCTTCTGGAAAAGGACCAACCATGTCTATTCCTCACTGCTGGAATGGCCATGTCATTGTTAAAGGGACCAGTTCATTCTTTGGGCGCATTTTTTTGGGGCGTGTCTCTGACAACCGCTGCATTTCCTCAAAACCTTGACTGCATCCAGGTGCATACCTGGCCAGTAATAGCCCGCGTTCATTACCTTTGCTACCACCATTCTTGGTCCAGCGTGAATGCCACAAATGCCCTCGTGTACTTTGCGAATTAAGTAATTGGCATCTTCTGGATCTAGCATCGTAATAACGGTCCGAGGTACGACTTCCTATACAGAATTCCGTCGGACATTTGGTAATGTTCAGATTTGTACTGTATCTTTCTTGCTTCAGCTTTGTTCCCTGGCAGTATTCCGGACTGGAGATACATGATGATTGGAGTTATCCAGGATGTTGCCCCAAGTTGGATGACGTTCACTTGCCTTAATGGTATCAATGGGTTGCTTAGAACTTCAATGCGCACGTCTTTGGCTAGATGCTGGAAACTGGTTGATGCGAGTTTGCTCAGTGCATCTGGTAGCTTGTTTTCACTCCTGTTGATGTGATGCACCTTGTAAGAATTAAAGCTTTGAAGCAGAGTTCTTGCTTGTTCTAGGTACAATGCCATGACGTCTCCTTTGGCGTCGTACTGACCATTGATCTGTCCTGCTACGAGCATGGAGTCTACATGCACTTCTATGTGTTTGACCCCCATCTTGATTGCTAACCACAGTCCCGCAAGAAAAGCTTCATATTCGGCCTCGTTATTTGTGCTTTTGAAGTCTAACCGGATGGCGTACGTGAACTCACATTTTTACTTACCAACCTAAGTCCTGCGCCATCTTCGTTCGTTTCGCCATCCGTGTATAGCAGCCATGGTTCCTCTGAGTGTTGTTTTTCGGCTTTCTCCATCGCCTTGCATTCTCTGTCTTTGTCGTCGGGCACCTCTGTCAGGAAATCAGCCAACACCCGACCTTTGATTGCTGGTCTTGGTCTAAAGACCACATTATGGCCCCCTAATTCGATAGCCCACTTTGCTAATCTTCCAGATATCTCGGGCCTTGCAAGGATGTTGCCGATGTTGTAGTTTGTTAGCACGCGAATGACATGGTTAGCAAAATATCTGCGCAATCGTCTGGACACGTGAATCAGTGCAAGGACTAGCTTTTCCATTATTGCGTATCTTGTTTCTGGGTCATTCAAAGTGCGAGATACGTAATAAACCGGTTTTTGCACACCATGCCTATCGACCAGTAGTACCGCTCCTACCATTTTTTCTGATGCTGACAGGTACATGACCAGCGGTTCACCTTTCATTGGTGTTGTCAGCGTTGGCAACCGTATGAGACAGTCTTTCATTTCTCGGAATGCATGCTCGGCTTCTGGAGTCCATTGGAACCGATTTTTCTTTACGCAGTTGAGGAGGGTTTTGATAAATGGAAAAGATTTAACTGCGTGATTGGCAAGGTAACGGTTGAGTGCTGATAACCGTCCGGCCAATTTCTGCATTTCTTTTATCATTGATGGTGAAGGCATTCGCTCTATCGCTTGCAGTTTTTCAGGATTGACCTTGAACCCATCCTTGGTAACGATGAAACCCAGGAACTTCCCTTCTTCCATTCCGAAGGAGCACTTCGCTAGATTCAGTTTGATATTTACCCCGTCCAACGTATCAAACGTTTTTTGGATGTTCACCAACATCAATTTTTCTTCCTTACTCATGATGACCAAGTCATCCATGTATACCTCGATGTATTTGTCGATGGCGTCGCTGAATGTTTCGTTCATCAATCTCTGATAAGTTGCGCCTGCATTCTTCAAACCAAAGGGCATTTTTGTATAACAATACAACCCTGTTGGTGTGCGAAATGCTGTTTTGTCTTCATCTTGGATAGCCATCTGCACCTGATGGTATCCTTTATAACAATCGAGGAAACATTTCTATCTGAAAGACACCAGTGAATTGATTTTTTCGTCAATTTCTGGTAGAGCATAACAATCGTGCGGCCAGCTTTGTTCAAATCTTGATAATCCACGCACATTCTCCAACCACCATTTCCTTTCGGGACCATTACTGGGCTGGCTACCCAGGTTTGGTAACGAACTTCTCTAATGATGCCTGTGTTTAGCAATTCTGTGATCTGTTCTTGCATGGCGTCGTGCTTTATGTCTCCCAGATGACGTTTCGTATGTACCACTGGTTTAGCATTCTCAGAAACATTCAGTATGTGTTCTGCTATGCGCTGTGGAACGCCAACCATGTCGGCCGGTGTCCAGGCAAAAACGTCCATATTTTCAAATAATAGCTTTTTGAGTGCTGCGCGTGAGGCCTGATATTGCCGGCCCCAAAGTGACAGTCTGTTCCGGATACTTGTTGTTTAGTATCCATTTTTCTGGTTCTGCGTGCAGTGTGGGTTTGCTTGTTTTTGCTGGTCTGATCTCATCGGTTGTTAGGACCTCTTTGCTCGCGTAAATTATGGCTATCCCTGTTTCTGTCGGGAAACCAACGGCTGAATGTGGCCCTAAGCAAATCATGCTAAAATCTCCCTGAGATTCTCTTCCCAACAGGATGTCATGCCTTGAGTTTGCTGGTAAAACCATAAACGTGACTTTTTATGTTCTTGAATTTCTCCCATCCGAGAGCAGCATCGGAAATGATATCTGACCGAGGGAAAAAACAGCCTCATTATAGAAACCAGTGAGTGGATAATCCACTGGCTCTAGGCGCGCTTTATCCTCCTGGTCTAGTTGATTAAAGCACTGTTCGTAGATAATGTCTGCGGTGCTCCCTAGATCTATGAAAATGTAATCAGTCTGGTAATGGCCGAATACTCCAGGAATGACTATAGGTCTTCGCTCCCTTGGACCTCCTCTTACCAAAGGGAAAACTACTTGTTTCTCACGCCAAGAGTCATCTTGGGCGCGCTTGTTGTAGTTATTCCGGGGTCTTCTTTGCCCCCTTGGATCATATGGTTTTCCAGCTTTCGAAGCTTTTTGTTGTCGGGACCTTCTTCCCTTCTTTGGATCTGACGATTGTCTCTTTTTCCTCCCTTGACCAGATGTGTAAGCTTGCCATTTTTCAAGGAGCGTTCTAATTCTTGCCTAAGGATGATGCAGTCATCTGTAAGGTGACCTGTGTCTTTATAGAATTCACAGAATAGGTTTGGGTCTTGCCCCCTCTTGTTTCTCATCTGCAAAGGAGGTTTGAACTGGTGATTTTTTGTTGACAGGACCACTTAAGGAGTTTTTGTCAAGGGTGTCCATTGCTTTTCCATGTTCTCTTTTTTAACTTCTTTGCGATAAATGATCTGATTGATCGTGTCGTGTGTGTCCTTAGCAGGCGGACTTCGTTCTCTGTAACCAGATGTTTTCTAGGGCTGACCCTTGCCCTTCTTGTTTCGCCTATCATGCTGGTTGTAACTGTGCTGACGGCTATCATTGTCGGCCAGTTGTTCGTCAGTTCTTGCAATTGTTTTTGCTGCTTCGATGAAAGTATCCCAATCTTTGGGACCCGCATCTCTTCCTTTGACTCTTTTGATCAGGTCATCTCATTTTACAGCCCTCATAAAGTGTGCGCGCTTCATTTTTTTCCCCTACATCCCTGATTTCTAGGCACTCTTTGTTATATCTGGTGATGAAGTCTTTAACACTTTCATGATTTTTCCTTCAGATGTTCAGACAATCTGCTGGGTCTCTGGTGTGCCTGCGATGTTGGAAAAAATGTGCGAGAAACTAATGTCGAAAATCCATCCAGGATTTGATATTTCCTTCAGGTAGACTGTCAAACCAAACGCGCGCCGTGCCGACGAAGGTTTGAGCGAAAAGATGACACTAGGTGGGTAACGTCCAACCACCTACGAACCCTGCGCCGTTGAAAACTTGGAGGTGGTCGTCCAAATCTGTTAAGCCATTGTACTTGGCCACATTGTGTGGCAGTTTTGCCTTGTCAATATCAACTGTTGCAATCTCTCTGATGAACTTTGACTTTTCAGCTATGCCTTCTGGGCGATAGCTTAATGAATAATCATGTTCTACGTTTGGATTGTACTCTGCGTGCTTGTGGGGTTTATACGCCTCATGGCTTGGTGGTAAGCTGCTGAATACCGTGCTTTCTCTCTTATACGTCGTGCCATCATCTTCATTGTAACTGTCCCATTCATCGTTTATCTTGCGCGGGCCGAGACGGCCGTGTACTGATTTCTTTTGTTGGTGAGTGTGTTGCATACAGTTACTTTTAGTTTCGCCATAAGTGTCGCGCGTGTCGTGCACGCTTTGTCTTCTTATGATGGGTATTTTCTCATGTTCCTGGTTCCCCGCGTGTGTTTGTTGAGGGATATGGGTACTTGGTGGCTTTTGTGATGGAGTTACAAAAGCAGACTGATTAGCTTGCGCTTGAAGCGAAGCTTGTTGTGCACTGAGTTGCGCATAGACAAGGTTCAGAGATGCTGTTTGTTTGGTGTACCAGGAGGCCAGAGTTTGTCCATCAGGTAACCCCAAGAGTGCTGAGAAGTTCAACTGTGCCTGACCCGATGGTGCTGAAGAACCAGCTCCATGGTTTGGCGTTGAAGCTTCTGGAGGTGGTTGATTGACTACCCCAGGTGGTGTTTGGAAAACAGCTCCGTTTGTAGTTTGATTGATAACTCTGGAAGTACTTCCAAAGATATCGGGTATCTCATTGGTCACTAGTCCTTCTCTAACGGGCCCGTTCCCTTGGTGCCTTTGGATGTGAGCCGTGTCCGTCAGCAGCTCAAAGGAAGAGATTTCTCCGTCCATGTGAGGAGAAGGGTTTGGTTCAGTCATTTAGAGAGTGTTTTTTTAAGAAAAAGGAGATGAAAATGGTTTGTAGAAAGATGCGGTGGGCGCCAATGATGAAACACAGGTTAACACTGAGGTCAACCAGCTGGGTCGTCTCTTGTGTAGGTTCAATCTCCTTTCTTGCTCGCTAAAGACAGTGATCCTGCAAAACAGCAACACCGTTAGCTCGTTAAGAGGGGAATATGGGGGTTTCCCTCTTAACCGGGCTCCGGCGTGAGAATAAGTACTGTTCTGAGGGGAAATAGTGTGTGTTATAGGTGAAATATAAGAGGAGCAGAATGTTTAACTTGAATGATGAAGGGTCCTATTTATAGCTAGAGGGTGAAGGAGGGAGGAGAGACCTTGCCAGCTGCTACCGAGCGCCAGCTGTCCGACCAATGGGAATATCATCTTGGTCTCCTCTGCAACGGTCAGGATAGTGGTACATGTGGCGCGCTGTCATTTGTCCATGCAGGAGAATTAGTACTGTAGCTGTCGGTCTGCCCCCAGGTTGCGTCGCAGGTCTACATGGCGTCCGATTAATGGTGACACGTGTTCTCCTTTTTGTCTGGAGGAGCATCTTTAGTGTCACCTTGACGTCTTCCAGAAGCTTCTGGATTCGCTTGCTGATGTAGGCGCTATATAGGACGAGGAGAGTGGTATGATCACTGCCATGTGTGCATGGAATTTGGACCATACCTCTTCAGACTACCACCCCATTAGTTTCATTAGAAATTAAAGTTGGTTTAGGTTTTTTCTTCCAAACTAAAAGTAAAAAATAAAAATAACTTAAATAAAATCAACCCACGTGTGTAGATGAAGCGTGGCGGTTGGGAAGTTATTGAAAGAATATTCGCTAATAGAATTCAAACAACAATCTTGAGCGGCAAACGGTAATTGGTTTGTGTATATATAGATGAACACCCAGAAGTAGAACTCCTCCATTTTCGATTGAAGATCAAGCATGTCACGTAAAGACACACGGTGGCGGATGATCGCCGGTGCCGTTCCAGGTAAGGCTGTGGAGCAAGTTAGAGAGGCGTAAGAGTCTGAAAGTCAGTCGGTTGATGATGATGATGCAAAGATCCATAAAGAACAACTGAACAAGAAAGCAATGCAAGAACATGGGTACGTAGTTAATGGTAGAAGATTCATTGTTTATTAACATAAATCAAATTCAACCCATTGATTCTTGATTGATTGGTCACAGGGAGATTTCAGAAGTTACAAGGCGAAACAATGCTCATCTACCTCGTGTGGATATCGAATTCCTGCCTACCAACCCATTGTTAGGATTTCTTTTAGATAATGTTCCTCTTATTGCTTGTTTTGTTGAATATGACTTGGATGTAACAGTCATCTGGAGACCCAAGGCTGAGTAACATCTTTCTATTAAGAGATATTTACTAAAATAGCCAAGAATAAGTTTGACTTACCAAAATGGCCACTTCATGAGTCGGTGGAGCAGGGCATCACGGATTCAAATGTGCGGGATGCCTCTTTCAAGACCCCTCATGCATCTTTAAATATGGAAGTGACACGTGTCTCAATGATTAGGTAGACTTCTCCAATGACTCAGCAGACTCTTCCAAATATTTTAAGAAAATACTTTAAAATATTTTAAAAAAAATACTAAAAATATTTTTTTAATTTAAAAAAAAATATTTTTTAAATTTATATACGTAAAGTATTTTAATTTTATATACGTATAGTATTTTTTTAAGTATTTTAAAGATATCTTTACGTATATAAATTTAAAATATTTTGTTAGTTTTAAAAAAATAATTTAAAAAATTAATTTAAATATTTTATTAAAGTATTTTTTTAAATTTTGTTATGTATTTTCTTAAAATTAGCCAAGATATCTTTACATATATAAATTTAAAAAAGTAATTTTTTTTTAAATTTAAAAATAAATTATTATTTTTTTAAAATATTTTAAAGTATTTTCTTAAACTATTTGGAAGAATCTGCCTGAGGCATTGGAAGAGTCTGCTGAGGCATTGGATGAGTCTGCTGAGGGGCATTGGATGAGTCTGCCTGAGGCATTGGAAGAGTCTACTGAGGCATTGGAGGAGTCTACCTAATCATTGAGACACGTGTCACTTCCATATTTAAAGATGCATGAGGGGTCTTGAAAGAGGCATCCCACACATTTGAATCCGTGATGCCCTGCTCCACCGACTCATAAAGTGGCCATTTTGGTAAGTCAAACTTATTCTTGCCTATTTTGGTAAATAGCTCTTCTGTTAATGCGATATGTGAAAACAGAAGAATAAAGATTCTCTTGAATAGTTGAATTTGAACAACAGCTAGCATTGTGTATGTCAAGATAGATTAGTTTTGTTAATAATCAGTCAAACTGGTCATAAAAAAGTCTTGTTCTCTATGTTGTATAATCTTGATATTTTGGGTCGAATACGAATCAAGTCGGTTACGAATATGCAACTAGATACGGGTCAGCAGAAGTCTTGATATTAGGCACATGTTTTTAGTGTTTTAGAACGTGTCACGTGTGTTTGTTTAAGTCCAAGTTTATTCTATTAGTGGCAGATTAGTAGGATGTTAGTTGTTTACTTTTTTCATGTGTATGTGTAGTGGTTGGCTATTTAAAGGGCCTAATGTGGTGAATAATCTTCATTGTTCGTGAGTTTGAAGGGTCTGAAACCAACACTCTAATTATGACTTCAACACCCTTATTTTAATTAACCACTGCCATCTAATTTTTGGGGCAAGAAGACCGTTAAGACTCCATACATCACATAATGATTCGACCAATACATGCGTATGATCACACAACTTGTTTACGCACGTTTTAATAGCCATTGACCCATATTTCACCAAAGAACTTCACCCATCATTGTTTCCAAATCATATTTTAACTATTAGTTGAGTATTGCAATGTTACAAAAAGAAAACGATAATCTTAGTTGAATTATCGTAATAACCCTACAACTGGGAGGATAGATATGATTTGAATTGATCACCTTTTGCATTCCATGCTCTAAAGTCTAAATATGCCTGTCATATTACCTTACCCTTGTAACACTTTGAAAAACGTATGGCGTTCGATATATATGTACATGCATACAAAGGGAACTAAAAGAATATATACTTACATGAAATCATACAAACATTGTAAGTGTTGATCGAAAACACGAACTTTTGTAGATGTGTCAAACCCTGTTGAGAGAGGCCAACTTCTCAAGGAGGAGCCTAAACACTCAAGTACCACATAATTCATGAAATATTCATTACTTAATAATAAGAAAATGTGTATCAAAATGATGGGATCAAAAGAGATGCATTTGTTTTCTATTTAAAATCAACTTAACCAGCTTTAATTGCAAAAAGATCCTTGTAGAGGCCAATATATCTCCTCTTTGATTTCAAACAGACACCATAAGGATCCCTAAAAGCAGACCCTTGATCACTACACGGTTAAATCCAAGGACATTAAATTGGAGAACACCTCCATGGTTTTTGCTTTTAGTTTGCTTAATCTTAAAAATAATATTCCAATGAAACAGTTAAACACATTTTCAGAAATTTTGTTACAGCTTCCAGAATTCTATCTCCTGAAGATGAATTTGAACAACTTTCTTGAGCCTTTTCTTGGTCCACTAAGCTATTATGTAGTTATGCTGTTGCAAGTCAGATCAAAAAGGCTTCCAAAAGTTGATTTTGAGGTCAAACAGAACTATTTGTGCCTCAAAAGTCAAAATCAATGTCTTTCTTGTACCTCAAAAGACATTTTAATTTTAATTTCTCTCCTCTTTGTGGCCCAATTCAGTAAAGTTTATAGATCCCACAAGCATGTCAAAATTTGCTTTGATTAACTCAAACAAGGACATGATTTTAGTTGCATCATTTTGACCTTTTTAAAGTCAAAAGGTCATATCATGCAAAGTCTAATAAAAAACCTGAATAAACATATTCACAGGTTCATATTGTTGGATATAATGTTCAATTGTGGATTAAGATTCAACGTTACTGTCAAGGTACGACCCAAAGAGTTACACTTTGGGCAACGAACTTGTAACGGTGTTTTAATTGTTAATCACCGGATCACGAAATAATAAGCGTAATGAAAGAAACAGGTAATTATTTAGAATAATTACGGAGAGCGGGATTTAATATTATAATTAATTTGTTAATTATAATAAATTACATATATATATTGTTAATTATCTAGATAATTAAACTGATAGATAATTATGGAGGAATTGTGTTTAGAATACAATTGGTTTAAAATAAAAGATATATATATCTTTTATATATTTACTCCCATAAATATCTCAATATTGAACTTCTATGAAATTAATATATTACGGAACTTTTTAGTTTTAAAAAGTTGGTATGCTTTTCAAAAGTTTTAATGCCTTGATTGCTTTCATAGAAGTTCAAAAACGATTCAGAAGAACAAATAGGATACAAACTTCAATTTTGGTGGTTTTTCCTTGGCCGTCGCAAACAGAAAAGTAAGAGAAAGAGGAGCTCCTATTTGATCCTAATTTTTAAGTTCGTGTTTCTTCAATTACGCAAAAACGTAAGTAAAGTTTGTGAACTTTATTTTCTTTAGTTTAAAAGTTTCGTTTGAAATCGTTTCAAATGAACAAACATGATTTCGTGGTCAACGATCATCTAGCGAGATCGTTCGTTGAACCAATGTGTCTTTCTTGGATGTCACGATTCTTTTATTTTATTTTAACCTATTTTGATTGTAATGAGATCACTGGTGGAAACGGTTTAGAACCGAACCTTGTGTACATGTTTTCCGCTGCGTTCAGTTTGTTTGGCAAATTGAATAAAAATTATTTACTAAAAGGTACACGAAATTTCCAACAGTGGTATTAGAGCCACCTTACAAATCAAAGTAGGTTATTTTATAGAAGTGTTTGTAGATCTATAAAATAGTTATAGAATTGCATGCTTAAAATCGAGTAGATTTGGCATAGCAACCTGTCACGTATAATAGTTATAGGCAAGTTTTATTAAGGCCAAACATGAACACTTGTCAAAGTCCTCTTTGACAAAATACTTGGCCTTAACCTATTTCGTTTAGCTTAATGATCGTATTATGCAAATTCGGGTCTAGAATCAGTTTTACATAACACGCGTACTAAATTGTTTTTGGAGCTACGAATGTTAAATAAATAAATAAAATGGAACAAACTTTATTTTTATTTAAAAATCAAATTCAAAATTTGGTTTTATCTTTTCCTACGTTTAAAAATAAAATTCAAAATTTTGTTTTATCTTTATATTAAAGAAAACTTAGTTTTTCTTTAAATTAAAGTTTTTTTATTGGATCCAAGATTAAGTGGGAGCACTAAAGGGTTTGTGCTACACTTAATAGGCTCGGTTCATGTTCTTGGGCTCGAATGAACCGAACATATTCTGAACCCAGAATTGCATATTTATTTGTTTTATTATGCGTTTTGCCATGAGATTTTTGTTACGTACATAAAATTAATAATTAATACACGATCATTAAAACGATAATTTTAATAAAAGGTTTATTAAGTATTGGATAGGTAATTAAAATAAACAGTTAATTTTAAAATACAAAAATCAAAATTGGTTTTTCAAAAAATTAAAAGTTAATTTGAAAACCGTAATTAATAAACGTTATTAATTAAAATAAATTTGCGACACGACCAACTTAGATTAAATATGGTATTTAAAATTAATCGGTCGAGTGATTGAAAGGTGTTTCAAGTCGTCATATATTAAAACGTAAAATTGATTTTTACAAAGGAATTGTATAGCCTATGTTCATGCCATAGGTCGTACAAGTATTTTAAAACGACCCGAAGTAGTAATTTTAAAATATAACCCAAACTAAAATCGATATTCTACGCCACCCTAAATTAAGAACACCCGAACTGATCTATCCGAACCCCTGGTGCTAGTGTTTACCCTGCATCCAGGCCTACGGTTTTGGTTAGGGGTAGTTCTGCGATTTCCATGCTTACATGGGTCGGGCTACAGTTCTGATTTGAGGACAAATATCACTTTTGCGACAGGAGAGAGAATGTTAGTGTTTACCCTGCATTTGTTTTCTACGGTTGTGAAAGTGGGCGTAGTTGGGGATAACGTACCAATGCTTGACAATACTCGTCATGCGACCCCAAACAGAGAATTGTGTAGTCGACACAATTGGTGATCGTCACCTACCCTTCAATCTATGCCAGTGAAGAGTGCTAAGTCCATTCACTGAGTTATGGGGAGATGGGATCTCATCCTAATTCCTAAAATTTTGTAAATCTTGGGTCAAAATTGAATTAGGTTAATGCATGAAAATTACTAATATAATTTTCTTCTAAATTCTACAGATGTCTACAAACAATTCTGATAACACCAAATTCTCGCTTAAGTCCATCCTTGAAAATGCTAAACTTGATAATTCTAACTTCGTGGATTGGTACCGCAACCTGAAAATTGTTCTCAGGGCGGAGAAAAAGGTTTATGTCCTTGAAGAACCAATTCCCGAAGCACCTGCTGCTACTACGGGTCCAGCCCGCAAGACATGGGAAAAACATGTTGATGATTCCCAAGATGTGACATGTCTTATGCTTGCTATGATGATTCCAGAACTTCAGAAGAATTTGGAAAACTTGGGAGCATATGAGATGAGTGAGCAGCTGAAAGACATGTTTCAGCAGCAAGCTCATCATGAGCGTTTTAAGGTGATGAGATCTCTCATTACATGTCGCATGCAAGAAGGTACTCCGGTCAGTTCTCATGTACTGAAAATGAAGTCTTTCGTTGATCAACTGGAGCGTCTGAACGCACCCCTTAGTAATGAATTAGTTACGGATGTGATCCTTAACTCGCTACCCAATTCATATCATCAGTTCGTTTTGAACTATAACATGAATTGGTCGGAAAGAACAATCCCAGAGTTGCATTAGATGCTAAAAACTGCTGAGACAAACATCCCAACTAAGGGTAATCCAGTGTTGGTGATCAGGGAAGGAGGAATTACCAAGAATAAGCTATCCAAGGGAAAAGGCAAGGCGAGTAAGCAAGATAAGGGCAAAGGCAAAAAGATTGCCACTCCAAAGGCAAAGCCTCATAAAGATGCCTAGTGTTTTCACTGTGATGAGATCGGGCATTGGAAGAGGAATTGTCCCAAGTACCTGGCTGAGTTGAAGCTTAAGAAGCTGCAGATAGGAGAATCCTCAGGTATACATGTTATTGATCTATTTTCCTTTTCGAGCAAATCTTGGGTGTTTGACACTGGATGTGGTTTTCACATTTGGAATGATTTGCAGGGACTAAAAAGGATTAGGAAGCTGAAGCAGGGTGACTTAGAGCTGCACGTTGGGAACGGGCAGAATGTTGCTGTGAAGGCAGTTGGAGAATTTATTCTTGAATTACCTTCTGGATTGTTTATTACTTTAGACAATGTTTTTTATGTTCCTTGTTTGACTAAGAATATTATTTTTGTTTCTGCTTTAAGAGAACAAGGTTTTAATTATGCTTTTGATATTGTTAATGGTAGCATTTCTGCATTTTTAAAAGGTGTGTTCTATTTTGAGGCTAAGCCTCACAATGGTGTCTATGAAATAGATACTTCTATCAATAGATAAAATAATATTTTATACTCTCTTTCCTCTAAACGTGTTAAAACTAGCTTTAATCAAACATATCGTTGGCATTGTCGTCTTGGCCATATTAACATCAATCACATGAGGAAACTCCAGACCACAGGGATTCTAGAATCCACGGATCAAGAGACTTATGATTTATGCGAATGTTGTCTAAGTGGCAAGATGACTAAGGCCCATTTTACCGGAACTAGTGTAAGGGCTAAAGACATGTTAGGACTCATACATACTGATGTATGTGGTCCATTCAGAACTATGTCAAGGAATGGGGAAAGATACTTTGTTATATTTACTGATGATTATAGTAGATATGGATATGTTTATCTTATGAAGTTTAAACATGAAACCTTTGAAAAGTTCAAAGAATTCCAAAATGAAGTACAAAATCAACTAGGGAAAACGATTAAGGCACTTCGATCTGATCGAGGTGGTGAATACATTAATCAAGAGTTTGACGAACATCTCAAGAAGTGTGGGATTATATCCCAACTAACTCCACATGGAACATCACAACTTAATGGTGTGTTTGAGAGGAGAAATCGAACCTTATTAGATATGGTTCGATCAATGATGTGTCGTTCAAACTTACCACACTCCTTTTGGAGTTATGCTCTTGAAACTACTACACGTCTTGTGAATATTGCTCCTACTAAAAAGGTAGAAAAGACACCATATGAGATGTAGCATGGTAAACGACCTAAAGTCTCTTACCTTCGCATATGGGGATGTAACGCTTATATTACCAGTGTGTAACACCTCGTAAAAATCATGACCAATGTAATAAAGACACGTGTCATGGACTTTAAGCGTGTAATGGATTAATCTGGAGGGACTAAAGTTGTCAAACAATGTAAATATGTTAGTAAAAGAATCCAAAGTGTCAACACGCCATTCTCGTGCCTTTGATTGACCTCATACGATGTTCGTATTCTTTAATGAATAATTTGTCGAATATTGGAAGTCGTTTATGCTTAAAATAAGGATTTTTGCGAAACATAGGGGTTGAAAGTGTCAACATGTTAAAAGTTACCTCTGAGTGACCTTTTAACGATCCCAAAAACATTGTAATAATTGTATATTTAGCTCTCAAGAATATTGGATATTAATTTTGTGGAGTTTCGATGAAAACAAGACTTTTCGGGTGATCGTATAACTAACCGGGAGTTTAACGGAGTTAATTTATGACCCAAGGCCCTTAAAAGTTAACTATGGGGGTCATAAGTGCAATAAACGAAAGTTATTTTAATTTAAAATGGACCAGGGACCAAAACTGCAAAGTTTGAAAGTTATTTTCCGGTAATAGAGGAGCCTCGCGGCCCGCGTAGACTCCTTAAGAGTCTTACGCGGCCCGCGTAAGAAGTGCCAGTGAACAAAAATAAGGACAGATGCATGTTCAGCCTGTTACACCGCCTTTCCATGCAATTTCTTGATACCAGGGTCTGAGCCAGCAGTTTTTCATGTACTAGGGACACATGGGATCATCTGGTTACTATAGATTTGCAGATGGAATGATCTTGGAGCTCTAAAAATCCTATATAAGGCTCTTTGTTTGCACTTGTTCATTTCACACTTGAAAAATCATTTAAAAACTCACTCTTTGGAGCCTCCTGGAGCTCAAGGAAGTTTTCTAAGGCTCCAAACTGTAGGATCGTTGAATCGATCAAATGAGTCGATTAGAAGAGTTCTAGACCAAACCAAAGGCGGAATTCAATGATTTGGACATGATTGCAACTTGATTAACACTAAGAATCACTTTAACTGTCGGTTAGATTGATTTGAAAGTGATTACAGATCGTACGACACTTCGGCAGCACTTCGTCTCCGGAATCAGAATGTTACAAATGAAATCACAAGACCCACTATTTATAGGAGAAGCCAGGTCGCATGAACCAGACCTCCAGGTCGCACGAACTGGTTACCAGACATGCCAGTTCACACGAACTGGACTATCCACTTCGTGAGGAGTGGCTGGTTCAGCCCTGTTTCTCGTTATTCTCGAACTACGTGTCCTAGTCTAACAATCTTGTTATATGACTCGATACAAGACGAAGTCAACAGACATATGCACCAACACAAACTCGTGCTAAGTACCCTAGTAAGTGTTCTTAGCTCCCTAAGTTCAAGTTTTATTAGCTTAATGACCGAAAGTCAAAGTTATCGTAATTAAGCTTAGACTTTGTGATTAATCACAAACGGTCCAGCCATTATTCAAATTGAAAGTGGCTATGAGTTGATAATTATGTAGGTAATAAACCCTTAAAAGGGCACCTACTGATTATCACTTTTACTTGGTCAATTGTCGGGTCAAACTTATTAATAAAAAGTCAACAGAATCAATTTTTACAAATAAATTCATAACTTACAATGCAGAGGTTATGGAAAATGTTTTAACACTAAAATAACTTGGTAAATAATATAAGAACATGTTTAGGCATGTTCAACCCGACAATTCTGAGTTTAGGCTCGGTTCGGTACCGAAAGTCGCAAAAGTAGACTTTTGCTTTGACTTTCAGTTCTGACCCGATTTAGCTTAGTTTAGATATGCCTTAGGGTTCCTTTAAGACCATATTATAGGTTAGTATAACCCTCTGAGGTTATACAACTTGGTTCCATAGAAATCCTAGTTCATTGCATGTTTCCGTTAAATGCTTAAAAGTTGACCATTATGCCCTTTTGATATTAAAACGAGATTTTTGAAAATGTGAGAGGACAAAAACATTTATTACTAATATTTAAGTATCTCCTAAAAGTATGACATAAGTTTGTTATCTAAAATAGAAGTTATGCGCGATATCGTAAAATGAAATTTTTTTATTAATTTAACGGTATTTTTGGCATAAAACATATTTAAACCCAATTTTTGCCACCAAACTTGCCACCTACTGTTAAGATATAATATTTAGGGATTTTTTGAAATTTTTGTTAAATTTTAAACTGATCATAACATAGGGTTCTTGTATAGGCTCGGTAATTGACGGTTATGCCCTTTTTGCTAATAAAATGAGTTTTACACATCCTTTACATATCAAACCTTTTTCTACTGATTTTATACATCAAATAAATTATTTTAAACAGTAGAAGCTGATCAAAATCTCAGGTTTCTTTAATTAACCCGAATATCGTCAAATACCGACTTTTATGCTATTTAGGCGCATAGTATGGTTTAAAACCATATTTAGCACCTAAGACTTAATACCTACTGATGTTATGAATAAATTTTTATACTTTAACAGTAAGTAAAAGTTTTAAACTCAGATTTCCAAATTAGACCCTTAAAGCATGTGTGAAATAACCAAAATGCCCATTCGGTGCATAGTTTGGTCATAAAAGATAAATTTCACATACTTATGATATCTTACTGATACAACCCATTAAAATAAGTATTTTAGACCATAAACTACGATTGCTATTTAACCTCTTTTGTAAACTTTAAAACGACCAAAATACCCTTACGGGGCTTAATTTGGTTTTAATTTCGTTTTGGGCATAATGGAAGCTATCCTACTGATATCATAACATATTTTAAGCATATTAACTTGTGAAACCTGTACATGACTCATTTGGTTACCCGTTAGGCACTTTTCGCGTTCGGTACGGTTTATGTAACTAGTTTGCATAAATTAACCGAAACGGGTCTAACCATATCTTTTTCACTTCAAAATCCAGAATGTGTTTAGTTTACCCATAATATACAAGTCTTCATACTTGTCGGGTCTAAATCACATTCTAGTCTGGTCTTCGCTTAATCGTGCGTTTTGAACCGTAAACCTTTCATTAAAACTAACTGGTCTAAGTTTAAACTTAAGTAAGACCCGTTCGGAATCTAATAGGTTATTAAAAACCTTCGTTCCAGATTAGGAGCCCGGTAAAAGCTATCTGTACTTGCTGATTGTTATACAGCTGAGACTAAATTATAATTTGCTCAGGTAAATACTTTTAACTTATTTTTCCGTTATACGTGCTTGGGATACGGTATTTAATAATACCGCTTGGTTGGGTATTGAATCTTTAATCGAATAATGGTTAAATCATTGAGATAACCCGTTTAATCTGTTTTGTTTGATTTAAACCTTTGGGGGGTTAATGACCATGTCCTGGATATCCTCGGCTCATTCATTAAAATGGCCACGACTTAAGAACGGGGTGTAGGCTTACACCTGCCAGTGCCTTTGTTTTAACAGGAACAAAGGACAATGCCGCCATGATTTAGAGGAAGAGGTGGACGAGGCAAGGCGCCAATCACTGCTCCTAATGACCACGAGGCCGGGCCATTACACCGGCGAACTCCTTCAGCAACTTTCAGCTCAAGTCCCCACGAGGATTGGAGGACTTACCAGGAGCCTGCGAGACGCTCTGTCTCGCTCAGTTCATCACCATCGTACCACGACTCATTCGGGCTCCACCAGAACAACGAGTCCTATCACTCGCACCACTCCTACCTCCCGTTGCAGCGTTCGGGTTCTCACCGTGCCTTTCAGGACCCGACCCCATACTTTCAGAGCCGGTTCAACCCGGTAAACGTGAGTTAAGAACCAATGGGCCATAACCCATTAGGACCAGAAGACCATTTTCCGGAATCCCAGGATATGGATATGGACGAGGATCCAGATCCAGAACCTGCCGAGCTGCCAACCGGGATGCCAACGCATCCCATCGAGATATCTGACGGATCATCTTTTCATGGTTCGCCATACAGAGGCCTCGACTCCTTTGCCCAATGGTGGAGTAATTATCACTGGGAGTATACACCTTCCCACAGCTCATCACCACACCAACAGGTCCCCTCTAAGGACCCATATTTTGAGACGGTCACGCCACCGCCGCCGCTAGAGCAGCAGCTGCCTCCAGAACCACAGAGGCGAAGAAGATCAGGTGCACGGATGTCCGTGCAAGGAGGGGATTTTCACTTCAGCACCCCTCAACACTCCAGTGGCGGCCACTACCCGCCACTATATGAAGACCCGCAAATGGGTGGGCCTTCGAACCCAGTTTCAGAGGTCGACACTCCGCCAGTCGCACCACCACCATCACACATGGGTTATGATAACCCAATTCCTTATTACACCGGTGCAGCGGCGTATAACCCTTTTGAGCAGCCAGCTTATCCTGGCTACAACTATTACAATGCCCCTGCAGTCGACCCGTACCTTGAGGCGGCCAACTACAATGCTCTTCACCCTGAAGGACCCTTCGCTGCTTCATACCAATCTGGGTACCAAGCATATGGGTATCTATACCCGCCACCTCCTCAACCTCCGCAGCAGCAGCCACCACAGCCGCCACTGATCCAGCCGCCGCAGCAACAGGAAATCCTTCAGAGGTTGAACCAGGTGGAACGGGAGGTACAAGAGGAGCGTAGAAGCTGCCGGAGTCTGCTTAAGGGTTTGGCGAATCTGATCAAGGGGAAGAAGAAGAGGGATTTTTGAAAATTCCTATTTATTTGTGTTGTAATTTTTAATTTCAATTAAGTCCCTGTGTGGACATTTATTTATGTACTTGGTCCCTGCGTGGACTTGTCTTTCTATTTCTGACCCTGCGAGGACTTGTATTGTTGTTTTCGCCCCTGCGTGGGCAAGTTATTTGTTAAAAAGTCCCGTTTAGGGCAAATATGTACTTCCTTTCATTTATTTATGGAATGTTTTAAATTTAAAATTTTATTTGTCATTATATGTACAAATATATTATATGAAATAGATCAAAATATCATTCCTTTTTAATTAATCTGCCAATAAATATTGAAAGAAAATCTTGGGGGTATAACCTAGCCTATATGTCATTTTAGACATGGCCTAGATGGTAAAACCTTTTCAAGATTCAAATCCTTGTTTGATGGAGGATGCAGCATCCCGGTTCGATGATGGCCTCCGGGAGGCTATAGAAGACATAGTCGTGGGTGGTGGCCCATTCTTTCGGGACCTCCAATGGCGTTTGGCATCTCTGCCAATGCGTCTAGGTGGTTTGGGCCTCCTCTCAGCTCGAGATGTTGGGGTTTATGCTTTTGTGGCGTCCAGAGCTCAGTCTTGGGATCTACAGGATCATATCCTTCGAAACAGTGGGGTTGTCGGGCTCGACGGGGACTATCTGCAGGCGCTTGAACGCTTAAATGTCTCTCTCCCAGACTTTGATATCGGCGGTTTCTCTAAAAAGGACACCGCCCCCTCGAAACCACAAACAACTTTGGCGAATGCTCTGTTTAGCAAAATCGCTCAAAGACTGGGAGAAACTTTTGATTTGTCATCCCGCCAGAAGGCGGTGTGGGAGTGCCTGAAGGGTCCCCATGCCCAGGATTTTTTGACCGTTATCCCAATTGAGGGGCTGGGACAATGTATGTCAGCAGTAGAATACAGAGTAAAATACCGGCTGATGATCCCTATGTACCGAAAAGATGAAACGTGCCCGATATGTCATAAAGCTTGTATGGATAAATACGGAGAGCACGCAGTGCATTGTAAAGAGCTCCCTGGGTTCAAATATCGGCATGACTGGGTGCGAGATGTTTTGTGGGACATCCTGAGAAGAGCTAGGATTTCGGCTAAGAAAGAGGCTCCTGTGAATTTCCTTACGGACCCTATGGAAGGGAGATCTACTCTGCGACCAGCGGATCTGCTCGTCTTTGGTTGGGCTAGGGGGAAACATGCTTGTGTTGACCTCACGGGGGTTTCCCCTCTGGTTGGTTTAAGGGAAAACGGGTTTGTAGCTGGACAAGCAGCAAGAAAGGCAGAATCGAAGAAAGTTAATAAGCACGCTAAAGCTTGTGCAGAGAACCAGCATGTTTTTGTCCCTTTTGCCTTTGACACATTTGGCTCCCTAGCGCCAGAAGCTACCCAATTCCTGACCAGGGTCCAACGGGTCATCCACAACAACTGCTCAGCATCAGGGGGATGAGGTTTTGTCTTTGGCAGATTAGGGTTTGCAATTCAGAAAGGGGTGGCGGCGCAGCTTGTTGCCCGGCTACCTTTTGTTTTGATGTAACTTGGCAAGTATGAATGAAATTTCGATTTAAAAAAAAAGGTTAAATGTTAAAAAAAAAATCCTTGTTAACATCTGAAAACATGTTAGCACTCCTGGAAAATGTGATTCGATAAATAACATAAGTCATCCTTATATTGGATTCTTCCAATTCATTTCCTCTTTTAATTAATACATCCATTAGTGATGAAGTGCCTCCGGGCCATAATAATTGTCAAATAAGACAAAAGACAGTTGTAGTCTACGACTCCCTATCAAGAAAAGGTAATGAACTATGTTCAAACCTTAATACCTTGATCTTATAAGATCATGGTCTAAAATTTTAAAACTGTCCTTGTGACTAGGCCTTTTGTGCAACTCTAATATCTCTAATGATTTATAACTAGGGATAAATTATAAAAGAAAAAACTAAATAAATTAACCAATATGGTTTATAGCTGCCATGGTTAATGAACCATCAAAAATAATGATTCCATAAAAATCTCTGAATGAAATATTGTTAATTGTTTTATGTAGCAATCAAGCTACATGGCTGAATCTGATGAGGTTAACAGTCAACCGAGGGAAAATAATAACACCACCAGGGTTAATGCGGCTGGTGCGGATTTGCAAGCAATGATAGATAATGTTGTCGCCCGAGCTATGGACAGACATTTTAAAGAATCTAGTGGTACTCGTAATAGGACCCTATCTGTAGCTCATTCAAAGCCACCATCTAAGTCGCACGCATCACACAGAGATGATTCCCATCACTCATCAAATCAAAGGATTGTCCCGTCTAAGAAGATTGTGCTCAGTCAAGAGCCACGTGTTAAGACATGTTCTTATAAGTATTTTGTCTCCTGCAAGCCCAGGAATTTCACAGGGGAGAAAGGAGCCATTGATTGCATGACGTGGCTCTATGAGATGGACACAGTGGTTGATATTAGTGGTTGTGCCGAACAGGACATTGTGAAGTCTGTTTCACAATCTTTTAAAGGCGAAGCTTTAGCTTGGTGGAGGTCCCTAATCCAAGCTATAGGAAAGATCTCGTTGTACAACATGTCTTGGGATCAGTTTATGACATTGATCAAAGATAATTTCTGTCCTCAGCATGAGGTGGAAAGGATTGAAACTGACTTCTTGACTTTAGTCATGAAGAATTTGGATTGTCAGGCATACCTTACCAGTTTCAACACCATGTCTCGATTGGTTCCTTACTTGGTCATACCGGAACCGAAACGTATAGCTCATTTTATTAGAGGTTTAGCTCCGGAAATTAAGGCAAGTGTGAAAGCATCAAGACCTACCACCTTTAGGTTAGTGGCTGATCTGTCCTTATCTCTTACTCTCGATGCGGTTAGGCAGAGATCGCTCAAGGTTTCTGATGATGGAAAAAGGAAACGGGAGGATGAGAGTTCTCATCGCTCTGACAAGAAGAAAGAGGGGAACTCGTATCACAAGAAGAGTTCAGGGTTTAAAAAGGATAATAAGCATTCGGGTGAGAAACCCAAGTGTAAAACCTATCAAAAGCGCCATCTAGGGAAATGCAGGTTCGAATAAAAATCCCAATCGCAGCCTAGAGCTTGTGGGATCTGCAAATCAAGTGAGCATAAAACGTTGGATTGCAAGAAGATAAAGGATGCGACTTGTTACAACTGTAACGAGAAGGGGTATATCAAGTCTAACTGCCCAAAGTATGCAAAGAAACCTGAAGATGGTAAAAAGACCAATGCTCGAGTCTTTCAAATGAATGCTCAAGAAGCAGTTCAGAACGACAATGTGATAACAGGTACCTTTCTTATCAATGATGTTTATGCAAGGGTATTGTTTGATTCGGGTGCAGATAAGTCGTATGTAGACAATAAATTCTGTAAAATGTTAAATCTGCCTGTTAAAACCCTAAGCATAAAATATGAAGTAGAATTGGCCGATGGTACAATAGAGACTGCTTCAACAGTTCTAGATGGATGTTTTATATCCATTAGGAATCACTCTTTTCCGCTTTTCGTGCTTCCGTTGAAATTAGCAAGATTTGACATAGTAATAGGCATGGATTGGTTATCTCATAACCAAGCTCGAATCGTTTGTGACAAGAAGCAAGTGGTTATCAAAACTCCTTGTGGTGAGCCGTTAACAATATAAGGAGATACTCAGTACGGGTTACCTAAGCAAGTGTCCATGCTTAAGGCGTCGAGGTGTTTGAAGAAAGGGTGTGTCATTTACATGGCACAGGTAACCATTGATGAACCAAAGCCCAAGATTGAAGACATCCCTATTATTTCTGAATACCCAGAAGTATTCCCTGAATAACTACCTGGTTTACCCCCAAATAGGCAAGTGGAGTTCAGAATCGATATCATTCCTGGAGCAGCACCAATTGTAAGAGCACCTTATCGGTTGGATCCAACTGAGATGAAAGAGTTAAGGACTCAGTTAGATGATTTGTTGGCAAAGGGTTTTATTCAACCTAGCTCGTCCCCTTGGGGAGCACCGATTCTTTTTGTGAAAAAGAAGGATGGCTCGATGCGTCTATGCATCGATTATCGCGAACTGAATAAAGTGACAATCAAGAACAGGTATCCGTTACCCAGGATCGATGATCTATTCAATCAACTGCAAGGGGCAAGTTATTTCTCCAAGATTGATTTAAGGTCAAGTTACCATCAATTGAAAGTCAGAGATGAAGATGTGCATAAGACTGCATTCAGAACTCGTTATGGTCACTATGAGTTCTTGGTGATGCCTTTCGGGCTCACTAATGCACCAGCAGCATTCATGGATCTCATGAATCGCGTTTGAAAGCCGTACTTGGAAAAGTTTGTCATTGTCTTCATTGATGACATTCTTATTTACTTGAAGAGTCAAGCCGATCATCAAAGACATCATCGGTGTATCCTTAAACTTCTACAACAAGAAAAGCTCTACGCCAAGTTTTCAAAATGAGAGTTTTGGCTTAGTGAAGTCCAATTTCTTGGACATGTGGTGAGCGTGCGTGGTATCCAAGTGGATCCCACTAAGATTGAAGCGATTATGAATTGGCAGGAGCCTAAGACTCCCACAGAGATACGCAGCTTCTTAGGTCTAGCAGGATACTATAGACGCTTCATCGAAAACTTCTCAAGGATTGTGGCACCTCTAACATTGTTAACTCGCAAGAATGTCAAGTTTTACTAGGGTCCTAAGCAGCAAGAATCCTTTGATATTCTTAAACAAAAGTTAAGCAATGCACCTGTGTTGACATTGCCAGAAGGGATTGAAGAGTTTGTGGTTTATTGTGACGCGTCGCACACAGGTATGGGATGGGTGCTTATGCAAAAAGGCAAAGTTATTGCATATGCTTCCCGACAATTAAAGGTGCATGAGAAGAATTACACCTCCCATGATTTAGAATTGGGTTCCGTTGTATTTGCACTAAAGCTTTGGAGGCATTACCTTTATGGGACAAAGTGTGTGATCTATTCTGATCATAAGAGCCTTCAGCATTTGTTCAATAAAAAAGATCTTAATATGAGGCAACGCCGATGGATGGAGACACTGAATGATTATGATTGTGAAATCCGATATCATCCAGGCTAAGCAAATGTAGTCGCCGATGCCTTGAGCAGAAAAGAAAGGGTTAAGCCTATTAGAATCAATGCTAAAAGCATTGAATTAAGGAACAGTTTGAATGAAAGATTGTTAGCCGCTCAAAAAGAAGCTGTATTAGAAGCTAATTATCCGAATGAGAAGGTGGGCATAACTACTGAACAATTATCTTATGGCAAGGATGGAATCCTAAGATTGAATGGACGAATATGGGTTCCAATTTATGGAGGACTTAGGGATGTGATTCTTCAAGAAGCCCGTAGTTCCAAATATTCTGTTCATCCTAGTAGTGATAAGATGTACCATGATTTAAACGCAAATTATTGGTGGATAGGTTTGAAGAAATCTATAGCCACTTATGTGGCAAAATGTTTAATGTGGCAAAATGTTTGACGTGCGCGCAAGTTAAAGCAGAGCATCAAAAGCCGCCAGGTTTGCTTCAACAGCCTGAACTTCACACATGGAAATGGGAAATGGTAACCCTGGATTTTATCACTAAGTTACCAAAGACAAAGCGAGGAAATGATACTATTTGGGTTATAGTCGATAGGTTGACTAAGTCAGCCCACTTCTTATCGATTAAAGAAACTCACAGCTCCGACAAGCTAGCTCAGCTATACGTGGATGAGATTGTATCTCTTCATGGAGTGCCAGTGTCTATTATCTCTGATAGGGATACAAGACACACATCGCATTTTTGGAAAAGCTTTCAGCAATCTTTAGGCACTCGACTAAATTTCAGCACTGGATATCATCGTCAGACGGATGGTCAAAGCGAGCGTACGATACAAACACTCGAGGATATGCTACGAGCTTGTGTTATTGATTTAGGCGGAAGTTGGGATGATCATCTTCCGTTGATTAAATTTTCGTACAATAATAGCTATCATTCGAGTATTCAAGCAGCACCTTTCGAAGCTTTGTACGGAAAAAAGTGTAGGACGCTAGTTTGTTGGGCGGAAGTTGGAGACGTCCAACTATCAGGACCTGATATAGTCCTGGACACTACATACAAGATTGTTTAGATCCGTGATCATCTCAAAGCTGCCAGGGATAGGCAGAAAAGTTACGCGGATAAAAGGCGTAAACCTCTAAAATTCGAGGTAGGCGACATGGTATTACTCAAGGTGTCACCCTGGAAAGGGGTGATGCGTTTTGGCAAAAAGGGCAAGCTAAGCCCAAGGTATATAGGACCATTCGAGATTATCGAATGTGTCGCAACTGTAGCTTACAAGTTAAATCTGCTAGAAGAGCTCAATGGAATACATAATGTGTTCCACATCTGCAACCTAAAGAAATGTCTAGCTGATGAGTCGCTAGCAATGTCGCACAAGGACGTGCAGATAGATGAGAGCTTGAAGTTCATTGAAAACGTTTGTTGATCGAGGATCGACAGGTTAAGAAGCTTCGAAAGAAGCATGTGCCGATTGTAAAGGTGAAATGGGATGCCCGAAGAGGCCCAGAGCACATGTGGGAGGTTTCTTTTAAGGGGGTGAGGATGTAACACCTCGTAAAGGTGAAATGGGAATCCACAATGAAGCAGAAGTACCCTCATTTATTTCAGTAAATCTCGAGGTCGAGATTTCTTTTAAGGGGGTGAGGATGTAACACCTCGTAAAAATCACGACCAATGTAGTAAAGACACGTGTCATGGACTTTAAGCGTGTAATGGATTAATCTGGAGGGACTAAAGTTGTCAAACAATGTAAATATGTTAGTAAAAGAATCCAAAGTGTCAACACGCCATTCTCGTGCCTTTGATTGACCTCATACGATGTTCGTATTCTTTAATGAATAATTTGTCGAATATTGGAAGTCGTTTATGCTTAAAATAAGGATTTTTGCGAAACATAGGGGTTGAAAGTGTCAACATGTTAAAAGTTACCTCTGAGTGACCTTTTAACGATCCCAAAAACATTGTAATAATTGTATATTTAGCTCTCAAGAATATTGGATATTAATTTTGTGGAGTTTCGATGAAAACAAGACTTTTCGGGTGATCGTATAACTAACAAGGAGCTTAACGAAGTTAGTTTATGCCCCAATGCCCTTAAAAGTTAACTATGGGGGTCATAAGTGCAATAAACGAAAGTTATTTTAATTAAAAATGGACCAGGGACCAAAAATGCAAAGTTTGAAAGTTATTTTCCGGTAATAGAGGAGCCTCGCGGCCCGCGTAGACTCCTTAAGAGTCTTACGCTGCCCGCGTAAGAAGTGCCAGCGAACAAAAATAAGGACAGCTGCATGTTCAGCCTGTTACACCGCCTTTGCATGCAATATCTTGATACTAGGGTCTGAGCCAACAGTTTTTCATGCACTAGGGACACATGGGATCATCTGGTTACTATAAATTTGTAGATGGAATGATCTTGGAGCTCTAAAAATCCTATATAAGGCCCTTTGTTTGCACTTGTTCATTTCACACTTGAAAAATCACTTAAAAACTCACTCTTTGGAGCCTCCTGGAGCTCAAGGAAGTTTTCTGAGGTTCCAAACTCGTGCTAAGTACCCTAGTAAGTGTTCTTAGCTCCCTAAGTTCAAGTTTTATTAGCTTAATGACCGAAAGTCAAAGTTATCATAATTAAGCTTTGACTTTGTGATTAATCACAAACGGTCCAGCCATTATTCGAATTGAAAGTGGCTATGAGTTGGTAATTATGTAGGTAATAAACCCTTAAAAGGGCACCTACTGATTATCACTTTTACTTGGTCAATTGTCGGGTCAAACTTATTAATAAAAAGTCAACAGAATCAATTTTTTACAAATAAATTCATAACTTACAATGCAGAGGTTATGGAACATGTTTTAACACTAAAATAACTTGGTAAATAATATAAGAACATGTTTAGGCATGTTCAACCCGACAATTCTGAGTTTAGGCTCGGTTCGGAACCGAAAGTCGCAAAAGCAGACTTTTGCTTTGACTTTTAGTTCTGACCCGATTTAACTTAGTTTAGATATGCCTTAGGGTTCCTTTAGGACCATATTATAGGTAACCCTCTGAGGTTATACAACTTGGTTCCATAGAAATCCTAGTTCATTGCATGTTTCCGTTAAATGCTTAAAAGTTGACCATTATGCCCTTTTGATATTAAAACGAGATTTTTGAAAGTGTGAGAGGACAAAACCTTTATTACTAATATTTAAGTATGTCCTAAAAGTATGACATCAGTTTGTGGTCTAAAATAGAAATTATGCGCGATATCGTAAAATGAAAGCTTTTTATTAATTAAATGGCATTTTTGGCATAAAACCTATTTAAACCCAATTTTTGCCACCAAACTTGCCACCTAATGTTAAGATATAATATTTAGGGATTTTTGGAAATTTTAGTTAAATTTTAAACTGATCATAACATAAGGTTCTTGCATAGGCTTGGTAATTGACAATTATGCCCTTTTTGCTAATAAAATGAGTTTTACACATCCTTTACATATCAAACCTTTTTCTACTGATTTTATACATCAAATAAATTATTTTAAACAATAGAGGCTGATCAAAATCTCAGGATTCTTTAATTAACCAGAATATCGTCAAATACCGACTTTTATGCGATTTAGGCTCATAGTATGGTTTAAAACCATATTTAGCACCTAAGACTTAATACCTACTGATGTTATGAATAAATTTTTATACTTTAACAGTAAGTAAAAGTTTTAAACTCAGATTTCCAAATTAGACCCTTAAAGCATGTGTGAAATGAACAAAATGCCCCTTAAGCATAGTTTGGTCATAAAAGATAAATTTCACATATGTATGATATCTTACTGATATAACCCATTAAAAAAGTATTTTTACTGATTATTTTAGACCATAAACTCAGATTGCTATTTAACCACTTTTATAAACTTTAAAACGACCAAAATACCCTTAAGGGGCTTAATTTAGTTTTAAATTCGTTTTGGGCATAATGGAAGCTATCCTACTGATATCATAACATATTTTAAGCATATTAACTTGTGAAACCTGTACATGACTCATTTGGTTACCCGTTAGGCACTTTTTGCATTCGGTACGGTTTATGTAACTAGTTTACATATATTAACCGAAATGGGTCTAACCTTATCATTTTTACTTCAAAATCCAGAATGTGTTTAGTTTACCCATAATATACAAGTCTTCATACTTGTCGGGTCTAAATCACATTCTAATCCGGTCTTCGCTTAATCGTGTGTTTTGAATCGTAAACCTTTCATTAAAACTAACCGGTCTAAGTTTAAACTTAAGTAAGACCCGTTAGGAATCTAATAGGTTATTAAAAACCTTCGTTCCAGATTAGGAGCCCAGTAAAAGCTATCTGTACTTGCTGATTGTTATACGGCTGAGACTAAATTATAATTTGCTCAGGTAAATACTTTTAACTTATTTTTCCATTATACGGGCTTGGGATACGATATTTAATAATACCGCTTGGTCGGGTATTGGATCTTTAATCGAATAATGGTTAAATCATTGAAATAACCCGTTTAATCTGTTTTGTTTGATTTAAACCTTTGGGGGTTAATGAACATGTCCTGGATATCTTCGGCTCATTCATTAAAATGGCCACGACTTAAGCACGGGGTGTAGGCATACACATGCCAGTGCGTATGTAAAAAGATATACCCGCTTGTTGAGGATAACTCGTCGTGGGTTTATATTATGTGGTGTGTCTATTAATCTTGTTCCGGCTTCTATCCCGGATCCTGAATGTATGACAAACGTATAAATTTTTTACAAGATTATTTTTAATAATTGTCCCAAGTTATAAAAGAATATTTGTGCCTTGTGCATTAAATCAATTTTCTTAAGTATTTTCAAAAGTGTCGCTTAATTGTATTTACCAGTGTAAACTGACGTATTTTCCAAAAAGGTTAAGTGCAGGTACTAAGCGAAATGGGCTGGCTACTCCTAGTATCAAATAAAGAGTCTTGCAAGCTTTTGATGCTTAAATCTGTTGAACAATATTTCTTTTTATCTTTGATCCGCCTGTGGATCCTTTTACAATCCGTTGTGTAATATTTTATGTTACTTTCAATCGGTTTGTATAATTATTACTTTTAGACTCCCGCTGTACATTGAACTGTGATTATTTGACTATGATGATATCAACTATGTCACGATACTCCCCACTGGGCCCGCCGGTAATACGTGGAAATTTTGGGGTGTGACACAGTGAGTCTTAGGACAAACTTGATCCTCGCGGTGAAAAAGTTGTTTTCATTGGATATGCATATCCGGTTGGTTATTATTTCTATAATCCTGCTGAAAATAGAGTTTTCACTAAGCGTCGAGGAACATTCCTAGAGGATGAGCTTATGGCGCGAGGAATTGGAGATAATCTTGTGGATCTTGAGGAAATTGGAGAACCACAAATTGATCAACCAATAGTCAAATCTACCTCTCAACAAAATATTGTTGAACCTGAACCTGAGAGGATTCAGGAATCTGATGTAACACTAGGCGTCCGCAGAAGTACGAGGGATCGTCATGGACCTGATAGGTATTCACCTGATAGGTACGTCTTGATAATTGATCAAGAAGAGCCCTCAACCTACAAAGCTGTGATTTCAGGTAAGGAATCTGAAAAATGGCTCGAAGCCATGAGCGTCGAGATGCAATCCATGTATGACAACCAAGTCTGGGATTTGGTTGAACTTCCTCCTGAATGTCGGACTGTAGGAAGTAAATGGGTTTTCAAGTTGAAAACAGACATGGATGGAAACGTGCAAACCTATAAGGCTCGGTTGGTTGCTAAAGGTTTTACTCAGACTCAAGGAGTTGATTACGAGGAAACCTTCTCGCCGGTAGCCATGCTTAAGTCTATCAGGATTCTACTTTCCATAGCTGCGTATTATGACTACGAGATATGGAAAATGGATGTCAAAACCGCGTTCCTAAATGGACACCTTACAGAAGATGTCTATATGGAGCAGCATGAAGGTTTTGTAGTTCCTAAGAATCCTAAGAAAGTTTGCAAGTTGAATAAATCCATTTATGGATTGAAACAAGCATCTCGAAGCTGGAATCTTCGTTTTGATCAGAAAATCAAACAGTTTGGTTTCATTAAAATCGAAGATGAGCCGTGTGTTTACAAGAAGGCAAGTGGGAGTTCTATTACTTTTCTAATCCCGTATTTAGACGACATACTTCCCATTGGAAACAATATCCCGATGCTGCATGACGTTCAATCCTGGCTTGGTAAATGTTTCTCAATGAAGGATCTTGGAGAACCTGCTTATATTCTAGGAATAAAGATTTATAGAGATAGATCTAAGCGGCTACTTGGACTTAGTCAAAGTACATATATTGATAAGGTCATTCGACGTTTTTCAAATCAAGATTCCAAGAAGGGTCTCCTGCCAATGGAAAGTGGAACCGTACTGGATAGTCATCAGTGTCCCAAATTGGACAAAGAAAAAGAGGATATGAAAAAGGTTCCATATGCCTCTGCTATCGGTTCCATCATGTATGCCATGTTATGTACTAGACCGGACGTATCGTTTGCTCTGAGCTTGACTAGCAGATATCAACAGAATCCTGGTAAAAGTCACTCGATTGCTGTGAAAAATATCCTAAAGTACTTAAAAAGAACTAAGGATATGTTTATGATATTTGGCGGTTTGGAAGAAGAGATGAAAGTAAAGTGTTACACTGACGCAAGGTTCCAAACGGATCATGATGATTCACGATCTCAGACAAGCTATGTTTTTACTTTAAATGGTGCTACTATAACTTGGAAGAGTTCTAAGCAAAGAGTGGTGGCCCAATCGTCCACTGAATCAGAATATATAGTGGCTTCAGAAGCAGCTAAGGAGGATGTTTGGATGAAAAAGTTCAGTGCTGATCTCGGAGTTATACCAAGCATACCGAAGCCTATAGAGATATTTTGCGACAATACACGTGCAACTGCTCAGGCAAAGGAACCAAGGTCGCATCACAGCACAAAGCATATTCTCAGAAAATTTCACTACATACGGGAAGTTTTGGAAAGAGGAGTCATCGTAGTAGAGAAAATACATACTGATCAAAATCTAGCGGACCCGTTTACTAAGCCTATGCCTCAAGTGAAACACGAGAAGCATGCAGATTGTATAGGTCTTAGATATGCTAGACAGTGGGTCTGATTTTGTAATTTAGTAATTTGGTGCATTTTGAACCGTAAACAATATTTTTATGTTTATTTGAATTTAATGGTTGAATGTCTTTTAAACTATTATATCTGGGTTCAAATATTAGTACGTTAAATATCTATGAATATTGTATTCTAAAATGTCCATAGTCTATCAGATTCATGAGAACCAATCTGGTAAAAGACTATTGTGAATTAGATGGTTGAGAACCATATTCACTTATATGATTAGTTGAATCATATTGGGCGTAACTCGTTTCAAAATGATCTTCATGGATCTTAGTCATAAGACGTTTTGAATAGGTATGATCATTGTATCCTTAGACCTTCGGTACATACTAGAACTAACTTAAATGAATGGTTGCTCTTTGATTCTATCTAACGCTGTACGTAACTGGTAGTAATAAGGATAGTTTTGGGAATGATCTGAAGTTTAGTGGGAGTTGTTTGTAGCCAAAGGGATCTGTACTTCTATACTTAGAAGAAGAACACTCTGGCGCCTTTCGTTGGTTTCAACTGGTGTTAAACGCGTGGCCACGCTCGAACTAATAGTAGTTGGATAAACCACTTCAAATCAGGAACGAAATTAGAAATGGTTGAATAATATATGAGAATGAATTGGATCCATGTCTCATGTTCAACAAGTGTTCAATACAGAGGGATACATGAGTCGATCAACAGGGCTAGACTGATTAGTGCAAAGAATTAATTGACATAAATTTGTCATACCTTGCCGGGGGCAATATGATGCAGCTAGGCACTCACTATTGTCTACATTGAAACTTAATCGGCCAATCGACCAAGTGGGAGATTGTTAGATATAATGTTCAATTGTCGATTAAGATTCAACGTTACTGTCAAGGTACGACCCAAAGAGTTACACTTTGGGCAACGAACTTGTAACGGTGTTTTAATTGTTAATCACTGGATCACGAAATAATAAGCGTAATGAAAGAAACAGGTAATTATTTAGAATAATTACGGAGAGCTGGATTTAATATTATAATTAATTTGTTAATTATAATAAATTACATATATATATTGTTAATTATCTGGATAATTAAACTGATAGATAATTGTTTTAATTATGAGATAATTATGGAAGAATTGTCTTTAGAATACAATTGGTTTAAAATAAAAGATATATATATCTTTTATATATTTACTCCCATAAATATCTCAATATTGAACTTCTATGAAATTAATATATTACAGAACTTGGTATGCTTTTCAAAAGCGGTGGAAGTATGCTTTTCAAAAACTTGGTATGCTTTTCAAAAGCGGTGGAAGTATTCACCCCCCCCCCCCCCCCAAAGTATTTACACACCTTCTAACCCTAAATGACCCTCATTGCCCAATACGCCTCAAACTTGCCCCACCATACGCCCCTCATTGCCCAATACATTTGAAAATGGTCCCCACCATCTAATTAATGCCAATCATTGGGTGTCAGCCAATGATTACCAATGATTGGGGTGTAAGGAACTTTATTTTGATAAGGTATTTGTATGGGGAAGTTGTGAAATATTAAGAAAATTAAAAAAAGAATTATAAAATGTTGTTATAAAAAATTGTGTTAGTATTATAAAAACTTCATATTTTTATGAAATGAATTGTGTATATTATTAAATGCCATTTTTTATAAGTATTATTAAATGTCAATTTTTTTTATAAAACGAATTGTATATATTATAAAATGCCAATTTTTTATAAGTATTATTAAACGTTTTATTAAATGTCAACTTTTTTATTTATCAAATATTATTATGTGTTTAATTTTATTAAATGGGTATATTATAACGTTTTATTAAATGTCAACTTTTTTATTTATCAATTATTATTATGTGTTTAATTGTTTCCATAACGCAATGTGTATGTTAAAAAATGTCAACTTCTGTAAGTCTTTAATTGTTTTTCAATTGTCGTTTATTAACCATAACGCAACAAGAAACTTAATTCAAAATGTAATTAAACATCGTTTTATATTAATACACAAAACATGTAACTTTGATACAGAATGCGACTAAACCCTAAACCTTAAACCCTAGATCGCTAATTGTTACATATTTTTGAATTCCTGTACAGGACAACGATGGGTGCAGCATACACAATACAAAGACAGCCCGGCTGCTTGAAATTGCGTACCGAACCCTACCTTCCAACGGGATCCTGCTTTACATCTACCACACTGAAATGACACAAGGGATCAGGAGGTTCGAGTAGTGGAGTCGGCATTTCGTTTATCAACCATCGTCCAGTCTTCCGCCTCTTATCAGGATGGTGAGCGAAGTGGCATTCCCGTTGGTAGAAGGCTCATGAGAACACTAATGAACTCCTCCCTTGGAAGGACATGTCACGGGGCAGACCGCGTTAGCTAGCGTCACTTGGAGCTGACGAGTCAACAGGCTACTCCGATAACACGTAATCCTAGATCGGCGTTCTAGTGCATGAATCTAAAATACGAACGTAGTTTCTCCATAAGGATTACGCTAGCACCACCGTCAAAACACTGACTTTCGATATCCTGTTAATAAAAAATACAATTTAGCATTAGACTCGGCATTCGAAAATATATTGTAAAAATAAAAAAAAAAATAAAACACCACCACCGCCACCACCACAGCCGACCCACCCCCACCACCACCCCAGCCGACCCACCACCACCACCACCACCAACACAGCTGACCCACCACCACCACCACCACCAACAAAGCCGACCCACCACCACCACCACCACCAACACAGCTGACCCACCACCACCACCACCACCCCAGCCGACCCACCAACACCACCACCACCACCACCACCACAGCCTACCCACCACCACCATCACCACCCCAGCCGACCCACCACCACCACCACCCCAACCGACCCACCCCCACCACCACCACCACAACCACAACCCCAACACCACCACCACAACCCCAACCCCAACACCACCACAAACCGCCAAAATTAAACCACAAAAAAACAAGGGTAAACCAACCTTGAATATTCCGACCATATAGACCGATACGAGAGCAAAAACTATACGAGAGACGCGTGTGGTTGTCACACTCCGATATGTTCACATATTACCAGTGGGCCCGGTGGGGTGTATCGTGACGTAGTTGATATCATCATAGTCAAACAACACAATTTAAATGCACGGCGGAAGCAAAAGATAAATATATTACAATCCGATAAAGTGTAATATCACGTATTACAAATACGGTTGTAAAAGATCCACAGGCGGATCAAATGATAAAAAGAAACTTTGTTCAACAGACTTTAACATCTAGAGCTTGCGAGACTTGATTATTGATGCCTGGAGTAGCCAGCCTATTACGTATAGTACCTGCACTTAGCCTTTTTGGAAAATACGTCAGTTTACAGTGGTAAATACAATTAACTGACTCATTTTGAAAATGTTTTAGAAAATTGATTTGAATGCACATGGCACAAAACTTTTTATAACTTGGGATAATTATTTGTATATAATACTTGTAAAAGAATTACATGTTCGTTATACGTTCAGTAGCCCGGGTTGAATACCGGGTTAAAGATTAATAGACACACCACATGATATAGTCCCGCAGCGAGTTATTCTCGTAATCGGCGGTTATACCTTTTTATTTATGTATATGCACTGGCGGGTGTACGCCTACACCCCGTGCTAAGGTCGTGGCCATTTCATGAATGATGCCAAGGATATCCGGGACATGGTCATTAACCCCCCCCCACCCCCAAAGGCTTTAAGCAAACACAACAATTTAAATGGGTCATCTCAATAAAGTAACCTTCATACGATTAAAAATTCAATGCCCGACCAAGCGGTATTTTATATACCGTACCCCAAGCCCGTATAAGGGAAAATAAGTTAAAAGTATTTACCTGAGCTAAATATAAATTCAATCCCAGCCGTATATCAAATCAGCAAGTACAGATAGCTTTTACTGGGCTCCTAAATCTGGAACGAAGGTTTTTAATAACCTATTAGATTCCTAACGGGTCTTAATTAAGCCTATGCTTAGACCGGTTAGTTTTAAAGGAGGATACGGTTCAAAACGCATGATTAAGTGAGAACCAGATTAGAATGTGGTTTAGACCCGACAAGCATGTATACTTTTGTAACAAGGGTAAACTAAAGACATTCTGGGTTTTGAGATAGAAATGATAAGGTTTGACCCGTTTCGGCTAATTTATGCAAACTAGTTACATAAGCCAATCCGAACGCAAAAAAATTCGTAACATGTAACCACATGAGTCATGAACAGGTTTCCTAAGTTAATATGCCTTAAATATGTTGGGTTATCAGTAGGATACCTTCCATTATGCCCAAAACGAATTTAAAACCAATTTATGCCCCGTAGGGGTATTTTGGTCATTTTAAAGGTTATAAAAGAGGTTAAACATTAATCTGAGATTCAGGTCTGATTTGATTAGTAAAATTACTTAATTTAATAATTTATATCAGTAGGGTATTACATACATGTGAAATTTGTTGTTTATAATAAAACTATGCACCTAAGGGGCATTTTGGTAATTTCACATAAGGTTTAAAGGTCAAAACTGGAAATCTGATTTTAAAACTTTTGATTACTATTAAAGTATATAAATTTACTAAAATGTCTGTAGGTATCAAGTCTTATATATTAAAAATAGTTTTCATACATACAATGCGCTTAAAACGCGTAAAAAGGCGGTTTTAAGCGATTTCCGGGTTTTTTAGAAAAGCTGATATTTTTTATCATTCCAGAAGGCTTAAAATAATTTTTTTATCATATAAAATCAGTAGCAAAAGGTTTGGGGTCAAAATGTTTTGTAAAACTCATTTTATAGGCCAAAAGGGCAAAGCCGGCAATTACCGAATTAAAGCTAGAACCCTATGTTATGCTCAGCCTAAAATAAATAAAAATCTTTAAAAATCCCCAAATATTATTTTATATCAGTAGGTAAAAAGTTTGGTTTCAAAAATTGGGTTTAGATAGGCTTTATGCTAATTTCGCCGCTTAACTAATAAAAAGCTTTTTAATTACGCTATTGAGCATAACTCCTAATCTAGATGTCAAACTGATCTCAAATTTTAAGGACAAGTTTATAAATCAGTAATAAAGATTATTGTCCTCTCACATTTTCAAAATTCTCATTTTAGGGTCAAAAGGGCATAACGGTCAACAATTAGGCATATCACGGAAATTTGCAAATGAATAGGATAACTAAGGATCCAAGTTGTATAACCTCAGAGGGTTATACTAACCTATAACATGGTCCTAAAGGAATCCTAAAGCATATCTAAACTAAGCTAATTCGGGTCATAACAGAAAGTCAAAGCAAAGGTCAACTTTTGCGACTTTCGGTTCCGAACCGAGCCTATACTTAGAATTGTAGGGTTGAATCATGCTTAGGCATGTTCAACTAATATTTACCAAGTTATTAAAGTGAGAAAACTGATCTTATGTCTTTTAAATTAATAGTTATGGATTTTATTTAAAAACTAACCCGTTTGACTTTTATTTGACCCGACAATTAAACTAAGTGAACGTGGTAATTAGGAGGTGCCCTCTTGAGGGTTAATCACCTACCTAATTACGGTCACGTAGCCATGTTCGTTGCGAACCATGGCTCAACCGTTTAAAAGTCAAAGCGTTTATCAAAACGCTGGACATTTCGGCTATAACCGCTAAACAAATAAACTAAGCACGAAAGGACACTTACAAAGGGTCCAAGCAATGAGGTTTTGATCCTAAATTCTCAGGTATGAAGAGCAAGGTCTCCAACTTAGAGAATTCAGAAATCAAGTGTGGGTTTGGCAAGAATGAAGTGGGGAATTTATAGTTTTTTGAGAACCGTTAAGATCGTTCCTCGATAACCGAGCCTTGATCTGGACCGTACACTTCATACCCACTGATTTCTAATACTATGGGTGCCCAAGGATTGAAGAAAAACCATGTGCAAGTGATTAAAACAGCTGGAAAATCAGTTTTGCAGCTCTGGGGGACTCACACGGCCCGCGCAAAAAACACAGGCAGCCTACGCGGCCCGCCTGGCAGTCCAGAACTGCACAGAATCTTCCAGAAATGACAGAATTGGTCCCTGTGAGCATAAAAGGTCATTTTAAGCACGTTTAAGGCCCGTTAACCTCATTTTAAGGCTCTACTATGATGTTTAAACATAGGGGACATGAAACATGTTCAAAAACATGTCGGATGTCGGTTCGTTTGGCCGTACGGTCACGTTGTTCGTCTAATTACGACGAAACACGAACGGACGCGAAAAACGATCCAAATAACGCGACGAATGGAATTTTATCCAGCCAAACACTAAAATAAAATATTTTAGTGCTTACATAAATTTTTGGGTGTCCGGGTATATTCAGAATGTGAGATATGCGCGGAAATGCAAACTTGTGCACTTTTTGACACTTTTAGTCCCTGCATGACTTAAAAGTTTATTTTTGCGCACCAAACACCTCCAAGCCTATATCTAAGCTATATAAAGAATAAATAGGGTATTTTTAACTCATGGTTATATTCCAAAAGGTCCGTTACCATACGAATCGGCATACTTTAGCAGTTTGACGCAGTTAGTCCTTTAATTACGCAAAGTAGCACGAAATGTCGTTTAACGATATCTAAGCCTTCCATGGCCCATATTGATCATTCCCAAGCATATACTTAAATATTACTACGCTCTCGTTTGCTTAAATGGTCACCGAAGGGCGTATATTCAAAAGTTGACGGTTTAGGTCCCTCTAATGCGCAAACTTGCGTATATCATCATTTAATAGCATCGAAGCCTCATCTAATCCATATTAGGCATTCTTGAAAGTATTATTACACATCACGATGCTTCGGGTTCGCTAAAAGGTCATTCAGAGGTATAATTAAACATATTGACACTTTTAGCCCCTCTAACTTGCAAAGTTGCGCGTAACTTTACTTATAGGCATAAAAATCTTAGACGGCCAATAATTGGTAATCCCGAGAGTGTAATCAAATATCATGAAGCTCCCAGTTTGTTAAAAGGTCACTCAGAGGTAAGAATTAACATGTTGACGCTTTTAACCCTTCATTGCGCAAACTTTCGATTAATCACGCAAACGGCTACACTCGATCATCAAGTGGCTCATTTGTGAATATAAACATCGTAAGAGGTTATTTAGAAACTTATTTTAGGTATGCTAGCACTTCCAGTCCTTTCATAATCAAAGTTTTCGATTTTTCAAAAAAATTAGTCCCTAAATTTCAATGTTTGACTTCATTAGGGTTTATTACACGTGTCAATACATCATTGGACGTGATTTTACGAGGTGTTACATCCTCACCCCCTTAAAAGAAATCTCTACCTTGAGATTTGCTAAAATGCTGGAAGTTCTTTTTGTCGCATAACGGACTTAACTGCTATAGCATATCTGGAGTCTCTTCAAGCTCCTAAGCGGACCTCTATAATAGGTACATGTATCCTTTTTGGAGCTTCTTAACCTGTCGATCCTCAATCGATGCAGGTTTCTCATCATATCATAAATCTGCATATCATTATGTGATAATGCTTCTCGACTTATCGGTGAAACACATTCTTAAATCATTAGTGTGTAATGCATTGCGTGTTCCGCCAAGCTCCTTAAATAGGTTTTAGCTTATAAGCTATTTGATCTTGATACATTCGATTCCTTCGAATGATTCTATATATTCAGAGCTCAACTAGCCTAATAATTAACAAATTGGCACACCCTTCCAGGGTGATATCTTTGTTGAACCTTATTCCTTAACAAGAACTTAGGAGGTTTGCTATTTTCATTAATCCTTGATTTTCTGCCGAATACTGGCCACTTAGAGATGATTATGGATTTGTTTGATCTTATTCATTGTTTCCAAGGCAACTTTCAGATCCTGATAATTGGACTTACCAATCTTCTGTCTACTAATAGATGTTTAACATTCCATCTATACAAGGTCTCCAAAGGAGCAGCCTTGATACTTATATATCAACTATTATAGAAAAGTTTATTTTAAGGTGAGATGGTTATTCCAACCATTGCTTAAAACTAATCTTAAGGAATAGTTAATCCTCGCCGCTAGTCGAACAATTCGATGATCCTGGGCAGCTGATGGAAATTCTTAATTGTTGCCTAAATAGGGTTGCGGTAATCAATGCATAAGCTAGATGAACCGTCTTTCTTAATTGAAAATACCAAATTCTCAGAATATTGAGTTAGGCTATATGAATCCTCTCTTTAAAACTTACTTAATCAGGGTTTGATTTCTCCAGTGATGGTACTAGCCGTCTTGGAGATTTCATAATAATACAGCCCTAAATGGGACATAAATCTTAACTCTACTTGCCTCTCAGGAGTAAATAGGATAATCTTAAGAGAAAATAATAAAGGTACAAGGAGGTTACAGAGATTTTCCAAATCTCAGGCTCCAATTCATCTATCATAGTCCGTGTCAGATAAGTGACACATTTATGTTACAAGTCCACGAATTCCTTAATCGGGAACATTTACTTGGACAATTCCATTCTAGTTATCTTCTTTGAATACCATTAGTTGACTTTAGTACCATATGACCATCGGGATATCTTTGTGGTCCCATGCATTAAACCTCCATACTGATCAGGCATGGAAGCAATCTATGGAACATATTAAGATACACTAATCCTCATATGGCGCTTTTATCATACCGTCTGGTATTCGCAGTCGATAGAGATCAAAGAGATATCAACTATGAATGCTGATGCACTTCCTCTAGAGAGAGGATACTTCCAAAATTCTACGCCTGAAGGCTTCTGACAGGAACAGCAAAAATGGTTCTTATGATTTCGCCTGTAAGTTTTACCTTACACTTAATATCTGGGGTTCTTACGGGAGAGTTTCTAAAAGTTTGCTAAACTTATGGTCGTATGAGAGACTTAGCAGCACCTGAAACGAAACGTAACCCCTAGCAATAAAATTACAATAAGGGATTTATCTGGTGTCATTAATGTGAGCTGCCTCTAATCCTTCATCAGGAGGGTTAAACGCCTCCATTCATAATCCTTTTAAACTTAGTTGCGAAATCTTTGATAAATTTTAGGGCAGTATTAGCTTTGACTGGTTATTTCTTAATCTATATAACGTGAGTTGCTGAGGTAGATCCATAATGGATTTATAATGAGCAGGCTTTGAAACCTTAAAGTGCCCTCTTATTGCCGTTACTATCCACCAATAATTATTGCATTAAGCTTAGATTTTGGGTAAATGGAATAGGGCACTATCCCAGCAAATGAATTAAGATTTGCAACATACTGCTGACAGTCTAGAACTTTTATGGTGAGAGTCAGAAAATTCTTATTCCATCCTTTTTCCATTACGCGATGTGGATAATAGGTTTTTCTAATAAGGTCCTTAACACTTGGTCCATCCCATAATGTATAAGAGGACCTTTCTTGTGAACTTCATTAATGTCCTCACTAATTAAGGGTATTGCCATCGAACGACTGTGATGCATACCTTACCATGTCCTTTCCAGCATAACCGCTGATACACCTAATGGTTTCTACTTCATCCAACAATTTCCTGTAATCGATGGCCCCTTTTTACTATTGAAGTCTCTCGACTTCCAAGAGACGAAGTACTTGTAAGTACATCCTAAAAAGAAATGGGATTCCTTGCCATATATGATTTTGTTTGGTTTATTCTTCGCATTTGAAGTATGAATCAAGCTCTTCTCATGAGCAGCGACATGTGTTTTTAGAGCAAGTAGTATTCGGCTTCTTGAACCTTTTTATGACTTTTCTCATAGCCTATCTAACAGCTGCGTTAATTACAGTTTTTTTTGGAGATTAACTCCATTAACATTGAGGTTCACATTTGATATACCATTAACGTTTGTCGCCTCTCTAGCATTGCGAATGGTGTTTGTCCTTTCCGAGTTTTCCATACTCGAAGCTTTGGTATTAAATACCAAATTCAACAAGTGCTTAGGGAATCCGTACCATATGTATCCTTGAATTGTCAAAAGGTTCACCATAACGAGTCTCGATAACTACTTGTTTCTTATCACACACAATATGGGCTTGGTTACAAGACGACCAATCTATTCCTATCACTATATCGAGTCCCTTTATTTTAACGGAAACAAGGACAGCAGAAAAGAATAACTCCTAATGGATATAAAACATCCATCTAATATTGATGAAGCATTCTCTGAGGTACTATTGGCCAATTCTACTTCATATTTAACGCGTAGAGTTTTAACAGGCAGATTTAATAATTTACAAAATATATTGTCTATGAAAGACTTATTTGAACCTGAATCAAATAATACTCTAGCTTGAGCGTTATTGATAAAGAAAGTACCTGTTGTGACTTTGTCATCCTGAATAGCCTCTTGAGCATCCATTTGAGAGCTTCCAGCTTTGGTCTTCTTAGCCTTCCCAGGCTTCTTGGTTTTATTTGGGCAATTTGAGTTGATGTGCCCTTTCTCATTGCAACCATAGCAGGTTGTGTCTTCTATCTTCTTGCAATCCAAGGTCTTATACTCCCTGGACTTGCAGATTCCACAGTGTAGAGGCTGAGGTTCAAATCTGCATTTCCCGAGGTGGTATTTCCTACAGGTTTTGCATCTGGTCTTTTCACCTGAATGTTGGTTGTCCTTCAAGTCCTTGCATTCATGGGTCTTGTGATCCATCTCCTTACAGATGACACATCCCCTGGTCTGATCATAGAAACATTTTCCGAAGTGCTTCTTCCCGCAGGTTTTACATTCGGGTTTTGCCTCTTTCGGTTTGGACTGGTTATAGCTTAAACCGGTCTTACCCTTTTTGAATCCCTTATTCGGGGTGTTATCGCACCTTCGCTTATGATCCTTTAACGCTCGGTCCACAGCCTTGTTTACGGTTGTATCTAACATAGCCTGTAACTCGGCGCCCGTTAAGTTCAGTCTTGCATCATTATTCTGATCAGCTGGATGATTGTGAGCTTCAGATGTGTCAGCCATGGTGAAGCTTTGAAGGCTACAAACTAACTAGTAAGAGTTTGTTTAATTATAGAGTGAATTGTCGAATTTGATGATTAAATAGCCATGATGTAAATAACCATATAGGCCAATAGATAGTATTTAATTTATTTGATTATGTTTTGCCTAGGTTTTTAGATAAACCATCTTTGGCGTTTAACGGAATATAATCCATTCATATTTATTAGACAGGGGACATAAGTCACGACTGTCCATGTCGAACTGACATTTTATATATATAGCACAAGGGCTTGTTCCGAAAGACTTTTTGATGGCATAGATGCCTTGTTACTAGGGAAATTTTTAAAATATAATCGATGATTCCTTTGGATCGGAAAATTTCATAGTTCATTGTCTTGACAAGAAGTTATGAAATAAAACTATATTTTTCATGTATACATCTTTGCCCGAAGGTATTCATCCCAATGGATGTTTTGATGTGTTCATCATGTTCGACGTTTATTAGCCATGATTCCTCTTGATCATTTACGCTAAATAAGGGGTTTGGAAATTCCTAATATGAAGATGACTAGTGTGATTTTATCGCATCACTGTTTTCAGGAGTGTTAACATGTTTTCAGATGTTAACAAGGATCTGAATTTCTTTTAAACGGGCCTTACCATCATAGCTAGGTCTTTAATGACATTCAAGCTAGGTTATACCTTTTAAGATTCTCTTTTAACATGTATACTGGCAGGAAAGGAATGGTATTTATTTTATTCAGGATTTCCATTATAATTATCCTAGATTTAATTAAAATATAACTATGGCACAAAAAGGCCAAGTCACAAGGGCAGCTTTAAATTATAAACCATGATTTTGTAGAATCAAGGTATTTAGGCTCGAACGTTGTTCATGCCTTTTCTTGACTGGGAGTTGTAGGCTACAACTGTCTTTTGTCTTATATGACAATGAATACGGCCCCGTAAGCATTACATCCCAAATGGATGCTTAATTCACTAAATAAGAAAAGATTTCGGGAGAATCCAGTATAAGGATGATTTATGCGATTGAATCACATTTTCCAGGAATGTTAACAAGGATTTGAATCTTTTGGATAGGTTCTACCATCTTGGCCTTGTCTGAAATGACATATAGGCTAGGTTGTACCTTTAAGATTCTTTTTAATATTTAACGTAGAACAATCCTAAATTGAGATGTTAATAAGGATCTGAATCTAATTGAGGAACTGCCATCTTGGCCCTGTTCTTAAAATGACACATGGGTTAGGTCTTGTTCTTTTTAGATTTTGCCATTTTATTATAATGGTAGATCTTATAAAAGGAATGTTATTATTTCATATTTTTATATTCATATGCAATGATAAATAAATTTAGATAAAAGCACTCCAATGATTTTTAAAAGAGGTACAGAATTGCCCTAAACGGGACTTGGAAGGAATGACGTTGTCCTCGAAGGGACTGAAAAAATAAGTAAGCCCTTATAAGGTCTTACTAAGGAAACGATCTTCAGCAAAAGGAGTTTCTTCTTCATTTTGTTTCTGAATGTTTTCTCCTTGGTTTTACGTTAATCCTAGTCACAGTACGAAGCTCGGCCTTTCCTAGGCTTCAAATGGGGAGAATTTCCATTACGGCTTCTTTGCTTGGCGACATATTAAAAATATATAGAATTGAAGGCAATAATTCTCCGAATAGAGATGAGAGTATTCCTATGTTAAGTCTAGACTCAGAAGGTGAAGGAATGTGCTACTGTGTCATTGAGATTAAACACAAAAGGCTAGTGTTTAATTCACTCAATGTTGGCTCTGATACCAACCTGTCACACCCCGATAATTCTACATATTACCGGTGGGCCCGGTGGGGAGTATCGTGACGTAGTTGATATCATCATAGTCAAACAACACAATTTAAATGCACATCGGAAGCAAAAGATAAGTATATTACAATCCGATAAAGAGTAATATCAAGTATTACAAATACGGTTGTAAAAGATCCACAGGAGGATCAAACGATAAAAAGAAACTTTGTTCAACAGACTTTAACATCTAGAGCTTGCGAGACTTGATTATTGATGCTTGGAGTAGCCAACCTATTACGTATACCTGCACTTAGCCTTTTTGGAAAATACGTCAGTTTACACTGGTAAATACAATAAACTGACTCATTTTGAAAATGTTTTAGAAAATTGATTTGAATGCACATGGCACAAAACTTTTTATAACTTGGGATAATTATTTGTATATAATACTTGTAAAAGAATTACATGTTCGTTATACGTTCAGTAGCCCGGGTTGAATACCGGGTTAAAGATTAATAGACAAACCGCATGATATAGTCCCGCGGTGAATTATTCTCGTAACCGGTGGTTATACCTTTTTATTTATATATATGCACTGGCGGGTGTACGCCTACACCCCATGCTAAGGTCGTGGCCATTTCATGAATGATGCCAACGATATCCGGGACATGGCCATTAACCCCCCCAAAGGCTTTAAGCAAACACAACAATTTAAACGGGTCATCTCAATAAAGTAACCTTCATACGATTAAAAATTCAATGCCCGACCAAGCGGTATTTTATATACCGTACTCCAAGCCCGTATAAGGGAAAATAAATTAAAAGTATTTACCTGAGCTAAATATAAATTCAATCCCAGCCGTATATCAAATCAGCAAGTACAAATAGCTTTTACTGGGCTCCTAAATCTGGAAGGAAGGTTTTTAATAACCTATTAGATTCCTAATCGGTCTTAATTAAGCTTGTGCTTAAACCGGTTAGTTTTAAAGGAGGATACGGTTCAAAACGCATGATTAAGCGAGAACCGGATTAGAATGTGGTTTAGACCCGACAAGCTTGTATACTTGTGTAACAAGGGTAAACTAAACACATTTTGGGTTTTGAGATAGAAATAATAATGTTTGACACGTTTCGGCTAATTTATGCAAACTAGTTACCTAAGCCAATCCGAACGCGAAAAAATGTGTAACGGGTAACCAAATGAGTCATGAACAGGTTTCCTAAGTTAATATGCCTTTAATATGTTGGGATATCATTAGGATACCTTCCATTATGCCCAAAACGAATTTAAAACCAATTTATGCCCCGTAGGGGTATTTTGGTCATTTTAAAGGTTATAAAAGAGGTGAAACATTAATCTGAGATTCAGGCCTGATTTGATCAGTAAAAATACTTAATTTAATAAGTTATATCAGTAGGGTATTACATACATGTGTAATTTGTTGTTTATAATCAAACTATGCACCTAATGGGCATTTTGGTAATTTCACATAAGGTTTAAAGGTCAAAACTGGAAATCTGAGTTTAAAACTTTTGCTTACTATTAAAGTATATAAATTTACTAAAATGTCAGAAGGTATTAAGTCTTATATATTAAAAATAGTTTTCATACATACTATGCGCTTAAAACGCGTAAAAAGGCGGTTTTAAGCGATTTCCGGCTTTTTAAATAAAAGCTGATATTTTTTATCATTCCAGAAGGCTTAAAATATTTTATTTATCATATAAAATCAGTAGCAAAAGGTTTGGGGTCAAAATGTTTTGTAAAACTCACTTTATAGGCCAAAAGGGCAAAGCCGGCAATTACCGAATTAAAGCTAGAACCCTATGTTATGCTCAGCCTAAAATAAATAAAAATCTTTAAAAATCCCCAAATATTATTTTATATCAGTAGGTAAAAAGTTTGGTTTCAAAAATTGGGTTTAGAAAGGCTTTATGCTAATTTCGCCGCTTAACTAATAAAAAGCTTTCTAATTACGCTATTGAGCATAACTCCTAATCCAGACCTCAAACTGATGTCAAATTTTAAGGACAAGTTTATAAATCAGTAATAAAGATTATTGTCCTCTCACATTTTCAAAATTCTCATTTTAGGGTCAAAAGGGCATAACGGTCAACAATTAGGCATATCACGGAAACTTGCAAATGAATAGGATAACTAAGGATCTAAGTTGTATAACCCCAGAGGGTTATACTAACCTATAACATGGTCCTAAAGGAATCCTAAAGCATATCTAAACTAAGCTAATTCGGGTTAGAACAGAAAGTCAAAGCAAAAGTCAACTTTTGCGACTTTCGGTTCCGAAACGAGCCTATACTTAGAATTGTCGGGTTGAATTATGCTTAGGCATGTTCAACTAATATTTACCAAGTTATTATAGTGAGAAAACTGATCTTATGGCTTTTAAATTAATAGTTATGGATTTTATTTAAAAACTAATCCGTTTGACTTTTATTTGACCCGACAATTAAACTAAGTAAACGTGGTAATTAGGAGGTGCCCTCTTGAGGGTTAATCACCTACCTAATTACGGTCACGTAGCCATGTTCGTTGCGAACCATGGCTCAACCGTTTAAAAGTCAAAGCGTTTATCAAAACGCTGGACTTTTCGGCTATAAACGCTAAACAAATAAACTAAGCACGAAAGGACACTTACAAAGGGTCTAAGCAAGGAGGTTTTGATCCTAAATTCTCAGGTATGAAGAACAAGGTCTCCAACTTAGAGAATTCAGAAATCAAGTGTGGGTTTGGCAAGAATGAAGTGGGGTATTTATAGTTTTTTAGAACCGTTAAGATCGTTCCTCGATAACCGAGCCTTGATCTGGACCGTACACTTCATACCCACTGATTTCTAATACTATGGGTGCCCAAGGATTGAAGAAAAACCATTTGCAAGTGATTAAAATAGCTGGAACAGCTGGTAACAGCTGGAAAATCAGTTTTGCAGCTCTGGGGGACTCAGGTGGCCCGCGTAAGAAACACAGGCAGCCTACGTGCCCCGCCTGGCAGTCCAGAACAGCACAGAATCTTCCAGAAATGACAGAATTGGTCCCTGTGAGCATAAAAGGTCATTTTAGGCACGTTTAAGGCCCGTTAACCTCATTTTAAGGCTCTACTATGATTTTTAAACATAGGGGACATGAAACATGTTCAAAAACATGTCGGATGTCGGTTCTTTTGGCCGTACGGTCACGTTGTTCGTCTAATTACGACGAAACACGAACGGACGCGAAAAACGATCCAAATAACGCGACGAATGGAATTTTATCAAGCCAAACACTAAAATAAAATATTTTAGTGCTTACATAAATTTTTGGGTGTCCGGATATATTTACAATGTGAGATATGCGCGAAAATGCAAACTTGTGCACTTTTTGACACTTTTAGTCCCTGCATGACTTAAAAGTTTATTTTTGCGCACCAAACACCTCCAAGCCTATATCTAAGCTATATAAAGAATAAATAGGGTATTTTTAACTCATGGTTATATTCCGAAAGGTCTGTTACCATACGAATCGGCATACTTTAGCAGTTTGACGCAATTAGTCCTTTAATTGCGTAAAGTAGCATGAAATGTCGTTTAATGCTATCCAAGCCTTCCATGGCCCATATTGATCATTCCCAAGCATATAATTAAATATTACTATGCTCTCGTTCAATTAAATGGTCACCGAAGGGAGTATATTCAAAAGTTAACGGTTTAGGTCCCTCTAATGCGCAAACTTGCGTATATCATCATTTAATAGCATCGAAGCCTCATCTAATCCATATTAGGCATTCTTGAAAGTATTATTACACATCACAATGCTTCGGGTTCACTAAAAGGTCATTCAGAGGTATAATTAAACATATTGACACTTTTAGCCCCTCTAACTTGCAAAGTTGCGCGTAACTTTACTTATAGGCATAAAAATCTTAGACGGCCAATAATTGGAAATCCCGAGAGTGTAATCAAATATCATGAAGCTCCCGGTTTGTTAAAAGGTCACTTAGAGGTAAGAATTAACATGTGGACGCTTTTAACCATTCATTGCGCAAACTTTCGATTAATCACGCAAACGGCTACACTCGATCATCAAGTGGTTCATTTGTGAATATAAACATCGTAAGAGGTTATTTAGAAACTTATTTTAGGTATGCTAACACTTCCAGTCCTTTCATAATCAAAGTTTTCGATTTTTCAAAAAAATTAGTCCCTAAATTTCAATGTTTGACTTCATTAGGGTTTATTACACGTGTCAATACATCATTGGACGTGATTTTACGAGGTGTTACAGTGGTCCCCTTCCTGATTGTCATCGTGTGGTCCAGAACTCGTCCAAAAAATAACTTTTGTATTTGGATATGTACTTGTTCTCGGTTAAACTATAAAAGGAAGTGAAACTAGACTTCAATGAGACCCGTATGGGTCGATGAGAGGCATATGCAAGTGGGGTGTCATAAATGTCCTGTCAACTTTTCAGAAAAGGTAGGTGGATATGGGTCTCATCGGGCTATACGAGGCATATGGGATGAAAAGTTGTCAGGATCCGTACCCACCATACGCGCGTATGGGCCTATGAGCGGCATATTGTTTGGGTTTTTTTTAAGAAGCTTGTATATGTTGGTTGCAAATTTCGGGTTTTTTTGTCATCCTTACTTGCCACAGAAATATACACCATCTTCACAATCACAAATTCACAATGGTTGTTTGCAGATGTGGTAGGACGGCTGCACTAAGAACATCTTGGACTGAAGCTAATCCCGGACGTCAATTTTACACTTGTCACAATATGGTATGTTTTTAATGTATTTTTTTTCTATTAACCCTTGTATATTAGTGATTTTTTTTTTCGTGTCAGCGTTCTAAGTGCAACTTCTTTGTGTGGGTCGATCCTCCCATGTGTCGTCGGGCATGTGTGGTCATCAAAGAACTGATGGATACGAAGGTTGTGCTTCAAAACGAAGTCAATTTTTTGAGAGAGGAGGTTTGAATTTATAAATTGCAAGAAGCGGAATTTGAAGATATTCATTCAAGTGTTGTTCGTAAGAGGGAACGTTGGTTGATAATCAATTGGATTTTTTTTTTTGTGTTGTTTGTCTTGTTATTTTTCATTGTTAGTATGTAAGTTTATGCAAGACATGTAATCGAATATTAGTTATAAATGCCGTTTTTTATATATATTAAGTTTAAAAAAAATGTAATCGAATATTGTGTTGTTTGTCTTGTTATTTTTCATTGTTATTATATATACTAAGTTTTTTTTTTTTTTAAATGTTGTTTTTTAAAATAAGTCGACTAAGCATAAATAACAAAACGAACAAACATTCATCAAGTTACAAATGTTTAAGCATACCAAAATAAACAAAAAGAAATAAATATTTGTTCATACATGCGCACAAATGTTTAACAAAATAAAATTCACCCAACAAATACAAATACTAATCCTCCATCTCCTCATCGCTGTTGTCAGAATCATCCCCACCACCTGCCTGCGTCCCGGACGGACCTGCCTCCATGTCGAAACCCGGATACACTCGTGGATGTGGCGGGGGTCGAACCGGCAACCCCGCCTGGGTACGTCTCTCGGCCTCACTAGCCATCACCCACTCCATCAAATCCTCCATCCGGTCCATCCGCCTGTCCATCCGCTGAAACTGATGTGTCCAGCTGGCCATCATACCATCCTG